>CM021107.1:129870874-130525292 GCA_007115665.2 Sequoiadendron giganteum | reverse complement strand
GGAGAGTGAGAGAGTGAGAGGGAGAGGAGAGGTGATATAGGAGGGAGGAGAGGGGAGGGAGAGATAGAGAAGGAGGGAGTGAGAGGGGGAGAGGGAGGGAGTGGGGGGAGGGAGAGGAGGTTTAGAGTTGAGGGAGAGAGGGAGAGATAGAAGGAGAGGGAGTGAGAAGGAGAGGCGAGAGTGAGTGAGAGAGAGAGAGAGAGAGGGTGATTGAGTGAGAGACTTGAGAGAGATAGAGGTGGAGAGAGCAAGAGGGAAAGAGATAATATTTAAATATTTTATAAATTGGTAATATATGTATTTAATTATTTATGGATTAATTAAAATATTGAAATAATATTTAAATGTTATACATTTAATAATATATTATATATTAAATACATAATTCAGTAAGAGATTACCATAAATTGTATATTAAATATATTACATTATAAACATTATTGGATATTATATATATTAAATTATAAACTTAATTGCATTTTTAAATAATATATTAAAGATTATATAAATTGTTTTAAAACTGATCTAAAAGATATCATATATCGAATTCAAATCCGATATCAAATTCAAATCGGATATCCGATATTCTGACACAAAATTTAATGCCTTGGTATTAGGCTCGGGATTTGGTTCGGACCTGCCAATCCTAAAAGTCAACACGTAAAACGTGTTTAAGAACTTACCTTGTTTTTCCAGACTTCGCCCATGTGGCTGACGACTTTTATTTTACCTAAAATTGATAAAACGAAAAGGGTTTGTAAAGGAGCTTCTCAACTTTCTACCAGTATAAATTATATTTTTTTTAGAATCTAATAAATAATAATTATTTATTTTTTATTAGAATTACAACTAAAGTCCTAATTGATAGACTAATAGAAAAACATCTATAACTTTCAAACGCTATCACATTTTTTGAATCCAAAACATGCGTCACATTCTATGCTTCACATACTATAGGATTAATTAAAAAAAATGAATTCCATTAAGTTTTGATCAAGTTAAGGTGGTCAGACATATGAGTTTTAATATTTTTAAAAATTTGTAATAACAAATTCATAATTAATTATTTATTTGAAAGAAAATTACAAAAAAATATGCATCACATCCGGACATGAGTCCTCTACTTATATCTAAAATTTTATAAAAAAATATTATGATTTTATTATGGTTAGGGTGGTCAAACAGACACCTACTTTTTATTTTTTCCCTGAAATTTTAGTACTACTACATTGAAATTTCAAATTTTCACCAAATAGATTTTTTTTTTTACAAAAATTAACCTAGTAGTTTAGAAACTACATTCAATTTGCCACAGATTCTATTCTTACATATTTTTGAAATAATATAGATAACTTATTCAAATTTTTATATCAAGTTGCCCAACTCTGATTTTCTGAATTTTCATTTCCACTTAAGGACCTGTTTTTTCCATGATGATCCTGCACATACCCAATAGCCAAGGCACCCTGAGGCAAGGAGGCTAAGGATCAGATGAAGTACAAGTTTCAAGGGGTCCCCTTACAATCCAGAATCACCACTCTGTGGAGAGATGTCATAGATACCAATATCGGTCAGGTCGATGTTCATGAATTTACACAGAGAGTCAAGGTGAACCTCAAGACAGAAAATGCAAAGTTGATAAGGAGCAATAGAATTGTCAAAGCTGCAGGCTTGCCGTCGGCCTTGGTGGCCCCAGAATTAGCAATGGCGTGCGTAGAGGCATATTAACTTGAGACCTGAACTATAGTGGACCGGGATGGGAATATCCTTGCAGATATGTCCCCATAGAGTATAACAACAACTTTCCACATTCTTTCCTTTAAGAGCACGAAGACCGCTACATGGAAGAATGCAAGGAATTACGGGAGCAGGATCCGTTGAAATGTAAGAAACTAATCAATCAGTATTGGTTGAAGGACAAGCAGGGTAGTGCCGGAAAGCTCCTTTGGGAGCTTTTTCGTAGCAATTTCTTCGAGGATTACCATGATCTCATGACCTTGCTAAGCCAAGGGATGGGTCTTCCTACTACGGCCTTCTTCCAAGAATGGATGTTCTACTTTGTGGAGAAAATTCTCCATGGTGATGACATTGCCTTTTATTGGGGCAGATAATTAGTGATTGCTTCCATGAACAATTTACAAGTGTGAAGAAGACTTCCAAGTTCTACATGAAATCCTACCTAGTATACTCCCTCATAGACTAGTGACACTATCATGGATTAACTGCGGTACCCAGTGAGGCATCGGGGGTAGAGCTCAAGCCTTATGATAAATACTGTCAACTGTAGTATTGAAACTTCAATAAGGATTATTGCAAGGTGAATGATGTTTTCATCGCCCACATCATTCGATCTCTAGGAGGTGACTTTCAGAGAAGAGTTTCCCATAGTGCCAGAGCCCTCCTTAGGCAATACGCCTTCCTATACATATAATTTCCAAGGTTCACTTACATCCGTGCCTAGGGATTCACAAAAAGACCAAACAAGATACCCCGGTACCCCAACGACCGGATTATACTATTAGAGTTGACTTGGAAGCTATGACACATCCATAATATCTTGAGCAGCAAGCATCTGGCGGGTATGCTTTACTCCATTGGGCTCGGCCAAGGGATGTACAAGATTCATACCTCCCAGTGTGCGAGGTACTCAGAAAGGGAGTTGGTTGAATACCACTTCTGGCAATATGCAGCTCGACCCCAAATGGACCCATATGGACATATCAGAAAGCCACTGTGACCCGAGTATGCCCACCTCCACAACGTTGTAGATTTTTCAGCTAATTGTAAAGATGATCTTGAAGTGCGGCTGCAGAACTACATGCGCATGATTGCTCTTTACGTGCGAAGAATAAATTTGTGCCCGGTTCTTGACTAGTTTGAAGAGGATGAGGACACAATGATCGATCCAGGATATGATGTCATTGCCAATTTGACACTACCTACGATTGACTGGAACGAGTGAGAGCTTGACAACATTGACATACTCACTAAACCTGTTGAGGTCCGGACGAGAGTATGGATCAACCAACAGGTGGCCCAATTGAAACAGCAAGGAGTCGAATTAATGTTTAAGGGACTAGAAAGTGAACCAAGTGGCTCTGATGGTGGAGTGGTTGTTGCTACAACTGGGGAAACATCCAAAATCCCACCATCAGTCAAAACCAAGAAGAGAAAAGAAGCCAATGAGCAACTACCCAAACCAAAGGTTTATGCTCGAAAGGCATTAGAGGGTGAGCCGCCAAAGAAACAAAGAAAAACAACTAGTGCCACAGAGACAACTGTGATACCCAAAGGTTCACTCCTAAGGCAAGGAGGAGAGGGATCTAACCCGCCAAGGTCTCCATCCGCTGCAATTGATGCTGCAGTTGCCACCATCCCACATGCTTCGCTTGTCGTTTCCGCTTCCTCCCCGCATGCGGTGGACATCTTTGTCCACCTTGCTTCCACCTCTCCAATAATGCAGATTATTCCCATGGATTCATGCTCTGCAACAACCTCACTGGTCTCCTCTTCCTTTATGTCTCCTTCCCCGACATTTATTTCCCCTGCTACGATGCCTGCCCTTAGCCTCCCAGAATCCTTTATGAAGTACATGCAAAACATGCCATCTGAGCTTTCAAGGATGCTTACTAATCTAGTGGTTCAAGCTGTAATAGCTCAGGCTATGGCCCATGCTCTAGCTCTCCCTCCTCCTACTGAACTGCCAAGAATGGAGGTGACAATATAGATATCCAATGAACTTAAGTGTCAATAGCTAGAGGCTGCAAAGGGGCCAAAAGAAGAATAATTTGAGTACCACAAGCATCCACTATTCGAACGTCAAGAGATAGATGAGGTGGCCTATGAGTCCTCCAGTGAGAATAATGAGGAGTTGGACGCTAAATTAATCAAGGAAACAAATGACCCCGAACTCAATGCAAAGTGGGGCAAGCAGCTTAAGGAGATTGAGGATAAGGAATCTGAGGATCGGCTTGCACGTGAAGAGGAAATTGCTGCTCTAGAGACTAAAGGAAATAGGTATCCAACTGAGGGACGTGGCCAAACCCTAGAACATGATGAGGAGGCATCCCTCCATGAAGATGAGCAAGAGGAGAATCCTGAGGAACATGAACATAGCCAAAATGAAGAAGAAAAGGGTGTTGAAAGGGAAGATCCCTCCAATGAGAAACTGTGCACCAAGTCTCCCACTAAGCGTGTAACAAGAACGGGACTCTGATGAGGAGAAATAAGATGAAGGAACTGAGAAGAGGGCTCTTGTTGTTATAGCCATTGAGATTGAGAAGGAGGACAACAGGAATCAAAGTGAACCACCCAGGGAAGAGCCCCAAGTACCCGATTGGTTAGAGAGGTAGTTGAAGAAAAAGACTCCCATCCCAAAAGATCCTAATGCAAGACTAGAAGCCATATTGGCCAGATCATAGATAAGGACCAAGAAAGAGAAAAGGCCAAATATCAAATCGAAGGTGACCATGGATGCCTCAGGATCTAGGGTAGTACAAATAGCGATGTCGATGGTTGGAGAATGAGGAATAACTTATAACGTCTCCACCATTGACTTGGGAGTGGCCACAAGGGAGAAAAAGTTTGATCATCTCCAGGAATCAGTCGCCATGGTGGTGCATCTTATCCAATAGGATAAGGTTTCTAAGGAAGAACACAAAGCACAAGTGGCCGATCTAACGACCTATATTCAACAGTAGTTGTCCCCAAATGAGCAGCCTACTACGTCATCAGTCCTGCCTCAGTTGCTATCTCAAGAGCAAATCAATAAATTAGAGAAGAGAAGGAACTTGGATAAGACTACAGAAAACTGGTTCTGTCAGGTCTTAGACATGGGAACCATAGGTATCAACTTGGTTGTCTGGACATAAAATAAGTTCTTAGAAGTATAGAGAACTCTTGAGGGTATGAGGCAGGTTTGTGAGGAGTTCCCAAGGAAATATAGAGTAGCCTACCCAAAAATTGAGGCCATACTCGCATTGCCAGGTGAGGTTTGGGAGAAGGACCTCACCCTCAAAGATGATGACCACTGGCTAGTGGATGTATGGAAGCGAGATTTCGATCACCGAAGGAAAAGGCTGGAGAAAATCCTAGAACGTATAGCACCGGATATCAAATGGGCCAGGGAGACCAGAGAAGTGTGTGCTTGGTACCTCAAGCTAATGATGAAGTACGAGCTGCCCGCTGTCCAAATTAATCCAAAAAGCATAAATCCCTACTTCTTAAAGAACATGGAAGACGGGATGTTGGTTGAGGTTACCATAGATTTCTTGGGTTTTTCTGCTCAATCCTTCGCCCAGTTAGAGCTTTTTAGAAGCAACGCTACTAAGTATGACAATGATTGGAAGAAGTTTGTCATCAATTCTTAGGAATGGAGCTACCAGGTGCTGCGATCAGATATCATGGAATTAGATAATCTCCAACCGATGATCTTGAACTTCATGGAATATGCAACGTTAAAGAAACACGAAGGCAACCCTATCATCGATGAAAAATTCCTCAAAGAATAGCTACAACAAAGGGAAAATAGCTAAAAGATGAAATGTCTACAATGTTGTCACTAGATGACAAAATATGGAAAAGACAAGAAATGTTTTATAAATGAAATATATTTGGGGATAGGTGAAACCCTAGTGTAAAGTGAATCTTGGCCACACAATAGAATCAAATCTTGGCCACTCATTTTTCTTTTTCAAAACTATAAAGAGGGCTCTCCTCCTCTCATTTTAAGAGAGTTGAGTTGTTGTAAAGGCATGGTACAGAAATTATAATAGAAAATACAATCATTTCCTGGTGTATTCTTGGGTTTCTCTACATGTTTCATGATTCTTCTCCCCTTAATTAAAACTTTATTCCAAATTACTTTGTTGTTCTGGTATTCTTTAGTTAGCTGTAGTGGATTTATTATGTGTTCTTTGGTTATGAAGTTTTTTGCTATGTGTATGCTTTCCTTGTCCATACTTTTGGTCATTTGCTGCTGGTAGGTGACTATGTAAAGTTAGTCTGGACTTTAATTTCATAGCTGCTCCTCAAACTTTGTCTTTGTTCACATTTACATGGTGAATGAATGATGAATATCTATAGTCCTTAGAAGATAGCATAGATTTCATGACATTGTGAGAATTCAGATTAAGTGAAATTCTATTTAAGGAAACTATCCACAGTAGGAACCTCCATGATCACTGTTCATCGATAGTTGCAGGTCCAAGAACAATCCTTCTTCCTCATCCTTTTTTCCTTTTTTTTTGAAACAATTTGTGCCAAGGTTCATTGCACATTGTAAAGCCAAATCTGATGAAACAATGGAGTCCAAGACTGATGTCTGAACCTATAGTAGGAGTGCAGTAATTTCATATCTCAAGAACTCCATTCGTTGACCCCATTCTCCTACATCTTTAAACCACGTAAGACCACCTTGTGATTCCAACAAAATCACATCAAACAACTGATACATTCCAAGCATCGTCAAGACCTGACATCCGAGATACCTTGGGATAGTGTTCTGTAATTTGATTGTGGAAGATTGTCTTTCAAGAGAGGTGATGCACCTACGCATTACCTTTGTTGTGAAGTGCATAAAAACACCATCAACACATTCCAAAGGTAAATATTTTTATTTTTAGTCCTTTGTTTCGTTGTCGTCACTTGAATCCAAGCCCAATGGATGGATAAAGGCTCTTGAATTCTGGAATTCTTCTCCCTTCAATCATTTGAGAGAACGACTGAAGAAAGATCCCCAGAAGGAGCCAGTTGTTATCATGGAATCTAGCAGCGCTCAATCCACGGATAACCCCCCTACGAAACCGGTCTGTTTCCTAGGCCCATGTGTTTCAAGCATACAAAATGAGGTAATCTTAAATTGTCCTTGATGCGTGGTCTTTGATCTCACCTAGTCCATGTGAGTGACGATTGGCTTGATTTTCGAGACTAAAATATTTACTACTCCCTTTTACCAGGAGTTAGTCGTTTTTCTATTTTTGGTGCTTGGGCGGTGATTTTCACCGCCTTTGCACCTATTTTTTGTCTTACCCTTTTTTGGTGCTGAAGCAGTGATTTTCATCGCCTTTGCACCTAACTTACGTTTTGCACATTTGGTGCAAAGGTGATGAACATCACCGCCTGAGCACCTAATCATTGGTTAAATTAAGTCATTTGTACCACATTTAATGCGAGGGATTTAAGTTGTCTTTATGTTTATTTTCTCGCCAATGCGTTATTTTTGCATTTATTTCTCATACCTCTCCTCCCATCGCTCCAATGCTTCCTGTTTGCTTTCCTCAACTTTGGATCATCGTTTCTTTGCACCAGTTCATAGATTTCATTTCAACCTCTTCTTCATCATCTGGTTATCTCTGTTTGAGGTATGTACATTGTGTTTTTCCATTTTCTTTGTCAGTCATCCTTATTTTTATTCATCAAACACTTTCTTTCTTGTTTATGAACATCATTGTTCAGGAACATTATTGATTCGTCGGTTTGTTCCTTTTCTTTTCAAAACCTCACATCCTACCATCGGTCTATTTCTCTCACTGAAACCCTATCAATTTCGTTTTATTTCCAACCCTCATGTCATGGCGAAGAAATTGTTCACCTTTACACATGCTAAAAAATTGATTGTTTTCGATGTCAAGGCGGTAAAATTCACCGACATGACACCAAGACACCTATACTATCAAAGTATCTTAGCAGTGATTTTCATTGCTAAGACACTCAACTCTCCTAACATCTTGGTGTTAAGAAGGTGAAAATCATTGCCAAGACACTGTGAGAACAAACTTTAAGTGTGAGGCAGTGAAAATTGTCGCCCTAACACTTATTATTTTCTCATTACTTTTTGGTGCTCGAGCAGTGATTTTCACCAACCAAACACCAAAGATCATTACCTCTTGGTTGAGACGGTGATTTTCACCGCTTGAGCACCAAAATCTGCATTTTTTCCATAACACTCCAAACATGTATTTTCTTCATTTTAGCTTCCACCTCGCCATTCACGCTTTGTTTTTTGTGCCATATTGCCAAAAAATAGTTGCTCCATATCACCTAATCATTTCATGTTTCTCCATGTGGAATATCTTTCCTGACTCCTATGGATCCATCATTCTTGCAGTTAATTTCAAAATTCATCAAGAGGTCTTCAAAGGTGGGAAAACATTAGTCTCGGCTTCCCTAAATGACAGTTGAAATGCCTCCATCATCTCCTAAAGGAAAAGGAAATATGAAGTATAAATACCAAGGTCTTTTCCCTCCAACTGTGGTGTTATCTAAAGTATACGAAATCAAGGATACTGAGATTGGTCACCAAGATCTGGAAGATTTCAAGAAGAGGATTCAACAAATGCCATGGGATGAAAAAATAAAGGCCATTGCTCATAGTAATATCCATCTAGTATCCACCTTCCCAACTTTTTCTCATCATACTGAATTTGTGCTTCAAGTTGTAGCTCATTATATTCAAGAAGATAGAACTGTAAGAGATTTTGCGGGTCAAGTTGTGATGAGGCTCGATGGTAAATTTTTTGATATTGTTTTAAAAGTTCCACACATAGAACAATATACACCTGTCACAATTCAGAAGGCTGTGGAAATTTTTGATAATGATTCAGTCAAGGCTAAAACATTGATTAACACACAATGGTTAAAGAATCCTAGACATGTATCTAGATGGCCTAAGTGACTTCCTTGGAGTGATTTCAAGGAGGATGTAAGAGACATGATCACCCTTTTAAGAAAAGTTATAGGCTTACCTAAATCTTCTCATTTTCAAGATTGGATGTATGAATACGTCCAGATATCAGAAGGAAGAAAGTTCATATTGATTGGGGAACGCAGATCAACGATGAAATCCATGAACAACTGATTAATGTGCCCACCACTCTGAAATTCTATATGACCTCTTATTTGGTGTATGCAGTTGTGGTGATGAGGCAATTCCCAAAATTTTCTACTAAGGGGAACATACACTTTGCCCCCATATATGACTTCTACTACCAATTGAACTTGAGAGAAAGCTTCCACCATTTCAGGAGGGTTACAGATGCTTTATGTGCACCTTTGTTGTTCACTTTTGATCCTACTCTAGAAAAGAAAAGAATATCAGATGAAGCCTACAAAATAGTCAGCAAGGTTGGATGTGTCTTTTTATAGTTCCCAACCTTTACTTATATAAGAGTAGGTTGTTTCACTGGGTGCCCCTACATGCTACCTAGGTATCCCTCAGATAAATGGATCCTCATGGAGTTGTGCAGACGGTTGATTTCTGTACACAAAGAACGACATAGGATACATAAACCAGGCTTCAAATTTCCTCTAACCATCGGCAGGTACACTATCAAAAGTGTACAAAAGGCCAAGAATGTTGCAACAAGAAATTGAAAAAGGCTTATCATCATGGTTGCAGATGAAAGAGCTCAAAATCAAAAAATTGGTGAAGAATGGGGTTATTCCTAACAAAGATAAATATGTGGAGGTGAAGGAATCACTAAAGCATATAATACAGGTAATAAAGTCTTTGAGTGATGATAATCACCAGGTACAAGAGGACATTAAAGGTTATCGTGTTATTTTGATAAATGGAATGGAGGAGTTACCAAGTGATCTCCTTGATGGCAATCATACCTTTCTTCCTCTCAGTGAGATAATATGAGTTTTCAAAGAAGCCGTTATGAAGTAGGTAGATGATAAATATTTTTCAAAGAATACCATTCATAACATATGTGATATACAACTATCACTTGATTGTCTCAAATCTCATCTACAAAGATGCAAAAATATTTTTTCGTCTGCTAAGAAAAAAATCACCAAAATACACACTCTTGTAGATTACACGGCTGGACCAGATGAAGCATTCCTTCAGGAGATTGCAAAGAAGTATGAAGACTTCCATGCCTAGAGCAAAGAACAGTAAAGTCTTCTTTTTCTCTCCAGTGTTCATCAATTTTGATGCTCCTTACTATGCATATTGTGAATAGTTTTTGACATCTTAAATATATTTTTGTAAAGTGTAATTATACAGAAAATATGAGATGTAATTACACAGAAATAATTTACATTTTGACTTAGTCACTATTAGGGTTTCCTATTTTTACTCAACTGATTTCCTAAATTATCTCTTCCCTCTTATCTATAAATAAGAGGGATTTCTATTGTATTTTTTAACTTTTGATATTTTGCAACGAAGTGCTACCCTTTTGAAACAAGCATTGAAACTTTGTGTTCAATTTTGTGAAACTGAATTTAATCAATAAAGAAGGAAGTTGCATGCCAGAATTTGTGTTGGAATCAATTCTCTTTGGATCTGAGTAAGATTGGTGGTGATTAGCGAATGGTATTTGAAGGCCTTCAAATAGTTCATGTAAACTTTGTGTTGCATCTATTGTTTGAATTTAATTTTATGTGTGGATACTTTGGTTGAAATATCTACAAGACTTTGTGCTTGTAATCATTCATGTTGTTCAAGGAATTGCTTCATCTAAGAAGACTTTGTACTTCTAATGCAACAAACGATATGTCTTCTACAAAGCCAACTTTGAAAAAGCTATGGAATGACTTTGTGCCTTCATGAGGTTTCCCTTTTCCTTTTTTCTTTTGTTATTATAAATCACATCTGGTGTCTCTACGCTTTGCTTTGACAAGATAGAGATATTGGCATTACTACTTTTTGTCACGTTTCAATTATTAGATCTAAAACTTTTAAATCATGAAGCATTGTAAACATCTTCTCTGAAAAAAGAGAGAAGCATGAATGTAACACACACACCCCATTTTGTAAGTACTTTATTAGTTTTACTATAGCTTTTGTTAGCAGTAAGAAGGGTGTCTCCCCTTTTTGAGAGGAGAGATTATATCTCACATAGTTGTGGCTGAAATCTAGATAGCGTAATCTATTGAAAAGTTGATTACATTATTTTTGCCCAACATGGTTGAAACATTTATTGTGGATGTTGATGACAGGATAGGCCTTTTTGATTTTTCAAGTTTTATGATGTTGTTTTTGTTTTGTTTTCAAGGGACTAACCTAGGGCCTTGGGGGCTCATCAAAGATAAGCCTTGCCTACGTTGTCCATGCAGAGGCTCGTAGTTCGCTTGTTTGACCTTTCTTTTTTTGTGAATGTTTTTTTTTGGATTTTACGATTTTGAATTTGTTTGAATTTTTTATTTTTTGACTAAGTGATATAAATCATGTTGGAAACCTAAGAGGACTAACCTATGGTCTCAGGGGCTAAAAATCATTGCCTACATTGTACACACAGACACCACATAGTTCGACTGTTTCACTCAAAGTATGAACTATTTTTGGGTAAACAACATCGATAGCATGGATTGATATCCTATTTTTGTGTCTAGAGGATATGTTGTGGGAAATTCACTTGAAATAGCTATGAGGTTCAAGCAAATGTTGATATCTTAGACTGTTTGATTGAAGGAATAACCCAACGATGTTGTTTTGTTTTGATATTTTCTACATTTTTGATCTTTTGCGTTTCTTAGTGTTTTTGACCTTTGTTGTTTTATGACCTTGATTGAATTTTACCAGATCTAAATCATGACTAGCTTTAGGAGGTTTCCCCCAATAAAATGACTTACCCTAATTAGTGACAAGCCATGGTTGGACACACGATTCATGAAATGGATGTTGTGAAAAAGTGTTGATAGATAATAATGTATGTTTTATTCACGCATAGCACCTGTTTACCAGGTTTTCACTATGGTGCTTGTTCTATGAGTGCCACAAAATGGTTTTCACTCAAATAATGGTTTATTTATCTTTACAATTTTTCTTTCTTTTTTTAATTTTTTTGTATTATTTTTTTAATCTCTTTTTTCCATTTTTTGGGATTTTTACCCTTTTTCTTGGGGTATTCTGATGTGTTTCATGTATAGAAATTTTGGAGGTGGTTGTTGTTTAGTGGTTCAGCTAGAGATTCTCCTTCAAGAGTAGCCAACTAATATGCCCCAAAGCCATAACTTTTTGTTATGATGAATGGACCTAACCAGTTAGGTTCAAATTTACCCTTGCCATCTTGAATCAATTGTATCTTCTAATTCTCTTTGAGGACCAAGTCACCAACTTGAAAGTTTCTATTTTTTATTCTCTTGTCATAGCTTCATTTGAGTCGATTTTGATAAACCTATAGATGGTTTAATGTTCTCAAATTCCTTTCATCTAGGAGCTCTAATTCATTCAATCTGGATACCCTGTATTCTTCATTGCTTACCATGCCTTTTAGTGAGACTCACAATGAGTGGATTTCGACTTTGATCAAAATGATTTGAGTTTGTGTGCAAAGTGTGGATGAATTATTGTTGTGTTTGGTTGAAAATTATTGTCTAAAATGATGAAAAAGTGAATTAATTAAATAATGTTGTATTATTCAATTAATAGAGGAATTAGGGTTTTTGATGTCGTTTTGATGTGATCCGATGTGGTGTGATGCAGGAATGTTGCGGTATGATTTCAAGATGATTCGATACATTGCAGGATAATTCTGAGATGTTCTAGGATGATTTCAAGATGATCCGAGACAATCTGAGACATTACAGGATGACTTTGAACTATTTCAGGGTGATTCCAAGATGATTTGAGACATTATGGGATGATTCTGAGTTGTTATGAGGTGTTATGGGATGTTTCTAAGTCATTCTGAAGTTTTATGGGATGATTCTAAGTCATTTTGAAGTGAATTAACATACATTAAGCAACGAAGTGTTGTCAAGATCATCCTTGAGAGAGCTTCATCCATTGTCTTCGATCAACCAAATGCCACAAGCATTCATCCACACTTTGCACACGAACTTTGGAGGCTTTGTTGTGATAAGAGAAATCCAACATCAAGCAAACACACTCCACTATGTGATGGTAAAATCTATCATTTGTATTCATTTCATTTGGTAATTAGTAGGTTCCTCATCATGTTTGCAATAGAATAGTTTCAATTTTGTATGTGTAGGAGTTTCTAGATTTTAGATTTAAGCTTTTTGGCTATAGATTAGATTTATTTATCAAATTGCTTTCATGTCCCTCTTGGATCATTAATCTAACATCCTTATTCCCCCTCACATGAGGGTGAGAAAGGATGTTAGATTAATGATCCAAGAAGGACATGAAAGTGATTTGACGAAGAAATCTAATCTAAAGCCAAAAATCTTAAAATCTAAAATCTTAAAAAAGCGTGCATACAAAATTGAAACTATTCTATTGCAAAAATGATGAGGAACCTACTGATTACCAAATTAAATGAATACAAATGATAGCTTTTACCATCCCATAGTGGAGTGTATTCACTTGATGTTGGATTTCTCTTATCACAGGGAAGCCTCCAAATTTCGTGTGCAAAGTGTGGATGCATTCTTGTTGTGTTTGGTTGATCGAAGATAATGGATGAAGCTCTCTCAAGGATGATCTTGAAAACACTTTGTTGTTCAATGTATGTTAATTCTCCGATCCTTTTTTGTGAGGAGAGAGGTTTATTATATAGAAAATGAGATTTGAAATGGATGATCAAGATCATTTTGAAGAATATCCAGATCAACGGTAGGAGTGTGTTGAGAGGATTTAGACATGAGAGAATTGTACAAAGTGGATTGCACAATTTATGTGATTGGGAAATAGATTGGCCAGTCAGGGATGTGATTGACCAGTTAACATAATATATTGATCAGTTAAGTTTGTGATGGCTTAGTTAGGAATGTGATGTCTTAGTTATCTGAATAGATTGTTTAGTCAACAAAATATATTGATTAGTTAGAAAATTAGATTGCTTAGTCAACAATCATAATTTTCTCAATCAAAAATTGGTTGAGGAATATGAATTAATTGATTTAATTAATTAATTCCTTTTTGGAGTTTGACTTTTGCAAACAAAGTTGTATTATTTTGATTTGATTTTTGATAATTGATTTGAATGGTTTGATGTGATGCGGGAATGTTGCGGTATAGTTTCAAGATGCTTCGAGACATTACGGGATAATTCTAAGATGTTCCAGGATGATTCTGAGATGATGTAAGACAATTTGAGACATTACAAGATGATTTTGAACTGTTTCAGGGTGATTTTGAGATGATTCAAGATATTATGCCTGATGATTCCAAAATATTATGAGGTGTTAAAGGATGATTTCGAGTCATTCCAAAGTATTATGGGATGATTTTGAGTCATTCTGAAGTGTTAAGGGATGATTCTGAATCATTTTGAGGTGTTATAGGATGATTTCAAGTCATTTTGAAGTGTTACGGGATGATTCCAAGTCAATCTGAAGTGATACAGGATGATTTTGAGTCAATCTAAAGTGTTATGGGATGATTTTGAGTCATTTTGAGATGTTACGAGATGATTTTGAGTCATTCTAATATGTTACGAGATGATTTTGAGTCATTTCAAAGTGTTAAGGGATGATTTTGAGTCATTTCGAGATGTTATGAGATGATTCTGAGTCATTTTGAAGTGTTACAAGATGATTTTGAGTCATTTCGAGATGATCAGAGATGATGTTCCATATCGTTTGACTTTGTTTGAGGCTATTCGATGTTGTTCAATGTTGTTTGATGTCGTTTAGTGTTGTTTGATGTTGTTTGAGGTTGTGTGATAGGTGTCAAGTCAATTTTAAATGTCTACAATTATCTTGTCATTGCTCAAACTCTTTTTGATTGTCACACCTCAAGTGACTGTCATTCTTCTTACCATAGATTGCATTTACAAATTTCACTGAGTTACATAGTGTGCTTGTTACTGGCTACAATCTTTAGATTGCAAGATTTTGTTATTGGCTACAATGTATCAATCTTTCTGGTATTGCAACCTCACTAGTCTACTAGAGTTATGGTTTATGTTTTTACGGAGGCCTAAGGTTTGTACCCTAGTTAGGATATTACCAATGCTTTTGATGGTATTAAAAAATAACCTTAAATCTTGGGTCAAAAAATTAGCTGTCTTGACAGGGTGTGGTATGATCTTGGATTGTATCCTAGAGTGTGTGGGAAGCTTGTGTTTGATCACTAAGGTATGTAAACATGATCAAGGAAATGTATCCTATATATAGCATGGGTCTTGCTTTAATACTTTCTATAATGGTTATTAGTAGATCACGTTATTATAGTTTGTGGCAACCCAAAATTGCATTCAAGTATGTAACACACTTGGTCTATAGTTTAAGTTGTACACTTTTAAGTAACATTTACAAGGTTGAGAAAATCTTGATTACTCTCTAGAATAGCCCATTAAACATGGGTTGTGCTTGAATGCACTACATAATTGATATAAAACAACCACTCTGCATATCAACCAGAGTTATAAGCTCTTTATTACAACAAGAGGTAATCACTCTTGGATCATGCTATCATTACATTGTAACCTGTTAAATTTGAGTCAACATGAATGCACCCAATGATGATTGACACCTAATTGTGATGACAATGATTAATTTATACATGAATTGTACTCATATGAGTGCCTCCATTTCTATCACAACATAGCCACATTCAACCTGGGTCACACATGAATGCATCTTGTATTTGTTATAGCACAACTATGCCACATGACCAATAGAGTTATGGATCACATAATTATATTCACAATAATTTGTTCCTCAGTTGTGCTCTTATGGTGATTTCATTACCGTTACAACATAACCCTTTGGACTTATGTTTCTCAAATCCTTACATTGCTTATTTTCTCTTTGGATGGATGGTAATTCAATGCTAGGGATTTGTATGCAGGTCATGCTCATATAAGTGCCTTCATCACCATTACACAATAGTACATTGGAATTTCCTTTCTTGAACCTTTACTTTGTTTTTTATTATTGGGGTTTCTTAGTGATTATTCCATTTCCACGTGGCATATTGATAAAAGAAACCAAGCAAAAAATAATTTTGTTTTTAGTTAACTCCTGCTAACATGCTTTTGGAATAAATGTTTGACTGTATTACTTTGAGTGTGAAGAATTATTATTTTTGCTTATAATACATTCATTGAGAGCTATAGTAGAAAGCTTATTATGCTGAAATCCATCTTGTAAACTTGTTTTAAGCTACATTTAGGAGGCTTCATGTATTTTTTATGATTTATACAACTTTTGTTTTGATAGTAATTGACATCAGATTCTTTCTGAAACTGAAATGAATTATTAATTATGGTTTTATGATGATTAAATTTTTTATTTACAAGGGGTTAATATGTGGTATTTTTATGTGTAGGAAGAATAGATTCTGATGCAACATTTGAGTATGGATGATTTAGGAAAACTTGGGTTGCTATCAGTGACATAACTAGGTTGGAGAGTACTTTTAGCTAGTTTGAAACACTTCCATGTGTTTTTGCTCAGAAGTAGAACCTAAGTATAGGAATACAAACATTGGTGGACAGAGAAAATCATAAATCTCCTTATCCAGTTTTTGATTGAATTTGAGGTCGTGAATATCGAACAGAGAAGTTCCTACATTCTAAAGATAAAACCATAAATCTACTGGTCCAATTGGAGATCCAATTTGAGGTCGTGAAGCTTTGACAGAGAAAGTTCCTACATTCTAAAGATAAAATCATAAATCTGCTTGGTCCAATTTGAGGTCCAATTATAAGGATTTATCTTTTTAATTATACTTTTTGACATTTGGCTTGATACAAATTGTCTATGCTTCCACATTTTCATGTATGTCTAGCAGGGCAAGTTTGTAACTACAATATATGACAAAAAATCCCCACTGTTATGCTTTGATGGATGTCCCATGATAAGGATCTATATAAAAAGTTTGTTTTGTATACTAGGTGGTTAGGTGTTCTATAGTTTTATACAAGTTTAAGCTTTTCCTTTTGTTCATTTTAAATAACAGTCTTATCTTTCGGCCAGGATTTCTACTACAATCTCTCTTTTTGTTGTCTTTTTAGTAGTGCTTGATTTATAGATTGCAATTATTGGTAGTTATGCCACATCTTGCTTAAATATTTGTGATTTACACCTTAATTGTAGTGCTAAAAGAGCCATATATTTACACCTTATTAATTTTGAATTGGTTTAGTGGGAAGTCTCACATGTCGTATTTGCCTAAGTGACTTTAGTTTGATACATGTGTAATTTTTTTAGATAATTTATGGCATTTACCTATTGGAATTATGTGCCTCAAATTCACTAGTGGACCCCCAACTTGGTCATCATCAAGTTAGATTACACCAAGTGAGATTTCAGGCCTTTACCGCCATCCCGCGATGTCTCATGGAGTGACTAGTGATTGAGTGGTACTTACCGCTACCCTACAGAGGTGTTAGATTGAGCTTGTGGTAGTGTGGTGTTCCCGCCACCTTGTGGTGCTTCCATGTTGACTAGTGCGGTATAGCAGTGGTTATCGCTACCCCGCGGTGATGGTCAAAGGTATCCTACAATGGTGCAGTATAGTCATCACCACACTGTGATGGTGTATGAGGCTTAGTGTGGTAGAGTGGAAGATACTGCCATACCGTGATGGGCTAGTTTGTGTATAGTGGTGTAGCAGTGGACAGTTGATGACTGGATGTCTTTGGCGAGATAGTGAGTTATTGGTAGTTAATCGGTTGATGATGCAATGGAATCTACATAGATGGTTGTTGTGCAGTAATGTTTTACTTATTGCTTTTAGTATTTTGATTGTATTCTTTTGTTTTAATCATTTCTATATTGGTCTCCTTTCAGTTGGCTTTGATGACTTGTAATGATTATTTTGTTGGCTTTGAAAGAAATTCCTCATCCAAAGCTCCAATTCGCACATAGGCAAGAAGGACACTTTCAAAGGTTGAGGAGTTGGGTTGTACATCCACTAGTTGCATTTTCTTACATATTTGATTTATTGTTTCATATGCCTCCAAATGGGTGCACCAGATCCTTGAAGGGGATGAACATAGATTTATTCAGTAGGAAAAAGAGACTAATTCTATATGATTTTGCTTTATAATTCATCCCAATGTTGATAATGATCAATCTCAACTTTGCAAAATACACAACATCATTAACTAATAAGTTCTTAAAAAAATGTTAAGATGCACCCTTCCAAGGGACAAACCTCTCCAAATTTTCAAAAGAATTATGATTCTTTTGAAAATTTGGAGAGGTCTGTCCCCTGGAAGGGTGCATCCTAACATTTTTTAATAACTTATTAGTTAATGATTCCATGTATTTTGAAAAGTTGAGATTGATCTTTATCAACATTGGGATGAATTATAAAGAAAAATCATATAGAATTAATCTCTTTTTCCTATTGAATAAATCTATGTTAATCCCCTTCAAGGATCTGGTGCACCTATTTGGAGGCATATGAAACAAGAAATAAAATATCTAAGTATATTTCAGAAGTTAAATATTATCATATGGATTTCTTTGGGAAAATTAGTGGCAACAAGATCCATATCTCCTCGTTGATACAAGATATTCAATCATAAGGTATCATACAATCTATTTCACGATTCAATATCAATAACATACTAATAACATCCAAAGCTATTTTTTAGCTTTAATAACAATTGTCACTAGGATTGGGCCATATGTACTTGGAGTATCCCATACAATAAGATTTTATTAGTCTAGCCATAAAAAAATTCCTTAGATTTCCATGTATGTCTAGCAAGGCATTAGTAACTACAACATATGACAAAAAAATCCCTATTATTATTCTTTGATGGATGTCCCTTTAGATATTTGATGTAGTGTACATTATTATAGTGCAAGCCTATTTTTCAGATTGTTTCATTTAGCATCACCAATATTCTCCACAAGAACATTGTCCCTGTTTAAAATGATGGAAATGGTTCACATCTCTCAGAACAATTTCTCTTACAACGCCAACCTTGGAGATGAATTTAGATGCAGTGTGAAAATCAGAACATACTCGAAGGTTCTTAACAACTCTAATAGTTGTACTAGGGGCCATTTTTAACAAACCAAATGCAATTGCTAACTTTTCACTATGGTGGTAGATAAATGATTCTTTTTTCTTCTATTCCACAACATTAAGTAAAAGTCTTGAATCTAGAAATACCCTGCTGCCTTCATTTGCTAAGCCAATTTCTCCAATTTTGCATAGCTCTCCAATGTTTGTGGATGTGATCTGTCTCCTACAAATTTTTAATTGATTTATCTTTATGTTGTGTTTGGACTTACTTTTGCAAACTTGCAATATACAATGCATGTTTATTATTTTTGAATTGAGACTAATAGTATTTGTTGGTTGTATTGAAGCACAACTTCATTCATGGCAGAAAAGGCAACACATTATTGCTCATATCAGATGGCACGTTGCATATAAAGGAGGAAAGATTCTAGCTAGGTTATTGTTGAATGCATTGAAGGAGAGAGCTTCATATACGAGACACGATCAACACTCTCCTTCTTGGATTCTACATGTTACAGCTTGCTCCAGGAAGATTTCCCACATTGTAGAAGTTTTAAGAGATGAAAGGGGCATGTACTCGCATTCAAGGGCTTCAAGCATGCATTTCCATCATTGCATAAGCTAGAGTTAAAGTTTATTTCTTGAAATCATTTTTGTGCAATATTGTAACTTAGATTTTCAATCTTGTGACTGAAAATAACAATTTTAATAGTCTATTTATTAGATATAATTAGACCACCTTTCTTTTATTAATAAAGTTCACCAAATTTTCCTTCTTAATAGTTGTCTTATTGTGTGAAATTGATGATTGATGTGTATTTTTGTGTTGTATGCTTGAATCCTCAAATATCAGTCAATTAAAATGACTAATTATACTACTAATTGACATCAATTAATAATTAAATTGACTAAATATACTACCAATTGACAAAAATCAGTGAACAGTGAATAAAAATGACTAAATAAGTGACTAGTTAACAACAATCAATGACTAAATATATCAGTGAATAAAAAAATGACTAAATAAGTGACTAGATTACAACAATCAATGACTAAATCAACAATTAAATAAGTGACTAGTTAAATATATCGGTGAATAAAAAATGACTAAATAAGTGACCAGATTACAACAATCACTGACTAAATCAATGACTAAATATATCAGTGGAAAAAAATGACTAAATAAGTGACCAGATTACAACAATGAATGACTAAATCAATGACTAAATATACTACCAAATTGATCAATCAAAACAACCAATAAATGACTAAAAATGGTGTAGTCATCAATCTTCTTGCATTATATATGACTGGCAATAAACTAATAATGGTCACATGACCAAGTTCAGTCATTTATAAGTAGTTTTTAGTAGCTTTTTCAATCATAGATTGTTGTTTCTGTACTAGTGAACTATGGGATTCAAATTTTCATTGAACGGTGATTTTTACATTTGTTTCCTTTGTGGTGTCAATTCTATATCTCTCTTGCATAAAATAGATGGTTCATGTTCCTCTTGAATTGGCATGTCTTCTTCTATGGTACATTTAATTTCCTAATTTCATGGAGTTGACTCATTCTTTCTCTTTTCTTTGCATTCTTAGCTTCACTCGCATCTAGTGTTAGAGTCTTTGGTTGTTTCCTCAACATGATGAATAACTCTATATGTATCATGAAAAAGACATAAATATTAGTTCCATCATGGCACTAAAGAGTAAATCAATCTCATACACAAATCTGAAAATAATCATAAAATTAGGAGGTACAATCTCATACACTACCACTAGGTGAAGGATAAGTAAAAATCTTGAAATCAAGTACAATGTATTTTAAATTTCCATATATTTGTCTTTGTCTTGACCATTAGATATAACATCAAATTTATGTTCCATTCTATCTAGATTTTGAATATGTGCATCCAAGGAAGAAACAAGGATAGCGGTAGTAGGAACATGAGACACAAAATTTTAGGTAAAGATAAGTCGATAAGAGAGAGGATAATAAGGTATGGACATGGTAGGATATGTGGGATGTGGTTTATAATAAGGTACAAAATAAGGTGCAAAATAAATTATGGAAGAAGTTATAAAATGAGTTAATGAAGTAGGGGTGGAGTAAGGAATACGTAAAGGATGGTAATAATGGAGACCTATAGGAATAACAATAAAATGTTGGAAAGAAAGGGCCATACTAGTGGTGGAAGTGGAGATAGTAGAGGACACACTAGGAATATGGAGTAGTCATGGAACTAGTAGGGATGGTATGGAAGGTAGGTGAAATGTTAGTGAGATGGGAGGGAGGAATGGATGCATATGATGGAAACATATTTACATAAAGTTATGCCAATTCATACATGATAGATTACTATATGATAAATGAATGAGGATTCTTGATGATAAAGAGTAGCACAAGGTCATGTGTGATGGAACATGATTACACAATGTGTGAAGTCATGATAGAAAAATTGTAGGTCCTTGTATAAGAATATAAATGTATATAGAAGTTTGTATGATAACATGATAGAAAAGAGTTGTTGAAACTTGTACAAAAATATTGATTTTCACAACTAAGTGGAATTCCTCAATGAACCCCCCTGTACTCATATAATTTTTAATTACTTTATGTGCTAATTTTAAGTTCCTAGGTGATGGGTTGAGCTGATTCTCATAGTGTGAATCCTAAGGAATGGTAGGGGATGTATGTGATATCCTTGTACTCTAACACTAAGAAGAGAAACTTGTATGCATAACTTAGATGCCTCCCAAAAGGATGTGTGAATATTCCCTATACATGATAATGAATCATATAGATATTCAAAACTAATGTTGCAATTTTGCTTATTTTGGATGAATCCAATAAGGATAACACAAATTTGATACAACTAAGTGAATGCTAAGGTAGAAAGACAATATTGTTTATTTTCCAACTATATTTGTCAATATACAAATAATATTATTTCAATAAATGTGAATCCTTTGCATATAATTTTTTGAGAATTAGGAAATGGACAAGGTGGCATACACAAATAGAAAGTACCTTAAAATTTGAGAAATTCAATTTGACACAATTATGTCTAGATTATTTTTTGCTTCAAACTCCTCAAAATTTAGAGCTTTTTGCCAAGTTCCTTCATTTTCAATGTTCAATTCTATATAAATCTAATAGAATTAGTAAAAACTATGAAAATAATGAATATATATAATATGAAATTAAAACAAAAAAATCATAATTAACATTCAAACACTAGAAACATGAAAATATTAATTCACATAATCAAATTTGATCTAAAAACTCAGGTATTTTCTCCTATGTTGTTAAACAAAAAAAGATGGTGGAAAGGTAGTGGAACATATAAAATATGCTTTTTCTTTTTTCAAAACCATGAAAAAGTGTTTATTTGTTGCATAATGTGTAGAAATTGGAGAAAAATAGAGCATGTGGTCCTGAATCATGGGTCACATGCATAATTTTGTTTTTTTTGTATTTCCTAAAACATGCTCATGTTAAAGTGTGTGCACACTTTAACCTGTACAAAGCATGAACATGTTTCAAGTTCTCCAAAGAACAAGCATGTTATGTCTTTTATGGACTATTATAACTATAAATTGAACACCCTCAATCCTAAAAACTACACAGTCAATCTTATACTCTATACCCTGGACCCTATACCTTATACCCTCAATTGTAAACCCTATACCCAATGCCCTCAATGCTAAACCATGTACCCTATAAAATCAACCCTATACCATCAAACTTGAACACTATCCCTCAACCCTAGGCCCTAAAGCCTATACATTGAACCCTCAACCCTAAACTCCATACCCTCAACCCTAAACCCTATATCCTCGACCCTATACCTTATAACGTCAACCCTAAACCCTATACCCAATATTATTAACCCCGAACCCTATACCCTAAACTTATACTCTAAACAATAAACCCTATACCTTAGACCCTCAACCCTACACCCTCAAACTTATATCCTTCATTGTAAACCCTATACCCTTGACCCTATACCTTATACCCTCAAACATAAACCCTATACCCTAAACCCTAAACCCTCAACCCTAAACCCTAAACCCTAAATCCTATACCCTCAACCCTATACCCTCAAACCTTAACCTTATACCTTATACCCTCAACTATAAACCTTATACCCCTACCCTCAACCCTAAAGCCTAAAATCTATACCCTCAACCCTATAACCTATGCCCTCAAACCTAAACCCTATACCTTATACCCTAAACCCTAAACCCAATACCCTTGACCCTAATACCCAATATCCTATTTGTTGATATCTATCCACCAAAGACTCAAATGGTAGATAAGACCTTTATTACTATATGTAAGATAAAATCCTCTATCACATGACACACATATATGCATTTATATACATCCTCAATCTTATACCCTCCACCATAAACCCTATAGCCTTGACCCTATACCCAATAACCTCAATCCTAAACCTTAAGCTCTATACCCTAAACACATTCCCTCAAACCTAGGACCTAAAGCCTATACGCTAAAACCTCAACCATAAAATCCATACCCTCAACCCTAAACCCTAAACCCTAAACCCTATTCCCTTGACCCTAAACCTTATACCCTATACCCTTAACATTATACCAAATACCCTCAACATTATACCAAATACCCTCAACCCTCAACCCTATACCATAAACGAGCTACACCTTATATCCTCAACCATAAACTCATACCCTCAATCCTAAACCCTACACTCTCAACCCTATACCTCATACCCTCCATTGTAAACCCTATACCCTCGACCCTATACCCAATACACTAAACCCTATACCCTAAATCCTAAACACTATCCCTTAACCATAGGCCCTAAAGCCTATACACTAAACTCTCAACCCTTAACTCTATACCCTCAACCCTAAAACCTTATACCCTCAATCCTAAAATATATACCCTCAATTGAAAAGAAAGAGGTAACAAGCTATAGAGGAGGGGGGGAGAAGAGACGTGGAGAGAAGAATAGAGAGAGAAGGGTAAGGAGGGAAGGAGAGGTAGAGAGGTAGAGACCTAAAGAGGATGAGAGAGAGAACAAAGGGATGGAGAGGGGGAAGGATTGATAGAGAGTGGGAGAGAAAGAAAAAATGGATGGAGAGAGGGAAGGGTCGATATAAAGTGAGAGAGAGACAACATGAGGGAGATAAATATTCAAAGAAAAACATAATGTGAGCACATTATGACATACTCAAGTTATGTTTTTCTTTCTAAATTTCTAAGCCTTTGGCTTGTATGTTCCTTGGGCTTCCAACCCAAAGGTTTGGAGTGACTTTTCAATGTCCAAAGACATGTTTTTGCAAATAGTAGAAAAAATGACATAATCTTGAGCATGCTCCCCATCAGGTTTGCATGTGTTTCAATGTCAAGTCAAAAAATACCACGATAATATTAATCTCTCTTAGCTATCTAACCATGTAATTTTTTTCATGTTTTTAGTATGTTAAGGTTTTCATCTTTAATTTCTTTTGTTAGTGTACATCTATTTTTTTCAAAAACCAATATGTGGAATTTTTTACTATATTTTTTAACTTCTCATCGAAATTTCAAATATATTACATTTTTAGAAACTAGACTCCATTCTACACATATTCATTTTTTTATTTTCAATCAATTTTCAAGAAATTTAGGAGGGAGCATGCTCAATATTTTATTTTTAAAGATGTGTCCACTTTGAAAATTTATAAAAAAACATATATTCTTAAAAAAATTAGCAAAAAAATTGAGCATAAACTATATGGTGTTGGATAATTTCTCACTGAAGCGATATTTGAAATACTAAAATAAATTTAACATTTTAGGGGGGCCACACCAGACACTATGTTTTGTTTTTGGAAAAAAACAAGACCAATTTGTGTGGCATCACTTTTGAACCCCTTAATCTCTACCATTTAAAAAAAGTAGTCTAGAAAGTAGATTCAGAGCACTACGACTCTTGTTTTCGTCGCATTTTTGAGTGTAACTATCTTCAATTTCTCATCCAAGGCTAGTCATTCCTTATTTCAGAAAAAAAAAGTGGCCACTTAAGATCCATTTTTTGTCCCCCATCTTTGTGCACTTACCCCATATTAGAATTTCAAACCACCTTAATAAAAAGAAAACATTATTGGTTTACACAATTGAAAGAGTGGCTAAAAAAAATTTGAAATCCATAGTCAAAGATTAATTTCAAAACTAAATTTATGTACTTATATTTTGGCCAAAATTATAACACTGTAATTTTAGATAGAAAAATACTATTAATTTTATAACTTAGATACCCCACCGAGGAGGTGAAAATTCCATATAAGCAGTGCTCAAGGTGGTAGTAAAGTAATGTAATTAGCAATGGTGATTTTTTTAATTTGTAGGTGCTAAAGGACTATGTGTAATCTCTATTTTTGAAGATAATATATTTTTTATTAGATTGCAGGAATTGGGTAGCCCCCGCTAAATTGGAGTGCACATGGTAAAGTTTTTTCATGTGATCGATGATGCTAGGATGACACACCCTTCGATACCATAGGGACAAGGGTGATACTGGACCTCGTGACCTCTTTTCTACAACAGGATGCTTTAGCCAATCAAGCCAAACCCCCCTACCCGAAGATAATATAGACTTGTGCCTCTCTTTTTAGTGGAGGTTTTTTTGTTTTGAGAGGGCTTCTCCACATAGACACTATCTTATGTGTTTATTTCTTTTTATTCTATATTTCTTTGTGTTACTAATTTATCTTCTTGTAATCTACATTTGATCTATGACTAGTTAAATTAATTTAACAATTGAAATCAAATTTCAAATTTGTAATTGTTCACCTTCATTTCTAACAAAGTATAATGCAAAAGGAAGAATGGAGAGGTATAAAGATCACCAAGTTTCAAAGGGATGCTCTCAAGTAGAGGGAATTAATTTTGGAGATTTTTTTTTCTCTAGTGGAAAACTAACTCAATTAGATTTCTATTGGCTATTATTGTTGCTTTTAATTTTGAAATAGAAAAAAATATATAAAAGTAACATTTTTGCATGGTGATCTCTAGGAAGAAATATACATCACATAGCCAAAATATTTTAATGTGAAAAATAAGATGGATTAAGTGTACAAACTAAAAGAGGTTTCTTTATAACTTGAAGCAATCATCGAGAATGTGAAATCAAAAAATGGCTTGTATGTGTTGGGACTTGGGCTGAATCATAGCAACGCTAATCCATGCATATATTTCAAATAGGAAGGTAATACTTTTTGTGTGTTCATTGGCAACAATTAAGAAATGGCCAATTTAACTAAATATCAATTATCACATAAGTTTGACATGAAGGATATTTATTTTAGGGAAGGAAATTAAATAAGATTGTGTAAACATGAGATTATGATTATATCAAAGGAAATATGTTGAGACTCTATTGTAGAAGTTTAAGATGTAGGGAAATAAACCTATAAGTAGTCCCTTTCCATCTAACATAAATTATTTGTTGAATAGTATTGTTAACAATCTTATATATGCAATGGTTTGCATTAGACCTGATATTACGCATGCAATGAAAGTTGTGAGTAGATATATGTCTACAATATGAAAGGAACATTTGGATTTTGTGAAAAAAATTAGATATTTTTGTGGCTCCTTAGATTATGTAGTCAACTGCTAAGGAAGTGTTGATGAAAATAAAACTTTGAATTTGAAGGATTTTTGGATTCTAATTTGATTGAAGATGTTGACTATCAATGATGTATTAGTGGATATGTATTATATTATTGGAGCATGAAGTTTAATGAGGTAAAGGTAGGCAATACTTGCATTATCTACAATGACAGAGTACACAACAACTAATGTGTGTAAATAAAAATGTGGCTATGGAGGTTGTGCTTATAGTTGGTTTGTTACAAAAGGTTGTGAGAATTGGTTGTGATAGTCAGAGTGCAATATGTTTGGCCAAAAATCGTGCTTATCATGTTTGGTCAAAGCATATTGGTGCACAATATCATTTTGTGAGAGAAATAGTTGAAGGCAAGTGAATACTATCAGAGAAGGTTGATAGAGCTCAGAATGTTAATGACTTGTTGACAAGCTATGAGTGTTGATTTTTTTTTTTGATATAAACAATCAATAGACATGGATACCCTTAACAAATGACAATCCAAAGTTGTGGCCCTACATGAAAGGTATTCATTAAGTGGAAGAATGGTGGAGATTTGATGTAAAGTCTTTATATTTAATAGCTGAATGAAACACACTACTAGCAATCAGAAACCTACTTTAAAAGTCTTAATGAGTTTTCTATTTTTGCTCCTGATTATAAAGCAGTTATTAAACGCCCATGAACCACCTTTGATGTGCCCGTTGCTTTCCACACATGCTTAAGACTTTGAAAATAAATTTTTTTTCTTAATAATATATTAAGAGTTAAATTTTATACAATAATAAATAAGATGTATGCTAGATTATTTACTCTTAAAATTATATATTGTGTATTTCATTTGCGTCAGGTTCTGTCTCCAGAGCCACTATTATTAGAATAGAATAGAATGCTGGATTAATCATATAACATGAAGTTTGACAACTGTAGTAGAAATAACAACTATTAGTTAAAGAAGATTTATAAGAAATGATAAACTATAAGGAATGTCAATACCCGATGCAAACACAGTGCACAGGAAATGCTTTATAAAAGCACAGGATCAAGGTGCTAATTTTTATGATCTTATTTTAAATCAACAAACCTGCTCCTTTTGGTCGATTTCCATTAAACCTGAAACTAAAGAGATCATACATTGGCGAAGAGCTTGTAGGTGTTAGCATCCAGGACGATTTGTCTGGCGGCTGCAAAGCAGCTCAGAATTCCCACAATAGAAAACAAGACACCAATCAACACATTCACCCAGAAAATGAAGCTCCTTCTGGAAGGCTTGAATGTAATGTTGTAGAGCACCATTGGTAAAATAAAGTCCAATGGCATAATCCCAAATGCACCCATCACCGCATTAATATCTCCAAAAAATGGCAGCATGGCAGCCACCAAAGTTACAATTGATACCCAAAAAGATCTTACAATCAATCTGGCAACAACATTTCGCATAGAAAATTTCCCTTTCTCTACATCTGCAGATCTGCTTTCGAGGGCTGCAAATGCTGGTTGGAAATAAGTCTGCAAGGAAAATTTACATCGCGGAGAGAGGTTTAGAAGTTGAAAAAGATTCAAATATGTACTGAATGCTTATATATAATTCCCAAGAATACACTTTTGGAGATTTTCTATGAAAATTTCATTTGAATATTGGAGTGCTCCAACTCTGAACTACTTATCCCTTTACTGTACGCAATAGGTGATCCAAAAGAATCTCGAAGTGAAATCAGTATGAGGTTTCCAAAAAGTGACCGGTAGCGGCCTACACTTGGTTCTGTTTACATTACAAAAACTATATAAAGACATGAGGAAGTTGGGTAGCATCATCAGAAGCTTGTGTGAGCGTTGTAGTGATCAAATCGAGAATTCAGCTGTAGAAGTCAGTGAGAGCTTGAGGGTGAACAATTGAAACTACTATCAGTTGCATCTACTCTTTGTAGTTGTTCTTTTGCCATTATTAACTATCAGTTGCATTTTCTCGTACTTGAGGTTTTCTAGGATAAATTCCAAGTTTAGTCTAGTGAATTCTTCTAGATTCTACACTTATTATTCTGATTTAAACAACGTTTTATCCTCTAAGACTATCAAATTGTTTGAGCAAGTAAGACAGTTGTGTTGAATTTGATGTTCTAGAAGGAAAATCAATAGGAGTGTATATTGTTCTCAAATATAATAATAATATAATATTGATAACGGTTGAGTATGTACTATGAACTAAACTAACCAGAGTCACTGTGGATGTTTGCAGAAGGACAAAAATGTTGGCCATGAAGAGAAACCAGTTGGGAACAAAAGCTGGCCTTCCTGCAGGTACAAAGTTGCTGTAAACTGTCCCTTGGGCCTTGTTGCCAAAGGCCCAGTACCCTGAAATTGCAGCAGAGAAGTAGGTGGACACAACCACTGTATAACACACACACAGTGCTTTGAACATTTTTCCTGAAATTGGGGGAGCTATTGTGGCCTGCAAAACCCTCCTTAAACATTAGTATGTAAGCTCAAAACTTATAATAAATTAACATTTTGCAGAAAAGAATTTAAGACACACATTCATTTGCAAGGAGATCATTGGGAAGTTCAAGATAAAGGGCAGTAGATAAAGAGTATTTTTATAGACCTCATCAGCTTTTTTACAAACTCGAAATGCCTTCCTTAAAAAGTCAACATGAACTCACCTGATCTAACTTCGACACATTTGAGAAAGGACCGATTAGAACTAAAACCTAGAAATCCTCACACCCACCATCTCTATACAATTAAATTCTTTTGCTAAATCTGAATTGACTCCCTAGTAAAATGCTCTTGATCGACTGTTGTGAGTGTAATATCAATTTTTAAATGCACAACTAGTCTTTTTTTTTAATTATTAACCAATCTCACCTGAATCTCAGGAAGGATTCCATTGCCATAAGTTGTTGCAATTATTGAGAAAGAGTTCAAAGCCGCAAGTAATTTGCTTGTTTTACTGCCAACCAAACTGTAGTCCCTGTTCTCTGCATCACTTGAGATTCCTGCCATGTAAAACTAAGATAACAATTAAGAACAAAGAAAATAGTGCACCCAAATTCAAGTAAGGGCAAATCAATGAAGGTTCAAGACCAACCCGCATGGACTGAACCTCCCACAGCGCATGCAGCAATGGAAAAGCACAGCAGCAGAGATGCTAGATTTATATATCTCAGTGAATGAAAGGACGGCATTTGACCCAGCAGAAGCATCACCCCTCCAAAAACAATTATGAATTGGTACAACTGCATCTCCCCATTTGGATGATAGATTTTATATAAGAACTGTAATATACATTTACAAAATCCATTAGGCAGTCAATGAAATCATTGTCTTTCACAAGCAAACATAATATCTCTGTCTTCTTGTTTTGGAAAGGTACCTTCAAACTCTGACCTCCAAGAAGAGTACATGAAACAACAGCTCCGCAGCAGACTGCAAACTGTAGTGGTCCCACCACGAAACGACCCCATCTTGGACCTATAGGATAGTTCATAAAACATTGACTCTAAATTTAGATACCCAAATAGGCCTGCATATTATGGTTCAGCTCTAAGCTACTTATACATATTATAATCAGAGCTTCCCAATAGTGACCTCTTTTCCCAAGGTACCCTTAAATTAACTTAGATAGTTAGATATCCAATCACTCTCTTCATCTCAATTTTATCCCACAATTGATTATTAGTCAATATCTAGAGTAATCTATAAAAACTTATGTTATCTCAAATTTTCAGAACGGGACGGCAGGGGATTGGGGACGCATTTCAGAGTCTCAAATTTTTCGAGCCATTTTTGAGATTGAAACCACACACACCTTCATGACACACACTATTTTCACAGTTTTAACATTTTTTAAAGCATTGAGTCTTTTAGAAGTTATTTTTTTTATGGGGACAGCCCGGAGATGTCCCCAAGCTGTCCTCATGTTCCCGAAACATCCAGAAATGGAGATGCCCCAAAAAAATGCTGGGAACACCTCCCTGAATTTCCTGATAAAAGCAAAATTTAGAAATATAAATAACAATAAGCGCTATAAAACATATCAGAATTTATGCCAACGTTGCTAATAAGCCTTCCTAAATAAATGTTAAATGAAGTTGCAAAACAGCTAATAGGCAAGAGGTTAGCCTAAATCCACCGATCCACTCACAAACACCTTTAGTTTAGTGCAACGACTCTGAAAATGTAAGATAAATTCTACATAAAGGTTTCATAACTGATTAGTCTCCAAGTAATGAAATGTAGTAAAGCTATGGAGAGAGGACTAATGAAGCTTAAATGGTATATACCCATAATCTCTGTAGTCATATCACTAAACCTTAGGTGTCTGTTGCCCTTGAGCTCTAGGTGTTCCAGCACCAGTGACAGGAGATTATATGAATAGAAGGTAACTGCTGCTCCAATGCCCAGTAATACTATTCCTGCACCCCATCCTAAGGATGCAAATGCAAATGGGAGGCTCAGCAGCTGAGGTCCAACTATGGAGGCTGTCAAATGATAGCCAGCATGGAGCCATGTACCTACAACCACCAATTAACTTAATTAGTTATACTTAGTACCAACCCACATCACTCATTCACTTACGTTGTAAATAAGCTGTGTGACTGGAAACACCAAACATAGCACTTCATGTTCATTGAAACAAAAATATATATGCATACCTTTGGATTCCAACACAAATATAGCACCTGCATCCAAGTGTTTTCCAGTGTTTGCATCTTGGTTAGATGAAGCTTTTCTGTCACTAGACTGAATATCCATCGTCTTGATTTCAGAGAGAAAAAGACTCAATTGTCCATATAAATAGCAGGCTGGTAGGTGGCTCAGCTAAAGGTCAAATTCAAAACAAAATGGGAAAAGTTAAAGTGAGTGACAGTTGCTGTTCATTCAACTTTATTCTAAGCATTCATTTTATGGCAAATTCAGTCCATTCCTTTTTTTTTCCCTTTCAGGCTTTAATTCTTTAATAGTCTTTCGGAGAATCAGGTCTACTGGCAAAACAAATTGTTCCCCAATCAAGTACATGATGAATAATATGAGTCCTTTGAAGGATCTGTACTTTAAAATGTCTATTATTTATGTGGATAAAGCAAAAAGGGAATATATGGCTTGGCCTATGATATGTTCAATGGTCATACTGATGGATGCTTTGGCCAAAGTCAATATTGCTGGGTCTTCAAAATCTAATGAAGTGGCGTGATAAAGTTTTCTTCATCATTAAATCTTTTAAATATTGTCTTTCTATCATAATGAAAGTGAAATTAATTAACCACCCACTTAGTTTGAAGACTAAGATATATTCTATTGATGAGGACTTTGAATGCTATTTTTAAGATATATTATAATGATGAGGAGGACCTTGAATGCTCTTTTTAACCGAAATGATTTGAAAGGTTTATTAAAAAATAGATGTATTCCATTGCTTTTTAAGTTAAATTAGACAAATACTGTGGAAAATAAAAAATTCATATAACTAAAAACTATAATAATGAGAGTGAATAAAATGATTTAAAAAAAATATTTTAAAGTATTTATGAGTGAATAAATCAACTTAACATAAATTACTTTAACATAATGTTGTATACCAAATTAAAAATTTTCATTACTTTTAGGCATTTTGAAGAAATGGTCAAAAGTCTTGTTAAAATCGTCAAAATTTGGGATTTGCATGTCTTGCATGAGGGTCAAAAACTCGAAATTTTCAAAAATTTGACGATCTAGGTATGCTTAGAGCGACTAAGTCTACAAAACCCAGATCTCAATTTTTCGGCCCTAAATTTTAGGAAAATTTATGTTTTTAAAAAGTTTATAAAAATAGAACTTTTTTTGGGTTTCTTTCGAAATGGATGCTGGCAAAATTTTCTAAAAATAGAAAGTTTGGCTTCTAGGGTTCAAACTGATTTTGATTGGTTGGAAATACTTCCTCATCAGGTTGGTCCAGTTAGAATCATCAAAAGATCAGTTTTTCCCTAATGGGTTTATTCTGCTTTTTCAGAAGCTCCAAGATCATCAATGGAGGACAATCAATTGCTAGGTGTCAGATTCAGAGTCTCAAGCACTAGTCAGATCAAGAAGCTACAACAGGTGATCGAGGGATGAAAAATGTAGAATTGAAGGTTGAAGAATCTTTAAAAATACAAATTTTGGCTCTCTAGAAAATCCAGGCACCCCTGCCTAGTAAAGGTGCTTGGGATTTTGTTCCTTAGAAAAATTTTCAACTTCAACAATCAAGGCAACGATAGACATGAGGAATGAAGGGAAAAGTTGAAACTTGCAAAATAAAAACTAACACCGCCAGCCATGGGCGCCCTAGAAGGAGATAAGCGCCCAACTTTTCAAGAGGTCAAATGATGGAATTATGATTTACTCACCCCAGACAATGTTGCTCATAATCTTCTTAGCTCTGTGGTGAATCCATCCACGCAGTCATCAGATCAATCAGTTGAATCCAGGATTGAAGATCGAACAAAGAGGTCTCAAACAAAGAAGTGGAATGCAAATCAAGAAATCATTAGAAAATATTCTAAGTCTGGAGATCCTATGCGCCCCAGGAGGAGATAGCTGCCTAGGGTTTTGGAGGCTCAAATCCAACAATTAGGGTTTGCTAGACCAATCAATCTCTTCAAAAAAATTCTAGCTTCATAGTGGATATCTAAGCCTGATCATTAGACTCATTAACTGTCGATAAATTTAGATCAATTGGAGGACACAACATGAGATCAAATTTGAAGGTTGAAATAGAGCCAAAATGGCTAAGGCTAGAGATCTTGGGTGCCCAAAAAGGAGATAGGCGCCCAAGCTTTTTGGGCATCAAATGGAAGAATTTACAGTTGCAACCTCCAGCATGTCTACTTCAATTTTGATCAAGCTCTCCAACACAATCAACGACGAGATCATCAGAGTTATCAATCATCAGATATTGTAGTCTAAACAAAGGGAAAATTTGTGTAAGATGTCAAAAGTGAAAAGAAAAGGTGAAAACATAGTGAAAATAAACTAACTTTGGAGGAGTTGGGCACCCTAGCTAGTCAAGGGCGCCTAAGCTTTTCAAGCCCAAGATTCAACTTTCAGGAGATGCAACTCCCAAGAGACCCTCCTCGGAATTTGTCAAGCTATCCAACAAATCTAACAGCTAGTTGATCAAGTTAGTCTAGCTCCTAGAATCACAAATTCACCAGAAGATCAGAAAACAAGCAAGAAATTGAAAAATGTGAAAAATGGCTAACACTGGTAATGTTGGGCGCCCCAAGTAGCTAGGGGCGCCCATGGTTTTGGAGGTCAAAATGAAGTTTTAGCCAAAGTTTCCTCCAAAACAATCTCACCAGATTTGATCAGGTTCCACAATGAATCATTCAACCAGTCTATAGGATCAATTTGGAGGCCAGAAATCACAGTCAAACTATGGTCAAAATCAAGCTAAATTTAGAAAAATTTAGAAAATGGCTAAGTCCTCCAAGGCTGGCATCCAAACTCTCATGTCTTAGAGAATTTTTTCAAAATTTCAAAATTTCAAGAAAACACAAAAAGAAAGTAGTCACATATGCATGCACCTGTTTTAGGGTTTCACAACTTTAAATTTAGGAAATAAGTCAATTCTTAACCTAAACTTATTTAAGGTGGCCTTGTGCATTCATTCTTCATATTTTTTTGCAAGTGATTTCAAGGCAAGAGAGGAGAAACCAATCTTTTTTTCCTATTTTCAGATTTGAAGGCTAAAACTTGAAGATTTTTCAAAGTTCTTTATATTTTCAGAATCAACTCACATAGAGGCTCCTTTTTCTATGCTTTTTTCTTCTAGGGCATCAATTTTCAGAAGGAGGAGGTCAAGAATTTTTAATTTTCAGCAAGCTGGGTCAGCTCAGTTCATGATTCTAAACTTTTTTGAAGAATTTTTCAAATTTCAACAACTTGATTTTTCCATGCATGTCCAAGAAATCTTCAGTATATCCAACATTTGATCATTTGGATCCTTCTCAAATGTGATTCTGCACAAAACCCAGCTCTAACTTTTTTTGTCAATTTTTTTAGAATTTAGGGTTTGTTGCTTTTTCAACCAACCATCAAAATTTTCAAAAAAGAATCATCTGGGTCCTCTTGCAATGAGTTTCTCTACAAAACCCATATCTCAAATTTTTTTTTTCAAAAATTCTATTTGTTTGAAGAAGAAAAATTAGCAACCTAAATTTAGGGTTTATGCAAAACTTGTCCAAACATAGTCAAGTTTATAGTCAATTTTTAAGATTTTCAATATGGAGTATTGTCCCATCGAATTCAAGACCAAATTAGTTCTATATCATGATTTCATCAAAACTACTGAGGCTAACTTGCATCATATCAAACTAGTGTTCAATTTACGTGCTTTGGAAGACACAAACAATGTCACAGTCAGGCACCTTGGTCATTCTAGATTACTTGCAGCAGCATCAATTCCTATTTCAGTGAAAAGTCTAGAGTTTGTAATTGCTTGTATCAAGCATTACAATCCAGCTACACAAGAGATTCAAACAACAGATGGAAGAGTAATTTGCAACCTCAAACTGGACATGATTGAAAAATATTTTTCAATACCACCATGGGCTAAAAGTTTAACCATCTCCTTTGAAGAATGTGAGAAGGTATGGGACATGCATAAGGAGAAATATCGAAAGAAATTTGCATAAAAATGGATGAAAGAAAAACATAAAAAAATTTCAAGGAACGTTGGGCATGGAGAATTCAAGGATGAGATTGCTATAATGATTACTCTACTCAACCAAATCACTGGTCAAGGAAACGATATAAAATTTTAGCCTTGGATGTTCTATGTCATATATCATATTATGAAGAAAACATAATTCTATGATTGACCAGCATTGATTAGCGACAATCTTCATCACCAGATAATTGAATACTTCAAAATCCATGAGTTCCACATGACTTCATATCTGGTCTATCTAGTGGCCTTTCAAGGAAAATTTAGTGGATTGAACACTATGGGAACTCTGGATGTGCATCATGTATACAATAATTACCCTTAGCTAGAATTCTCAAAGTCAACACATAACTACAAAAGGGTAAATGAGGCCTTCCTGATGCATACGGTGAGAGACCTAGACAATGAGTTGCATGTACGGATTTCATCAACTACCAGGGTAGCGATGGCGGAGTGGGCAGATTGGTTCATCCAATTTCCTACATTCACTTACATCAGAGTGTATGGATTCTCAATTTTTCCACTTATGTTTCCAAGGTATCCTTTAGATGAAGTGGTTTTCATGGAGTTCTTGAGGCAAGTATATGAAGTTCACACTTTCTTGTGAAATTGAAAGAAGCCTGCCTTCAGTTTTCCATTTGAGTTGGGAATCCATAGATGTAGATCATCGGTGGATGCTAAGTTAATGGGTGATGAGTTATCTGAATTTGGTCTCAATCTATTCAATGAGAGATGATCATACAATACTCATGGTGTCTTCGCATCCTGAATTGGTCAGAATTATGCTCATGTGCCCACACTTGAGTATTTCTAGGCTAATTATAGAGATGAGTTCAAGGTACGAAAGCGTGGTAATAGCAGGCTTATAGTTCATCATATGAAATATTTCTTGTCAAAATATATTAAGGGATTATCCAATGATGATGGTGATGTACTTCTTCCAACATATACCTAAAAACAAATTGAGCAACAACCTCTTCCACAAGTCAATTGGTCTAACAATGAATGCATTTCAATTGAAGAAAGAATGAGTCGAGTGATTAAGAATAACAAGATATTCTTAGGCCTCAAGAGGAAAAAAGCTATTCCAGTAGTAGAGCCGCCAAGAATATAGTCATCCCTTACTTCCTCATCCAAACCACAACCAAAGATGAAGGTTGTAAGTCATCCTCAAGAAGGGGTAAAGGGTAGCAGAACAAAAAAGAATGTAAAGAAAAGGTTGGACTTTTCAAATATAATTCTACAAGAGCAGCCAACATTTGTAGCAGGAGTTCTTCCAGAAGAATCAGTGCCTCAAAAAGAAGTAGAAGATGTGCCCATAACTCCTGATTCCCTGCCATCTCTGAGGCCTTTCCCAATTCATATCAATTTAGAAGATGAAGAAGTTGATGGATTTAAAACCGAACCTCCCAGAGAAGCTAGTAGAGATACCATGTCTTGTCTTGAGAGCTCCCTGGGAAGGAAGAGAAGGAGGCCTTCATATCAACTAAACTTTGATGAACTTGATAAAATTTATCAAGATGCACCTGTGAAGAAAGCAAAGAAAAAAGTTCACTTTGAAAAGAATCTAGATGGTGAGATAATCATGGAGATTTCTACACCTCCAGAAGATAAAAATATTGATGAAGTGGAGGTGGATGATTTCATAATGGTTAAGGACAATCTCAACAAAAGCACTAGGCATGCAGATGTGAATTTTTTAAAAGTTGTGGCAGAAAATATTCAAGATAGAGTGCTTAAAGATGGAGAGGATAAGGCAGCCCTTAAGGCTGAAATTTGACAACTCAGGCTATATATTTCTAATCTTGTTCATGACACTTTGCAAGCTACTTAGTTTATGCCCCAAGTTTTAGAATCACCAGCTGATCAACAATAGTTGAGGCAGTTGGTAATATATGGGAAGAATACATGGGATTGGATTGTTGAGCTCATCACCATAGGCAGATATGTTCTTGTACAACTATATCAGCTGAGTTATAATGCCCATGACTTATGCCAAGGGACCCAATGATTCAAGCAATTGACAGCAGAGGTGAAACCTATGCATAAGATCATCATTACAGATTTGAGTACAACATATGGTTCAATGGTTTCAAGAGATCACAAGAGGCAAATCCTTGCATGGAAATAATGTCACCTCTTCAAGGTGAAAACTTATGAAAGGATATCTAAAGAGTTAGTTGCATACAAACAAAGGGTTGTTTATGCTCTCTAGTTCATAAGTGAATTTGTTTCAGAGATCCCTTATCAGTATTGTCATGATGATGACTCTTACGTTGAACTAGATAGACTACAAGATGAGTTCTAGAATGTTGTTCATGGTAGTGTTAGCGGTGATGTTGTTGCTAGAAAGATGAGTTAGATTACCATGATGTCAACGAAGTTCGATAAAGTAGCCAATGAAGTCAAATATTTTCTAAGATGAATTGCAGAAGGAGAAGAAATCCTAGAAAAATAGAATTTTGCTATAGATAGTATTGATGCTCCTAATAGAGATATAGTTTCCCACTTTTTGTTGGATGTGGTTGAGATTTAAAGAAACAAATTTCTCTCAGCTTTCTTCTCACTTTCTTTCTATTCTTTTCCATTCTTTGAAGAAGAAGGAATCAAAATGTAATAGTTGGCACTTTCCTTGTTTTTTAGGTTTTCATAGGTTATTAGATGCTTATCTTATTTTAGTTTTAGAAATAAAGCTTGCATGTTGGAAAGTCTTAGTTGTAAAAGAAAGGGGATTTTAGGGTTCCCTACTCCTCTACTTGTGTATAAATAAGGGCAGCCTTGCCCATTTATTTTTAATGATGCTCATGATAACAAAACATTGAGCCTACTAGTGCCTTCTAATTGCTATTCAATGTTGTTCAAAATCATGCTTGTGATAAAAAATTGCTAACCCTATTTTGCTTGCAAGTTGTTGTTCTTTAGTTTTAGTTCACTTAGTGTGAGAGCAACCTTGCAAGTCTCTTCTAGCTACAAGTTATTGTTCAGTCTGTTTGTTACTTGTGTCAATGTGTTCTAGTTGATCGCAAAATTGTAAGCCTATTTTGCTACAATCCTACTGTCCCAAAAGTGTAATCTTTGTTATTTGAGATTTGAGAAAATAAAGTCTTGTGCCTACTTTGCTGCCCTAATATAATGTCTCAAGTTTCCATTTTATATGTTATGCTTATATGATCTCTTTTTCAACTTGCATTGAAATCGCAGTAGATGTGCGTTGGAAGAAAGTTTGTTTAAGTATTTGTGTTGAAGAATCATTCCTTGTCTATTTCTAACTCTTAAGATTTGAACTTACTTGAGTAGTTAGAAACATCATTAGAGTAGGCTTAGTCGTAGTTGAACTCCATAAAGAGAAAATCTCAGCTACGACACGAGTTCTAAAACCTTGTGCTCTTAGCTAAACAAAAAGATTAGCAAATTAGTTTAGTTTACTTTCTTTAAGCAACATCAACAAAGAGGGAGCCCCCCCTCCTAATTCAAAGGGCAGTTTATGTGTTCATAGCTGTCTGTTTCTAATTCACATATGAGAGGTGCAAATTGAAACACCAACAGATAAATAAGTTCACTTTATATATATGGAGTTGTGTTGATAATACAACTAAAGTAAGTTCATTGAAATTATAATTAAATATGTGTTGACGTATTAATGAGATCAATTTAGGTTTGTGTATCTTGAAACTAGTAGAAGGTGGACTTCAACTATTGTGATAGAGACTTGCAACACTTGTTTGCATGATGATATGTGAGGTGAGAAAAACAATGGTGGTGCTAAGGTGTACCATGGGACTTGGTATTCAAGAGTTGAAGACCTAGACTTCTTTGTCCCTTAGTCAGACTCTAATATTGAGTTAACAATTTATAAGTAAAAGAGACGAGAGGTGACAATAGATGTTAGTGTGAACATGGTACTTTTTCTACATAATTAAAAATTAGTACTTATTCACACCTCGGTCTTAAGTTTACTTAGGTTTAGTTTTTCTTTATATGATATTTAATACGATTTAAATACATGACATAATCATGTTTGCTTTAGGGATTCAACCCTTTCCCATATAGCAAATCTAATTATCTTCATTGTATTACTATTGTAATTACTTTTTTCAGACAATATATCAGTTTTTATTGAAGCTTTCAATCATGGAAGACTTTTTTTGACTTAAATATTGATAGATTGTTATACTTGTATGTTAAACATTGTTCTAATATGGTGTTAGAGATTAGAACTAGTTAAATACTCAATTTATAAAGGATTTTGTATAAGGTATTACCAGAATCTTCCTAGAGAAAAATAGACCTCATCATTGCATCCAAAAGATGTAAAAACCCTAGGAACACTTGTCTATTAATCAAAATTGAAAGTCAATTTTTTTGAGGTATTTTTTCTAGGCGCTATAGATTTCCATAAAAAAATGTATTGTTGTACAAATCCATACACTATATGGACTTCTTGCATAGTTCGTGTGCAAATCAACTCTAGTTTTGGTGGTAGTTTCTTTTAATTTTTAAGTAAAAAATTTGATGACACATTTTCATGTAGCAGTGAAAAGAAAAATCAATGGGTTTTATTTTTTATTTTTTTATACTAGTTATTAGTCATAGGTTAATCTTTTGGTGGTAACTAAACTCCAAAATCTATCGACTTCAAGGTTTTACAATGTGTGTTTTCATGAATAACTCTGTTTTGCTACTAAAGTTTTTAGAAGCCCTAAGTTTATGCACCACCCACACCCTAGTGGTACCTCTAAAACTTGCCATCTCTTCCTATCTATGCAATATTTTTGTAGCTTAAGCCCTTGCACCACCGACTATAGTGATGCTCAACCCATTATGCCACCAATTAGGCTTCTCAACCAATTGCACCACTTGGTCAACCCATAGGCACTAACACATAGTCACATGAGCGACCATGGACTATTAGAAGCATCCTAGCCCTTAATGCCTAGTGGTTGGGTACTTGGGTGACTAGTGACCCAGTCCTTTAATCCCCTACAATTTTTTTAAGCCTTTTGGAGTAAGTTTACAAAATCTTGCATAACTTGGGCATATGGTGTCAAAATTTTGCAAACAAATAGTTGTTGGAAAGCCATTTCTATGAAATACAACTATCAGCTTAGATTTTTTAGATTATTTAATAAGTATATAGGAAATTAGTTGTAAGTGAACTCTTCCTTTTTCTTTCCAGTTGTAAAAAATTATAAAAGGGTTTACTTTTCTTGTTATGGAGGAGGTAAATTTCCTTCCTAAAACACAATAAAATATTCCATTCTAACAAATTAATCAACTTTACACTCAATTTAAATTAAAAAATGACAAAAACTCTTCTATCAAGCATCTTATTCCACATAATTATTACACTTGAAAACCTCAAATGACTAAATTTCTCGTGTCCAAGGGATTATGGTCCACATGGGTAAACCCACAATAATGAGTCCCAAACTTGGGATATTAGATTTTTCAATTTGGATGAGGGAGAAAAGTAGGAAACACCTTCATTTGAAGGTGAGTCAAAAATTACTTTCGAAAGAAAATGAACATTTGTTTGAATGTGTATAAAAAAAATCATAGAAAGGACCTTCGTTTGAAGGTCCTAGATATGATTTTTCCACCTTAGGCCTTAGGTTTTCCTTAGAATTTTGAATTTCAAACCTCCATTTAGACCTTTAAATGGAATGAGTTGGACAAGATAATTTATAGGATCATAGCACTCAAAATAATCTTTCCAACAAGTATAATTTTGAATATATTTAATTTGATTATTATATTTGTTTTCTATTTTCTAGTGAACATAGGATTTTTAGCAATCATCAAAGTCTCTATTCCACACACATGGAAAAATAGTAAAATAGATTAAAAAAATTGAAAAATATTAGTGCACTAGGTAATGATGTCCTTATTTCAACAAAAAAGGATTTACTTTAGATGCATACAAAAAAATATGATGTATGGAATAAACCTATACATCTAAATCAAAGTTTATCTTGTGCTTTAATAATTTTTTATTAAAAATATGCATCAAAAAATCATAAAAAAATATCCACACACTAGATATTAGTGTTACAAATCTATGTTTAAAAAATTATAATTTTATCCTTTATATATAAAAAAAAATTATGTTGCATAGAATAAACATCACTTTTTAAAAATAATGTTAAGTATAAAAACTGGATTATTAAAAGTTATGGAAATGTAATGTCGCGAAATTACACCCTAGGGGAAATTTCACATTTATGCATTTGGCCTTGCATTTATTTCATTTAATTCGAATTTATGATAAGAGCCTCATGGGTTGGAATTTCATGATTCCAACTCCACCAAGACCAACAATGAAGAAACAACAGTCTGCCACCTCATTTCCCAAGAAATGATGTGTTGGATGCTTGCACTACACGCGGATGTTTGTGTGGCGTGCTAGCGTCCACACAGTTTTTTGAGTTTGAAATGTGAAATCTTGGAATCCTAACTTGTGACACATGCCCTTGCAGTCAAAACTATGAGTGTAACGACTCCTCTCACCTCTTACAACAACAAAACTATCTCTTTTCTCTCATTTTAGGGGTTTCTTCTCATTCTAACACTTCAATCTTTCAATATCGCTCCATTCTATAGCTCTTTCTCTTTCGATCTTGCTTCTACAACAAAGTTCTACTGGAATGAGGTTCCTCCAATAGCTAAATCTCTCTTGAAAGCCTTCAACAGTGTGTCCATGCATTCAAGAGGGGGCCACAAACTATTGGTAATACTCTCTTGTTCCTTATATATTTGTGAATAGATTACTTTGTTCACTTTTCTATTTCATGGTATGGGTTCTCCTCCTTGAGTGGGGATTACTTTTACCACTTCATATTTTTTTTCACTTTATCCACTTTTTCCATCCATCTGGCTATCCGTTGAGGTGGGAAAACCAAAGCGAGGGGTTTGACTATGGAAAGCCTTGAAACAACCCCAACATTTTCTCTTGTTTGTCTTGCGTGTAGGTTTTTGAAGTGAAGCTTGGAGGAAGGTTTCAAACGCATGACCATTTGTAAGTTGACCCTTGACTTTCCTTCATATTTTCTGGAATTTCTTGTTTTTTGTATATCTATTTTGTTGATCAGACCTCAAGTTTGAGTATGTTAGTAAGGTTCAATTATTTATGCATAAGGCTTTAGTTCTTTGTCTACCTTGGATGCCAATGTGTCCCTTAGACTCTAGCATGCCACACTAGAATCCTAATCCCATGCTATAGTCCTTAGGCAAAGAGCTATTCCTTTTGTGGAAAAGATCTCAATACCCCGCTCTCTCAGATTTTGAAGTAGTCTATTTGAATATTTTCCTTAGTAAGATATTCTTTGCAATTTCATCATTTAGTTAAACAAAGTAAAGTTTCAGGTAGTTTAGGGTAGTTCGCTCCTTGGGATTCTCTTGAGAATGAAGAGATTCATGAGCAGTGAATCCCCCTTCTCTACATTTTGGTGAACCTAACATGAACTGTGTCAGATCTTTTTCTACAATGTTTTAATGTTTATGATAATGATTTCTCTAAGGAATATTTTGATATGTTGGATGATGCTCTAGATTATTTCTTGGAAGCATCTTCATCTATTTGCAGATCTTCCAAACAAACTTCTTTTTCACAAACATCTACTTCTTCTTTGCTAGCCAAGAAGTCAGTGAATGTTGTTCTAGTCTCTGTAGCTTCCTCGAGGCCTAAGAGACCCGTTTACTTGACTCCAACTATCCCTTCTCCTAAGAATATTCATTCTATCTATGGGGTTCCATATTATGATGACTCAAGATATTTGTATACAAGGTTTGTATGAGCTATAGACTCCAATTCTTATAATGTCGTAGCACACACATAAAATACTAGAATAAATCAATAGAATTTGAATCAACAACCTTCTATTCCTACATCTCAACCTAATCAAGTTCCTACTTATTTACCACCTTCTCAACAAGTCTTCCTTCAAATCCCAAACCGACAACTAAAGCACTTGGAGACTATGATCTTTTCAAGAAACTTCATGTTACTCCGACCAAAATATCTCTTTAGGATTTGCTTCAAACTACTCCAGTTTACCAAGGTATGTTTCAAGAAGCCTTGCAAAATATCATCTTTCCTGCTTCTTCTAGGCCGGGATGTTAATGCGTTGATAGCTCATATTTGTGTGGATTCACCGCATATTACGTTCTATCCGTAGGAACTTCCACCCTCGGATGTATAGAAGCAAGCAAAACCTCTACTAATCTTAGTTAGTGTTAATAGAATTGGCATTGCATGTACCCTTGTTGACACTGGTTTGGATCTCAATGTTTATGGTATGTATTTACTACCTAAGATTAATATTTATTCTTCTTCTTTAGCTACTTCTTCTTTATACATTTGTGGATTTGATAATGCTCATCTATAAGCCCTAGGCATGATAATTTTTCCCTTGCAGCTAGGACTTGTTACCTTACCCAATTTGGTGTATGTGATGCCTTGCACCTCACCTTACAACCTTATTTTGGGAAGACCTTGGATTCATTCTATGGGAGTTGTGACTTCTACACTACATCATTCTTTCAAGTTTATGGCTAATAATCAAGTAGTCACGATTAAGGTTGACCCCGAAGTAGTCCACCTTTGTGAGTTGGTGACCATTGGTCGTGCCTTCATTGTTTCCACTCTTAATATTTGTATCCTATCACTAACCTCTGATGCGATGACATGTTCCTTGGTGGTACCATTTGTGGAGATTTTCTTTGAAGTGAGCGTCCCTAAAGAGGAGCGTCCTAAAGTGAAAATTTCTAAGTCTTCCTTGTTCGCTTCTTCCCCTAAATCAAATGGATGTCTTGGTGATGATTGGGGATCCTCAGAATAATCTAAATTCTTTATTAGAGAGTACAAGGTGAACCCTATCCACCTCGATCTTCCAATAACTTTGAACCCCTCTGCTAAGAAAGGTGATCGACTTCCTATTGATAAGGAAAGTTGTGATCCCATCCAGGAATCCAACCATTCCCCTACTAAGGAGAGTATTCATGCTTCTGATAAGGAAGCTAATGTTTGCAACTTCGATGAGAAGGATGGTTGGGGTCTTGTAGATGCATTTGATGTTCATTGGTGGAATGACACTCTCTACCTAGAACCACCCTCTTTTGAAGCTTTGCAAACCCCCTATGGATCTGGATATAGGCTCATCTCTAAGTATGGACATGGGCATAAAGGTCTTGGGTAGGTTGAACAAGGAATTTAGATTCCTATCTAGCCTAATCCTCACAAGTGTAATTTGGGTTTAGAATGCTCTATTGAATAATCTAGGCAAAAACCATGGTGGAGTGTTAACATTATTTTGATTGAACCCCTTAACTTAGTTCGTCCTAAAATGATAGAGGATAAAATAGAACTTGATGAAGTTTCTCTAGATGTATTTTCCTTAGAAGAAGCATTGAAAGAATTCTTAGGTTCCTATTCCCACTTTCCTTCCTTCCACCATAAGCGATGATTCTCATATTGCTTGAATAAAAAAGCATACTCTAGAGAATATATTTTGAATATGGACAAGGAGGCTCCTCTATCTAACATTGATGATGGTGTCCCAATACCTCATCCTGAAGACTGTAGTCCTCTCCTTAAGGGAGATACAATTGAGGTTCTCATGGATCCTAAGTCCTCTGAAAAGGTGATTAAAATCAAAAAGTGCCTTTCTTTAGAAGAAGCTAAGGAGCACTCTAACCTTTTACATTCTCATCCTAATATATTTGCTTGGTCATATGCGGACATGCTCGCTATTAACAAGTTCATAGTGGTACACAATATTGTTTTATGTCATGAGGCCAAGCCTAGTAAGAAAAAAATCCAAAAGATCAATCCCAAGGCTGTCCTGATAGTTAAGACTAAGATAGCGAAGCTATTAAAAGCAGGCTTTATCTGGCCCATCAATTATTTTCCTTGGATCTCAAATATTGTTGTTGTTAGTAAAATTGATGAAAGTATTCTTATTTTCTTTGACTTTCATGACCTTAATAAGGCTTCTCTTAAAGATTATTTTCCTTTTCCTAATATCAATATGATTGTAGAATCAACTGCAACCATGCCTTTTTGTCCTTCATGGATGGTTTCTTGGGCTATAACTAGATTCGTATTAACCTAGAAGATCAATATAAGAAAACCTTCACTACCCCTTGGGGTACCTTTTGTTATATGTTCATGCCTTTTGGGTTAAATAATGCAAGTGCAACTTACCAACAAGCGAAGACCTTAATATTTCATGATTTCATTTAGAAAGTCCTAGAAGACTATGTTGACGATATCTTGGCAAATTCTATAACTTGTCAGGATCACATAGGAAATATTTTCCTTATCTTTGAAAGGATTCAACTCTATAAGATGAGGCTCAATCCTCTTAAGTGTGTCTTCGGTGTGGACATAGGAATTTTTTTAGGATTTATATTTTCTCATCATAGAATTAAAGTCGATACAAAAAAAATTGACACAATTGTTATCATGCCTCCACCTAGAATTTTTTTTGAATTACAGAGCTTGCAAGGGAAAATGCAAGAAACTGATAGATTCATATCTTAGTTGGATGAACACACCCTTCCTTTTACTCATCTATTAAAAAATAACATTCGATTTATATGGGATGATGAGTGATAGAAAGCTTTTGATTCAATCAAACTTATCTAGCCAATCCTCTCGTATTAATGTCAACTATGCAGAATAGACCCTTTTTGCTTTACCTTGCTGCATCATCGTATGCTCTAGTAGCTTTTCTTGCTCAATACAACAATTATGGTAGAGAAAGAGCAGTCTATTACATCAGTCGTGTTCTTGTCGATTACAAAACTTGTTATTCTACCATGGAGAAACAATGTCTCAATCTTGACTTCGCAACACAAAAGTTAAGACATTATCTTCTTCATGCTGAAACACATGTCATTGTGAAAAGTGATCTTCTGAAGCATTTTTTTTCTAGTCCTGACCTTGCTGGAAGGTTAGCGAAATGGGTAATGTTGCTTTCCGAGTTCAACATAAAGTTCGTGACTTAGAAATCGATAAAAGGTCAAGTGGTTTCCGATCAACTGGCAGATGCTCCTTCCCTAGTATGGAGTTGTTTCCTAATGAAGATATTCTCAAAATTAGTCACGATATTGTATGGGAGATGTATTTTGATGGATCAAGATGTTAGAATGGCTCGGGGGTGGGTTTAGTTTTGATCTCGCCTGAAGGTAAGCCGATCCCTCTCTCCTTTCGATTAGAATTTCCTTGCACCAATAACATTGTTGAGTACAAGGCCCTTATTTCTGATTTGTGTGTTGTGATCATGTTAAACATAAAGCATCTTAGTAAACATGGTGAATCTGAGCTATTGTGAATCAAATCATGCAAAAATATCAAGCTAAGAAAAGTAATTTGGCTTAGTATCGAGACCTGTCTTTGTCTTTACTTGATCGATTCTCCTCTTTCACAATAGATAGTGTTCTTAGGAAAGAAAATCAACATGCAGATGCCATGGTGAGTGTTGCCTCCCTAGTACCCTCAGATAAGGATATGAAAGAATACCACTTTGTGGTTCATATTCTTCACTCCCATGTTTTATCTGATCAACCTAAATCTGATGCTCTCGTGTGTGCTCACGTAGACTCGGGAGAATGGTATTTCAACATTTACAACTATTTGAAGATAATACATTTTCTTGATGATGTGGTGAGGAACAATCACACTCAGATACAAAAAATTTTAGTTTGATATGTTGTCTTATCATATGTTCTTTATCAAAAATCTAATAATGTCCTTCTCCTTCATTGTCTCACTTAATTAGGTGGAGGCACAATAAGGGCAAGGGGTATTTCCAATAATTCTCCTTCATTGTCATGTCTCCTGCATTAGCTTGAGTTTTTCAACGAGTGTCGTTCATAAGCCCTCGATCATCTTAAATCTTATCAATGATAATTTTATAGGCACAATAATCGAGGTGTTCTTCCTATAAATTTCAAGGTAGGTGACCTAGTTCTTTATGAGAATTAGAGAAATGTAAATGCACCGCCTGATCAAAGGAGAAAGTTTGGTCCTAATTGGTTAGGCCCTTACATTTTCATCTTTGTGTATAGTTTTGGTGCGTATGGATTATCATCTATGGATGGAACACATCTAAACACACCTATTAATGCAATGCACCTTTGTCAATACAATGCATAGTGTCTATGTGTCACATGTGTAGTGCTCACCCCTCAGGGTTGTAGCGTGTCATATGTTGGCATTCCTTCATTAACACTTGAATTTTTTTTTGTGTTATGATGTAACCAGGTGTGTGTGTGAGAGAGACATACATACGTGTGTTCTACTATGCTATGTATCCATGCATTACATTACATCTTTTGGTTAGGAAATTAGATCATCATAATTAAAATACACCCATGTGTTTATTAAATCATGATAGCATCTAATATAAACATACATCCATGAGTATAGCATCCATCACATAACCATACATGAAAGTAAAGAAGCATACACATGAAACAAGAAACACCATACTATTAGAACCAATATAGATCATATATATATATATATTAAATGTCATGTACATGTATCATGCCACTGTCATCAAAAAATAAGTGGTGGTTGTATATATGTATCAATGTCTATACATCCAAAATTATCTACAAAACATATGTGTCATTGATACAAAAATGATATAAAAATCGGGTCTCTAAACCCCGAGTGCATGGCTCCTCGAGCCCTTTGGACCTAGCGGTGGTTGTTGCTGAGGCTGAACGATGGAGATGGAGTAGGACATATGTGACCATGAGATAGATCCTATTATCAATCAGATATGCACCCTATGCTAAATTTGCAGAATTTAACTATCTGTTGACACATGGAAACCTTCTTCACATGTGGGTGATCTAATCAAAGAAGGAATCTCTAGAGTGAGTTGGTTCTCTGAATGATATATTTTATTCTAAATGATCTTCTGAGGGAAAGAGTTAGAAAGATAACTGAAATGAAACCTATGACTTAAAGTGATTTTTCAGTTGTTAAAGATGACTTAATGATGACTCTGGTTTTTTACCCACAAACAACTCTCAGAAAAAAAAATAGTACTTCACAATCCCTCATGAACACGCAACACATAATTGATTTGCATGTAGATTCAGGCTTAAACACAACATGCAACTTGTATTTTATGAACTTTCTGCATCAAGAATTGCATTTTTAGGACAAAAAGGATTATGTAAACAAAAATCACAATATAACATCAAACTATAACTACAAATGACACAAAAATTAAGAAATAGGAATGCTGCTTTATTCAATTGAAGGAGTATCAAAAGTCTAAGTACAAATTTCTGCTTACAAAACTCTTTGTTTCAACATGAGAGGAAAAAACAATGAATCTGAACTAAGAAAAACCCTAAGTTTTTCTCCTAAAATAAAAGCTCCAAAACCCTAATCTAAGCTCAGGAAGAAAGCTCTGAAAAAAGCATCTGAAATTGCCCCAAAATGAGTAATTGAAGTGGGAAGCTCTCGCTCTTTGCATGTCCATGCTGAAAAGCACCTAAAAATAGGTCTGCTTTGCTTTAAAAGCAAAAAAAACAGCTATCTCCTCTCCATGCAACTCAAATCTGCCCAAGAAAAGTCAAACTCTCTTTTGCCTTACAAACTGCTAAAAATAGCAATAAAGAATAAAACAATTTATAGAATATTGTTTTATCTTTTGCTTTACAAAACTTGCAGTTTTAATTTTTCCTCCAAATTTATTTATTTTTTGCAATAAAGATTAAAAATCTTTGCAAAAATAAAACCTTATCTCTCCAATACACTTTGATTTTTCTTAAAAAAATGATAAAAATATAAATAATCTCCATTATTTATTTTAATTGATTTTTGTAAAATCAATTGAAAATAAATTCTAAGGTATGAAATTTTATCCAAGGCAATATTTGTCCAAGATTTAATCGATTTCTATAAAATCAATCAAAAATAAATGCCTAAGACATAAATGTCTTATCTAAGGCATAAGTATTGCTCAACCTTTATATTTAATTGATTTTCCTCAAAATCAATTAAAAACTAAGGCAGTTGGGTTTCTTTCAAAAATAAATCAAAGCCTAACTTAGGAACTTAGGCATATGGAAATAACACAAGGCATTCAAACTTTGGAAATGCCCAACACATAACCTAAGAACCTAGGCATTGAAGTCACATAACATTTCAAAGGGCTCAACCTAGTGGAAATGCCTTCAGCCACATCAATTTAATATTTCAAAAGTTGTACAATAATCTCCATGGGTCGAATTAGGGCATTGAGTGGATAGAACAAAACTTTTGACAAACCCTAAAATCATTTCATTTTACACTTGTAACTTTTGATGAAGAAACTCTACCTAGAAGAAGTGTTGCCACCATGCTTAGGGTTTCAGCTGCAAATGCTTAGAAACTTCATATTTTTTGCCTTCAAAATGGTCGATTCCCCTCTATAACAATGGTAAGTCGATTCTTACAACATTATGGCTTTTTTATATTTCATTTGAAAGGTGAAAATGGCCATTAAGGTCGCGGCCTATATGAGTATATCTCTGATTTTTTACTTTCATTTCTTTTGTGCTTTGTCTCTACTCTCCTGGCCTCCATTGAGTGAGCTCGACCCATGTATTAGAATCTCTGTGAGAGATTGGACACCATTGTTAGGCCTCCTATAGGTTTATCATGGTGAGTTATCCTTTCTCCATTATTTTTCTGTAAAAAAACAAAATCTTATAATAGCTTCTATGCAAAAGAATGATTGCTATTTTCCTTAAAAAAAATAACAGACCCATTGTTCAGGTCGCGCCATGCATGGACTCAATCTGCATTTTTTATGAGCTCAAATGCTGTAAAAAACTTCAAAAACGGCTTTCTCCCTTTGTGTTTACATTTCCTAACTCAAACCCTCACATGAGTATTTACTATTTGAGAAGAAGAAAGGCTCTATGGCATGACCATGGCATGTCTATTTTGAGCATTTTGAAATTATTGTATTCTCCATTATCTTCAGTTCAAACTCAAAGAGAAAGCTATGTTTCTAAAGAGGAAAACACTTGTTACTTTTCCTCTGAAATTTCTTGTATTTTTCCATATACTGGACTTGACCCATGATAGCATTATATGTATTTTGCATTTTTGACAGTAACCCTCATATGGGTAAACTAAAATAATGGGAAATCTCCATTCTAAGTTAAAAACATCATATGGGTATTCTATAATTTGGAAGAGATCTAATCATTTCTATATTTTATGTCAAAACCCCATGTGGGTATTTATGAAAATGAATGAAAACCTTCTATGTTTTAAAATGAAAACCACATCTTGATTGTATTCTGCATTTAAAGTTGAAAACCAGTTGCTATAATTTTTCAACTCTAAGATTGTAATGATCTCAAAAAAAATTTCATTCCTCTACTTGCAGATTTATAACCTCTTTTACTGCTCCTCCATTGAACTAAACAAAAATATCCTCTGTTACTTGTACTTCCTATTGCATGAAACACATAGAAACTTCCTTGTTTCTCCTGTAGCAAAGTACTATTATTTAGCATAAGATGGAAATAATGAAAACTCCTCATGATCTTCTAAGTTTATTCATTTGAGATCACTGCCATCTTGCACTTCTAGATTAGTTCACAAATGGAAAACACCTTTGATAGGAAATAACACCAACTGTTATATTGTTGTTCTGAAATTGAAAGAAACAACACTATTGTCTTTATAATACTACTCCTGCAACAATATCCAAACAACATGAAACAAACAACCAATACCTAGTGGTAGCATCTGATGACCTTTGCTTCACTCACCATTATGAGTAACTCTGCTTGTATGATTACTTTCATGCTTGTCATACTCCATTTCATAACTTGAATGCTTCAAAAACATGCATTCTCAGTTCAATCCTTCCTGAAATGAAGTCTCGCTATGTGCTTTCATCATTTATTGAAGCTTTGCTGATGAAGCATATACATTCCTATTCACTATCATCATTGTGACATGAAAAACGTGTTGTTCCAAAACAAAATATTATGAAACAACATAAATAAACATGAACAAAACTCATGGCAATAAAAATGCAATTAATATGAAAGTATTTAAAACCTTCCAGTATGAAATTGATGCATTTTAGTTGAATCTGTATGCGAATCTAGCTCATTGTTCACTAGTAATTTTAATTTCATTGCTTCTCAGAATTGATAATTATTAGTAAACAATCTCCTTGATGTTTTGATGACTGAAATTTTGTTTTACTCTTTCATGAATGGCTCAGATGAGCATGATACTATATTTCTTTACTCAACCCACTTGTAAGTTTAAGGGGAAAAATTTTGAGCTCTACCCTTGTGGGAGTCCATTTTACTCCACATGATTTTATGTCTTCATAAGATGATCAACTACATGCATTTTCCTATACCTGCATAGGAAACAAACAATGTTAGCAAAAAATATATATTATTATGATGTTTCCTTTTCTTATATCCATCTCCCGTTTTCTCAACTATTTCAATGTATTGTCAACAAAATTTTACATTCTTGTTGGTGGTTCATATAGGGATGTTCATAATCAGAGCTCTAACAACCCCTTTCTTATCTTACAGGTTGATCGAAGCTCGAGGGCGAAGGATGGTGCACCACTCCTACATCGGCCAACAACAACATGCAATGATGATTATGTTCATGCTTATGTGTTTTCTTTTCCTGCATCTTCGATAGTGTAGCATGCTCCTTATGATGCATTGTGACAGTTACTTCCATGAATTGTGTGGATTTCTTTAATTTTTCTTCCTTGTTTTCATTCTGAAAAGAAATGCATCAAAATGCAAAAAAATGTACAATCATTTGTATTCTTGCAATAAAATAAAATATTGTAATATAACAATATTGTGAAATAAATGAAAGAAATTGATATGCTTGATCATTTGTATGTTCATTTTTATATTTTGTTTCACTTGTAAAGCACTGAACAATAACTCTTAAAACTCAGTTCACTGAAACAATGCACAAATGACACTTGATAAATGTAGTGCAAACAACACTTAATGCACAACAAACAACCGAAATTCCACTTTAAGATATAACAGATTAATCAGCTCTACCAATTGAGTTGTAGTGAAAATTGGTAACAGATACCATTACGCACTGCCCTCTAATCTCTCCCTGAAGAGAGTCTATCTAAAGCTCAACCCTCCTAAGCAAATCCTACAACTACTGATCCCCTACCAACATCATAGTTGTCGCCTACCCTACGAGGTCATTGATCTAGCTCTGTAGAGTGTCATGTTCCTTCTCGACACTCTCATCTCTCGTCATAGCCGCATCTCTCTCAGATAGGGTAGTCTACAGATCCATCGAAACCTAGTATCTTTATCCTCTGGTAGTCATGGAATTAGTGATCCTTTGCATGATCTCTTCCCACCCCTCCTTATATATCATCCTTAGGACCACAATCAACTCAAATAGGTAGGTATGTTGCCTCGCTAAGACTGACTAGTATGCATCTAGGATGAACCCTTGGATAGGCACGACTGGGGCCATCTTTGATATGAACTATGCTATCAACGTAGTCCATCCTTGTGTGTCCACTGCAAGCATCGAGAGAATAAGACCCATCAGTACCATTAGATGTATATACATAAAATAAAAATAAAGCATATACATGAAATGAAAAATGAAAATACTGAAATCAAATGGCATAAACAAACATTGTACTTGGGTCCCCTGCTTGCCAACGTGGGTTAGGGAAGGAGCATGGATAGGATTGAAGCTCCTAGAGCTGGAGGCTCTTGCTAGTGCTAGAAGGGCTACCATTGGGTTGATATACAAAGCTGGCATTGCCGTTGAGAATAGGACAATAGACAGAGAAGAAGACATCCTTGGTTGCCACCTCAGTCTCACCTCTACCACACCGAACTCCTCATCCTACTACTCGTGATGCTTCTATTGGATACCTCTGCCTCTACCTCCTCCCCACCGCATCACTAGTACATCACCTTGCACACCTAGATCCCCTTTGGGGGCATCCACTATGAAAACTGGTATGAGACGATGAAGCAACCACTAGGTTTGGAACCCACACACCATGTCAATGCCATCGACAAGATGCACCTCCGATTGATCTTGTTCATTTGCATCATAATCTGAGGGGATGGCATCTATGATGGTCAGACACCAACGTTCTCCTAGTCGCATGGCACTCCTCATGGCCCATGTGTATGAGGGGACCGTGGGTGAGATGGTCTGGATGATCCCATGTTGTTGCATGACCCTCTACCAATAATAGGGCATGGTGATGCAATAAGTGTGGCCTATCAAAAAATGATCGTGCTACAGGTTCCTAAGGTACCTATGACCATCGACCCATTTGAACCATCTATAAGGTCACTAACGAATCTGGTCAGACCTCAGTGTATCAAACTATAAATGCCAAAATTACAAGTCTCCATGTCTCCACTACCTCACCAACTCATACCATTAGGCCATAGGTACTATGTAATCTTGCACCTTGGGATACCCCACTAGATGTATGCATGTAATGTGGGTGAATTCCCACACCTAACGTAGTGTGCACGCTATGAGGCTAGTGTACTCATAGTGCACATATATTCCCAACTTCTGGTATAGGTGTGCAATCATACTCCAACCCCATGCAAAAACTTTATGGTGTTGCTTCATCACTCTGATGGTATACATGAGGCATCTCGAAGGTGAGAGCCCCATGCATACATCATGACCGACATGGAAACTATGACCACCATCACCTACCGTACCGGTGAGATTTCCACACCACCCTACTCAAACTAATATATGTAGATGTGGTTGGTGTCATCATTTCCTTAATATTGATTGGTGTGGTATCTAACTCCCTCTATCTACATGTGTTGAGAGCTTATATCATATATCATCACCCACTATCTATGGATGGGGAGACCGAGGATGTGGTACACATCCTCTAAAGTGATGGTCATCTCACCTGTTGGTAGGTGGAATGTCAATGTGGTGGGATCCCATCACTCCATCAATGCCATGAGCATGCGATCATGATAGAGCATCTCAATCATGGTGTAAAAATGCCACAAGCTGACTTGTCTCAAAAGCATCTCCTCATCGGCTGAAAAGTGTTGGACCTAGTCTTGGACGAGATGTAGGACCCGCCTGTTAGGATGCTCTCTAATCTCCGGATAATCTTGCAAGAAGATAAAAAAGAATTGATTCAACACATTGGGAATGGAAATTATATCTCTAGCATCAAAATACTATAATTTGTACCTTTGGGACATGGACGTGTCGCGTAGACATCTACATGTTGTGTACCCATATGGGGCCCACCATTAAAAGGTGATTGGATACCAACACACATGGCAAATGATAGTGTAGAAGAAGGACCACAATGCATGGGTGAGATGCCAATGTGAATGTGGGATGACTTTGAACTACTTAGATGCATGCACTATGATTTTGTTCTCTATCTAGCTAAAAATCTAAAAAAACATGCTAAAAACAAGGTTTTCGAACTCACTTGGTCCACCTTGTGACTCTATATAACTATGAGTCATAGTTGTTCTAGGCTAGGCTCCTCATAATCTTGTCGATGTGGCATTTTTCTGACAAAAATCCAGTGTAAATGACCCTTTTGGGGGCCCACCTGGGTATATAGGGCTCCCAGGGCACATTTTTCCTAGCGATCGTGCTCCCCCTGTTTTTCCTAATTTTACCCCACTTGGTTACGAGAAAACTTAGGAGGGGGCATATAGCCACCTCTTTACCATATTTTTCTTCTAAACTATCAAATTTTTTCTTGACCATTCTTCTCACCTTGGTAGCTTCTTTCGATTCTCAAGCTAGCTTAAAATTTGGGTTTTGCAGAATAAAATTTTGCATGAGCTTTCACATCAAATGTTGTAATTTTCATTGAGTTCAATCATTGGGGGGAATCTTCGGTACATGCCTGCTTGACCTCTATGGCCTCTATAGTATCCCTTTTGGCATGCAAATCCATAAAATTTTCAAGTTTTAGTTTTTTTTTTCTTTTCTACTTTAGTGCGACCGATTTTTCCCAAAATCGAGCCCACTAAAGTGGGGGAAAAATGTAAAATTCACAAAATTGCACCCTAGGGGCAATTTTACATTTACGCATTTGGCCTTGTATTTATTACACTTCATTGCATTTATGATAAGAATGACATGGGTTGAAATTTCACAATTCCAACTCCACTAGGACCTATGGCAAAGCACCAATAGTTTTCCACCTCATTTCCTAAAAATTGATGTGTTGGATGCCTGCATGACATGCAAATGTTCATGCAATGCACTAGCACACACACGGTTTTTGAAGTTTGAAATATGGAATCTTAGAATCTTGACTCATGACACGTGTCCCTATAGTAAAAAATTTGAGTGTAACAACTCCTCCCATCTCTTGCAACCAAAATACTTTCTCTTTTCTCTCATTTTGGGGGTTCCTTCTCATTCTAACACTTCAATCTTTCGATATCACTTCATTCTATAGCTCTTTCTCTTTTGATCTTGCTTCTACAATAAAGCTCTACCAGATTGAGGTCCCTCCAATACCCAAAGCTCTCTTGAAAGCCTTCAATGGTGGGTTCATGTATTCAAGAGAGGGCCATGGATTGTCGGCAATGCTCTCTTGTTCCTTATCTATTTGCGAATAGATTACTTTATTCACTTTGCTATTTCATGGTACAGGTTCTCCTCCTTGAGCAGGGATTTCTTTTACCACTTCGTATTTTTTCACTTTGTACACTTTTTCCATCCATCTGGATGTCTATGGAGGTGGGAACACCAAAGCAGGGGTTTGACTATGGCAAGCCAATGAACAACCCCAAAATTTTCTATTGTTCATCTTGTGTGCAGGTTGTCAAAGTGAAGCTTGGAGGAAGGTTTCAAATGTGTGACCATTTGTAAGTTGACCCTTGGCTTTGCTTCATATTTTTTGGAATTTCCTATTTTTTATTTATCTTATTTTCCGAACAGACTTCTATTCTGAGTATGCTAGTAAGGTTAAAGTATTTCTACCTAAGGAATTAGTTCTCTATTTTCCTTGGACACTAATGTGTCCCTCAGACTCTAGCATTCTGTGATGGCATCCTGATCCTGTGTTGTAATCCTTAGGCTGAGAGCTATTCCTTATATGGAAGAGATCTCAATACCCTGCTCTCTCAGATTCTGAAATAGTTTATTTGAATATTGTCCTTTGTAAGATATTCTTTGCAATTTCTTCATTTAGTTACACAAAGTAAAGTTTGAGATAGTTTGGGGCAGTTCGCTCCTTGGGATTCTCTTGAGAATGAAGAGAATCATTAGTAGGGAATTCTCCTTCTCTATAGGAAATAAATTCACAAATTATTTCTTAAAATTAGAAAAAAACACATGAAATTTCAAAAATCACTAGTTCACATCATCTCCAAATTCTTAACGATTTAGTTTCTATAAGTGAAAATGTTGATTTTAATGTCTTGCTTTGTCCAAAAAGTGGGACACACTATTGTGGGATCACCCACATCAAATGATACATCACCTTAGTTTGCTCAAGAATATGAGATATTTATATACAAGAATTAGATGGATGAGGCCATGGGACTAATTGTATTGCATGTTTCAGATAACCTGTTGTTTCACATTGAATCTTGTTCTACTCCTAAGAAGATATATAGGATACGTACAAGGAGATATTTATTACTATTGATGAGTTTCGATCATTACAAATTGAGGTAAAAATCACTTCTTTTGCATCTAATTCCTTTCTTTCTATTAGTTAATTTCTAGTAAAATTCAAGTCTCCCTTATCACTATTATAGGGTTTTGGAAATGATAAAATTGATAAAGCATGCATATTTTTTATACTATCTATTCTTTGAGGGATATTTCAATCTTTTATTATAATTTATATTCTATTATGGATGAATTTTGTGAGACATTTATGTAAAGGCGTGAATTTACACCCCTAGGAAAATCCCACATTTACGCTACCTCATACCTTAGGAAATTAAGTTCAATAATGTAATCCCTATTTCGGCCACCTTTCCCTATCCACTTGAAAGCTATTTTATGTGTTAGTGGGGGATATTCTGTCTAAGATGGTAGCACGAAACATGGACGTCTGTGCGGCATGCTACCATCCTGATAGGATTCTCGCCTCTAGAATCCATAGAGACATTACACTCCTCCATTATATGTTGTGTGTAACAGTTTTTTCTCCCTAGACTGACTTTGAATGGATCCTTTGCCTCCATTTTGCTTTCAAATTACTATCTCCTTCATTCAACTTGACTTCTTCACATTTTTCTTGATCATCTTCACACTTTGGGAAACTCTATTCACTCTTGTCACTCATTTTCAACATTTTTGAGCTCCACCACCTCCATTGAAGCTACAAGTTAGTGTTTTGGTGGTTCATTCTCTTTATTGTTGTGGAAAAATTGGTCTTTGAAGGCTTGCACGCTCACTCCTTACTCCATTTTCCTTGAGAGCACTTGGTTGAGAAGGTGACATCCTTTCGTTTCCTATTCACTTTGCATCATCGTATCGTAGCATATTATTGTTCACGTATTTCTTGGTATTTCCATTTCAATAGCTTTGTTTATCATATTTCTTCAATTGTTTCTATCTAGCTATCCATGGAGGTGGAAACACCAAAGTGGGGGAATGAATTGAGGTAGTCCTCTAAACATAGCCCCAACATTTTCTTGTCCTTTGTGTGTAGGTTCTCCTTGAGGTAAATATCTTGAAGATATTAACTCGTGGGTAGGAAGGTGGGATTTCCTCACCCTTCTTTTTCAATTTATAGGATAGGTTAAGTTAAAGTATTCTTCTTGTTATTTTGTCATCCCATCCCTTTCTATTTTTGTCATCGCATAAAAATTGTCAGTTAGGTCATTTTTAGGTTTTTTGTAGCTTATGACTATACCTTGTGTTGCAAGTATGAAGGTGTTTGGTGGTGTTGTCATCAATGTCAACACAAATAGTGATTGTAGGTGGTACATGTATAGTTGAGATACTGTAGAAGTGTTGAGAGTACATGGAGCTATATTTATGGTGTTGCAGATATGCTGATGTCAAGTACTTTTGGGAAAATTAATAAATAATAAAGATAGTTTTGTCTGTGTTCTGAGTGTACATTTATTCTATGTTGATCCTATGCTTGTGCACATTTGTAGTATTTTTTATGGGCTTCAATGGATAATATATCCTGATTTTTAGCTTCTGGGTTGATGGAGAGTGAAAGATGTGTGAACCGGTTTGGAAGAACTATTTGTTTGTGGAATGGGAGAGATGTCTCTACTCTTCACTCTTTTGGTGGTTTGTCTTAGATCTTGTGGATCTATAAGAAGGTTAATATTGATTTTCTCTATGTTCTAGCAAACGTGCTTGTGGTTTAGTGCTCCAAAAGTCTTGTTCCAGAGCTACTGTGTGTGTCTACACGGTCTGGTTAGATTGTTGAAGAGTGTTATGTGTATAAATATTGTTGTAGTTGCTATAGATGTATCTAAAGGTTTCTAAGAGGTGTTCTAGTGTTTAGTGAAGCATTTTGTGTGATCCATGTATCATCATCTTGCTATGGATGCACATAATTCAAAGTTTATTGGTGTTTTCATTAGGTTTGGATGAACTGGTGTTTACACATTACATGGAGAATAAGTATCGATTAAGGAAGCATGTGATTGATCCAAGATGTTTGGGTCCTAATTAAGTATGTAATTGGTCCACTCTCATTCTTATCCACTGCAGGAATGTTGAGTCACCGACCTAATTCGAATTTGTAAATTAAAGGATGTGTAGCTGACCTTGGACAAATTTTCTAAGGTTGAAAATTGTAAAATGCAAGTCAAGATGTTATGAATTGTATGGATGAAGTGTGAAGTGTGTGCAACAAGTTTGAAAATCAAAGTGTGCAAAAGTGAATCAAGGCAACAATACTTTGATGTGTTAGATTCTTGAAAGCAATGAGATGACAATGTTTGCAATCCTTTGATCAGGCTATGAATGTGTGGAACCTATTGTGGTAGATTTTATATTATCTTTCTTTGATTGTAGGCAGTGAGCCTCCTTCTAGATAGTGAGTCCTATTTATAGGTAGTGAGCCTTTGTATCTAGATAGTGAGTTCTTTCTGGGTAGTGAGCCCTCTGGCAGTGAGCCTTTGTATCCGTTATTGCATTACTACTATATTGTGAGTTAATCCTCACCATGTTTCTCCCCTCATTGGGTTTTCCACATAAATTTGGTGTCTCTAGTATCTAATTTCAGTTATCTGCATTTCATGTTTATAATTAATAATAGATTAAATTTAAAGTGGAATTGATTAAGGTCATAGGCAAAATTAATTTGGTACATCTGTTTCACCCCCTCTCTTAGTTGTCTTGTGCATTTCAACACCTTGCACTTTCAACCTGTATGGGTGATAGTGCACCACTGAGATGATAGCATGTCACACTAGAGTCTATGTCCCACGATGTAGTCCTCTGGCAGTGAGGTGTATGAGTTACAGTTCAAACTCTGGAAACTGGTTAACATGATTTCCTGAAAGATCTGAGTTTGCAGTAGGATAGTGGTAACCATATTTCCCTTCCTTTTCAGGCTTGAACCTTAAACCTTTCTAAATAATTCATCTAGCTTGAGGTAGATTAGGGAAGCCTATTGTTCTAGACCCTCCCATGAATGAGGGTCCTTAGCAACCGGTCCCCCTCCTCTACATTTTGGTGAACCCAATGTGAAATATTTTGGTTATTTTTTATAGTGTTGAAGGAATCTTCTCTCATGTTCTAGGTGTCTTATAGGTGTGTGTGTTACAGGTCATATATCCTTGCAACCCAACCTATGACCCCTAGTGGTGTAGTTAGAAGGATTCCTAAACATTATGAAGAAAATTCTATAATAAGTCATTGTCTGATTGTCGAACCTTTGGGGTATCCTAGGGAAGTGCTTTTCAAAGTACATAAATATGGCCTCTTTTATGCATCTTCCCATCCCTTTTTTGTAGCATGTGAATGGATCTCCTGCTATAACTTTTACATCATAGGATCTGCCTATGAATGCAAATAGAGAACTGTCTGCTTTGTATATTCTCACTCGTATCAATGAGAACATTGTGATTGGTGTTATTTTTGATCCTACAGGTCGATTTAATGTTATAATAGAAGAGATTCTGCTAATAAAATTTATACATAATGATGGGTATGATGAATCTAAGAGAACAATATGTACGCATGATGGAATCTCGATCCCTCTAATTGGCTATATCACCCTCTTAGTCCTGGTGGGACCCAAGATTGTAAATTCTCTTTTCAATATTATCCCAGAGTTTGACTTGTTTAGAGTGAATCTAGGCATACCATAGCTAGTTTCCATGAACGCAGTCTATTCAGTGATTCAAAAATGTTTGAAGTTCTCTCATGAGGGCTCCATGCATGTTGTGCATGACACCCAGTATAATCCTCTGGTGTCACGTGGGGCCTATTCATTAGATCACTACTAGTTTACCCCTATTGGTCCACTTCCTCCAAAAATGAACATGTTATACTGCACTTATGTTAAATATTAGAATGGGGGCATAGCACCGAAGGTGACCTACCCTCCTTCCCCCTCCACTATTTCAATTAAGGGCTCTATGATCATGTAGTGGCATGATAACTCTTCCTCACAAAAGGGGAAGGGGAAGTTCATTCGTGCCAATAAGCCTTCTTGCTCTGCATCTGCTGCTCCATTTTCTTCTACCTCCTACCCTTTTTTGGTGCCTTCAGCTTCTGATCCCATGCCTTGCATGGGGAGTCCAATGGTGCCCACTTGGAAGAAGGCCAAGCATTAGGTATACAACCTTCTTATCTTGCTCGCGGTGCCTCGACCCATTGTCTATGGTAAGGGGAATTGTCTTCGTAGAGTTTCCTCTACATATCAGCCTTTACAACCTCCTACTACTCCTTCCCTTAGCGTGGTGAATGGGAAGAGGCCCTCTACCGAGGTGCTTGATTATGCTTCTCTATTGATTGTTCTTTCTATTCCTATGTCTCTTCCTCCTATTTCTGTCTAGGAGTCACTCCCTTTGCTAGCAACGAATGTGATAGACACTCCCATGGAAGAATAGGAGCCTTTTGCTCCTCCTCAAGCCGCAACTTCCAACTCTTAGAGCTAAAGAAATCACATTGCGTGTGAGAGTAAGCACCAGACAAAGGCTCTAGATGTTGACCAGGCTACCTTGCAGAAGGCAAAAGAGGAGTTGACAACTCTTGTCTTGACATCTCCTTCTATGCCCTCATGTTTTGCCCCTTCTTCTTTTGTTTTCATTGCCTTGATCTTTCTTTTGGCTCCCCCCATGAGTATGAATGACCCTCACCCTAAAAGGGTGCAAGTGTTCATTGCTCCCTCATTTGATCCTCCTCTCTTGATGTCCCTTTTGGACATCCCACCTTTTCCTAAGCTTGTGGATATGCTGAATACCTTAGTGGTGTCCACTTTGGTTCTGTCCTCTTCCTCCTCGCCTTTCGCTTATTCTATGGGGATCTCACATCCTTTGATAAAGCGAAAGTTGGAGGATGACCCTACTTATAATGGGGGTGAGAAGAAGGGATCACCTTCTTTAGGAGAGGGTTCTGCCTTGGCTTGCGCTATCCTTGTGACAAAGGTAGCCCTGATGTCCCCTAAGTTTGTCTTTGCCCCTGAATCTTTCAGTGAGGTTGGTAGTGGATCTTGGGTGCCTCCTTCTTCGCCCACCTAGTTGACACATCACACTCATATCAAGTGCATGTTCAACTCAGTGGATGATGTCCTGGCTTTGTTGGTGATCTTTGTAAGATCAATGACATTTACCTCACAGGACTTGAGTGAAGAATACTTCGAGGGACCCTCTTCCTTAGCTCTTATCATAGGAGAGTTGGAGGGTTCTCCCCTTACTATCTCCCCCTTGTAGTCTCATCCACCCTCTCCCTACAATGATATATATTGGGAGAATGATGACCTCCTGGTTGATGAGGACTAGGAGAGCACCTCTTCTTTATTTGTAGATTAGATTTGCATGTGTGTTGTGTTTATCCCGTGATTATTTTATGTGTTCTTCGAGTACCCTTGTCACCCTCGTAGGTGCTTGGATACATGAGTATATTGTGTTGTAAAATTTCTCTATTTGTTGTATAATTTTTCTATTTTTTGTACCTTGATTTTCGACAATTGGGGACAATGCAAGGTGTTGGGGGAATTTAGGCTTCCCTTCCATGTTGACCCAATTTATTTATTTTGTTTTCATGTACCTTTCTTCATGATCTGATATAGTAGGGGATTGATGAAAGTTCATACATATATTATATTATATCTATTTATCTATATCTATGAGTAGTTCTGACCCTGAATTATCAGATTCCTCTATCTCTTGATTTCATCTTTGTTGTTCCTTTCTTTTTCATCTCTCTTCTTTGCTTTCTTCTTGATGTTGTGGTTGTGGTGTCTATGTGTTGTCCCTTGTGTGTGCAACAACATTTCCATGCCTACATCTCACCATGTATTGTGGGCCACAACATCTCTGCATGTTTTTCTTTCCTTAGGATGCCATGTGCTCCTTCAGTTCCCACACGCCATCCTAAGGGGGGCCCATACCTCTCAGATTTTGAATAAGGTGTATTCAGTGGCCAATGAATCCCTTGCTGAAAATCTTTGCATTTTTTAAAAATCACATCCTTAAAAAAGGATCCGCTTAGCAAGATTTTATTTTGAAATCAAATTCGTAGCAAAAAGAATTAAGAATTCGCCTTCGAGGAGGCCATTCTTCTTTTTTTTGGATTCCTTAATGAAAGAGAACACTTGTATAATTTGGAAAAATAAATGACTACGTGACTAAAATTTTGTCACAACAACTAAAAATTACTAAATTCTACTATTTTTTTGCAACATAACTATAAATGACTAATTTGATCATCGAATAAAAAACACGACTAAATAATTAGTCACACAAATAAAAATTACTAAATAATTAGGCACACAAATAAAAATTTGAAGTCATGCTCCCAATTTCCCTCTTCCCCACCATTTAAAAATGCCATTACAATTAAAGTAATACGTAAAACATTTGGAAGACGTGAAACTGTGAAAAAAAAATTTGCATTCATCCTTCACAGGGAAGGGTTTCTCCTTGCCACTTTAAGGAGTAGAGACCAACACCACACAAAACTAGATCTGGACACTAAAGGAAGCTTGCAGCTATAGCCTAGAAGTCGTTCTCAAATCACCAAAATTTTCAATGGATGCAGATGCCATTATTTCCAAAGTGAAAGGCCCCAACATGGCCGACCTCTACAAAGAGCTAAGAAGCTTTCTTAAGCCTCTTAATGGACTATTAGGATTTGAAGGCAAAGAAAACACAGTTAAGTCCACAGTGCAAATTCATGGGATTTCCAAGCGTTATGTACCATTTTTGTGTCATTTGTTGAAGGTTTCTTGCAATAATTTAACCAACGGAATCTCGCCTTTAGAATTAGAGCAAAAAAGAGCCGATAAATTTTTTAGAAGCATAAAATTAGCTCTAGATTGTTCTGATGCCCTATGACTGTGTATTTTAGGGAATCCCCATGAAATAGAAGTTCAGAGGTATTGCATGGTGAGGCATTTGATGGCCTAGAAGTGGTTTACTGAATCAAGGGAGGAATGGTGGGTTACACTCCACACTATGCATCTTAAGATTTTATGGCTAGACTAGTTGCAATTCTTTTGAAAATTTGGAGAGGTCTGTCCCTTGGAATGGTGCATCCTAACATTTTTTTAAGAACTTATTAGTTAATGATGTGTATTTTGCAAAGCTAATATTTATGATTATCAACATTGGGATGAATTATAAAGCAAAATCATATAGAATTAGTCTCCTTTTCTTGCTGAATAAATTTATGTTAGTCCCCTTCAAGGATCTGGTGCACCTATTTGGAGGCACATGAAGCAAGAAACCAAATATCTAATTATATTTCAAAAGTTAGAATATGGCTTTCTTTGGGTAGATTAGTGGCAGCAAGATCCGTATCTCCCCATGGATACAAAATCTTCAGTCATAAGTTATCAAATAGTCTAGTCCACAATTCAATATCAATAACATACTAATAACATCCAAAGCTATTTTTTAATTTTAATAATAGTTGCCATTAGAATTGGGCCATATGTACTTGGAGTATCCCCTACAATATGATTACAACTAAAACACTTGTGCCAACACTTAGAAGCAGATATGGACACCTAGAATAGTGTGAACACTCTATCATTCTTAGATTCTCATTCTTCATATTTGTTGATGAGTGTTTTAGCACTACACAACACAAATAAAAAAAAGCGATCTATCTCTCTTGAAAGGTGATTCTCTTCAAACAAGCTTTAGAAAATAACCCCAAGGTTTATAAGGTCAAGTCTTGACAATGCAAAAAATAACTTAGTGATGTATGTGATTTGTTGGTAATCACAGGGGGTCTTACAATTTATCAAGTCCATAAACTATAAGGTTCTAATGTGAGAGTTTTGAGAAATATGAAAAATATGCGCAAACCCTTATTGTGTTTCTAAATCTAAGATCTGAAAATGACTATATCATGTAATGTGGCAATGTGGTGATGTTGGTTCAATTCTAAACTAATTCAAATAAAGATCAAAAGATAAAGGGTTAAGAGAGAGATCCTAATTTAACACCTAAGATAAATCACAACAATGGTTAATGCTTCAGACATAAAGATCCCCCAATAAACCAATTCCTAGTTAATCAAGGACAATCCTACAACTACATAAAAATGGTGCAATTTTCAAAGGAATACTCAAATATTTTCAGATTGTAAACATCCATACACATATCCAATTACTTGTAAAATATGCATAAACATCCACAATTGAACTAGTGCAATAGAAAGGCTCAACCTAACTATACACAACAACTTACAATCAACAAGCCACTAATAGTATAAATCAAAGATTGATTAATATCTTTGACACTTCACCATTAATATGAATGAACATGAAACTAAATTGAGAATTTAAAATAGGAAACCATAAAACTTTCAATATCAACACATAAATTAATGAAATCAATGATCTATTTGTATTAATTTCTCCAACATTTTCTTAACAATCTCTAGTTCTTCCTCTCCTAAAACCTATCTTGGGAACTCACTCTAATTCTCCCTCTTACAAATGAGAAGGCACTGGCCTTTTATAGAAATTACATTTTGAATCAATGGACATGATTTAATCTAAATCAAGGGCTCAGATTAAATCTTCAAGAAACCCTAAGAAGTTATACATTGAGTTGGAAACTCATGCCCCATTAACAACCAATCAAATAATTATGTTACATTTTCAATCCAAAGAGAAATAAACATTCCTCCACATTAATTTTGATGAACACTCGTCATTGGAGGAATAAAACAACTTCACATGTTGTCCTCTTTGAAGCATTCTTTAGCTGGCATATTCTTGACATAGATTCTTATGTGGATTCTCATAAATCTTTTTAGTTGCAATTAAAATTGCAATTTTAAAATCTTCTTGGAATCCAAAAGAGATGTATACATATTTAAATATTTCTCCCCTAGTCACAATTTCATATATAGGTTTTATAGAGAAACTATTAATGCATCTGATTTCTTGATAAGTGTGACAACATCCCGAAGACTTGATCACCTTGATTTGCATCTTCATCCTCCTGTAACAAATGTCTTGTTATTATCCTTGTAAACAAAGAAATCATAAATAAGCCCAACATAAGATTAAATCAACTTTAACATAGTCAAAATAATTTCCAATGAGTTTCGACAAATTTTCTTCTAAAAACCATATAATACTTAATATGGATGTAAATCAAACCATCAAACTTATAGTTAAATCCTCCTACTTTCATCTACCTCAAGAAAATACTAATCTTTAATTCCTTTTAAATTTTGTGATTTCCCTACTCACACTTTGCCATATAATCTTTATTAAATATGCCACCTTTGAGGTCACCTCCATTAAATACCACAAACTTTCACCAATTTAATTCCCTCATAGGTTATGGAAAGTAGTGAAAAGGAACCCATGTACATGTGATGCCATAGTTAAAACATCAAATGGTTACAACTTAATCCATACATTATGCACACACACCTGTAGACATCCTCCATTGCGAACATTTTCTATGATTTTGTAGGTGATTTCTTATCTTGTGCTAGCTTGGAGGACTCAAACTCAAGAGACATACACGAATACCTATGCAATTCCCTCTTAATGTTCATTGTTTGAATAGCTTTGCTATCCCTTCTAATACTGTTGGCATATGGTTGGAGAGATTGACAGAATATGTCTTGTAAGTGTTGTCATTGATGGCAACCCAAGCAACCTATCCAGTTTGTAGTATAGTTTTTGTTTCTACTGGTAGAACAGGGTAAAGAACAGAGCATCCAGTTACAAGTACTAAAGTTGAATTAGACAACCTACCAGATAGATATTTTGAGTTGAGGATCTCTAAGGAAAGTCTGTTGATGTTTGTAATACCTTGGTGAATGATTTTCTTGGTGTGCACTCTCTGGTACGTGGTCTAGAAGATCTGGTAAATTAATTTGCTGATTATCTATGCTAAAAGGCTGACCCAACAAATATGATATTTGTGGATGTATAAGATATAATTAATTAAAAGTCTTCATGCTCAATTAAGTTTTATTTGGGTCCTCTCTTTGTCTTTACTGACTTTGGAGGATGCACATAATGATTTAGTGGTGGATTTGGCTGAGAAGGTGAAAGCAACCTAATATTTTGTGAAGTCGACTATTGGATGGACAAATCCTAAATTGTGGATATATATATGAGATTGGTTTCTCCATTTAGGGTGTGTGGTTATGCATAAGTGTGTGTAAGAAGTGTGAAAGTGTAATACATCATTGTGTAGTGCGAAATATAATAGAGTAGTTGTGCGATTTTGTTTTAAGTGTTGTGAAGAGCAAAAAGGAGTAGAGCAGAGCAGAGCGAAGTGCAAAATTAGAAAGCGGATCTAGAATCGAGTCTATGAGCTTCAACGGAAATTTAATTTGGTGTAGATAGATGCTAGTATCTTAGTTCACACTTCAGATGGTCTTAATCTGAATTTTTTTGGGTAGTAAGCCTTTTTCTCTTGAGCAGTGAGCTCTAGATAGTGTGCTTGAATGCAAGTGCATTCCCTTGTAATCGATTATACTTTGAGTACTCAAAATTGTGGATTAACCTGCACCGTGGTTTTTACCCTAATAGGGTTTCCACGCAAAAATCCATGTGTTATTGTGTTGTGAATGTTTTCATTGAATGTATGTATCTTTCCTTTAATGACATGACAAAATGGTTTGAATTTATGTTTAATGAAAGTTAAGATTTGTTGAAAACTGATTTACCCCCCCTCTCAGTGTTCCCTTGAGTCCAACAATTGGTATTAGATCTAGTTCCTCTAAAAAAAATTTGTATCTTGAGGTGGATCTTGGAATGTGATGGACTCTGGTAGTCTTCAACAGTAGCTTATGGTAACACTTGATGAACTTGATCAGTCTAAAGAAAAAGTTCAATATTTGAAAGAAAAAATGAAGTACGCTGAAAAATTCATTCAGTCATTGAAGGATCAAATAGTGGAGTCCAGGGTGAAGAGGAAATACCTCTGTGATCAGATAAAGAAAAAAGAGAGTGAAAATATGGATGATGCTCACCTAAATCAAACCTTGAAGGAGATAACTAAAGAATGTGAAAAGCTTGCTAGAGACAATATAAAACTAAAACATGAAATGGAATCTATAATGAAGAAGATGATAAAAGAGATTGAAGAAAGGAAGAAAAATTAATAAAGTCTTTCCCAATCCCTAAAAGAGAAATCTGGTGAATGCAGTAAGATAAAAGGGGAATTCACTCAATTGGAAAGTGAACTACAAAGAACCAAAAATAGTGAAGAAGAACTTGGCAAGAAGATTGTTACTCTTAGGAATGATCTTGTCATTGTAAATGAATATAAAGAGAAGTTTAAGACCGGTTATGTAAAACTTGATGAGCTAACACAAGGAAAAAAGAGTGGAAATGATAAGAGAGGCCTTGGATATGAAAAAGGAGAAAGTTCCAGATCAGGACAAAATAATCTCAGACAGAACAAAAATGGAAGATATCCGGTAAGACAACCTAATGCACAAAATTTTAATGGATATTGTTTTTCCTGTAATAAGTTTGGTCATATGATTTCTTAGTGTAGAAGCAATATGAATTCAAGAGTTTTATCATTCTCTGGTCAATGTTTCAATTGCAAAAAAATTGGTCATAAATCAATTGAATGTAGAAATGTATTAAGTTACTCAGTTGATAGAAGAACTGTTGAATGCTGTACATGTAGAAAAATTGGACATGTTGCTAACCGATACAGATCCAGAAGAAATCATTGGAATAATTGGTCAGGAAAAGAAATCATTGTGTTACAATTGCAATAAGCATGGTCATATTTCAAGATTTTGCAGAAACAAAAGTGTAGATAGAAGAGGTCTGGTATACATAGGAAGAAATAAAGAGAAAATTAATAAAGGAAAGGAAAAAACAACTACGGATGAAATCAAAGATTAGATGAATAAGACATGGGTCAAGAAAAGTGATTATGATGTTGGAAATAGTTCCACTAAAACCTGCCTTTGGTAACTCTTTCGGTAATTGATTTCAGGTCACTGGCCTAGGGACAGTAATTCAAGAAAATCCTTCCTCCCCCATCTATGGATGGATGGTACCAGAACAAAGAAAATAGTTGAGAAAATGTATTTGTGGTGTACAAAAGTTTTGGATAATTTTAGCAAAAGAATTTAGTCAATTCATAGGTCCGCATAATATTTTCTATCGATGTTGGGGAAAATAGAGACTCTGGAATACTTAGGGTAAATGCATTTATTGCACATGTGTGAGCTATAAAAGTCAATATGTAGTCATCATTTCTCACTTTGCATCGAATAATAGAAGAAGGAGAGCACTCATCAAACGGATTATGAAACAACAAAATTGATTCATTGACATATCTCAAAGATCTATCAACTATTTCAAATTACTCTCGAAATCTCTAAACATTTTGGTGTGTGACTAAAACCCTAAAATCGTAAAGAAAATGGAACAAATCAAGGGGTCGATCACTCTAGATTAATATAACAGTGCAAAAATCAGGTCTATGAGGAATTTGTTACTACCGAGTGAATTAAAGCAATTAAGTGAAGTGAAACATGGGAATTTGGATTTATGTAGTGAGTTTTCGTACTTTGAAAATGCGGAATTTGTGAAATTCATATTGAACAAGTTACATGATGATGTTTTAACTTTGGATAAGCCTTACATCATTTCAAAAGAGGAAATTGAGAATTTAACTGGATTCTGTAAAGTCGGAGATGTCCCCAGGAAAAAGTCTATCCAAAACAAGGAAGTCGAAACCCTAACTAGTGTAATCGGAGATCAAAGAGCTCTAATGATCACAACAATGAAGAATCTTGTCACTAAGTACATTGCACATGGAATAAGATACAATATTTTCTATAGAAATTGAGAAGGAGCCACATCGGTTGGCACAGTATATATTCCTCACAAAATGATAATTGAAGGTGAGGACTTTGACCTATGCGGATTGTTGAAAGATCAGCTCATGGAGAATGTGCAACTGACTAAGGAATCAGGTTACCTGTTAAGGTTTGGTACACTAATTACATGCTTAGTAATTTATTTCATGAATTGCTTGCTGAAAATTGAGAATGTGGTATGGAAATCAAATGAGCCAGTATGTAAACAGATATACTCTTACTCTAAGAGTTTGGCTAACTAGGATTTGGAATTTGAAAATTTCATTGAGAATGTGCTTGAAAAATGTGGCGTGGTCAATATTTCCCCTCCGGTAAAATCAATTGAAGTCGGTTCCTCCTCCGGTGGTACTAATAAAGGACAAAAAAGAGGAAAAGAAATTACTGAGTATTGCCTTCTGGAAAGCAAAGTTCCCAGAACTAAGGGAAAAGGAAAAGAAAAAGAAATTGTGGACATTTCAGATGAAGAATCTGATGAAGATACTAAGAACCCATTGCAAAATGAATCTGAAGCAAAAAAGGGTAGTGAAGAAGAAGAAGAAGAAGATATGGCAAAAGAAAGGCTACAACAAATTATTCAAGGAGAAGGTGGAATGTAGAAGATAGCCAAGTTATGGTTTGCTAGACCATCTTATGATTAAGACATGATACTGAGTGTGCTGAATGCTCACATTGAGCAATGTAAGATTAAATTGGAGAGCCAATAGAACATTCTACCCAATGAAATGATTGAGTGTAACAAAGAAACTTTGAATTCTGAAGAAAAGGAAGCTGGTGAAGTTATCTCTCATTTGAAGGAGCAATTCAGATGATCTCTTTCCAAACTGAAGAAGAAGATGAGTGAGTTAATTAAATAAGTAAATGCATAAAATCAGCCATAGGCATCTACAACTATTGCATCTGTTGGCCCCATGCAGTCAACAATTATACTGAAAAGTTGAATCAAATTGAAACTGAATTGAGTAGCATTGGAAAAAGTTTTGCAATGTCTTAGGACCTGGATGACACTGTCGGGAAAAGAATCAGGGAGCTTCAGACATATCATACAAAAATCCAAATTTCCAAGAATTCTCTTTTGGATACCTTTTGGAAGGTAAAAGATCTAATTGAATGTAGGTTGGAGCAGATGGTAGACATATTGAGGAACGGTGAGAAATTTGAAGAAATAATTACAATCCTTGAATCTCTAACTGAAATTGTGAACAAGACTTCCAAGAACAATAGCTTGATCATTGTTATTGGAATTGCAGTAGATGGTTGGAAGAAATTTCTTTTGGAAGTGAAGAAAAACCATAAGATAATCTTCTAAGGATAGTAGTTATTTGTTTTCAAATTTTGATCAAAGGAGGATAATTGTCGGCATATATGTGTTGAAGTTTTTGAAGACTTGATAATTTTGAACACATGTTTTGTCACTGTTTTGATTTTGTATTTTTGGAATATGGCATCTATGCTTTGTCATTGATGTCAAATGGGGATAGAATGAAGAGAAAAATGCTCCAAGAAGGAGAGAATGCCTTATAAATATCAAGGGGAGAAAATGCAACAAACGTTTTGGCAGAGTACCTAAAATGATTCTGACACTTAGTCATTTTTCACTAAGTGTTGCCATGAATTCCAAAGGGGATATTGTTGGCATATGGATTGTAAGTGTTGTCATTGATGGAAAACCAAGCAACCTATCTGGTTTGTAGTATAGTTTTTGTTTCTACCAGCAGAATAGGATAAATAACAAAGCATCCGATTACAGGCATTGAAGTTGAATTAGACACCCTACTAGACATATATTTTGAGCTGAGGATCTCTAAGGAAAGTTTGTTGATGTTTGTAATACCTTGGTGAATGATTTTCTTGGTGCACACTCTCTGGTATGTGGTCTAGAAGATTCGGTAAATTAATTTGTTGATTATTTGTGCTAAAAGGTCGACCCGACAAATATGATATTTGCGGATGTATAAGATATAATTAATTAAAAGTGTTCATGCTCCATTAAGTTTTATTTGGGTCCTCTCTTTGTCTTGACTGACTCTGGAGGATGCACATAATGATTTAGTGGTGGATTTGGCTGAAAAGGTGAAAGCAACCTAATATTTTGTGAAGTCAACTATTGGATGGAAAATCCCTAAATTGCGGATATATATATGAGATTGGTTTCTCCTTTTAGGGTGTGTGGTTATGCATAAGTGTGTGTAAGAAGTGAGAAAGTGTAATACATCATTGTGTAGTTTGAAATACAATAGAGTAGTTGTGCGATTTTTTTTTAAGTGTTGCAAAGAGCAGAAAGGAGCAAAGCAGAGCACAACGAAGTGCATAATTCGAAAGCAGATCCAAAATCAAGTCTACGAGCTTCACCAGAACTATAATTTGGCATAGATAGATGCTACTATCTTAGTTCACACTTCAAATGGTCTTAATCTAAATTTTGTTGGGCAGTAATCCTTTTTCTCTTGAGCAGTGAGCTCTAAGTAGTGTGCCTGAATGCAAGTGCATTCCCTTGCAATCAATTTTCTATTTTGAGCACTCAAAATTGTGGATTAACCTCCACCGTGGTTTTTCCCCTAATAGGGTTTCCATGCAAAAATTGTGTGTTATGGTGTTGTGAATGTTTTCATTGAATGTATGCATCTTTCCTTTAATGACATGACATAATGGTTTGAATTTTTGTTTAATGAAAGTTAAGATTTGTTGAACACTGATTCAACCCCCCTCTCAGTGTTCCCTTGAGTCCAACAGATACTACCTCCAAACGTTATGGGCTAAGAAATCCATTTACATTCCCTTACTTCAAGAGGATATGCCAATCAGTCATGCTCAAATTCTTCTTCATACATGACGCCTGCGAGGGATATAATTTTTTTTTAGACTATCATAAACTTTAAGATGTTGGAAATATTCATGGATCTTGAATCCTTATGCAATGAACCATTTCATGGATTCTTATACTATGTGGATTAATTTTCTTTGCTTCTCCCACGAACTGCTCATAATTCATTCCTCACAAATTCTAGTTCCTTACGAATTTGAGACATTCAGGGATTTCCTACCTCCATGGATTTCCCGAACCCTGACCTTTCCTATGAATTTCCAAAAATCATGAAATTTCTGGCCTATATCCATCACGAATTTTGGATGTTGGAAAAATCTCCAAACCACATCTTATCTCACAGATTTCCAAACATCATAAAATTTCTAGAATAGACTTCCTCATGGATTTCTTCTCCATGCAATTTTTTTGAAATCATGGATTTATCATCACAAAGAATTCTCTGAACTCCATATTTTTAATGCTAGTCTCACTTATGCATTCGTATTTTCTATATTGCGTATCTTAGCCCCTACGTGTTGTTGCAAACTTTCTTCATGAAATGTATTGGTCTTCATCCCTCGTGCAATTTGTCATAGAAAGCACATTAATCTCAAATGAGGTTGTTTTATTTTCTTGATAAAGTCCTCTCATAGCTGCAAAGAAGAACTTACAGACCAACACCTCTTTGTGTCCTATCCAAGAAGGGCCCACCTCCATTGATAATAACACTATTATAAGTGTTAAAATATCATGCCTAATCAAGCATCATGAAATATATTGGGACTCTGTTATCTAATTCATTGGCCTCAACATCACGAATTTACTAAGCCTTCTATTGTTAGAAAATCATTCAATTCTAAAATTTTATTCTTTTACCACTATGAATCTCAAAGTCCACCCATATTCCCCAAATCTCCAAGCACCTATCTATTTTCTTTGATGATCTCCCCCTTCTTCATTTTGAACCTTCACTTGTTAATCTCCTTGAGTTTCCTTTATTCTATATATTTATATTGATACCCCTTTGGTAATCTATGACCTATTGCATTGTGATAGCCTTTATTGTTCTCTTCAGAAACAAACTCCAAACCATAGGCAATGATATCTGAAGGAGGATTTTCAAGATGTCTATCACATGGAAAATATCAATTGTATCATTTTTGAATCTTTACTTGCCTTAGTCCTCCAAGGTCGGCAACTGGATATATTATCATACATCTTTTAAATTTACTATCTTATCAAATCATCATTCCTTTATGAGATACTCGAATCATGTACTATTCGATCTTCAACTTCAAATGACGGTCATCTTGCATGATTTCCCCTTATCTATGTCTTTTCCTCAGATCAAAAACTATTGTTTACATGGTGGCTTGAACCCTTTTAGCAAAAATTTCTTTAATGAATCCTTTAATAGATAAAGCCCGCACCTCTTCTTAGATTGTGATTAAAACCATTACATCAACACTTCATGGCTTTTTGAGCTCCAACGATCATTAATTATGTGGTCGCATTATCTAAACATTGGATTCTTGGGATCTTCAACTCTATTACATCAACGTACATGGCCGATTTATTTTGTTCTATGTCTAGTTTATCACGATGCGTTCTTTCGACATTTTTTTCTTCAAAATTTTATGGCCTTTTTACCCCTTAACCTATATTGATAGTGGAAATTAAACCACCATGGATTAGCTCATGCACTAACATCCTCCATAACTTCTGATTTACGACACCTATTTTTAAACACCATAAAATATTTATATCATCATCTCCTTTTCATTTGTGCAACTTTGTGATGCAAATCGACTCAAAACTTACATCTAAATATGATATCACTCGATCGGTGATCTATATGGACAAGGTTTGGTCATGTGATGACATCTCATGATTTTGATAATCTTGTGAATTTCTAGTTATACAGAAATCCCTGTGCCCATCTCTCATCGCGAATTTCCTTCTATAAAGAAATATCTAAATTTTATTCCTTCTGTAGATTTGTGGAGCAAAGAAATCACCGGGCTTCCAAACCTTTATTGAAAATTTCTTGGATGCACGAAATTCCCAACGTTGACCCCCCTCTTGGATTTTGTGAGCACCTAAAATTTTTGATGTCACCAATACTCCATGAATTTCGTAACAACAAGAATTCTCTGGACTTTTATTCCTCCCACGGATTACCCATCACCAAGAATTTCCCAAGCCTATATCCTTCCATCATGAATTTTTCCTCCTCATGAAATCCGTGAGACATTGACTTTCCCGAATTTTACTTAAAACCTACATTCATTTCTTTGTTTTGGGAATCGAAGACCCTCACATATTTTGTTCATGCGAGAATTGATTCACCCAGCGCTTATTTCTATGAATTTATCAGTTTTTTGGGAAAATGTGATTAACTTTGAATAGTACAAAAGTCTAGAACCCTTGGGTTATTGTACTACATGCCTGTAAAATACGATCTATGTTGTGCAAATATGAATTCAAACTAGTAGATTCCATAATCATTAAATTTCTACCCTTCATATCTAAATGTACAATCAATCCAACTATGCCAAGATTCAACAAGATGCATGGACCTAAATGTGAATAGCCAATGAACTACTACCCCTATGTTAGATATCAATTACAAAGCAAGATTTAGGATTTCACACCAAATGTAGGAAAACTTGGCTTTCAAATTGGATTCAAACTTAGTTTCCAGGGAAGACAAGACCAAAAATTAGAAAAGTGAAACAAAGAGATGCAACAAAAGAAAAAAGGGGGTCCCTACCTTGAATAGGGCATGTGTGAAAAAAAGGCACAACAAATGGTGACTTCGCTAGGAAAATGCTACAAAGAATTTTGATGATAAACATAAATCACGAACCCAGAATCTATGGTTTTGATCTCCACACTAGGCCAAATAAATTAGAACATATGATCAAATAATCAAAACCATCAGAAGACTTAACCTTCCCTATATTGAAAATACAAGTGTGTGCGAGTGCATTAATTTCCATCCTTAAGATGACCACAAGAATCTATGCTTCATCATGTTAAGCTACATGAATGATTTTACTTCAAAAGCAACCCAAACATTGCCTCGTTACCAATCAAGTGTCCATAGCCCTAATGAGGTTGTCACTGTGATTCTCTCGAACATAGCTCTACAACTAGCTAGGAATCCATAGCCCTAGTAGAGTTATTCAAAACCTCCTAAAAGTTGAGTCTCTTTTGATTCTCATTATTTTTTCTCTTTTATTTCTTTTCATTTTTATGATTTTCTTTTCTTTCTCATTTCAAACCTCAAGCGATGAAGCTTGCATTCAAGGCTGAGAATCACAATGGCACTAAAGTAAAAATCTATTTTTTTTTAACTTAACATGAATTTTCACAAAAACCTATAGTGACCTCAAGATTCTTAAAATATGTGAAAGATATAAGATTTCAGGATACTTTAGAATCAGATCATACCAATGACTTATCCTCTTCAAATCAAACATCTAGACCATTTGACACTAATAGAAGACCTTCACCATCCATTCTGAAAACATGATTAGAGTTTCTCAAGGAAATACTTAGAACATTCCCAGGTACATTGAATTATTTTTTGTGCTTGCAAACATTCCTAGAAGAAAACAGGAAGACCCCAGACCAAATTGGAAAAAGAAAGAAAAAGGAAAACCTAAACTAACCAAAGCAAGCAAGCAAAGAAAAATCAGGTTGCATTTATTCAAAATAGACTATATACAAAGAGACTCAAAATAAACCATGTTTAAACAAGGCAAACTAACACCTAGACCAATACGACTTCTCAGTGCATGCATAAGTAGCAAGGTGATTGTTACAGTCCCAAGCCAAGAAAATTCATCTATGTATTCAGAAAAAAGGATTTCATATCATAGACCTCAAATTCAATGACACAGGTAGGTAAAAGTAATAATTGTGATGACTTATCAGGTCTATGGTTAATCCATAAATAGGTTCTAGTTCTTGCATCCCCATAATCAAAATAATAAATGTGAGTGTCAAAAGGGACAAGAAAAGACACAACTTAGATGTACTCTTGCATAGGTAGTGATATTTGATCACTTAAAGCGCGTGTAGTATCATTTTACCTTACATCATCCACTTCAGGAGGGCATAGTTGGTGGTGCAACATTCCCCTTGCATTGCTGATTTTAAAACTACAACCACAACCATTAGGAAATATACCATGTGAAATATGAGAGTTTTAAAATTCATGGAATGTTTTACCTGATCTATAATTTGTATGAGCTTGAGAAAATGAGTCAGCAAGTATTTCCTCAAGAGTATCTCGAAAATTTATAACTTGAACTAGTTATCCCTCAAGAAAGCCCATGGCAATATTTTGATTATCTGTATTCTGTGTGTCTACCTGATGGTTGTCCTCAAAGGGTATCATGGGATTTTATGTCATGAAAACATGATATGGATGAATTTCTTATTCTTAAATCATTATAATGTAAAGAGAAACTAGAAATAGATAAGGAAAAAGGACCCCCTAATGTAGCTTGCGGTTGATGTTATATGTTGCTCATGGGACCTCCCTTGAATTTTCCCCCCTCCAGACTTCTTCTTCTTGTGATTTATGCACAAACACTTGATAGGATTCACTAGCTAGATCACCAGTATCCTTATGTTGATGCTCGTCAGAAAAACCATCCATCAATTGTATTTATTTGTGTTCATTACTATTGTCCTCAAGTGTTGAATCACTCACTTGCCCCGTGCCACCATAATCCTGTAGCTTAATACTTAATGCAATGAAATCAAAAAATTATTCCTCTACATCAAGGGGACTAAACTCCTTTATTTCTAATTTGCAGCATTCTTCTAAGTATGCATTGTGCAAGTCATTTTGAGAAAGAGGAAGCTCTTGACTACAAATTGATGGCTCTACCAACAAATATTTGGTATCCTTGTGAGGTGATGCATCCACTATGCCATCCTTCAGACTGCATTGCTTCTTCTCTGTTGTTGTTGTTCCAAAATCTACTGGTGAATCATACTCAGTTGAGTGATGATTGGTTCCATGTTCTTCTACCTTTACAAAAATGGTAGGGAACTCAAGGTTGGATTGTTTTAGCAATTCCACTTGCTCCTTAAATCGTGTAAGGGGGGAAATAAGCATAAGGAAAACAACAATGAATTAAACCAAATCAATTCAAAACAAGATAAAATCCCAAACCATACTCATGAAATGAAGTTATAAATTAAATTTTGAAGAAAAAATGCAATCATAAAGAAAAGAAAATAAAAATCAAGCATTACAATGTTACCACCCATGGCAAAGTGCAATCTGTATTGATGTTGAATTGTGTTGGATCAATACAAATCCTCCATTGTTGCTGTAAAAGGTTCACAAAGTGTGTTAATGGTGATCAAAGATGTAAATGTACTCAATGTGCTTCAATGGATATTTCAACATAACCTCTCCACAAATTTTATAGATTCTCTATTTGATTTTGAGAAGAAAGAAGGTTGTTTTATAGATTTTCAGGTTTCAAATGAACGATCAAGATTTAGTAGTAAAAGATCATGATCAATGGTCGAGAACCGTTGAGAGGAAATAGATTGGAATGATTAGTGGGATTAGATTGGAATGATTGGTGGAATTGGGGAAATCAGGTTGAGTGGTTAGTGGGATTGGGAAATAGATGGGTTAGTCAACCAATTAGAGTGAGTAATCAGTGGCCATGATTTACTCAATCAAAAGAGGGTGAGGATAATTAATTAATTAATTGTTTGAGAGGAACGTGCAAGTTTTCCATTAACTTTAACAAATGAAGATGTACATGTTTGTTGACTATGTTGAATTCTTTTGAATAATTGATTTAATTATTCAAGTTTAAGGAAGGGAAAGTGGTTTGATTAAATTATTAATTACAATAATTTAATTAATTTAGATGAATAGGGTATATTAGTGACATAATTAAATAATTGATGTTTATTTAATTAATCAAGAGGAATAAAGTTAGATTAATGATGTGATAGTGAATTAATTAAATAATTAAAGATTATTCAATTAATAGAGAAAAAATAGGGTTAATGATGTAAATGATGTGAAAAAGGGATTAATGATGTTTGTGAGATGAAATGCAATAGTGATAATGATAGTGATGTTGATAATGGAAAAAGATAGTTTAGGATATGTGATATGTGTTAGGTATTTTTTACATGTCTACATTTTGCCCCTCTTTGAGGAAAAGTATTGATTACAGTGTTTCAAAGAATTCGATGTTCAAATCAAGATATGAAATTTTTTATATACTCCATTGTGCCTTGACAGTCAAAGGAAATATAATATGATGTTGGGCTGCTCCCTCGAGAGGTTGGCTAGGAAAATTACTTTTCTAGTCGGGCTTGAGACAAGGTTCCATTGTAGTTTAGATGCATAGAGGAAAAAAAATTAGGGTATATAGGGCCTACATTTATGGTTTTAGATGTTCCAGGATGCTCCAAATTTAAAGGGTATGTGCAGGATCATCATCCAAAAAATAGGCCCTTAAGTGGCAAAGAAAATTCAAAAAATCAGAGTTGGGCAACTTGACATAAAAATTTGAATAAGTTATCTATATTATTTCAAAAATATGTAAGAATAAAATATGTGGAAAATTGAATGTAGTTTCTAAACTACTAGGTTAATTTTTGTAAAATAAAAATCTATTTGGTGAAAATTTGAAATTTCAATGTAGTAGTACTAAAATTTCAGGGAAAAAATAAGAAGTAGGTGTCTATCTGACCACCTTAACCATAATAAAATGATAATATTTTTTTAGAAGATTTTAGATACAAGTAGAGAACTCATGTCCGGATGTGATGCATATTTTTTTGTAATTTATTTTTAAATAAATAAATAATTATGAATTTTTTATTACAACTTTTAAAAAATATAAAAACTCATATGTCTGACCACCTTAACCTGGTCAAAACTTCATGAAATTCATTTTTTTTTTAATCCTATAGTATGCCAATCATAGAATGTGATTCATGTTTTGGATTCAAAAAATGTGATATCGTTTGAAAGCTATAGATGTTTTTCTATCAGACTATCAATCAGGACTTTAGTTGTAATTCTAATAAAAAATAAATAATAATTATTTATTAGATTCTAAGTAAAATATAATTTATATTGGTAGAAAGCTGAGAAGCTCCTTTACAAACCCTTTTCATTTCATCAATTTTGGGTAAAATAAAAGTCTTCAGCCACATGGGCGAAATCTGGAAAAGCAAGGTAAGTTGTTAAACATGTTTTATGTGTTGACTTTTTAGGATTGGTAGGTCCGAACCAAATCCCGAGCCTAATCCCTAGGCATTAAATTTTGTGTCAGCATATCAGATATCCGATTCAAATCCGATATCCGATTTGAATTCGATATATGATATGTTTTATATGTGAGTTTTAAAAAAATTATACAATCTTTAATATATGATTTTAAAATGCAATAAAGTTTATAATTTAAGATATATAATATACAATAAAGTTTATAATTTAATATATATAATATCCAATAAATTTTATAATGTAATATATTTAATATACAATTTATGATAATCTCTTACTGAATTATGTATTTAATATATAATATATTATTAAATGTATAATATTTAAATATTATTTCAATATTTTAGTTAATCTATAAATATTTAAATATATATATATTACCAATATATAAAATATTTAAATATTATCTCTTTCCCTCTCTCTCTCCACCTCTATCTCTCTCAAGTCTCTCACTCAATCACTCCTCTCTCTCTCTCAATCTCCCACTCTCCCTCTCTCTCTCTCCCTCCCACTCTCCCTCTCTCTCCTTCCCACTATCCACTCTCTCTATATCTCTCTCCATCCCTCCCTAGTCTCCCTCTCCATCTCACTCTCCCTCTCACTCTCTCACTCTCCCCTCTCCCTCTCTCCCCACTCACTCTCCCCTATCCTCCTCACTCCCTCTCCTTCTATCTCTCCCTCTCTCCCTCTCCCTCTCCCTCTCTCCCTCAACTCTAAACCCTCTCTCCCTCTCTCACTCTCCCTATCCCTCTCCCCCCCCTCTCTCTCTCTCTCCTTTCTATCTCTCCCGCCTCTCCTCTAATTTCCCATATCCTTTCCTCTCCCACTCTCCTCCTCTCTCCTCCCTCAACTCCCCTAAACCCCTCTCCTCTCCCACTCTCCCTACTCTCTTCTTCACCTCCTACCTATCCCCTCTCCCTCTCCCTCTCTCTCTCTCTCCTCCCACTTCCCTCCATCCTCCCTATCTCTCTCTCTCCTCCTCCCTCTCCCTCCTTTCCATATCCTCTCACTCTCCCACTCTCCCTCTCTCTCCTCTTTTCTCTCCTCTCACCTCTCCCTCTCCCTCCTCTCTCCTCCCCTATCTCCTACTCCCCCACTCTACTTCCTCCCACTCTCCCTCTCTCTCCTCTTCCTATCCCTCCTCTCTCCTCTCCCTCTCTCCTGTCCTCTATCTCTCTCCCACTCTCCCTCTCCCTCTCTCAATCTCCCACTCTCCCTCCCTTTATCTCTCCCTCCCACTCTCCCACTCTCCCTCTCACTCTATCCCTCCCACTCTCCCTCTGTCCTTCCCACTCTCCTCCCTCTCTCCCTCTCCCTCTCTCAATCTTCCACTCTCCCAGTCTCTACCATTAACCCTTAGGTCTATGTGTGTACAAAATAAATCTGATTTGTGAAACTTTGATGTGTAGAGCTAAAATATTACCATTGCAGAACATGTTTTACAAATCAGATAATCCGATTATATCGGATATTGGATTTGTGGGCCATAGAAAAACCCCATGTGGGTCATTTTTGTGCATTCCAACAGACCCTACATTCTATTTGCAACACTTTGCAGGTGACAAACGCGTGGTTTCAGATAGGAAGAGACAAAGAAACTTTTTGGAGCATCTTTTACACAAATTTGTCATACATAATGATTTTTTAGCATCTTTTATTTGGTATAATGGGGAGCAACAGTCGTCAGAAGAAAAAACATAAGAGAAAGCTGACAAAAGAACAAATTGAAGGATATAGACAAAGAGATAGAAAAGGTCATAGGAAGAAAAGACAAGGTATGTTAAATATTGGTGAACCTGAGCCCTATGGTCTTTCAAGTGAAGAGGAAATTGAATATGTTCAAGGTGAAAATGTAGAGCATGATATTGAAAATTTTCAAGGTGGAAATGTTGGAATTGAAGATGTTGAACATGATATTGAAATTGGGAATGAAAATATTGAAATTGATAATGAAAATATTGGAATTGAAGATGTTGAACATGATATTAAAACTAGGAATGAAATTATTCAAATTGATATTGAAAATGTTCAAGGTGAAAATGTTGGAAATGAAGATGTTGAACATAATATTAAAGCAAGTGTAACTTATGTTTCACCAGATTACATGAGAAATGAAGAACCTTGTGTGGAAGAAAGACATATTCCAAATTCATGACCTTTAAGGACCCCTAAATGGTTAGTTGACATTGATGATAACATTATAAACAATTTTGAAGGCAAGAGGTCAACATGAACTGTTCGGTTGTGGGCTAGAATACTTTTCAACCAATATTTTAGCGATAAGACATTGACCGAGAAACACCAAATTTTGTACAATTGCTAAAGATGCAAAAGATGAGACCTTTGCTAGCCAAATTGAAGATTCATGTGAACAAGAGGACCGAAAAAAATTCTATTATTGTCAAAAATCCTTTTAATGCTCTCAAGTCTATTGGAAAAAATAACAAGAAGGAAAAAGATAAGAGAGTTGCTCAGAGAGTCATTACAACTGCCCTAGTAAGCCATCAATTGAAAAAGGCTCGCTTTATGAGACAAAATTGTATTGATTTTGACTTAAATCATAAAACTTTGGATAGAGCACTTGCAAAAAGAGAAAGAATAGATGATCCTCTTCAAAATGATACATGGGATTTTGCCGGGAGGCTTCCACATGTTGATAAGAAGCTAACTAATAATGTAAAGCAAGCAATTCAACAATTTTGGCATGATAACTCTAGAGTATCACCCAATGCAAAGGATGTTTTAAAGTTAAGAATTGGCAGTCGAGACCGTACACCGCATCCTAAACATTTCTTGGAATCAAGCCAAACAATGTTGTTCAACAAATTTATTCAAACACATCCAAATATGGAAATATCGCAAAGAAATTTTGAAGGTTTGAAACCATTTTATTGTGTGCCTCTTAAGATTCATAATACTTGTTGTTGCAAATACCATGTGGAGTTTTCAATGTACCATTAACTATTATGCTATATCCATTCTACTTTGCATACTAATGAAATGGTGCAGGAGTGTGGTGCAATGCATCTTCTGAAATCATCAAGGGACTTGCTAGATCTATTTTTATGCTCTGGGGATGATGGTTCCTTTTTCTATAGAAATGATTGTTTAAATGTGAAGTGCTCACAATGTGGTGGCTTGTCAAAGTTTGTTCAATGTTTTCATGAGGGTTTCGAACATGAATTTGGAAAGAATCTTGTTGAGAAAAAGAGATATGAGATAGTCAAATATACTTTGCAGAGTGGAGGTGAAGGTTCTAGATGCGAGTTGGTTACAAAAGAATGTAGTGTTGTTGATTTTATTTCAGATTTTAAGGATAATGTTTTCTACAAATATGCAAGGCATAGTCATAGGTCTCAATGGTTAGATCAACAAGTCAAGATATGTAAGAACTCTTTTCCGATTGGAACTATTATATCAGTGGTTGATTTTGCAGAAAATTACACATTGCAACCACAAAATGAGGTTCAATCTCAGTATTACAATTCCATTCAGATTCCTATTTTTGTCCACATAACGTTTAGACATGCACCTGATAGTACAGAGGAGGATCAAAAGATAATAAGAGAGTATCATTTTTATATAAGTGATGATAGATATCACTCGTCCAAGTATGTCCAATATTATTTCGAGAATTTTTTTGAGTTCTTGTAGGAGCATGATATAGCATTGAGCCAACATCTCATTTGGTCAGATAACTGCATAGGTCAATTCAAGAATGCTCGCATTTTTTATTGGTTGAGTAGAATGAATGTAGAGAGGGGTGTACCTAATATTTGGAGTTTTTTCGAAGCTGGGCATGGGAAAGGGGAGCATGATGGAGTAGGTGCATGTGTAAAGAGAGCTCTAGTTAAGGAGCAATTGAAGATTTCAGGAGCGAAATTCAGTGATGCACGTTCTATTGTTGATTGGTGTAGTTCAACATTGTCACAGGGAGGGACACTTGATTCAACAGTACACAAATTATTTTGGTTGGTTGAGGAGGGTACAGTGGGAGATAGATTGAATTGTCATACAATCAAAGATTCTTCAAATATGCATTCATTTCGAAGCTTAGATGCAAGTACATGGACCATTTGGACACGACAGTTGGCTTTTTTTTGTCAAAGTTGTATTCAGTGTGAGTGGGATCAATGCGAGTCAAGTGAGTGGGTGGATACATGGGTTCCACAGTATCTAACTCTTTTATCTCAAACTATATCCATGAAAAATTACACAATGGAAATTTCACTTGATTACGACCGACTTTCAGATCTACTACATCCAGGACATGTTTTTACAGTTGTTGCACTGCAGGGGAATGAAGAGAGATCAAAATATTGGTTGGCTCGGTGTGTGCTGGTAAAGCACAAGCTAACACAATCGATGGAAGATGATGATGGGTTTGTGTATCCTATAAGTTCAGTTGTGGTTGCAGGAACTTGGTTGCAAAAATACATGATTAGAAAGAATGGCATACCTACATTTGAAGACTATGAGAAACACAAAACCATTCTCATGTATTCACACCTTGTTATAGCAACAAATGTTAAGTTGTTGAAGCATCATGCCAAACCAAAGATAAAACAACTATGGACACTTAGTAATGTTGATCATGAAATAATATTGGATACTCTTAAGCAAAGAGATGACCCTTCAGGCACACTTGAATAGCATATTCAAGAATGGAAGGTACAATGCTTAAGCATATTTTTTGTTGTGACAATATAGATTTATCATTTGATAAATTTTGCGATATTCCTGGCACGATTGATCATGGACCTGCTACAACAATAGCCAGCTCTGATCCTTTCAAAGAGGTATGCGACAAATTACAATAATATAGATTGGTTATTCAAAGCATCTTTTATAGTTTGCATTACCAATTCATCATCATTCAGGTTGTTTATATTAATATAGATTTTTTAGTCTAAGCATCTTTTTTGTTGTGAAAATATAGATTTATCATTTGAAATTTTTTGTGATATTCCTGACACGATTGATCATGGACTTGCTGCAACAATAGCCAACTCTGATCCTTTCAAAGAGGTATGTGACAAATTACAATAATATAGATTGGTTATTCTAAGCATATTTTCTATTGTATGTAGTTTAACTGTTACTTTGATGGTTTGTACAGGTGTTGTTTGGTCATACGAGTTAGAGAATGAAAGTTGCACCACTTTGCAACTTTACACTGCTCGCATTTGGCAACTTTTCCCTCAAATGAAAAATCATCATCACAAGAAAATGCCTTCGAGATAGAAAAAACCAAGAGAGGTTATTGTAGATGGTCCCAACATGATCCCATATCCTTAGGCGAAGAGTCTATAAGCATCATGGTTTTCAAGAAATAGTCTATCAAAGATTGTTGCCTTTTAGCACTTTGGACTCTTAAGGGAAATCGTTGGTCCAATGTAGCTCAGAGTGGTTCAAAGTATTTGGGTGCAAAAGAGGACCATACCTAGCGTAAACTTACCCATATAGACATGTTGGAATAGAATGTTTGATCGTACAAGTTAGAGAATGAAAGTTGCAACACTTTGCAACTTTACATTGCTTGCATTTGGCAACTTTTCCCTCAACTGAAAACTCATCACCATGGGAAAATGCCTTTGAGATAGCAAAAAATGAGAGAGGTTATTTTATATGGTCCAAAAATGATCCCATATCCTTAGACGAAGAGTCTATAAGCATCACGGTTTCTAAGAAATAGTCCGTCAAAGGTTGTTGCCTTTTAGCACTTTGGACTCTTAAGGGAAATCGTCGATCCAATGTAGCTCAAAGTGATTCGGCGTATTTGGGTGCAAAAGAGGACCATACCTAGCATATACATACCCATATGGATGTGTTGGAATAGTTCGTTTGGTCGTATGAGTTAGAGAATGAAAGTTGCACCACTTTGCAACTTTACACTGCTTGCATTTGGCAACTTTTCCCTCAACTAAAAACTCATCACTATGGGAAAATGTCTTCGAGATAGCAAAAAAGAAGAGAGGTTATTGTAGATGGTCCCAAAACGATCCCATATCCTTAGATGAAGAGTTTGTAAGCATCACGGTTTTTGAGTAATAGTTCATCAAAGATTGCTTCCCTTCTACACTTTGGACTCTTAAGGGATTTCGTTGATTGAATGTAGCTCAGACTGCTCTGGTCTGTTTGGGTGCGAAAGGGAACCATACCTAACCTAAATGTACCCATTCAAACATGATGGAATAGTCGGTTTGGTCATACGAGTTGTAGAACAAGATTTATTGATGCCCTTACAAGTAGTTTTCAGCCTCCAATCACAACTCCAATGCTGTTTTTTATGCGAAAAAAAGCCATGAGACCATAGCTTGTTGCGAAAAACTAGTCAAACACCTTTATTTCAACCCTACTACAACTTCTAGACTCCTATCTTGCACTCATATTAGGAAGAGCTAGTCTCAGCATAACAAAAGACAATCTTCACACATTAGCATGATACAACTTGCAATGAATAATTCTTAATTCTAAAGAATCTTATCCGAGTGATCACTATTTACTGGTCACACATAATCCAAGTAAATAATTTCAGATTTTCACAGCTCAACAAGCTAAATTTTAGCCTAGAAGGGTAATTACAATAAAAAAAAGAATACTTATCTCTTAAATATTCTGAAGGGTGGAAGTACGAAACGTTGCTCTTGCACTCATATTAGTACATGACCTTCATGGCTTGAACATAGGCCCATGACTACAATAGAAATTCACTGGAATAATTTTGGGGAGGGATCTCAATCACATCCGCAAATGAAGCATGTTAATTAGGCCTGGTAGGGCAATCCTTTGCATAGTGACCAAACTTGTCACATCTAAGGCATTGAACACGAAAGAGGTCCCACTTCTTCTTGAATGTAGGAGCACCATCTGACCCTTTATCTCTATTCCTCTTGAAGCATCTTTTATTTCCTCCTTTTCCTTCCTTCTTAAAGGATTGAAGGGAAAGAACATGAATGTATCTTATATAATGAAGAAATAAGAGCAAAAATCTGCTTACAACTTAGGCCCAGCTCATGGCTGAATTTGATACGATGAATAATAGCACCTCTCCTAGATGCAAAAATATAATTGAATATGCTTCTCCTTGAAATCGGCTTGCTACTACAAGATGAATCGTTGCTTCTCAAGTGTGAACTTCTGCTTGGAATGTGAATTATGCTGAATGAACTCGATTGAGGAAATGAACAAACATCACCTTGTATTTATACAAAATAAGGTGACTCTTCAAGGAGGTCGACCTCTCTTGAAAGTAATAAATTACAAAATAATATCAAAGAAGGTCGACCTCATCCATTTAAATCAAATGAGTATAAATTAACTAGCCATAGGCTATCATTTAATTTATTACAACTTAAGGTGATCATTGGAAGAAGCAACCCAATGCTTCTAATAACATCAACAGTAGGAACACATTTTTAGGGGTGATAAAGGGATTAGAGTGAACTGTTTGATAAAAATATTTGGTAGACATGTATGAAAAATGTGGTAGCATAGACAAGGCAGTGGACTATTTGAAAAAAAGCTTCAAAGAAATGTGGTCGCATAGAATTCCATGACAAGCAAATGCAATTGACAACTGCTCATAGTTTTTAGTTATGCAATGTGAAGTAATTGCATAACTACTTAGGTTGAATTTATAAAAAATATATTGTAATTAAATTTTTTTCATCTATGAACATCTAGTTGTTAGTTATGCAATGTGAAGTAATGATTTGAGTTTGAAAGATGTGTAATGCAATGTAATCAACAATATAAATATAAACTACATAATATAACCATTCTTTTTCATGCTATTGTACATTGATATTTAACCATTGCTCAAGATAAAATTTTCAAAGAGTTTAATCATGCACATGAGGAATAAATTAAATTTTGATTGTCAACTTCTATATATCAAATTATCCAATAATCAAGTGTATGTCCATATACAAAAATGGCATCGATGCCAACTCAGACAAAGTTTTACAAAATGTGGGATATGCCATCTCAATATGTATTCAAAATTTACATGCCAAAATGTCTATCTCATCCTAAACTGCTGGTGGATCATCAAAATGGAGTCTCTTTGAAGCACTCGTTGGCTCTAAAGGTAGTTGCACAAGAAAAATTTAAACCACAATTGAGATTAGTTATACTATATAATTTAAAATTGAATAATTAACATCAAAATCAATATACATTGAATTTTAATTGAACTCTAAAATTGAAATCTTGATTACCTGAAATATGTGTCTCTTCAAAGGGTCAGGAGTCCTAGAATATACCAAACCAAAATTTGAAATGCCAATCTATATATGTGAACAAAAACATAAAATTGATCCAAGTTAGCATACGATTATTGGTAATAGGAACATATTTACCAAACAAAAAATAAAATAAACACATACCTCTTTAGGTTGATCTTTTTCTTTATCTCCTTCAGGTGTTTCGACACCTCCTCCTTGAGGTGTTTCAACACCTACTCCTTAAGGTGTTCCAATACCTAATCCTTTAGGCGGTGTGTCATTTTTCAACAACGATGTATAGCTCATTATTGCCTATACATAAAAATGACAAGTACATATGAAACTACCAATCTATGTCGATGTATGTATAATCAATACAAGATCTTAAAAATATTAATTCAATCCAATTTGAGTTCAATTACCTTCCCCTTATCTAACTTTGTGCCTCCATATTCTGGACAAGGCTGCACCTCACTCGCACTAGGTATTTCCTACAAGAGGAAAATAAGATAAACATATAAGTTATTATATAATTTCATTAATGACAATTCAAATGACAAGCAAGTATATAAAAAAAATGTAAATGAGTGAGTGCGAAAATATATACTGTGTGTGTCCAAGCCAAATAAAATGGCCCTAAGGGTGCTATCAGTCACCCATGTGAGCTCCTCCTCAGACATCAACTGTTAAATATAACATGTAAATAAATATTAGTTCTTGATACTATCTTTTATTAATATTTATTTAAAAACAAATGCAAGTTATGAAATTACAACTTAAATCTTACTTGTGTCACTATTCCAACATCCCCCTCTCTAGCAGGAGAGGACTCTATAGGGTGCGCTCCACTCCCTTGCGACTAATCTATAATGTCCACATCATGGAGGTCATAATTAGAAGTGTCCAAGGGATGCTCAACGGGCTATACAAGAGGACCCAAGCATATCTGGTGGGACATAGTGCAAGTATGTGGCACACAAATATGTGGACCTAAGGAGGATGATGCAACAACACTCGAGCCTTCGCCAACATCACCAAAATGTGGCTGAGCTACTATAGAAGCATGCAAAACCAAATGACCACTCAAAGAGTGAATAGCCTAAATAGTCTATGTGGCTACATCCTGGATAATCTCTGGATGATATATTGGAGGTGGCGGAGGAAGGGGACGAAGGGGAAATTTGGGCACGGGACTACTCTAATTGCCCTTGGTCTATCCTGGGGCATACCTCCACTGACGCCTTGGAAGGGTTTAATGTCAAAGTAATTGACATGATTCCCTAACAAAAATTAACATATAATTTTTTAATAAAGTAAAATGGTATATCAGAATTGTTGTTCGATGGTTTATCAAAAACCATACACCAACTATCCCAAAAGTTATCTACAATGTCCCTATTCATGCACCATTTTTATAGAAAGTTTTGTTTTATTAGCATTCACTGGAAAACCGGTGCGGGGGTTAATGAATAAAGAGGCTATTTGGGCTTTGGTTATTTGGAGATCTTTCACATCATCATAAGACAATCCACATTCATAATATTCCCTCATGTATTTTCACCATGAATGAAAGGCATTATGTTGGGTGGAGAGGGTTTCTATATTTTTAATTATTTTCTTCAATGTGTTTGTCATATCAGTCAATCGAGGGATTGTCTTATAAACTTCACAAATGCCCCACAATTGCCCCAATTTTTCACCAATTAAGTTTTCAATTGGTGGCTGTAGAGGTGGTGGAGCATTTGGCATTTGTGAATTTTCATTCTCATCCATAATACCTAATTAAAGTTAAAAACCAATTAATCTATTCAAAATTACACAATATAAATGAAATTATTGTAAAAAAACCCTAGTTTTTAATAAAAATCCAAAAACAACCCTACGTTTTCACAAAAATCCATAACAAACTCTAGTTTTTGATGAACATACATCAACAACACTAGTTTTTAATCAAAATCCATTTAAAAACATTAATTTTTAATAAAAATTCATTGTAAACTCTAGCTTTTAATAAAAATCAATAAAAACCCCTAGTTTTGAAAAAAAATTCATAAAAACTAACTTGAAATTAAAATAATCTAATTGAAAAATTGATTAAACATAAAAACAACCAAAAACTTACCTTTCAAATCATATTTCTCCTCAAAATGGATATCAAATTTTCTCTTTCCCCTTTGCGCCCGTGTCCAAATGGTGTGAAATGAGTTTTAACAGTCGGCTTTTTTATTTATATAGGCTTTTGCAAATCGGATATCCGATTTGCAAAAAGTAGGTTTGGGCATTGCTTTGGAGAATTGTACCAACATCCGAACCTACAAAAAGTCAACTCAGCATTTCCGTGTTTTTGAGTCGATCCAAAACGTATTTTTTTTCCATTGCCACTTTTTGGCCCATCATGATCCTACACATACCCTAAACCTAGGAGGGTTTCCAAGGTAAAAAGTTATAGTTTGGGGGCTGAAAATAGGAAATTAGGGTTCATTTTTCCTCATCTTGCACTTTGAGCCTTAGTGAATTCTCACCTCTAGAGATCTAGTTGTTATGATTGTTGATTTGTGATGGAAAGGATTTTGGGTGTCCCACACCATGCATATGCAGTTCATTCATTTAGGAGGCCAACTAGTGTAGGCATTGCAGTATTTACCTCTTCCTTTATTATTTTAATCTTTTGTCATTTGCATAATTAATGCTCAAAATTGAATTGGACGATAGCAGTAATCTCACATTTTTACAGCTATTGTTTTGATTTTTCCACTAGTGTAGTTTGTAGTTTTACTACTTTTGTAAAAAGTGAACACTAGTGTTTAATGATTTTCTAAAAAGTATCCACTATTTTTTTTCTTTTAGGAAAGTAACCACTATTGTTAAAGTTGCAGGCTATTGTTTAAACTAACCCCTTGTGTAAAAAGTATCCGCTACCATAAAATCTAGCCACTAGTGTATAAACTAACCGCTATCATAGAAAATAGGGCCTCTTTTATTTAAACATGCCGCTATCATTCAAAAAGGGCTTGCTATTGTCAAACTTGAATGAATTAGCTAGTTTATTTGCAGTTTTAAGTTTGTGATTTGTTTTTCTAGAAAATTCTTGATGTTGTGGGTTGAATGTTTGCAGGTAGTTCTCAAACCCCTATATTCTAGGGAGCAATGGACATGATAGTGTTTTTACTTGATTGCTAGTCTTTAGGAGGTGGAGAGAGACTTCCTCAATACTGTGGGACTGTGACATATATGTTATATGCCCAAGACCCAATGCCATAAGGTGATGATGACTACACTTGTAGAGAGATGGCATTTTGAGACGTTTTCCTTCTATCTACCTATTGGTGAGGCGATGATTACACTAGAGAATTTTTGGAGAATTTTGTGGATCCCCATTCATGGAAAATTAGTCACTTATGATGTTATTTAGGGTACCCTCACCATGCAACAAGTACTTGGTTTGTAACAACTACAGGTGGTGGATTTAGAGATAGACTTGTCTCTATTTGCTAACGGTGTTGATCCTCTATCGATGGTTCTAGCTAGATTGATCATCAAGCCATTCATGCCCAATCGTAAAGGTAGGTTATTTCATATTGGCATGGGCATTGGCATGGGCATTTCTATAGAGCAGATGATGGAGCATGGGATCAGATATGTATGGGGCATGTGTGTTTTGACACATTTGTATTGAGATATGCATAAGGCTTCTTATCGGGGAAGTAGTGTTGTCTCAATAGGCATGGAAATTCTACATGTATGGGCTAGGGAGAGGATTCCAATGACTAGGCTTGATCGTATTCTTGATTGAGATCTTGATGATCCATTTTTTTATAGATATTCAACTTTTTTGCATTACACTTGGCTCGATAGGTTAAACTACAGGGGAGGCATTTTTTATGATATGATCAAGTTCATTTGGAGGTCGTGGTTATATTGTGAGGCTTGGCATGATGATATGGAGAAGTTAAATTTTTTTCACTAGACATGGTGGCTTGACACCATTATTGAGAGGTATTTACCTGATTAGGTTCTCTATCAGTTTGGAGATAAACATACCCATTTTGTAGATGATAACCATGCACGGTTCGGGAAGACAGTCTGAGAGGTCAAACTATGGGGGCCGACAACCTCCTCTACTAATGCTATTAGAGAGTTCAAAGCACTTGCCCTATTTGGATGGGGATAGGTCATAGGTCCTATAGATCTAGGCACTACCCAATATTTTGATTATTGGTGGGCACATCATGTTCCATTATGGTTTACAAATCCTACTAGTGTTGGGCCAGTGATGGGGTAGATCCAGAGGGTGGATGGTATCACAGGTAGGAGGGGTGATCATCAAAGGTTACAAATTGTTGTAGAGCAACTAGATAGAGCTAAAGGTCAATGAGATGATGGAAAAGGTAATCAACAACATCAAGACTAGCATGCCCTACAGGGTCCTCCCCCATAAGGGGATGCAGTAGCTCATATAACACAGTTGACGGTAGACATTGATGCTAGGTTCATAGAGCGAGATGTGAATATTTCTCAATGTTAGGTCACAGAGGCCCAGCTTGCTACATTAATCACTGAGAGATATGGGTTTAGAGCTAAGCATGATGGTCTCAAATAGGAGCTAGCCACTGAGTAGTAGTAGAGATTGGTGCAAAGATTGCTTTGGCTTCTTCCATTCCCCTAGTTCAGTATCAAGCTGAGCAAGATCAATTGATTATGTAGAGCATATGTTACTAGACCCTATCTGAGGCCTTTGTTCTGAGGACTTAGAGATGCCCTCATTTTGGAGAGCCAAGTGTTCAGATAGGTGTAGAGTCTAGTGGGTAGTCCATTAGATAGCCTCAATCGTCTCCCGTTATTCTACAACGATCTCTCCATCAGATCTAGTAGCAACATAGATCTGCACCACAAGACGACCAACAAGGTTGATTTTGTTACGATCTTTATATATATTATATTAGAGACTTGTGTAGAGATGTTATTTTGTATATACATTCATTGGCCCAGCTGAGGCCTCATATATATATTTTGTATATTTGGATATCACACATGATACTTGATGATGTATATGTCATTTGATGATGTTCCATTTTGATGATATATATGAGATATACCATTTTCTATGTGGCTTATTATGTGTTATAAGATGCTTATGGATGCTTATGGATGGTTATATGTGTTGATGATTTATGATTATAAGTTCATTTTTTTGTGCTTTTCTGATGTATTTACATGATATTGGATAGATGTATGATTCATATATGTATGTAATGATGATATATGATATATGCAATGGATGATGATAAATGATGCTAGATGTTTTTCATTTTATTATGGTCATGATATGTACTAATGAATATATGGATGCAAGATGCATGTGGTACTAATGATATTGTGATGCAGGATGAAGCTGTTAGTTAGAAGAAGTTTTAGTATGATTTAGACATGGATAGAAAAATGACGTTGTTAGTCATTGATGAGTTTTCTTTTGCTTTCATAGAGACTTGGTATTTTTAGCAATCCTTATTGATGTAGAAAATAGACACGATTCCCTAGAGTATTGATCACCAAGGTGGCATTGTATCCATTGCTTGGACTTTGACTCTGCAAACAAAGAGTATCCTTGCTCATACTAGGCATACAAAAACCTTGATAGAGTGTATGGGTGGGAAATTTCAAAATATTTTAGACTAGTTACACAAAGAGGTATGGAGTACCCAACATGCAACTGCTACATGAATTGCCTCAAAACAACTTCCACACAAAAAATAAAGCAATTATTTACCATGGTAGTATCACAAAAATTTCCAATAAATAGAAAAAACAAAAATCAACAATCAACGTTGTATTCCTTCCTCGCTAAATCCTTATGGACATCCTCGAGAGATCCTAGGAATGTGACATTAAGATAAATCAAAAAGATAAGATCATAAAAAGATAAACAATTTTGTTGTATCACTTTCCATAGTTGTTTGATGTTTCAGGATGTTATCCATCAATGATGTCTATTGTAGGAATGTTTTATCCATTAATACACACATTAGGATGTTGATGATGAATTATCAATAGGTAGGTAGTTAATACCTAGGCATTGTTATAGTCTGATAGTGATCCAGTCATTTTTAATCTTTACTTTAGAAGTCTTAATTTTGATGTTTGTTTTTTCTTGTTGATTTATTTTTCAAAGGTTGAAGGAAATGATTGTTTATTATGAATGGAAAGTTTATTACGGATAAGTAACAATGGAGATAGGACTTTTTTGAGATTTTCTAATTATTTGATGTTGTTTTTGTTGTTTTAGAGAGATTTAGAGACAATTAGGGGAACCTAAAGGGACTGACCTAGTTCCTTGGGGGATCATCAATGATGGACTTGCCTTCATGAAAAACGTAGAGACATCGTAGCTCAACTGTATTGAGTGACACTATCTTTGGAGTTTTTCTAACTTTTTACTAATGTTTTTGGATTTTGATAAGATATTTGAATGTTTTTAATTTTAGGGGACTAACCTAGGGCCTTAAGGACTCATTAGTGATGGCATTTCCTATGTTATACACATAGAGGCTTTTATTTTTCTTATTTTGTGACACAATTGTAGCTCATCCATGGACAATTTACAATGTTTTTGGGATTTTAATGATTTTTTCTTTGTTTTTTATTTTGTTTGTTTTCTGGATTTTTTTATTTTGATAGTTTTTGACAGTGATGGGGTGAAAAAGGATCCAATCCGCTACCAGTTTCAGGAAGTTTCCCCAAATTTAGAACAAGATTACATTTATTAGGGTATATGGATTTTTATGGTGCAACAAGGTTCAACAGTTGATTAATTATCAAACCATAGTTGGCGTACACATCTTATTATTGGACAGATGGGGTAGATGCAGCAAATGTGTTGATACATATATATGTAGAAATTATTCAAATGTAGCACCTATTTAATAGGTTTTCACTATGGTACCAGTCCTCAAAGTGTCACAATGTGATTTTCACTCAAAGGATGTTTTATTTCTCTTTATCGTTTTTCTTGGTTTTTGAATTTTTTTCTTTTTTAGCTTTTTTGCTTGGGATGCTCAAGTGTAATTTGTTTTGAGATGGCTTCTATTTAGAGGTTTGACTAAAGGTTCTCCTTTAGAAGTAGCCAACTGATATTCTCCAGAGCCATAGTTTGTTGTTATAATGAAAGTGTGAGGAAAGTTTAAGGGGCAAAACAAACTCTCCTAATGTCAAAACTCAGAGAAGAATGCATATATGTCTTTAAATTTTATAATTATAGTTCATTAAAATGGTACATTCACAGGAATAATAGAATAGACAACTAAAAAAAATACACATAGAGTTGAACACTAGTATCTATGTGGGAAAACCCTTATGGGAGAAAAACCCACACACCAAAGATCAGTCTCTTGTATTACAGTAAAGGAATTACATACAAGTTCAGACTTTATTTTCAGATGTCAATTCACAATAACTCAACCATTCCCTGATCAACCTTGCACATAACAAATTTATGATCACTCTCCCATTTAACCTCTTTGTTATAATGCATATCACAATACACAATTACCAAAATGACTCAGAAACTTCCATTCAATTGAGGCATTGATCAATTCATTCTCTGTACAAAACGGTTTGGTTCAACAATTTATCCTATTGATCAACTATTAACCAACACAATCAGTGTACACCTCAATATTCAGATAGGTCAACATTCATTCCACTAAGTCATCTCCAACTATATCGCTCTATTGGTCAGACTTGGTGAAGTCTCTCTGACCAAACACCATCGAGCTGAGAACTTTCCTAAGTCTCCAAAGCTCCTCTAATAGTTCATGTTTTACCGATGGGAATTCTCTTTGTTCATCTCATCGGGAAGACTTACCCCAATTATGATCCTCAATCAGACATCTTACTTCAAAGCCACTTTGAGTAACCAACCTGATAGCCCATGTCAGATTGACAAAGTATCTTTGACAAGACTCACCCCGATTCCAAACTATCGACTGAACTTTAACCATCGGACAAAGATCTTAAGGCTTGGTCAAAGTCATATTTCATACTGACGAAGAACCATCAGGAAGACTTATGCTGACCATTATTTTTCAGACTTCTCCTGTTGGTCTAATCTTCCCAGGTCTAATTGAAGACCAAAGTTATCTCAATGAACTATTCATCGACCAGAGTCTCCCTAACAGAACTCTTCGGCCAGACTTCTATCTTCACCGAGAGTTAGGAAAATTATGCCGACTGTTCAGGTTACGCTGATGGCTCCTGTCGACAAGATGGACCATAGGTCACACTGATATAGTTACTTTGAGCCTTTAGAACTAAGCTGCTTGTCGACAAGAAATTCCAGGAGTCTCACTGATTTTTCTCTTTCAGGAGTTTCATGTCAGTAAGTTTGAGGCACATTTTCCAACAATCTCCCACTCGATGAAGATCATATTGACACCTCCGGAGCATGAAAGAACTACTAAGATTCATGGGCACCAAGGCCCATCAAACTAGTACACCACTTGTACTTGTCTGTGCTCACTAGTTTTGTTAATGCATCTGCAACATTTTCTAGAGTATCCACTTTTTCTAAATAGACCTTTCCATCCTCCAACATATCTTGTACAAAGTGATACTGCACATCAACATGTTTCGTCCTAGCATGGAAAGTAGGATTTTTCACTAGAAAAATAACACTCTGACTATCACAGTAAATTGTAATCTGCCTTGCATCAAAGCCAATGTTAGAACACTAACATTTTAACCATATTGCTTCTTTACAGGCGTGTGTAGCTACCATGTATTCTTCCTCTGTAGTGGATAAAGTGACTACAACCTGTCGCTTGCTCATCCAACTAACTACACCACCATTCACCATGAAGACATATCCACTGGTGAATCTTCTGCTATCAATGTCCCCTACCCAATTAGAATCCACATACACATGAATGTTGAGAGTCCTATGTGATCTAACCAAATTTCCATGGTAACACAAAGCATATTTTGAAGTTCCCTTTAGATATATAAACACTCTTTATAGCATCCCAATGTGGCCTTCCTGGATTTTCCATAAAATGACAAAGTACTCCAACTGCTTGGGAAATGTCTGGCCTAGTACAGACCATTGCATACATTAAACTGCCAACCACACTTTCATAAGGAACCCTGGTCATTTCCTCCATCTCAGTAGGAGATTTTGGACAATCTTCAACTGATAGCTTCATTCCCTCCAAAAATGGAACAACTAGTTTCTTGCAATCAGTCATACAAAATCTCTCTAGAAAAATGTTAATATACTTACTTTGGCTAAGCCAAAGTTTTCTACTTTTTCTATCCTTAGTTATTTCCATCCCCAGAATATACCTTGCTGCACCCAGATCTTTCATTTTGAATTTTGAAGACAACTAAGATTTTAGATTAGAAATCATAAACTTACTATTCCCAATGAATAACATATCATCCACATATAGGGCAATAATTAAAATATGATCATTCTCAGCTTTGTAATACACACAATGATTAGATTTTGATCTTACCAATCCCAATGCCAAAACAAATGTGTCAAAATTATGGTATCACATTCTAGGAGATTGTTTTAATCCATATAGAGATTTTATCAACTTGCAAACCATATTTTCCTTACCTTTTTTCACAAAGTGCTCTAACTGGGACATATAAATTTCTTCTTCAAGATCACGATGAAGAAAATTTGTTTTCACATCCATCTGTTCAATCTCTAAATCATATGTAGCTACAAGTGACAAAAGAAATCTGATAGATGTTAGCTTTGCTACTAGAGAAAAAATTTCCCCATAATCAATTCCCTCTACCTGGGAATATCCCTTTCCAACCTGTTAGAACCCAAAATTTTCATTTAAAACCCTAAGGTTTTCCTATTATTTCCCATAAAAAATCCATGAAAAAACCTAAGGTTTCTCCATTTAAACCCATCATTTTCACTATCGTTTTATGAAAAATCATTCACTACCTTTTATAATACCAAAATACCCTATAGTGTTGTCCTATTCATCAAATTTCATAAGTTAACACATTCTGTCACTATACCACGACCCCTTGCAGGATGGCCCACGATATCATGGTTGGCTATCATCATACCCCTTACTGCTATGCTGCGAACAACCAAGATAGCATGCACGGTGGCACAATAAGTGGCAAGCATAGTTGGTCAAGGCAGCTACCGCTACACTATGGACAGTTAGAGAGGAGACTACAACTGCACAGTAACCAGTGAGGCGTCGGTGGAAATAGCTGGCAGTTTATAGAGCGGCTATCGCGGTACTGTTGGTAGTCAAGCCAGTGACCGTGGTAGCATGGTGAGCAGTCAGTGGAGGCGGTTGGCGGTTTGCAAGGCAGTTACCATGATACCACCACCGATTTACGGGGAGACCATAGTGACAGTGATAAACTGTTAGCTGACAACGAAGGTGATACGGCCACACTGTGATCGACCAGAGAAGGGATTGTGGTAGTGAGGTAATAGAGGGGGAAGTGGCTAGCAGTAACACTATAGTACCACCAAAGGATAAGTATAGACCGTGGTAGGGTGGTTAGCAGTGAGGTGAACGATCAACGATGAACACCACTATACCGCTAGTGGCTAAAACAAAGCTGACGGTTGAATGGTAAAGAAATAAGTGACAAAGCGGTCAAAGTCAAAACCACTGCGGCACCTTGGGTGAATAGAGTGAAGACCGTGGTAGTGCGGGTGAAAATAAAGGTAACAACAAGTGTTAGAAACCACCATACCGCTAGAGATAAAAATCAAACCCGTGGTTGAGTGGTAACAATAAAAGGAAGCCTCGGGGGATGAAATGTAAAGAGAAATTAAGGTACAAAGTGATAAGATAAAATGAAAGGATTATAGTTAGAAATATTTTATTTTCTGATAAGGAAACTTAATCAAATATTTTAATTTCTGTCATAGAATGTTAAGCGGTTGTAACATAAACTGAAGGGTCACGACCCTGGGGGTTTTTATATAAATATTTTAGAAAATATGTCAGTTTAGGGATTAGAGGAGATAAATTTCTGAAACTGGGAATGTAAACAATGATAGACCTTCCTGAAATAGATCAATGGAGATAATGAATTTTAATTGGTGATATTCTCTTTTGGTGTTCAGTTGTTATGTTGTGTCAAATCTAATTCTTTTATCTAGTTCTCTCCAACTTTAGATTCTTTAATTGTTTAAATCAGCATGTCAAGTATATATCTGATTTATCATAATGTATTCCCATTTTGTGTGATTTAGTTGATTGGTGTCTGCATATCAGATTTAAACTCTTTTAAATAAGTCATAGTAATTTAAAGATTTCTTTTGGGGAGTTAAAGAAAAATCAGGTTAAGAAACATTCCAGCATAATTTATGCAAGTCATAAATTAATGAAGTTTCATGCCAGTTGTATAGTTTCATTTTTCAAAGTGCTTAACAACCAGAATTAAGCCAAAGAGGAAAACACATGTCTTTTTCTATTTTTGACTCCATTGCCCATGTGGATAGAAGGCACTGATCTACCTCAACCCAGAGATAAAATTTCATATCAAACAACTTATTCAAATCCTTTCTTTTGTGCAGTAGGAGTAGAATTAGTTGTAGTTGTTTTCATCTATTCACTTCCATTTGCCATTGTGGATAGATTTCTCAACTAGGAAATACATTTCAATTTGCATCATTCACATAGGTTCACCCACCTTGTTCTAGCGGAACCTAAAGAGAAGAAGGTTCAATTGCATCAACTGGCCTTGTATGTTGGCCAAAAGCGTTGTGAGAGCATGGCAACCTCTCATGGTTCAAACCTGCATTTTTGAGACCCAACAATTTGGCGACTCCACTGGGGAATTACTCAGGAAAGTTTTTTCAACCTATCCATTTATTGATTCAGGAAAGTTTTACATTTTTTTTGGAGATTCCACTGGGGCAAACCAAAACAATATCAATTTTTTTTTTCATTTTCCTACTTTTGGGAAAAGTAGGTGGCGACTTTGCTTCATTTGATAAATAATGCATGGATGTTGTGAAGCAGTAATATTTTTTCAAAATGGTAGAAGAAGAAAGGATACATCAGTCAATAAGAGAATTGAAGGAATTGAGACAACAAAGGGTACAATTTGAACAACAGATACTACAAGTGAACTAACAATTGTGGCAATTGGGAGTCAAATGTGTTCCAAATACATCACCAAATAGGTCATCATGCAGTGAGAATGAAGACAAAAATGCCAGGATATCTTGGACACCACAAATACCACATGATGCAACTAAGAAATTTGGTAATAAAGGTAATGTACTCTATTCACATCAAAACACTTATGATGAGTATTTTCAAATTCAAGAAAGAAACAAAAGTCTTGTGGATGCCTTTTTTGACATAAGGAGATATAAGGGAGAAGATGTAAACTCTCTATACAATAGGATGACATACATCTGTATGCAATTACCTCCTCATTTTTGGCCAACAAGACCTACATTTGTTGCACAACTTCTAAGAGCATCAGAGCCTGAATCAATTTATTGGCCAGAATCATCAAAACAAAAAGCCTTTGATGTAGTAAATAAATTTATTGATTCCATGCTTGGGATAAGGTACATGGATACTGGCAATAATAAATCTAATATTCATATCATGGATGCTCAAACAATGCAACAAACAAAGGAAGCATGTGCTACTAGAATTTCTAATGACAAATTTTCAGACTTGGAAGATGATTGCAGCATTAATGATATTGGTGGGGACACATCATCTGGGGAGTACATTAGTAATGCTTCAGAAGAATGTACCATGCCATCCAATAGAGAAGATATGGAGAGTCTCTCTTGCATAATAGATTATGATTCAAATTGTGAGGGTGAGGTTATGGATGTTGATCTACAATAGGGTGATTGTTGCAGTTCTTATGAAGATCAAGAAATTGGAGACATGGTAGAAGATCTAGATGAAAAATGTTCACTCAACAGTGAGAAAGTTTTAGATTTATTGACTCTTGAATACCAGAAGTATGCACATAAGGATGATTTGAGAGTTTTGGTTCCAGCCTATATATGCTTTGACAGTGAAGGTATTGTGTGCAATGATTCAAATTGTTCCATGTCCATCTCTCACAGTGATGAAATTTTTGAAGCTGATCATGAATCTATTTGTGTCCAAGAAGAGGTATGTGATTTAAATTATTTTTCCCTACAAAAGAAAGATGTCGGTTTGCATGATGATGAGTGTTCAACATTTGTTGATTCAAGTATGTATGAAGAGAACTGTATGGAGCAGAGGTATGTGTCAATGCCAACTGGTGATAGGAAAGAAATGGAAAGTAATTTTGATTTGATTATTTCAAAAGATGCTAATGAGATAGAATTTTTTGATTTCCAAGAAAAGCATTCAGATTTTCAAGTCCTAGTGCAGTTGTTGGATCATTCAGCAACATATGATAATGATCAAGCCTAAGAATTTTTTGTTGAATATGGATACATTTTGTATGCTGAAGGGGATACATATTTTTCATATGATAGTAGGAATGATAAAATGTAGAGTGGTGAAATGAATATGAATCAGGTTGAATGCAATGATTTCCTGAAGGTTTTCAATAGCAGTGCATGTTGTAGGGCAGGTGGAATGGAAAGTTTCAAAAGAAACCTAATGAGCTCTATTCAGAATAAGATCTATGACAGAGGAAAGTGCAGGCTTTTCTTTTTGGTGGCTTGGGGCCATCCTTTATGGTTTGATTTTTGAACCATGGTAGAAACAGAGGATAAGGATTACCAATGCATGGAAAATTCTTAAGCAAACCTCTTACCTCTTTAAACATTCTTTTTCATGCACAGTAGTTTAGAAATTTTGAAGGGTCTGGGTTTGCCAGTACATGGACATTCCCACAGGTGCCCTCTTTGAAAACATTGTTTCTCTTTTCATGTACAGTAGTGTAGGGTTTTCCATTCTCCATTTTCTCCATTTTCATATCATTCATCTGTTCATTCCCTCCATCTTCCATGGCCTTCATTTTTCATGTCTTTGCTTGGTCTTCTCTCCCAAAGATACTCTAGATTCTTGCAATGATTTGAAAACCACTCATCCCCAACATGAGCCACTGTTAGAACCCAAAATTTTCATTTAAAACCCTAAGGTTTTCCTATTATTTCCCATAAAAAATCCATGAAAAAACCTAAGGTTTCTCCATTTAAACCCATCATTTTCACTATCATTTTATGAAAAAATCATTCACTACCTTTTATAATACCAAAATACCCTATACCACTGTCCTATTCATCACATTTCATAAGTTAACACATTCTACCACTATACCATGGCCCCTTGTAGGATGGCCCACGATATCACGGTTGGCGGCCATCATACCCCTTACCACTATGTTGCGGACAATCAAGATAGCATGCATGGTGGTGCAGTAAGCAGAAAAAGCAGTTGGTCGAGGCAGCTACTGCTACACCATGGATAGTCAGAGAGGAGACTGCGGTTGCACGGTAACTAGTGAGGTGTTGGTGGAAACAGTTGGTGGTTTGTAGAGCGGCTATTGCGGTACTGATGACAGTCAAGGCAATGACCACAATCGTGCGGTGAGCAGTCAATGGAGGTGGTTGGTGGTTTGCAAGGTAGTTACCGTGGTATCGCCACCAGTTTACGGGGAGACTGCAGTAACAATGGTAAATTGTTAGCCAGAAGTGAAGGTGATACCGTCACATGGTGACCGGCCAAAGAAGGGATTGTAGTAGCAAGGTAACAGAGGGGGAAGCGGCTAGTGATCACAATACAGTACCGTCGAAGGATAAGTATAGACCGCATTAGGGTAGTTAGCAGTAAGGTGAATGGTCAACGACAAACACTGCTATACCATTGGTGGCTAAAACAAAGCTGGTGGTTGAGCGGTAAATAAATAAGTGACGAAGCAATCAAAGTAAAAACCATCGTGGCACCTCGGGTGAATACAGTGAAGACCGTGGTAGAACGGGTAACAGTAAAGGTAACAACAAGTGTTAAAAACCACCATACCACCAGAGAGAAAATTCAAACCCGTGGTAGAGTGATAACAATAAAAGGAAGCCTCGGGGATGAAATGTAAAGAGCGATTAAGGTATAAAGTGATAAGATAAAACAAAAGGATTATAGTCAGAAATATTTGATTTGCCGATAAGGAAACTTAATCAAATATTTTAATTTCTATCATAGAATGTTAAGTGGTTGTAATAGAAATTGAAGGGTCATGACCCTTGGGGTTTTTTGTATAAATATTTTAGAAAATCTGTTAGTTTAGGGGTTAGAGGAGATAGATTTTTGAAACTGGGAATGTAAACAATGACAGACCTTCCTGAAATAGATCAATGGAGCTAATGAATTTTAATTGGTGATATTCTCTTTTGGTGTTCAGTTGTTATGTTGTGTTAAATCTAATTCTTTTATCTAGTTCTCTCCAACTTGAGATTCTTTAATTGTTTAAATCAGCATGTCAAGTATATCTCTGATTTATCATAATGTATTCCCATTTTGTGTGATTTAGTTGATTGGTGTTTGCATGTCAGATTTAAACTCTTTTAAATAAGTCATAGTAATTTAAATATTTCTTATGGGGAGTTAAAGAAAAATCAGGTTAAGAAACATTCGAGCATAATTTATGCAAGTCATAAATTAATGAAGTTTTATGCCAGTTGTATAGTTTCATTTTTCAAAGTGCTTAACAACCATAATTAAGCCAAAGAGGAAAACACATATCTTTTTCTATTTTTGACTCCATTGCCCATGTGGATAGAAGGCACTGATCTACCTCAACCTAGAGATAAAATTTCATATCAAACAACTTATTCAAATCCTTTCTTTTGTGCAGTGGGAGTAGGATTAGTTGTAGTGGTTTTCATCTATTCACTTCCATTTGCCATTGTGGATAGATTGCTCAACCAGGAAATACATTTCAATTTGCATCATTCACATAGGTTCACCCACCTTGGTCTAGTAGAACCTAAAGAGAAGAAGGTTCAATTGCATCAATTGGTCTTGTACGTTGGCCAAAAGCGTTGTGAGAGTTTGGCAACCTCTCGTGGTTCAAACTTGCATTTTTGAGACCTAACACAACCAAGCAAGATTTATACTTCTCAACACGACCATCCAGACCAATTTTATTTTGAAATACCCATTTGCATTCCATGGGCTTTCTACCTTTAGGTAATGGAACTAGATCCCAAGTATCATTTTTCTTTAATGATGCCATTTCTTCATTCATGGCTTCCAACTAGGAATCTGAATCAGACATTTCATTTGCCTCTTTTATGGTCCTAGGCTCATCAATATCAGTAATCAAAGGATAGGAACAACTAGAATCCAACATAGAGAATCCATACCTATCTGATTGTTGCCTTTCACGTGTAGACCTCCTCACAGGTTGAGGTTGAGGACATTGTTCATCATCTTGCTCAAAAATTTCAGAGCTGCTTGAGCTCTCCTCAGATTCAAGTACATTTTGAATTTTGAATTCCTCTTTATCTGGTGTGGGAGGAATTTCAACTACATCCTTTTTTTTTTAATTTTGTCTTTGATTGTAGATCCAAAGTAGAAGGCTTCAACTCATGAAAAATAACACTTCTGCTATACAAAACCTTCTCAGTCTCGAGATTCCAAATCTTGTATCCTTTTATGCTAGCACTATAGCCAATAAAAATAAATTTTATAGCCTTGTTTTCCAATTTAGATCTTTTTTCATTCGGCACATATGCATATGCTTCACAACCAAAGACTTGAATATGTCTTAGAGAGGGTTTCTTTCCAGACCATGCTTGCAAAGGTGTTTTATCAACAAGAGCAGAGTTAGGGGAACAATTTATTAAGTAACATGTTGCAAGGGGAATGATTTATTAAGTAACATGTTGCAACTGCCTCACCTCAAAATTTCTCCTCCAAGCCAACACTACTCAACATAATTCTTTCCCTTTCCATCACCATCCTGTTGAACCTTTCAGCAACTCCATTTTGCTGCGGAGTGTAGGGTGTAGTTTTATGTCTTTTAATTCCATGATCTTTGCAGTACCTTTCAAACTCATAAAAAAAAACTCACCTCCATTGTCAGTCCTTAAACACTTTATTTTTCTTCTAGTCTAATTTTCCACAAGGATTTTAAAGTCCTTAAAATGACTGAACACTTCTGATTTACTTTTTTTTTTAAACACAAATTCCCTTCTCGAATAGTAATCAATAAAAGAAACATAATATTTAGATTTTGATAATGAAAGAACATTCACTAGACCACACACATTAGAATGAATGTAATCAAGTATACCAGAAGATTTATGAGGACTGGAATAAAATGAAACATGGTGTTGTTTTCTATATATACAATGTTCACAAAATTCAAATTCAAGGTTATAGTCATCAAGCCCTTCAACCAGGTTTTTTATTTTTCAAAGTTTTTAAACCTTTTTGTCCAATGTGGCCAAGCCTATGATGCCAGAGCATAGTATTTTCTGCTAGAAGTTTAACTTCCATAGATTTTGCACTATCAGGGACATTTTCCTTCTTCTCTTTACGAACAACCTTTTGTGAATTTGCAGAGACATTGTTGCATTGAACAAAAAGTGCATCCAGCTTGTATAGAGTACCAATTCGAGAACCCCTAGCCAACACCATTGAGCCTATATTCATTTTGTAGACATTACTATAGAATGAGGCTTGCACTCCAACATTGTTCAACTTACTAAAAAAGAGTAAATTTTGAGCCAGACTTGGTATATGCATTACGCCATCAATTCCTTTGATTCTTCCATTAGGGAATTGAATTTTGAATTTTCCACGACCAACTATTCCCAGAGACAAATCACTTGCCAAATACACCTTTCCACCATCATATTTTTTATAATTTGTGAGCTAGTCTCTATGAGATGTCATGTGGAAAGATGCTCTAGAATCAATCAGCCAGACATCATCTGATGCCTGAGTTGCCAAGGCTTCAATGAAGGCATTTGCATCACTCTGAGAATAATCATTATCAGAAGATTTCTTCTTCTTATTCTTTTTCTCCTCTTTAGAATCCTTTAAGACATGGTCAGGCTACTCACAGTTCTAACACTTCACCTTGGACTTCTTTCTAGGAGACTTTGATCTCCCTTCTGATTTTGATTTAGACTTCTTATCCTTCTTCTTGCCTTTTTCTTTCAATCTGCATCAAACAACAAGAGCCTCCTTCACCATCTCAGAATATTTACTTCTCATCTCTTCTGATAAAAAAGAAGCAACAACATCTTGCATCTTAAAATTGGATGTTGTACTCCCAATATCCATCACTAAGTGATCCCAAGAATCTGAAAAACAACATAACAATAGCATATAGTGATCTTCTTCATCAATCTTCACACCCACAGATGCTAACTGGGCAATCAACATGTTAAAAGTATTTAAATGATCAAAAAATAAAACTCCTTCCTACATTTTCAAAGAGTACAATCTCTTCCTTAAGAATAACTTACACCAAGGACTTTCCCTGATAAATATCTCCAAGCTTCTTGCACAAAGAAGATGCAAATTTCTCTTCGTGAACATTTAGGAGAAAAGAGTCTACTAAATAGAGTCTTATCAACCCTTTTTCTTTTTGATTTTCCAGTTCCCATTCTTCTTGCTTCATGCCAGAAGGTTTCATTCCAGAAACAACAACCCAAAGATCATGATCAACCAATAGATCTTCCATTTTGAGTTTCCACAACTCAAAATTGTTGCCATTGAATGTCTCAATTTTAATCTTTCCTGATGTACTTTCCATTGCCATCTCAATTTGTAATTTGATAATTACCAGACTTCTACAAAACTCCCATTGAATAGAATTGACACAAAAAACCCAACCTACCCACAAGGATAACACAATTGGCTAGACTCTGATACCACTTGTAAGGAAAGTTTAAGGTGCAGAACAAACTCCCCTAATGTCAAAACTCAGAGAAGAATGCATATATTTCTTTAAATTTTTCAATTACAGTTCATTAAAATGGTACATTCATAGGAATAACAGAATATACAATTAAAAAAAAAAATACAGTTGAACACCAGTATTTACATGGGAAAACCCTTATGGGAGAAAAAACCACACACCAAAGATTATTCTCTTGTATTATTGTAAATGCATTACATAAAAGTTCAGACTTTTCTTTCAGATGTCAATTCACAGCAACACAACCATTCCCTTATCAACCTTGCAAAAAACAAATTTTTGATCACTCTCCCATTTGACCTCTCTGTTACGATGCATATTATAACACACAGTTACCAAAATGACTCACTTAGAAACTTCCATTCAATCGAGCCATTGATCAATTCGTTCTTTTTACAAAATGATTTTGTTCAACAGTTTCTCTTGTTGATCAACTTTCAACCAACACAGTCAGTGTACACCTCAACAATTAGACAAGTTAGCATTCGTTCCACTAAGGCATCTTAAATTGTATTTCACTATCGGTCAGAATTGGTGAAGTTTCTCTTACAAAACACCATCGGGCTAAGAACTTGCCTCAGAGGAAGTCTCCAATGCTCCTCTGACAGTTCATGTTTTACCGATGGGAATTCTCTTTGTTCATCTCATTAAGAAGACTTACCCCGATTGTGATCCTCAGTCAGACATCTTACTTTGGAGCCACTTCAAGAAACCAACTTGATAGCCCATGTCAGACTGACAAAGTATCTTCAACAAGACTCACCTTGATTCTAAACTATCGACTGAACTTTAACCATCAGATGGAGATCTTAAGGCTAGAACAAATTCATATTTCATACTGATGAAGAACCATCGGCAAGACTTATGCTGACCATACCCCATCAATCAAACTTGTCCTATCAATTCAATCTTCCAAAGTCTAACCAAAGACCAAAGTTAGCCTGATAAACTGTTCATCAACCAGAGTCTCCCCAATGAAACTCTTCAACCAGACTTCTATCTTCACCGAGAGTTAGGAAAATTGTGCCAACTATTTAGGTTACATCGATGGCTCTCATTAGCAAGACCAACCATAGGTCGCACCAATCTAGTTATTTCGAGCCTTCAAAACTAAGCTACTTGTCAGCAAGAAATTATAGAAGTCTCATCAATTTTTCTCTTTCAGGAGTTTCATGTCAGTAGGTTTGAGGCACATTTTATAATAGAAAGGACCTAGCTAGTTGGGTTAAAACTTACCCTTCCCCACCCTTCCCCTTCTGATTTAGTAAGATATTCTAATTCTCTTTTAGTACCAATTCACCAACTTGAAATTTTATGTTCTTGATCCTCTTGTTATAGCTTCGCTTGAGCCGATTCTAATAAACCTAGATATGGTTTAACGCAGTCAAAAATATTTCATCTAGAAGTTATAGCTCATTAAGTATGGACACCTGATATTACTCATTGTAGACTATTCCATTCAAGGATACTTATAGTGATGGGATCTTGACTTTGATAGGTAGGATGGCTTCAAATCTGTAGACCAAGGAAAAAGGTGTGACACACGTGGGTGTGTGAATGCTGGTTCAGTAAGCCCATAAGGAGGGATTTAGCTGCAAATTCCAATCACAGTTGATGTCATCAATAATATTTTTCAATACTTTTAGAATGGTTTTAGTGGATGCTTCAGCCTGACCGTTTCCTTGGGGATAGTATGGGGTTGATAATCGATGTTGCATGGAGAACCTTGAACAAATTTCATGGACATCTTGTTTTTTAAATGCAATTCCATTATCTCTTATGATAGTTTCCAGAATTTTGTACCGATGGATCAAATAATTCAAGATGAACTTGGTTATTTGTTTCCTTGTGATGTAGGTTAGAGGAATAGCCTCTATCCACTTTGTAAAGTATTCTATTGTAATTATAATGAATTTTTTCCCATTGGATGAAGCAGGAGATATCTTCACTACCAAGTCCAGTCCCCATTATGAGAAAGGCCATGGTGTAGTTATAGGTTGTAGCTCTTGTGCCGATGCGTGAACAAGATCACTATGTTGTTGATATTGGTGACAGTTCCTTGAGTAATTAATGGATTGTTGCTCCATTGAGGGCCAATAGTACCCTGTTCTCAACAACTTCTATACTAGATTAGGTCCACTAGAGTGAGACCCACAAACACCTTCGTGCAATTCTTATAAGGTAGTTTATGCTTCGTTCATGTTGAGACATCTGAGTAATGTACCATCTAGACTCCAACGGTATAGGGTATCTCCTAGGATGGTGAATTGGGAAGTTTTACGGACAAAGGTTTTATTTTAATTTTTCGTTAAGTCAAGGGGTATGATCCCATGCTAGATATAAGCAATGTGTGTTGGTACCAAGGCGAGTTAGGACCAACAACATCACATTAAAGCTCTGATTTTGGGATATAAAATTTTGGTATAAGTAGTTGGTCCATGAGGAACTCATATTTGAGAATTTTTTGGAGTATGTCCAAGAGTGAACCTATTTTTTCTATAGCATCAACTGCTCTGTTGTTGATTATGGAAACCTATTCAAAGGTGATGACCACAAAGTACTGCTTGAAGCTATCTACCATTCTTTTGTATGGCATGAGATTGTCTTCCTTTGTCTACTATTTATCATTTACCTACCTTATTCCTAACTGGGAGACTCTATAGACCTGTAGTTCCTTTATCTTCCATTCTATACCCATTTTTGGTCTAGTGATGAGTGCTTCATATTAAAAAATGTTGTTAGTACATGGAAAGGAAATCCTACAAGCTTTGGGAATACTATCTCCTTGAGATGTGAGAAATAGGATATTGAACCTTGAACCGGGTTGAGTGTGGGATCCATCGAAGGACAAGGTCCAATGGCTTGACTGATCGGTTAGAAGTATTCTTTCATTTAAAAATTATAATACTAGAGGCTCATGATCTTCCATGGGTGCATCTGCTAAGTGATCTTCTATTACTTATCCCTTTATGGATTTTTTGTCAAAATATTCTATATCAAATTCACTAAGTATCATTACCCACTTAGCGATCCTCCCTATTAGAGCTACCTTTTCTAATAGATACTTTAAGGGATCCACTTTTGATATCAACTTTAACTTTACTTGTTTGTCTAATATTTTGTGCTTGAAAGATGACATAAAGAAATGCTCTTTCCATGGGTGTTTAGTTTAATTCATACCCCACTAGGATTCGACTGATATAGTATACTACTCTTTCCTTGTTTTGATCATCCAGTTGTGCTAACAAAGCTCCTAAAGTTGTTGTTGTTTTAGATACATACAATATCATTGCCTTATCCTTAATTGGAGGAATTAACACTAGGGGAGTGATAAAATAATCCTTGACTTGTTGGAAAGATTGATCACACCTACCATCCCATTTTAATGTTATGTCCTTATGTAGCAAATGGGTGAATGGATGAGACTTGTCTGCTAACTATGTGATGAACCTTCTGATGGATTGAAGCTTACCTTATAGACTTCATAGCTATTTTAATATTTTTGGAGGAGGCATTTATATGATAGCTTTAACCTTGGCGGTGTCCACCTTGATGCCTTGTCTTGATATAATGTAACCCAACAGTTTTCCAAATGTCACGTCGAATAGAAACTTCTTTGGGTTGAGACGTAGGTTGTATTCCTCTAATATGTCAAATACCTTGGCTAGGTTAGCCAAATGATCTTTTCTTTTGATTGATTTTGCTAATATTTTGTCCACATAGTCTTACATGGTAATGTGTAACATATCATGGAAAATTGTGGTCATTGCTTGTTGGTAGGTTGCCCCTACATTCTTCAAACCGAATGGCATGATGTACCAGCAAGTGGTTTCCCATGCACAGGTGAAAGCTATTTTGTGTTGGTCTTCAAGGGATATATTTATTTGATTGTATCTGGAGAAATCATCCATCAGTGAGAGTATTTCATGCCTTGCAAATAAGTCCAAAATCATTTCGATGTTGGGTAGAGGGAAGTCATCCTTCAAGCATGCCTCGTTGATATCCCTAAATTCTATGTACATTTGTATGCCCCAATGGGTTTTGACACTGATACAAAGTTAGATACCCACTTAGGATAGTCGATGGATCTAATGAACCCCACGTCTAGTATTTTTTGAAGCTCTACTTTGATCAAGAGTACTATTTGTGGATGCATCTTACATAGCTTTTTTTTTACGGATTTAGCTTTAGAGAACACTGCTAAGTGGTGTACTACTAAAGTTGGATCTAGTCCTGTCATGTCTACATATTTCCATGTAAATTTTATTTGCATTCATTAATGAATGTCATGAAGTTGACCTTTTCTTTTGGATCTAAAGAAGTTGTCTGATATGTTATTTTTGGTGTCTATTTGTGTCGATGTTGATAGGTTTAGAACCTTTAACCAAGAGTTCTGATTTTTCTTGATATTTTATAATGGGGAGATTGAATCCTCCATCTTCATGTGTCTCAAAGATGTTTTCACCCTTTGATATGCCCTTTTTTTTTTCTCTTTTCTTGATCCAATAAATCCGCATTGTGGTTTTCCTTAGGGTCCCTCTTTTTTATTTTTAGTTTATTTCTGCGACTGGAGGATACAATCTCCCCTCAAAAATATGATCCTTGATCAAGCTCCATTATAAAACCATCTTTATAATCTCCTCGTGGTATATCAAATCAAAGTCCCATGAGCTTTGAAATAGCCTTAGAATTTTGGAATGAGTCTAAAATAGGTGTATGATGTTGTTGGTCGCAATCTATTAACAGTGGGTAAAGCAAGGGTATTTTGTCATTGGTATCAACAAAGCTTATGAAGGTTGTAGCTAGGGTAGGGATATCATACTTATCAAGGATCCATAGGTTTTCTAGGTTATAATAACTAGAGGCACAATAATCCCATTCATATTCATTAGAATTCATTTTTGTATGGTAATCTTCAGATGTAGGTTCAGTAGTGATGGTATTTATGTCGAGGTTCCCAAATATGTTTTGGATATATAAAAAAATTTCTAGACATTCATAATTATCTGATGTCTCAACAATGGTAGAAGGAGCTCCTTCCTCATAATAGGTTCTTTTGGTACTTGGGGTAATCATGTTTGATGAAGCATAACCTAGTCCAAGATTTTTCTTACTCTTTTCTATGATAATTGGTTCTCTTATACCTTGTTCATGTAGACGAAGGCCACCTTTTCCTATGAACCCCATGCTTTTTCATATCTGATATCCTTTATTATTTTGATCAATATGAAGAGGACATAGTGGTTCCTACCATCCTTATTTGTAAATCCATAAAGATAGGTCTTCTTCGAACACTTCTTCATCTTGCATGTCTCCCCACTTGGTGAAAATGGTGGGTTTGACTTCCATTATAACAACTTGAACATGCTTGATCTCTCTTAGTCCTCCATAAGTATTTGGTGTTGGGGGAATAATTCTAATGCAAAAGGATTGGTTGAAATGGTATTCTCCACATCCCTTTTCAAGTACTTGGATCTTGAGATTGGATTTTTGTGGCTAAGTTGATAGAGATGCAGTGGAGGATGAAGGTAGGGATGATGGGTCAACATATAAAAAAGAGTGGAAAGAGATGTCATTGCTAGGTATTTGAAGAATCTTTTACTTCTCCAATTTGGTGTAGTAATGAAGGGGTTCAGGATCGACATATATGGTAACTTACTTATCATTATGAGGACATGTTAAGCACTGATGGAATGTTGAAGGGACTGATTTTAAGGCATGGATTCATGGTTGTCCTAAGAGAAGGTTGTATGGTAGCTCAAGATCTAGTACTTGACATGTTGTCTCTACTATTGTAGGTCCTATTTGAATGGGGGGTCTGATTGTTCCTTTTAAATTTCTTTCCATATCATCATAAGCTCTTATGGTGATAATTTTATTTTTATCTATTATGTCATCATAATATCCTAGTTTTTTGCTAATTTTAGCATACAAATGTTTAAACCTACACCGTTATCTATTATTAATCTCTTAACCTTGTGTTTATGGATACATACTTCTAGATAGAGAGCTTGATTGTGGAAAGATATTTGTGGAAGGTATTTCTTAGAAAATACCAAATGATGGGTGGAGGTGATGTTACAAACCATGGCTTGAAACTGATCAATGTTAAGATTGTCAGGGACTGATGTTTCAACAAGAGATTTTCCAAGATTTAGTTATGTGTTGGCAACAAATTTAAAAGCTCAAGAATATAGATTAAGGTACGAGTTTTCTTTAATTGTTCCACAATTTTGTAGCCATTTGATGGCTTACTTGTGACTTTTTCTTGGGGTGGGTCTTGTTTGATTGTAACTCTCGCTCTTCATGTAGTTACATTACACTCAGGATCTCTGCCTAGTATGGTTACAAAATTTATGGTATGATTAGCTTGAGAGATGTTTCCTATTATTTCATTGTAGGAAAAGTTGGCTTTATGGTAATCTTGCCCTTTTCCCTTATCATTTCCCCTAGAATGGTCGATGATTAGATCCTTATATATTTTCAAGTCTTTATTTCTAGGATGAGGTTCAATATCAACCTATCCTTTTTCTATTAAGTCTTGCATGATGTTTTTGAGCCTCATGTAATTGTTGGTGGTATGAACCTTGATCTTGTGAAATTTGCATTTGTCGTTCTCATTATACCAAGGGGGTTTTAAGTTTGGCTGCTCATAGCTTGTTCTATCATTAATCTTGATAAGGTTTGTTTGGACCAGTTTACACATAATTACCTCAAGGGGTTCTCCCAATGGGGTGAATTTCCTTCTAGGTTGGTCATATTTCCTTGGAAGCCTCATTTCATTATCTTGTCCTTGATTTTGTTGTTGGTTATTTGGTTGGTTGTTCTAAGGATAATTGATTTGTTTTTTTGGCGCATTGTCTAGGGTATAGCTTTGTTATGTTGTTTGAACATTATTTTGTGGGCCATTGGAAGGTTGTATGTTTTGTACAACCTTAGCATCAACCACTCCATCATTGGTTACATTTTTGTTCTTCACCCATATCTTTGGTTTGTCATTTGAACTAGAAGGTTGATCCTTAGGGTTGTAGATTTCAATTACTCTCGTTGCAATGAGATCTCTTTCGATTAGTAAACCCTTTCCAATAGTCTCATCAAAGTTTATGGGGAACAACATAGTGATTTGGTAATTAATGTCCATGTGTACATTAGAGATAATTATGTCTATGAGTTTTTTCTTGAGACAAGGCAATTTAAATATGCTAGCTTTGTGTCTCCATCTCTATAAATATGAAGAAAATGATTCACCTTGATTTTGTAGAGATCGAGGCTTGTTATATCCTGCTCTATCTTGTATGAGAAATGGTTGAAAATTTTATTTGACAACTCATCAAATGTTCTGATACCAGGTGGTAGACGAGAGAACCATTGGATAGCAGCACCATCGAGAATTATTGGGAAAAGCCTCATTAGATAAGTATGATTGTGTTGTAAATCCATGTAAGTCACTGAGAATTCTCGCATGTGCTCTTTTGGATCCCCTCTTCCCCTATATTTGTCAAATTTTGGTATTTCAAAACCTTTGGGGAAAGGTATCATAGACAAGTTTTGAGTGAAGGGATATGTACATATATCTTGTAGAGCATAGCTCTTCTTTGGCTTTCTAATTTGGATGTTTGATATTATTTGGTTGATGTTTTGTAGTTGCATATTTATGTTGTTAGTTGATGCAATTTCCTGAGGATTTTATGCATTTTGTTTTGAGAGACATAACTTTTACCCAGTATGTCTATTTTTTGACTTCTTGTAGTCATCAAAAATCTCTTTCTGTGCTCTTTATTGTGGAGTTGGTTTGGTTCCATAATATTGCCATTTTGACATGTTCTTGGAGCCTAAAACATAGATGTTTTATTTTTCACTATTTTGAGCATAACTCTTGCATAAAGAGTCAAATTTTTTTATTTTGAAGAGGTGTTGGAGAGAATTTGTAGTGTACTACATAGTAGTTCAAATTGTTTACCAGTTTGAGGAGCAAGATGAGTTTGGTACTTGTTTGATCACTTGTAGGAGCGTAAAATTCAAGGTGTGATTGTGTGAGCATCCGGATGAGTCAAGAGCATAAAATTTGAGGGAGTACATGTTTTATATGTTATTTATGATGGTATAGCTGATTATCAATTTGGTACTTCCTGGTATAGGTTTAAAGGTTTTTTTCAAAGTTGGACTTTGATGGTGATAGGTACACAGTTTGTCTTCAGTTTTGAGGACATAATTGGACATGGTTTGAGATTTGGAGTCTCGTATGGGTGATAGTTGAGTGCAAGTACAATGATGGATATGGTTATGGTTTCAAAGATATTTAGGTACATTTGATGCATTAGCATGATATGATCATGTATGTGGTTGTTTGGTGGTGACATGGTTGGGTGATTAGAAGATTTCTCTTATCTTCTTGATGCTTATTTGGTTCCTTGACTATGATTACTCATTTGTGGACATGGTTGGAAAATTAGACATGTGGTCGATTTGGTATTTGAGTCTTGATGTTTACATGATTATCTTCTTTGATATCATCAGTTTGCAGGTTACTGATGTGATGTTGAGTTTGCATGCTTCATTGTTTTGATCATGAGTTATGTAGGTTTGTGTATTAGCTACCCATTTTCTTGTAGTGGGATGACTCAATGCGAACTGTCTATATCCAAAAGATTGGTTTAGTGTTGATGCAAATTTTGTTAGTTGACCTTGTTTGTCGTCATTTGTACATTGGTATGTTGATTTGAAATTGAAAGGATGGATGATTAGAGTACTTGATTAGTAAGGTGATGGGACTTGTAGCATTCAATTTGATCATGATGTCATGATAGCTTTTTTCATTCATTGGTTATACACTTTTAGTGGGAGATTTTGATAGTGATGACTTGTCGGTGTTAGATTGTTTTGTGATTTTTTGATGGTAGTTGTATGTATCTTCTTGGCTTGGAGATCTTGGTTTCACTTGTATGTTATTGATATTGCAGTTAAGTGTGTGCAGACCTAGATAATATTCATGGAGTAGATGGTAGTCATGATTCCATGTGTAGCTCAGTATCACAGATTAGTGGGAGTTTTTGGTAGTGACATGGATGCATCATTGGTGATAGTTATCTTCATGTGATTAGAGATGTGATTTCTTGGTTTAGAGTGTGATTTTTATCATGTTATGGTTTACTCTTGATACTAGATTAGAGTTTTGCATGGTACATGTTCTCTTGAGACCAGGATATTTGTATTGGTGCACATGATCTCCTAAGAGGAGATGGTTAGACCATGTTGTCATGATAGGTTCCTGATTCTGTGGTTGGATCTTTGACATTGATCTTGGTGGTTCTCTTTGTTTTGGGTACATTGATCATTTTATTGATTACTTCATGTTGGTTCTATGTTTCATTTGGAGTTTGGCATGGATTGATTATGTCACACCCCATTGTGTATTTACCTATTTACTATTACTGTGCTAGGGTAAAATACTGCATGTGAGAATATATTTTAAACTTTGATTGATAATATATGTGCTTGCACTTCGTTATCAATGAATTATGAATGAATGCTATTTCATTTAATGTTATGTGAAGGAATGCATATATATGAAATGTATGGTTATTTAAATTAGGTAATCTAACTATGGATAAATATTGTGTAAATACATATTTTGATGAATAGCTGACTATCGTGGGAATATGTTAGTTGGATGCAGGTGCATGTTCACTCCTCCAAGTGCGAGGGGAAGTATCACTTAGGAGAAGAGCTTGGTTGGGTAACCATTAATGTAATATAATTTATCTTACATACACTCACTATAGAATGGTTGAGTCAAGTTAATATGTTGGGGAATTGGTAAGTCATCCTTAGTATGATGGGTTCACATTAGTAAGGGTCTTGTTTACTATTGAGTGCATACTTGGATGATGTTTATATGCTTATATCTTATGAGTTCTTCCCTATATTACTATGCTTGTATAGATGAGGTGAACACATGTGGAATGTATGAATATGTATGCATATGCATGTCGATGATACACCATACACATGTAGGAACACGTACATGAGAGTACATAGGTAGACATACCTATGCACGCTTATGAATGAGTTGCTTATGATCATAGAGCTATCGAATGGACAAATGACATGTATGTGTATATGTATAAATACATCGTATGTGTATCACTTATCAATAAGATAGTAAATGTTTATGTGCTTGATTGTGTAATCGAATGTGTGTGTATATATAAGATATATATATATATATCCATATGTATACATGTGTCAATACAAACATATGTTTGGTAAACAAAATGTCCATACAAATGTATCAACATATGTATATGCACATAGACATATACATAGAGGAATACATATATATATAGAGTCAATATTACTATTATATGAATGCTAATTTGATTTGAATATTGAATGTATATGTATTCGATTGTCATGGAATATATATATATATTAGAATATATATACATATACATATATATATATATATATGATAGCATTAAGGCTATTCATTGGCATATAGATATATGTACATGTTTATATACCAATAAATATTTATATATATATGATAATTAAATAGAGGCTAATTTGTATATATATGCTATACAAAGTATTATGGGCTAATTATTACATATGTTTGACATAAACTAAAGGTTGATTATATATGAAAGTTAATGTGCAAAAATTAAGGCCGATATGGGAAATAGACCATATTCGATACTATTGAAATGAATCATTATCTTTATAAGTAGCGAATTATTCAAACTTAGAACACTTTTAACCAATGTATAGAGTGATGAAAAGATATGAACTTGCCTCATAAAGTGTTTAAATGCATAAAGAAACAACAAGTAAACATGCTAAGTCAAAGCATGATTTGAAAGCTATAAAAGGGGAGTCAATTCACCTTTTCCCTAGAAATGAAATGAGCTATGACCAAGTCGACTTAGCTGGTGTGTAGCTTGTAAGTAGATGACTTTTTCAATGTGATAAACCACGCCAAATAATAGGGAAGATGGCTGCAACATGGTACCAATATATGAAAACTCTTATTTTTGTAGAAGTATATTTTGGTTATAAGTCGACTGTCATCATTTGAGCATATGCATAATTGAATTAGTCTTGAACTACTGTCAAAACATAGAGGTCGATCTATAGGAAAAATGTTGCTCGTTTGTACTTAGATTTCTTCCACCTTTTTGTTGTTTGTGGTGAGTCGATCCATTGGAGGAAAGGTGTTGACTGACATGCCTCATCTCTTCCCTTCAAAGTCTCATTTTTCTATATAAATAGGGAGGCTAGTTCTCTCATTTGGGATGCACTTTTCTGCAATCTTATTCTACTACAAATAATCTGAGAGCTGCAAATTGTGAGAGCTAGTATTATTTGTGAGAGTATAGTATTACTTGGTGAGAGTATAGTATTATTTTGTGAGAGTATAATGTTTTTTGAGAGGAGGCTATAGTGAGGAGTTGGTTTGAGTTAACATTATAGAGCTATAAGCTGCTATTGGAAGGTTGTGCATCAAGTTAGTTAGTTGGATTAAAAGTATTACAAGCATGAGGATCTATTCTTCTCTTATTTCTATTTATTTGTGAAAGAATGAGAATTAAATGCTTTGTTTGATATTGATTGAGAATACTTGCATTAGGAATTCTTAGCATTTTCTTTCAAAAGGAATGAAAGCTATTTTATGATTTTCTTTGAAAAGGAATAGAAGCTATTTTATGCTTTTCTATGAAAGTGCTTGTATTTACTCCATAATAGGAGGGATTGTTTTTCATAAGTATATCTATACTAGTTATGATTAAACAAGAATAGCATTAGGGTTATTCATTGCTAAGTTATTTGATGGAATTAGACAGCTTGTAAGTTATGTACCTAGGACTTGATTATCCTTTGAAGGTAGGGTAACTAGTATTTATGCTTTGTGGATAGAAATACCATTTAGTTTATAGAAAAGGGAATAAGTTGAACTAGGATGAAATACTACCCATAGGAGGAAATTCCTATGCATATATTATAATGGCCTTAAGTCAAATAGAGTGTGAGTAGTGTATGTGAGTAGGATGACTATCACTTGAAGTACTGGGTGAGAACACGTTGGCCAAAGTAGTGTGATTGTCATTGGATCCACTGTCAATTCATCGTGATCCATTTATGCATGCTAGTCCAACATTGTGGGTTTATAAGTTCTAGACATGTAGGAAACAACACTAAGCTCAGAATGGTTGACATTACGAGGTTACTCAACCGATCTTTTTGTTGAAGGGAAGGGCCATCTATCATATGATAGATGTGCGGAGGGCCGCATATGATTCCACGGTTGGCAGAAAAGTGCTTGAGTGATGCTTCTCTTCCTCAACAAATGACAAAAGACCAAGATTTGAAAGGAGGTTACTAGACCATCTATATCTATTTCTCTGAAGCTCGATTGAGCTATGTATGTACTATGTACACATTTTTTGAAATATTGTAATTTGTGGATTATTATATTGGAATGGAATCAATGTTGATTATTGTTATGAAATCTATGTTCATTTGTTCTCTATAAATAAAATATTTTTTTTATGGAAATGGTTGAGTTACATAGTTTATTTACTTGAAAGTGAAAACTTAGGAAATTTTACTTTAATGAATGATTGACACGTTACATGTGGTATCAGAGCCACCAGTTTAGCTCTAGAACCTATGATCTCAACATACTTTCCATCCAAAGATATCTAATGTTTGGGAACTATTGTGCTAGGATGGTGCATCTCAGGTTAACTACAAGAAAGTAATAAAAAATGAGCACTACCTGAAGGCTAAGAAGGAAAGAGAGGCCATTGTTTGAACAATTAAGGGTACCAACTATGACAATGCAATCTAGCTAAGTGACACTAAAATTTTTAGTCACACACTTTCTCAAATTAGTGATGTTAAGAGAAAGATGAAGATGAAGGCGAAGTACAACTATCTACCTCCAGCCTCATCAGAGAAGTCCGATTCACTACCAATTTTCAAGGACATGCCCTTAGAAGGAAGTGTCAGTATAAAATTTATCTTTAGAGACCCTAGAGTTCTTTCGATGGCAGAAGTAATAGTAATTTCCTTGCGTAAAAAATCAAAGGGTTATGTCCCCCACAACTATGTATCAGATGACAAATCCAAAGGTTACTACCCATTCTAGGATAGATATGAACAAATGAGAGATGAAAAACAATCTGTAGGGTATACCCCATTTAGTTATGTGTCTGAGATCTAAGAGATACTCTCCACTTGAATATCTAAATAGTCACTCCATGTAATAAAAAAGATATTGAAATCTTTGAGAATAATAAAGTCGTGTTATGAAAATCTTGTGCTTAAATATTATGTGTAATTCCTTATGTTTGAAGTAATACTCATTGAAATTTTTTCCATCAGATAATGATAACATCATTGAATCTAATATGGATGAACCTTTAGGTATAATCCATTCTTGAAAATATGGTGATAACATGGACCAATCCTGGCAAAAACCAAGAAGTTGGGCATGGACTAGTAGGAGTTGAAGCTAGAATAGATCAAATATTAGCAAGGTTGGGATACCTAGAGAATTCAAGATACGTCAAATCTCTACAATGCAATTACTTAGGACAAAGAAGAAGGGGTGCAATCTCTTTTCTATGAAGATGGAAAAGCTTGAAGAGTATGAACAAGATCTAGACAACTTTGGAACATAGAGCTTCCAAGAGATGGAAGAGGGTGAAATGGAGGAAACTGGAATGAAATGTATGGAAAGATATCCTATATTAGGAATTTTTTTAGATGTGTTTCTAGATGAACTACCTAGATCACCACCAAAAAGGATATTTTACTTCTCTATAGATATAGTTCTAGGATTTAAACTTGTTTCTAAAGTGCCATATAGAATGAAGACAACTGAGTTAATGGAGCTTAAGGCACAACTGGATGAATTGTTGTCTAAAGGGTCGGTAAGACCAAGTGTATCACCTTGGGGAGCACCAATAATCTTTATGAAAAAGAAGGAAGGTACTTTGTATTTGTGTATAGATTATTACATGCTTAAGAAATCTTTGGTAAAGAACAAGTATCCTTTTCCACATATTGATGTATTTGATCAAATGAGGGTAGATGTTGTATTTTATAAGATTGATTTGTGATTTGAATACCACTAGTTGAGAATTAAGGATGAATACATCTTTAAGACCGCATTCAAAACTAGATATGGACATTATGAGTTTACAGTTCTACCCTTTGGTCTAACAAATGTGCCTAGAGCATCTATGGACCTTATGAACAACATATTTAGGGATTGCTTAGATAAGTGTTTTAATTTTCCTATATGATATTTTGATTTACTCAAAGAATGAGGAGGAACATTGTAAGCATTTAGAGATAGTGCTACAACATTTGAGAGAACATAAGTTGTATGGGAAACTCTCTAAGTATACCTTCTTTCAGAAGAGAGTACATTATCTTGGACATGTAATCTCAGTAGACAGAATCTCAATAGATCCAACTAAGATCAAGGTAGTGATAGAATGGCCAGTGCCCAAAAATGTATTTGAGGTAAGGAGTTTTATGGGTTTAATAGGATACTACAGAAAGTATGTTGTAAAATTCTCCAAGATAGCCTTTTCAATTACTTCTTTGTAGAAGAAAGGGAAGAAATTTTAATGGACAAAGAAGTGCCAAGTAGCCTTTGACCAACTCAAAGAAAAGCTGACTATTGCACCGATTTTGAAGATACCATATCTTGATGGTGACTATAGTAATCACAGATACATCGAGAGAAGGTTTAGGAGGTGTTTTAATCCAGGAAGGGAAAGTAATTTCTTATGAATCAAGAAAGTTGAAACCTTCTAAGAAAAGTTATGCATCACGTGATTTAGAGTTAACAATAGTGGTTCACACATTAAAAATGTGGAGACATTACTTGTTAAGGAAACCTTTCGAGATGGAAAATGATCATCATGGGTTGAAATATTTATTTACTCAATCTAATCTAAACAAAAGAAAGAGAAGATGATTGGAGCTAGTATTTGATTATGACTTCAACATCAACAACATCAAAGGAAAATAAAATCGACTTGTCAATGCCTTGAGTCAAAGATGTCATATTGCTTCAATAGTAACAATTCAAACTGACTTTAAATGTCAAGTATTATAAAAATGCAAGGAGGGTGAGTACTATATGCAAGTTAAGCAAGCACTCACTAGCAATCCACAAGATACAAGGTATGAAGGTTTTCATTTTGAACCTAATGGATTACTTAGGTATAATGGGAGAATGTATGTACTTGATGTAGAAGGGTTAAATAAATTTGGTATGGAAATAAGTACATTAAGCACCATATTCTAGACACCCTGGAGTAACAAAAATTTTGGCTAATGTAAAACCATTAAATTTTTGGAAAGGGATGAAAGGAGATGTAGCTAGATTTGTGGCTAGGTGTCTTGAATTTCAAAGGGTGAAAGAAGAACATCATCATCCTACAGATTTTTTATATCCACATGATATTCCAAAGAAAAAGTGGCAAGTCATAAGTATGGATTTTGTGCAAGGACTACCTATGTCAAGGAATAAGTACAATTCCATTCTTGTGGTTGTAGATAAGCTTACTAAAGTAGTGTTATATACTTTTTGGACCCCCTCCAAAAACTAGGCTTATCCCCTTCGAATCTTGGCTAAGTTATGCACTAGCAGTGTTTTGGCTAACTGTTATAACTCAGGTGGTGATTTACAAAGTTACTCTAACTCACCCCTCACTTGCTTCTTAAAGCTTTTTACATGTTTGGAGTTATTGGCGATATTTTACTCAACTAATTGAATTGTCCGCCTGATTCATTTTCAAGTTTATCTATGTTGGTGGTGCGTTGTTGATTTTTTTTTACTCTCCACCTACCACCCGAAAGAAAATGTAATCTCATTAAGATACTAGCGGTGTTTTTTGGTCCAAATTGAACCTAGGTGGTGATTTATGAAGTTATATGAACTTTCCATTTCCCTACTTGCATGACCGTTCCTTTTCAAATTTTTGAAAGAGCGGTTATATTAGATAGTGACATGAGAGTTGACACGTGCCAATGTGATGTAAGATATGTATTTAATGTCCATCTACTAGCACACTTCTCATAGGAATTAAAGGAGAAAAATCATGCCAAAGACATTCATTCTTCAGCCATGAAATTAACTCTGGGAAATACAAAGAAATAGGAGCATACCAATGCAAACCTCCATCCTCAGAACTTGGGCTCATTCTGATGTATTTTTATTCTTATCTTCTCCTTATGAATGAATATTTTTGAATTTTATCCTCCCCTACATTGTGAATTATCTAGTAAAAATCTATTCAGATCTTAGTGGCTCAAAAATGGCTAGAATTAACTATCAAGGGTATGAATATGTTGCAGGATTAACATGTGAAATGCTAGAAATTAGAGATACTAAGTTGGGTCAATGAATTTAGCTAAGCTAAAGGATAAGTTAAATGCTCCCAACCTACCACCTATCACTTAGAGGTAATTGAGAGTAGATTGGTAGAAGAAACCATTTTTATCGTAGTTGTCCAGTGTCCATAATTAGTTCTAGAATACATAAGGAATTATGATGTCCAGGCACAAGAAGTAAGAATGGAGGATAACTAGTTAGTGGTTAAAATCCAAAGAGCCACTTTTGCATCATGTTTAAATATTCCTAAGAAGGAACCCTACTCACACATGGATTTTACCAATTCTCAGGTTGAGTTTTCTTTCAAGAAGGGACACTACCAAAATATAATGGCAAGAAACCAAGAGGGGGGAATCCCAATTACCCCAAAATTTGCATAGGAAGCATTTTACAGATAAGATATTTGATATTATTTTGCTACTTTACAAAGTATGAGGAAATGGATAAAATTTTGGGTTCCAAGAGTGGATGTATTTCTTCATACAAACTATACTGGAGGGAACATAATTTTTAGATTGGATGACACTTATCAGTGATAGGGTACATAGTCAACTCGCTCATTTCTAGGTCAATAAGGCATTCTTCATGTCTTCCTATTTTATCTATGCTATTGCAAGTACCAAACCTTGGCCGGGCTTAAGGCCAAGTAATCTTCCTTGTGAGAAGGTACCCATCTTTGAATATCTTGATAAACTATAGTTGCATAAAATTTTCATTCATCATAGAAGGATATTGAATGCATTCACTATGAGGACAATAAGGGACCTACAAGGTAAAATGGAAATGTGAATTTCACCTGAAGCTATGCAGTTTGTCGATTATTATGGTAGTCATTTTATCGAGTTTCAAAGATTCTCCTACATTAGGGTGGGCGGTTTCACTGGTTTTCCAATTAAAATTTTGAGGCATTCTGAAGATGAGTTCATCATGATTGAAGTTTGCAGACAATTGGCTGATGTCAACAAAAGATGTCAGGAGTGAAGGAGAGTGAACATGCAATTCCTAGTTGCATTTTCCCCCTATACATTTGAATCCATGTTAGATGCCCTTAATATTGAAAAATAAAACTCTAGGTATAATCTACTAACCTATGATGAATGCTTTCCTTTTGATCTCAAAGGTTTTTTCAAGGATAATCTAAAGCCAAGATTGGTTTTCCTTCATTTACCTGCTTTGGAGGATTATTAGGTAGATTGCTTTGATGAATTTGAGGTAAGGAAAAGAAGTTGAATGAGACTATCTTTAAAGCAGATTATTACTTTTAATTTGAGCTTTGATGAGCAAGGGATTGAGGATGATGAGTCAGATTTAGTAGACCAAATATTCACATAATTAATATCCAACTACCCTATTCCTGCTATGGACTGGAGTAGTAAGGAAAAAGATACCATTGAGGCTATAACTGCTTATGTCTTGGAAAGAACTCAAGAATGGGCCACTAAGAAAAATACAAAGCAATCTCACCCATAACCAGATAAAAAAATACACAACCAGGGGGAAGAAATAGTTAGTCTTTTATAACTTTAGGAACTTCTAGAGCTACTCAACAACCATTACAATCTGGGGCTCAAGGCAATGGCAATGAAGAGCCCCTAACAGAGATGTGCTTCAGTAAAATTGCAGGGAAGACCTCCCTAATTTACCTATTCTAGAACATGAAAAAAGGGATGATGAAGAAGGAGATATCTTAAAGAATATTGGAATTATCTCTACTTTCCCATCACCCTAGTCATCACCTGATATGGGATTTGATGAACCTTCAAAACATAAATCTTCACCATGCCCATCTCAAGCTGCTCAAACTGATACTCCTCCCACCAATAGAGCTCTTTTTGGTTCTTCCAGTCCCAAAGAAACCAATGCTCCTAGCACTCCTATGTGGTTGGAAGACACTCTATCTAGAACAAGAAAAATGACACAGTTGGATCTCCTAAAGAAAGACATGGTAGGGAAACTACTCCAAGGAACCCCAAAGCTGAAGAAGTTAAAAATGCCACCCGATTGATCAATGACTCGGGATCAAGGAACCTATGTCTAGAAGTAGCAAATCCTATCACACATAAAGAGGTCAATCAAGCCACGGGTAGTGATTTTTTTATTAACATGATTGATCTAGGATCACCTACAAGAGATGGTGATGTACAAATTTTCAAGTCTCTACAGTAAGGATGGTGGGAAGATAAAAGAAAGAAAAGGAAAGTAAAGATAAATTGAAAAGACAAATTCAAGTCATAACTAATTGATTGAGATCGGTATTTGACATTCCACCTCAATAATATCCAAAATTGAGTCATCCTCTGACCCTTTGGATTTAATGGGTAAAGAGGCAGTGAGTAGAATGCAAAGCTACAAGAATTCTAGTAAGGTTGTAGAAGAGTGGAGCACTAGATTAATTGAGAGAGGTGACTATATCATCTCTGAATCCCTCAAGTGTTTGCAAAGGGTAGATGCTTCAAAGTTAGAGATTCAAGAATAGATAAATGTTATTGGGAAAGAAGAAATAACATGGAATCAATACATGAATGAAATCAAGACTATGATAAGATTTTGGATGGAGAAGCTAACTACTGAGCACATTATACCTAGAGTTGTTGATGGTCATTGCTTGATTTGGAGGAAGAGCATAGAGTGGAAACTATAGGTAGTAAAAATGGTTCACAAAAGCTTTAGGAAGAATGAATTGAATGTGATGCAATCTTGGAAGAGATTCATAAAAACCTTGTCACTCTTAGATTGTAGTCTAATAAAGAAGGAGATGGAAGTACTGAGAGTGTTGAAGCCTTAAAAGATAGTTTTTGGAAACTGATTGATGGAATCTTTAACTCAAAATATTTCAACGTAGAAAATTTGAGAAGGTTTAGTGAGCTAGACCTTATCTTAACACGGGCTATAGGTCTTATGAAGTCCTATGATTAGAGAATCAAAATTGTTAAAGACTTCCAATTGTCGTGGAAGTTACAAATGACAAACATCACCATCCCACAACACAAGGAACTCCCACATGTCATCAAGGCCTTCTAAACCTTGCGAAAATGGCTTGCCACAACTCTAGAGATATGAAGTGAAGCACCATCAACTTAGTTAAGCTATTTGTATTTCTTGAAAGACTTTTTATTTTAAAAAAATTAGTTTTGGGCAAGAGGTGTTTACTCTACCCTCTTATATATGTAATTATTTTAAATTTTTTCTCTCTCGGTATATCTTTGAAAGACTTCATATTACAACATTGAATATAATTTTTCTGTGAATTGAAATCTCTATTTGTCTATGTGCACTTAGTTTGCAAAGATAACAAATAATCTTAAATCTGTGCATTTGAGGTGATTCTGAATGTTTATGCTTTCTTGTGAGCTGGTATATCCATTGTCTTTGTATTTGATTTCAGTTCATCAGTAATATTGGGTTGGTGTTTTTTCTATTACATTTTATGCAACCAATCTTGTGCCAGTAATTATATGAAATTTTCTCTATTAGTACTCGTCTTTGTGCTAATATTTTTATGGTTTGTTAAGCATATGATGATATTTGATCCAACCCTATTAGTGTTCTTTCCTTTGCACTTAATATTAATAATTTTCCTTTATTTTCCTTTCTTGATTTCAGGTCAAAATCATATCCATGTTTAGTTAATACATACAAATTCATTGCATATCACATGAGGGATTTGTACCTCTCAATTCAGAGGAAAGCCATAAATACAATTGAGGTATTTCTAGAGCTGTTAGAAAATAAGCACAAGAACTTATTAGGTAGAAGAGTCATATTATCACCATCTTTATCAAAGGGGTCCAATCCATTCGCTAATAAGTAGCACATTTCGTACTTGGTAATTTAATTGATGGAGCTCCTGTCATAGCTTGGAAATTTGTGCAAGAAGAGTTTCGGTTACATGGAATTCATAAGAAGATTATCTCGGATAGGGATGCACAAGTCACTTCGAGGTTTTGGAAAACCTATTTTCTACACTTAGGACTCAACTGAATATAAGTTCAACTTATCATGTAGAAAAGGATGTACAATTCGAAAGGGTAAATCAAGTTATCAAAGACCTACTTAGAATTTATTGCATGGATTAGCAATACAAGTGGGAAGAATACTTGTTGTTAGTATAATTTTCTTACAACATTTCCTACCATTCTGTAATAAAGATGGATCCTTTTGAAGCATTATATGGTTGAAAGTGTCAAACCCCTATAAGTTGTGATAGACTTGAGGATAGAGTGAGTCTTGGGCCAAAAATGTTGGCTCAAATGGAAGAACAAGTGAGGAGTGTTAAGGAAATATTGGTTGAAGCTAATGATAGATAGAAAAGTTATGTTGATGCTAAGAGAGTGCCCCAAAATTTTACAGTTGGTGAAAAGGTGTTATTGAGAAAACTCATAAGAGTTCCATCAAATTCAGGAAGTCATCCAAATTATCCCCACACTATGTAGGACCTTTCAAGATTTGTGAGGAAGTGAAACCTGTAGCTTATCAAATCATGTTGCCTCCAACTCTTGCCAGGATGCATAATGTATTTTATGTTTCTTACCTAAAGAAGTATATACCAAGTAATAATCATGTAATTGATTGGAATTATTTATAGGTACAGAACCCCAAAGTGGTAACACTCGAGCCTATCAAGGTGCTAAGAATGCATAAGATTTTCTTATGTAAAAAATAATTTTTGCAATCCAAAGTCCAATGGGACCAATATGTGAAAGACTCTGCCACTTGGGAAGACTATGCTAAGATACAAAAAAAATTCCACATGTTTTAAATAGATTTGAAAATACTTGAAAATAATATGTTGTTTGTTTGATTAGTTTATGTTGCTACATAAAATCATCGAGGACGATGATTCACAAGAGGGGAGTATCTCACACCCCATTGTGTATTTACCTATTTATTATTACTATGCTAGGGTAAAATACTACATGTGAGAATGTATTTTGAATTTTGATTGAGAATATATGTGCTTGCACTTTGTTATCAATGGTTTATGTATGAATTCTATTTCATTTAATGTTATGTGAAGGAATGCATCCATATGAAATGTATGGTTATTGAAATTGGATATTCTAACTATGGATAAATATTGTGTAAATTCATATTTTGATGAACATCTAACTACCATGGGAATATGTTAGTTGGATGCAAGTACATGTTCATTCCTCTAGGTGCGAGGGGAAGTATCACTCAAGAGAAGAGCTTGGTTGGGTAACCAATAATGTAATCTAACTGAGCTTACACACACTCATAGTAGAATGGTTGAGTCAAGTTATTGTGTTTGGGAATTGGTAAGTCATCCTTAGTATGATGGATTTGCATTAGTAAGGGTCTTCTTTACCATTGAGTGCATTATTGGATGATGTTTATATGCTTAGAGCTTATGAGTTATTCCCTATATTACTATGCTTGTATAGATGAAGTGAACAAATATCATGTATGCATATGCATGTCAATGATAGACCATACACATTTAGGAATGCGTACATGAGAGTACATAGGTAGACACACCTATGCACACTTATGAACGTGTTGCTTGTGAGAATGAAGCTATCAAATGGACAAATGACATGTATGTGTATATGTATAAATACATCACACATATATCACCTATCAATAAGATAGTAAATGTGTATGTGCTTGATTGTGCAATCGGATGTGTATATATGAGATATATACATATATCCATTTGTATACATGTGTCAATACAAATGTATGTTTGACAAACTAAAATATCCATACAAATGTATCAACATATGTATACGTATGTATACATGTACATAGAGGAATATATATATATAAATTCAATATTATTATTATTATATGAATGTTAATTTAATTTGAAAATAAAATGTATATGTATTTGATTATCATGAAATATATATATATATATTAGAATTTATACATTTACATACATATATATGATAGCATTAAGGCTATTCATTGGCATATATATGTATACATGTGTACATACCAATATATATATATATATATATATATATATATATATGATAATTAAATAGAGGCCAATTTGTATATATATAATATACAAAGTATTATGGGTTGATTATTACATATGTTTGACATAAGATAAAGGCTGATTATATACGCAAAGTAATGTGCAAACATTAAGGCCGATATAAGAAATAGACCATAGTCGATACTATTGAAATTCATCACTATCTTTATAAGCAACAAATTATTCAAACATAGAACACTTTTAACCAATGTATAGAGCGATGCAAATATATGAACCTGCTTCATAAAGTGTTTAAATGCATAAAGCAACAAGTAAACATGCTAATTCAAACAAGGTTTGAACGCTATAAAAGGGGAGTCGATTCATCTTTTCCCTGAAAATAAAATGAGTCGTGACCAAGTCGACTTAATTGGTGTGTAGCTTGTGGTGTTGAATGACATGCCTCATCTCTTTCCTTCAAAGTCTTAATTTTTGTATAAATAGGGAGGCTACTTCTCTCATTTAGGATACACTTTTTATGTAATCTTATTCTACTGCAAGTAATATGAGAGCTAGTATTATCTATGAGAGTATAGCATTATTTGGTGAGAGTATATTATTATTTTGTGAGATTATAATGATGTTTGATAGGAGGCTATAGTGAGGAGTTTCTTTGAGTTAATATTGCAGAGCTAGAAGTTGTTGAACTAGAAGGTTGTGCATCAAGTTAGTCAACTGGATTAAGAATATTATATGAATGAGGATATATTCTTCTCTTATTTGTCTTTATTTATGAAAGAATGAGAATTAAATTCTTTGTTTGATATTTCTTGAGAGTACTTGCATTAGTAATTCTTAGCATTTGCTTTGGAAAGGAATGGAAGTTATTTTATGATTTCCTTTGAAAAGGAATAGAAGCTATTTTATGCTTTTCTATGAAAGTTCTTGTATTTACTCCATAATAGGATGGATTGTCATAATTGTATCTATACTAGTAATGATTAAAAAATAATAGCTTAAGGGTTATTTATTGCTAAGTTATTTGATTGAATTAGATAGCTTGTAAGTTACACCTAGGACTTGATTATCCTTTGAAGGGAGGGTAACTAGTATTTATGCTTTGTGGGTAGAAATACCATTTAGTTTATAGAAAAGGGAATAAGTTGAACTAGGGTGAAATACCACCCATGGAAGGAAATTCCTATGCATAGATTATAATAGCCTTAAGTCAAATTAATCTTGAGTAGTGTATGTGAGTAGGTTGACTATCACTCAAAGTGTTGGGTGAGAATACTTTGGCCAAAGTAGGGTGATTTCCTTTGGCTCCACTGTCAATTCATTGTGATCCATTTATGCATGCTAGTCCAAGATTGTGGGTTTACAGTTCTAGACATGTTGGACACAACACTAAGCTTAGAATGGTTGTCATTATGAGGTTACTCCACCAATCTCTTCATCAAAGGGAAGGGCCATCTATCATATGCTATATGTGTGGGAGACCGCATATGAGTCTGTGGTTGGTGAAAAAATGCTTGAGTGACGCTTCTCCTCCTTAAAAGGCGATAGAAGACCAATATTTGAAAGGAGATTCTTGGACCATCTATATTTATTGCTTTGAATCTCAGTTGAGCTATGTATGTACTATGTACACATTATTTGGAATATTGTAATTTGTGAATTATTAAATTGGAATGGAATCAATGTTGATTATTGTTATGGCATCTATGTTCATTTGTTCTCTATAAATAAAAGATTTTTTTTATGGCAATGGTTGTGTTACATAGTATATTTACTTGAAAGTGAAAAATTAGAAAATTTTACCTTATTGAACGATTGACACTTTACAAATTGGTTATAGGTACTCATGGATTCTTGGAGACGTGGTTGAGGTTGGAGTTCCCTTGTTATTAGAGTTTCTTGAGACGATTATTGTTTGGAGGTTTGAGCAAGAAGACCAAGGATCTTTCACCTAGGTACAGATGTGAGTTCATGATGGACCGATAGAGGAGATTGTTCTTGGAGTGAGAAATGATGGCTTGGTTATCTTGGAGGAGAATTCACATTCCCACTCTTGTTCTACTCAGAAGTTTACCATTTGAGAGATATTTTCCCATTATATCCTTCAGATGTGTTATGTATCATGCTTTGATTTCTCATGGGATTGGGTTGTTTCATGGTGATTGATTATGGAGACTCATTTGAGGATTTTTTAGCATGATTTTATATGCTTTATCTTTCATAGATATGGATCTTGAGCTATGGATAGTTAGTTTTGGAGGATTCATTTTGAGGGATGTTATGGTATGGTTATCTCCTTGTGAATTTGAGTTTATGACATCATTCTTTGATGAGGATTTTTAGGAGATGGTTTATGGGCCAATTTCCAGTTTTCTGGATGGTTACCTTGAGTTTGATCTTCTTGATTAGAGAGGCTTACATCCATGTTGGTGTTGTTACATTGATTCATATGTTGTACTTGATCTATGAGATTGATTGTATGGATGTTGTTGAGGATTTTCATTTGGGGTTGTTAGGAGATCATACTTGACATAGCATAGCACTTTTGAGGTGTTGGTAGGAGAAAATTATGGTTTATAGGTTTTTCCTCTTCATGGTTTCTTCCTGGATGTTCATGTTTTTGGGAGGATGGTGGCAACATGTTGTGAGAGATTATGCAGCTATTTGGGTTTTATGTGTGGATCATTATTATTGTTTTTGGTACTTCATGCTTTGATTTACTTATCACACCTTGATATAGTGTTGATTGGTAGACTTGATATGCTTTGATATTACCTACGTAGTGGGAGTTCCTAGATATGTATCTTCTTCATTGACAGGTTTAATATAGGGAGTTTGATTGCGGTTTATGGGTTGCATATTTTCTTGGCATGCGTTTACTGATGTATTGATACCTTGGAGGTATGGATGGTTGGGTGTATTAGCATGTGTTGTGGATGCTATTTTTGATCATGTGGGTTTTGCAATTGATAGCATCTTCGTTGGAGCCTTTGTTATCACTTGGATTTTATGCTTGTGCTCATGGATTGGTGCATCTTCACCTTGGCATGTTCCTTTTCTTCCATAGGTGGCACATTGGAGGATGAGAGGAGTTCTTGCTTGAGATAGTGTTCACTTTGTTCTTATTTCAGGTAGCTTGATGGAGCACGAAAGCATGTTGGAGGTTCATGTGGTTTCATGTATGGCTATGATGATGTATTTCATGTATTGACCCCTTATGCAATGTATACAACAAGTGGGAGAATGTTGGTATATGGTGTTGTACACCATTGCATAAAATGATTTATTATATTATTGTAATTAAATAATTATTTAGCTATGATGAACCTTTGTGGTGTGGTTAATCACACTAGATAATTATTTAGGGACCACTTGATGTTGTATTGTAACATTGTATTATTATTTAATGTGTGGGAGACATGTGATAATAATTTAAAATTGAGGAAATATTAAATAAAGTGAAGTCTTATTACCCAATATTAAATAAGGGGTTAGTGGTTTTGTATTCACATGGTTTTGTGGTACATGGTTTTACCTTACCACTAGTTGTATTTTGTGTGATCTTATGTCTATAAAAGAAAACACATGTGTAGTGGTTTAGGTTGGCTAAGTGGGTTGGTTGTCATTATTGATTCTTTCTAAGGAGTGCATATGTGAAGCATGGTATGGGATGTGTGGATTCATGCTTGGACACATGAGGATGCATTGGAGGACTTGATGCTTCAGAGGTATTCATTGTAACTCTTGTATTGGTTTATTGAAGAATAATATGAAGTATGAATGCTTTTGGAGGCTAGGTTTTTTTCCTCATGAGGGTTTTTCGAGGGTATATCTCATGTTATCTTGTGGATTGTCTATTTTATCTATGCATTATGGTTACTTGTATGCATGTTTATCTCTCATGGGTTGTGTAGGAAATGGATTAAGATAATGGGTTGAATACAATATTTCCTAACAAATTGTATGTTTGATGCTCAAGACCCTCAAGTATGAGTGATTTTAGTGGATTTTTTGGTATGACGCTAATATTAGGACACAAGGTGTACAAGATTTGGACTAATATTTTTCTCTATTTTTTAGAGGATATGTTGATGCTCTACTTGAACTAGCCTTGAGGTTCCAAGCAAAGGTTGATGTTAATATCCTAGAAAATGAGAGCAAGAGGATAATCCAAGTTTTTGTTTTTGATTTGCTAATGGATATGGAAAGATGATTATATGACTTTGTGTAGGTCTAATTTTTTTTGTTTCAAAGGATGATGGATTGAACAGTTTTGGATAAATTCTAATTTGTACCAAAAAATAGGATAATAGCAGTCTCTGTTTAAGACAGTAGCAAAAAAATTTAGGACATTAATGGTTGTTTTTTTAGAATAACTATGACAAATTTGAGCAATATCAGTCTCTATTTCAATTTGTGATTGGTAAACAAAGAGGACAATAGCGACAATTTTGATAGAAGCGGTGAAAAATTAGACAATTGCAGTAAATTCTCTAAGACAGTAGTGGCCAACATTTGGATAGTAACTGTCATGCAATAGTGCCAACAATAGTAGTTATCTGAACAATCATGAGCAAGTTTAGGTCAGTTGCATTAAGATTTTTAGACAATAGCGACAATGTTGTTAGAAAAATTACGGTTCTGTTTAGGACGATTATGGAAAATATGTCAATAACGATATCTATTTATTCTGTGACTGATAAATAGAGAGGATAATAGCAAAAATATTGGACAAAAGAGGTCAAAATTTAGTGCAACACTAGAAATATTCTAGAACATAAGCGATCAAAATGACAGTAGTGGCTCTATTTCCAAAATTTCTAGTTTTTGATGGTAGTTTGTTGGATAAGTTTGCAAGTTTCTGATTTTTGGTTAATTTGATGTTTTGAGAATTATTTCTGAGATTCAGCAAGTGATAAAACACATCAAAAAATGTGTATAAACGTGTTTCAATGATAAGAGTCCAAAATCATCCCAAGTTTAAATTGGTACAACATCGAAAACATTTCAAGCAATATTATCCCTAAGGTTAAATTGGCCAATGACAACACTTTTAGGCCCACAATTTGGAAGCTCCTTAGAAGTAAGGGTAGGGATACCAAAAGGAATGTATACACTTAGTCTTTTGTGAGTGGACATATTGGGGCCTCCTAGAATGGAAGGATAAACCAAATCACCCTTTCCCCGGAGAGCTACAAGTAGCTTATGCTAAGCGGAGGATTTCTATCTCAACTCAAGGGAGTTCCTATGGTGATGAAAGTATCTTTAGGGTATGGTGTGCATCCCTTGTACCGAACCATGTCACCAAGTAGAATATCTCAATCAATAAGGTGGGTAAAACTATTATAAAGCTTTTATTTGTTGCTCAAGGGATTGATGCCTTGTGAGTGCAACGTAATCCACTTAAGACTTTAACTAATACTACTAGGGGAACTTATACATAAAGATAACCCCTCATTCTAAATGGAGCTATCTGGCAAAGGCTAACACTAGATAAATCTTGGCTTTCATCGAAATCATTTATATAGTGGCTTGAGGGAAATTTTTATTTAGGTCGCCTTCGAGTTCTCCTTTTGGGATGTGTCTCTTAGGTAGGCTTGATCTTAAGGTAATGATGAAAAGAAATGATTGTGAAAATCAAAGTGTTTTTCATCACCCAAGATTGTCCAAAGACGCAAGGGGAGAGGATATACACTTGGTTTGCTAAACACAGTGAACACAATAGACAATTTATAGAAATTTCATTTTAAGCCCCAAAAGTGAAGTGTGTAAAGATAAAAATTCATTTTTTAGATCCACAAAATTCAAAATGTTTGAGACTTCAAGTAAGAAATTCCATTGAAATCAGAAAAAATGATTTGTTCGATTTATATAGTACCAAATTGAAACATGAAATATTTGTACTCAAGTTGTAATGCACCAAAGTAAACATACAAGTTGTGTTTTTCATTTTTATTGCACCAAAGTAAACATACAAGTTGTGTTCATTTTTATTGCACCAAAATGAAATGTGAGATTTGTAGGTTCAATTTTAGGAGCACCAAAATGAGATGTGAGATTTGATTGTTTGGTTTTAAGAGGACCAAAAATAAATGTGAGATTTGATTGTTCAGTTTTAAGAGCACCAAAACAAAATGTGAGTTTTGATTGTTCAATTTTAGGAGTTCCAAGATAAAATGTGAGATTTGATTGTGATATTTGAGATTTTATTGTTTTGGTTTTAAGAGTACCAAAAAGAAATGTGAGATTGTATTGTTCATTTTTAAGAGAACCAAAACAAAATGTGAGATTTGATTGTTCAATTTTAGGAGCACCAAGACAAAATGTGATATTTGATTGTTCAATTTTAAGAGCACCAAAATGAAATGTTTTAACTAAAAATGCTTTGAAAATTGAAAGGCCTTGGACCGTTCATCAACTCTGCAAGAAAAATGTTAGTTGTTCTCATAAAAAATGTGCCATAATCCTACAAGGGCTGCACTAACGATGTTAGAAAACCTCACTAGCAAATCAAACAATCAATCATTAGGGTTAGGCAGATTGAAAAATCAAAGAAAAAATTTGCAGATTGAATCAGGATAAAAAGTAGAATAGTAGCAAATTTGTTTAGTACAATAGCAACCTTTTCTTTGAAACAATCGTGACAATAAAAAATGATAGTCGTATAGAAAATGTATAAATGAAAACCTATTTAGGAAAAAATCGACCTTATAAAAGTTAACTTTGTTACAAACCTGTAATACATAAAAAACAATAACGGTTTGTTTGATGATAGCGTTCAAACTTAAGATGATAGTGATCAAACTTAGGATGAATGCAATAAACTGTAAAGATGACCATGTTCAAATTCTAGAACTTCTATGTTTCAAACAGTAATATCATTTTCTACAAAATACATTGGCATTCTAGGACCTGTAAGTGCTCAAAAAAACTTACTAAAGTTCATTAGTGTTAAAGACCTAGGTCCCACTGGGAGTACCAATTAATTTAAGGGGGGAAATAAGCATAAGGAAAACAATAATGAATTAAACCAAATAAATTCAAAACAAGATCAAATCCTAAACCATGCTCATGAGATGAATTTATAAAACTAAGAATTTGGAGAACAAATGCAATCATAAAGAAAACATAAAATGAATTCAAGCATTTTAATGTTACCATCCTATGGTGAAGTGTAATCTGTATTGATATTGAATTACGTTGGATCAATAAGAAGCCTCCATTGTTGTTGTAAAATATTCACAAAGTGGGTTAATGGTGATCAAAGATGTAAATGTGCTTAATGTGCTTCAATGGCTATTTTGACATAACCTCTCCACAAATTCTCTAGATTCTTTGATCATTTTTTAGAAGAAAGAAGGTCATTTTATAGATTTTTAGGTTTCAGATGAATGATCGAGATTCAGTAGTTAAAGATCATGATCAATGGTTGAGAACCGTTGAGAGGAAATAGATTGGAATGCTTAGTGGGATTAGATTCGAATGATTGGTGGGATTGGGGAAATTAGGTTGATTGGTTAGTGAGATTGAAGAAATCAATGGTCATAATTTACTCAATCAAAAGAGGGTGAAGATAATTAATTAATTGAATAATTAATTAACTATTCGAGAGGAACACACAAGTTTTCCTTTGACTTTAACAAATGAAGATGTCTTTGTTTGTTGACTATGTTGAATGAGTTCAAATAATTGATTTAATTATTCAATTTTAGAGAAGGGAAAGTGGTCTAATAAAATTATTAATGATAACAATTAAATTGATTTAGATGAATATGGTATATTAGTGAAATAATTAATAATTGATGTTTATTTAATTAATTAGGAGGGAAAAAGTTAGATTAATGATGTGATAGTGAATTAATTAAATAATTAAAGATTATTCAATTAATAGAGGGAAAATAGGGTTAATGATGTGAAAAAGGGGATTAATGATGTTTGTGAGATGAAATGGAATAGTGATAATGAAATGATATTGATAATGGAAAAATATAGTTTAGGATATGTGATATACGTTTTTATTTTTACATGTTTACAACTTGTTTGATAGCTACTTGACATCCTATGCATGCAAATTCTAAATGTGTTGAATTATGTATCCTACACTAGCTTGGTAGCAACAACTCCAAACATATTTTGTATTGTAATATCGACCAGCCCTTCATGAGTTTTAGAATTAGTTTGTCACCTTCTTCCAATAATAAATCTTCATCACTACTCATAGAAGGGATCTGATCAACAACCACGCTCTCTTGTGGCTCATTTGAATTTTTACTTCAGGTACTTGATTACCTTCTTCTAGAGAAACAACATCTTCAAGTTCTATTTTTTTTTAACACTCATATTATTTTCTATTGTCCTAAACATTTCAACTTCTTCCTTTTTGTCTTTAGCATCTTTGGTAGTTGTTTCAGTACTCACTGCTGTAGATTTTTTTGATTTAGCCTTTGTATGTGCACTATAATCTGTAATGTGTTCACTTGATTTAATGTATGCAAATTGATCTATAGATGATTCCTCTTTTTTTGTGTTTAAACAACTCCTTATTTCATTTATTATACCTTCACACGAAGAACAAGTAGTCTCTGAATGAGGTGCATTATCCACCCTACACCAATCAGACAATAGTACATCTTCGAAGCATAGTCCATTATCACTACTCAGCTAATATTTGACCAACCCCTTGAAGGTTTTGATTGTAGAATTAGCCAGTTATTCTTCCGAATCTATAGGAGCTAATGGTTTATGCATGTCCCAAAAGAAGATTTTCCCTTGTAAATCCATTTCTATTCTATCCAAAAAGTTCAGACATTTCAACTCATTGTTCCTATAGGTATTATGTACTCTGCAATTTTTTGATGGTACAAAGTGATGTAAACTCTTAAGACTCTTAAGATACAATCATTTATCCAAATATTCTTGAAGCTAATCAATGTTGATTCAGGTGTTGTCCTTACAATAGGAAATATGAAATTGTTGTCCCTCCATCTCAACTCAAATTTTTTTTGTTTTCAAATTTTTTATTTTTTAGATTTTCTGAATATCTCAGATTTTCAACATGAAGGCTCACTAAACTTCCAACTTTGTTTCTTACGCTCGACCCTTGTTCTAGAACCAATTATGTTGATGCTTGTTTTAGCATTGTAAAACATAAATAAAACACAAGTGTTCTATCTCTCTTGAAACGTGTTTCTCTTCAGAAAAGCTTTATAAATTAACCCCAAGGTTTATAAGGCCAGGTCTTGACAATGCAAAAAAAAAACTCAATGATGTATGTGATTTATTGGTAATCGTGAGAGGTCTTACAATTCAAAAAGGCTTGAAACTACAAGGTTCTAATGAGGGTTTTAAAAAATCTAAAAATATGTGCAAACCCTTACTTTTTTTCCAGATCTAAGATCTAAAAATGACTATATCATCAAATGTGGAAATGTGGTGATGTTGGTTAAGCTCTAAACTAATTCAAAGAAAGATCAAAAGATAAGAGGCTAAGAGAGAGATCCTAATTTAACACCTAAGATCAGTCAAAACAATGGTTAATACTTTAGACAAATAGATCCCCTAATAAACCAATTCCTTCTTAATTAAGGACAAGCCTACAACTACACAAAAATGGTACAATCTTCAAAGGAATACTCAAAGGTTTTTAGATTGTAAACATCCATACACATATCCAATTATTGGCACAATATGCATAAACATCCAAAATTGAACTAATGCAATAGAAATGATTACACTAACTATAGATAGTAACTTAGAATCAACAAGCCACTAATAGTATGAACCAGAGATCGATCAATATCTTCAACATTTCAACATTAATATGTGTCATAACCCAATTTTATTACATATTTATTTAAATACGAAAAAATTGAATTATTGCTGAAATTCAATCAAATAATATTAAATGGAGATTCTGGAATATTCACACGTTGAATATGAGGAGTTGACTAATGTTGACTTTATGAAAATTTTAAAACTATTTTTTATATGTCATCAAGAATTGAACATTACTGATCAATTTGTGAGTGTGTGCAACAGTAGGGTGACAAGATGAAGGATGAGAACATGGTTGAAGTAAGATTGTTTAGCCGGATCAAATGGTAAGCCAGTTGGAATCTGGGTGCACACACCAAAGAAGGATGTGATGACTTGCATTTAAATAAAATTGCATATATCAAAAAATGAAAATTGTTTGACTTGAACTATTTATGTGTTTGAAAATATATGGCTTGTAGATATAAAAAGACTATCCATTTAAAACTCTATGTTTGAAGAAACAAAATAAAATTTTGTTATATATAGAGAGAGATGCTTGAATTTTAATTTAAGTTCCCTATTGAATGTAATATTGTATGGAACTTGTAAGCCATAACAAACAATTATACATGGAAGTAAACATGTATATATATGTGTGTATATGCAAATGCAGGAAGTATGGTAAATGAGAATGAAATCATTTAAATAGACACATAAATATGAATATATATATATATACTACATATATATATACACACATATATATGTATATTCAAATGCATATTCAAATGTATATGTGTCGAATTCAAATGATAACTAATAGCATACTAATATCGGGTTGATAATTAAAAACAAATATGATGATGGCAGTAAGATCTACCATGAATTTAATGGCTATATTTGAATTGTGTAGTGGCTGGTGGCAAGGCCATAATGCCTCTACCTTGGGCATGCAAAAAGATAGACTGTTGGTTCCATTTTTGAACAACACACAGGCAGTGTGCCAAAGAGAACATAGGGAAAGTTGGGTCATAGGAAGGAAAAAGTAGAGGGGCTCGAAGGAAAAATCCAAGGGATAACTTACTTGATTCAATATTGAGGTAATCTAAACCATGCAAGAAATATAAACTTATTTTTATCCCTATTATTTCCCTCATTATTGTCAAACAATAGCAATATCATTATGTATATCGATTGCTTTCATTCTTCTATGAGTACATTTGATAGAATTCATGGCCTTGGGTTGAATGGCGTGGTGTTGACCTCTTTGGGTTGCTTGTTTTGCATTATATGCATGAGACATTTCTTGTAGGAAGCCATGCGGCTAACTCTATCAAGTAAGTCGAGCCATAGAACGATAAGCTCAGGTGCTTCTCCCTTGAGGCCGCTCACATGAGCATGCCATATGATGGCTATCATATTCTATACACCATTTTATTGTAACTCATTGTGATTAGACAATGATGAGGATCGATTAAATATTCCCTTAGAAGAGGGTTTGTAACCTTGTGAATTTATTTCTTATGACTATTCACCACCCTAGTGGTTGGCCGAGGCTCGTAATTCTTCAAGAGTCGTTCTTAAACTCATGTTATTTATAGATGTTGAGCCCATAAGGCTATCAAAAATAAATTCTATGACAATGTAAGTGATTCCTCTTATACGTTATATGGGATCGACTACGGTCCAGGGGAAATAAGAGACCCCTCTAAATATTATATTTTCTTGCAATTTATATCGAACCCTAATATTGAAATGGGGTGATAAAAACAAATGGGAAGGGTTGTGTTTATTTTTTTTAGGCCTTGAATGAATGTAGGCAGTCTTTGCTATGAATCTAACCCCATTCAATGAGGATGGTGGAATGAAAACCATGTTGAAATGAAATCAAGGTCAGTATGTAGAATATCCTTGCATGCATGGTAATAAGATAGTAAATTACATAGGAATTTTTTTGAATATAATTATGATGATCTTGACCATTAGGAAATGGTTAACTTAGAGTAACCATAGCTTGATGTTATAGCTTGTTGGGAAACAATATTTTTTTGAATATTGTCATATTGTCCTTATGTATGTTATAGGGCAGATTTTTACTTCAATTTTTTCTGTACAATGTGAAAGAATCGTACTGTTACTTCTAATTGTTAGTGAATCATATGCTTGTAAAAGTGTTCATTTCTTATAAGAACAACTAGAGATCTATAACAGAGCAATGATACTATAGATTTTTCATAGAACTAAATGGTAGAAAAGAGAATATGAATGTTTTTGTTGCATTGTAGCTTTGTTTGATTTATAAGTGTTTAAATGATAAATGTGCATATGTGAGTGGCTTGCTTATAACTGAATAGTAGGAACAATATTTATTTTGTTTAAGCCAAGATTGTATATACGAAAATAGCTATATTTTCAACTATTTAGTAGAAAACAGTAAATGTATGCTCAAACAATATGTATGAAACTGTAAAACCTATACTGTACACTTGAAAATGAAAGGTCAAATAGAATACTATCTAAGTTCATAGTCTGAATTAATGAATTTTTCAGAATGTATGCACAAATGTGTATGCATATAGAATTTGTCTATGTACATACATATACTTGTGACATACCTTTTTTTTTTTTCTTTTAGTAATTTAATTTTAAATGGAAAAATGCTTGAGATAATGAGTAGAAATTAGTCATAAGAATGATGTGACTGAATGATGAATTACTCTGTGAATCATAAATCTATTTTTTTGAATGAGCTTACTTTACATTTTGATAGACATTTATGAATAAATAATTTGAATATTGAAATAAAACAATGATACCTTAGTTGACTAGAGCATCTATGGGTAGTTGCTACTAGAGGGTAGATAGTTTACTTGTAGAAAGTTACCTTTCGGGATGGGTGCCAAAATGGAGTCAGAGAGTATAAGTTTTCTTTAACAAAACCTATTGTTTTTTGTTGTTGCAACACACTTTTATGCTTGGCCAATCAATATTGTTCATTATGTATGTATAAATGGACTATGTGATTTCACTCTCTATCATTCCTAGCATAGATCTCGCACTTTCTTTTCTAGCATACAAATAGAAATTGCATGTTGATGATTCGGCATGCACCAGATTCCACCTTGTAGGTTGTTCTCTTGCTAAAATTTATGTGTAGGGTTGGGCATTCTTCAAGTCGGAAGAATACTGTGGAAGCGTAAGCTTCATGGTTGGGCGGTAAAGTGCTTCTACATGTTCTCATCCTCCAGTGGAGGTGAGTGAAGAAGAACCTTAGTGTTCACCAGACTAATATAGTGTATGATGTAACCTGATGTAACTATCATTTATGTACTTGATGAGAAATGTATGATGAAATGATATTATGGCCTCAGGTTCCAAGTGAACATGATATTGTAATTTGAATTTTAAAGTGAGTATAAGAATCTTTGATTCTTTTTAAATGGACATGTGTAGCTATAATTGACTTTAGCCACTAGTTATGTCTCTTTAATTTGGAGTATATTCATGTGTCATTTACAATAATATTTATTAAGTAATTATTGGGGATGGGTTATTAAATTTATTAGTAGAGCTTAGGGTTCATTTCTAGGCCTTTTTTAGTATACCATAGTTGATTAGGGTAGTTGACCCTTCACCCAAACTAGAATTACTAAGGATTGACCAAAGCTGAAATTGAATGCAGGAATGGGAAGGTCAAAGGTAGGACAAAGGAAAGGGAAAAATATTAGAACCCCACACAAGAATGACATAAAGGAAGGAAAAACCAAGGTGAAGGTTCTAGAAATTCCCGATGATGAAACTCTATCTCAATATCTTATGTGACTCAAGCTAGAGAGAGGCATGAAGATTGAAGAGAAGTGAACATCTAAAATCAAGAAGCCTTCTCCAATCCGGGATTGGCCTCTAGGGTGTGTACCCAATGCACCCATGTTGTCTAAAGAGGAAAAGGAGAGCCTATGTGCTCAACCATCCTATTCTATAAAGTTTGATGTAAACTCAGATGATGAAACAAAGGAAAGTCCTTTATCTGACACCAAGAAATCAAAGTGATTTAACTCAAGTCTTTTGTAAATAAGGGTCTACTAACTCACCTTAAATATAAATAAAATCAAATGATATTTCGGTGTGTTCAAAAAGAGACTCTGCAATGTGTGTATGATGCATGAATGTGTATGTCTTCTATGTTGAAGAGTGTATGCATATAAAAATTATGTGATTTAGTAAAAAATGTTTATTCATAGAACCTTGTGTTGAGATGCAATAAATGCGACTGTGATGCAGGATAAGTGTGAGACATCATGATGACCACTAGGCAAGATAGGGGTGGTAGTGGTTCTGATAATGGACCAAATAAGAGACAGGAGAAAATCCTAGAGATTCTAAATCGATAAGAGTTTCACATGGATCTTATTGAGCAAGAAGTTTGAGTGGCATGAGAGGACCGAGACAACAGGAATGCATAAGGCAATCAAGAAAATAGTGGTCCAAGGGTAGGTCCACAAGGGTGAATTAAGGAGGAACTTGGAAAAGACCTCAAAAGAGTAGCACCGCCCAAGTTCGATGGTAAGGCCATCAAAACCGAAGTTGAATCTTGGATTATAGAGATGGAAAAATACTTTGGGATTTGTAATCTTTTTGAACAAACTAAGGCGGCATGAGCTACATATCAGCTCTCAAGTGAAGCAACAACATGGTGGGATAATGATAAGTTGGAATGAAACCTACAACTTGTTGAGATCACTTGGGGAATATTCCTCCAAGATTTCAGGAAGAGATGGCTACCACAACTTTTATTTGACAAGAAAGTGATGGAATTTTAGAACTTGCCCCAGGGAAATATGACTATGATTCAGTATTGGGAAAAGTTCACAAACTTGTTGAAGTATCTACCTCAATATCAAGGGGATGAACGGTTATGTATCCAAAAATTCATAATGGGATTCAGACCCCACATACAATCCAAGGTGGACATGCACGAGCCTCAGACTATGAATGAAGTCTTTTAGAAATCCACCAAATAGGAACATAAGCTATAGAAATTGTCAAATATTTGCAGCTATTCGAGTTCTAAGTCTCATTATGGGAAGAAGAAATTTCATAAGGGAGACAAGAGCCATCAGATTTGTAACCTCAAGAGTGGAAGTGAATCACAAGACAAGGGTGAAGATAGTAATGGTGGAAAGAAAAAGAAAGAAAATAAAGGAAAAGGTAAGGATGACCAAAAGTAGAAGGGCTTTAAAAAGGAAAAGCTTGGGTGCATAAAGGACCTTGAGATTTATGTTATACTTGTGGGGGGTGATCATTATTCCTCAAATTGTACTCAGTGTTCGAAGGGCCAAAGGGAAGGAAGCTACCAACAAACTCACCAGATCCACGCTATTGTGGACAATAGATAGGTAGAATACTAGGCTTCACCAATTCAGCTAACAGGTAAGCTCTATGACCAAACTGTCTTTATCTTAATTGATACTAGAGCTATCGAATGTTTTGCAGATCCTAGAATTATATCTAAGATATCCATTAGACTTGGGTACATGGAAAACTCATGGACACTCCAATACGGTAATCGAACAGATCAGAGGGTAGGTACCTGTCTCTTTTGCACTGAGTTAGAGCTTCCAACTTTTCAAACTTAGGTCAACTTGTATGTGGCACCCTTAGGCTCATATGATGTGATTTTAGGAATAAATTGGTTATTTGAGCATAAATATTTAATGAACTGTGAGGATAATGTGGTCAACTATTTGGATGATTATGGAAACTCAATGGAGGTTTGTGGAATGCAGAGGCCCTTAGAGCTTAGATAGATTTCTGCAATGCATCTTAAGAAGGATTGTAGAAAGGGGTGTGTGATTTACACAGTGCATGTTAGTAATCCAGACACTAAGGAGCCATATTTAGATGATTATCTTATTCTCAAGGAGTTCCAAAATGTACTCCCTGAAGAACTTACCGAATTGCCTTTGAAGTAGGAATTTGATTTTTCTATCAACCTAGCCTCAGGAGTTGAGCCTCAATCCAAGACACCTTATCGAATGATCACTATAGAACTTTATGAGTTGAAGGCCCAACTAATGGAATTGTTGGTCAAGGGACGCATAAGACCCAGTGTGTCTCCTTGGGGAGCATCAATTATCTTTATGAAAAAGAAGGATGGGACCTTGTGTCTGTGCATATATTATCATATGTTGAACAAGGTTACCATCAAGAACCGATATCCACTTTTGAGGATTGATGAATTGTTTGATCAAATGAAGGGAGCAATAGTATTCTCTAAGATAGATCTTAGATTGTGGTGCCATCAATTGAGGATTAAGGAAGAAGATATTCACAAGATTGCATTCACAACTCGATATGGACATTATGAGTTCACAGTGGTCCCTTTTGGTTTAACCAATGCACCAACAACCTGTATGAACATTATGAATAATGTATTCAAAGACTGCTTGGATTATTTTGTATTGATCTTTATTGATGACATTTTAGTCTACTCAAAGATTGTTGAAGAGCATGAAAGGCATTTGAGGATAGTTTTCCAATGACTAAGAGAAAGGAAATTCTTTGGGAAGCTATCCAAGTATTCATTCTATCAAGACAGAGTGCACTATTTGGGCCATATCATTTCAGTGCAAGGAGTTTCCATAGACCCTGAAAAGATTAAGGAAATCATGGAATGGTTAGTGCCTTAGAATGTATCATAAGTCTATAGATTTATGGGCCTCGTAGGATACTATAGGAAGTTTGTGCAAGGTTTCTCCCAAATTGCATCTCCTATTACCACACTCCAAAGGAAAGGAACATGGTTTGAATGGATCGAGAAATGTGAGTAGGAATTCTGACTCCTGAAGTAGAGGCTCACAACAACGCCAGTGCTAACTATCCTTGATCCTAATGGGAGATTTACAATAATCATAGATGCCTCCAGAGAGGTATTGGGAGAAGTAGTAATGCAAGACAGACAGGTGGTGGCATATGAATCAAGGAAGCTCAAGCAACATGAAGAGAACTACATGCCCCATGACTTGGAATTGGTGGCCATAGTTCACACCTTATGGATGAGGAGGCATTACCTTTTAGGGAAGCCTTTTGAACTCAAGATAGACCACATGGATTTGAGATACATATTTACCCAGCCAAACCATAATACACGATAGAGAAGGTGGCTAGAATTCCTTAGCGAGTACAAATTTGGAATTGAATACATAAAAGGGAAAGAGAACAAAGTGGTTGATGCTCTTAGTAGATGAAGACTTTGAGAACCATAATATCAACAAGGTCTAATTTGAGGCAGCAAGTAATTCAAAAATTGCCCAAGGATGAGCAGTATGAAAGAGTGAAGAATGCCCTAGCAGAAAATCCTTCAGATCATCGGTTTGATGGGTATGAGATCGAACCGAATGGTATTTTGAGGTACTAGAGGAGAATTTATATTCCAAAATCTAGAGAGTTGAGAAAGTTGGTTTTGGAAGAAGTTCACAATGCACCTTATTTAGGACACCTCAGTGTATCTAAGATGATTGTAGAGTTGAAGACTTTGTATTTTTGGCCTAAAATCAAGAAGGATGTCGTAGAGTACGTAGCCAGATGATTGGAGTGCCAATGAGTCAAGGCTAAGCATGCACACCCAACTGGGTTATTTTATCCACATGACATACCTAAGTATAAATGGAAAGTGATCAGTATGGACTTTGTACAAGGGTTTCCTTTGAGCAAGAATAAGAATGATGTCATCTTGCTTGTGATTGATAAGTTGACTAAGGTTACACATTTTATTCTGGGAAACCTTAAGGATGGATAATTGACCCTCACAAAGAAATTTTTTTAGGAGATCTTTCATTTGCATGGAGTGCTAGAGACTATCATTTCAAATAGGGACACATGGATGACCTCAAGGTTTTGGATGACCTTGAATGCAATATTGGAGACTAAATTGAATTTCAGATCGGCTTATCATCCTCAAACCGACAAATAGATAGAGAGGGTGAACCAGGTAGTCGAATACCTCCTCTAAATGTATTGTATGGACCAACAGTATAGGTGGGAATAATATTTTCCTTTGGTAGATTTTTCTTACAATAACTCTTATGATACATCCTTAGGCATGGCACCATTTGAGGCTTTGTATGGGAGAAAGTTTCATACCCCCATTAGGTGGGATAAAATGGTGGATAGGATCATAGTAGGACCATAAATGCTTAAGGAAATGGGAGAGAAAATGCAAGTCATTAAGAGTATATTGAAAGAGGCGACAGACCGACAGAAGAGTTATGTCGACAAGAACTAAACTCTTAGATAGTTCACAATAGGGGACAAGGTTTTCTTGAGAGTTAAACCTCATAAAATCTCTATTGGTTTTGGAAAGTCTTCCAAGTTTTCCCCAATATATGTGGGACCATTTGAAGTCCTAGAAGTGATTAACCCAGTTGCCTATAGACTAGCTCTACCACCTACTTTGGCTTGAATTCATAATGTGTTTCATGTTTCTTTTCTTAAGCCATATCAGCCTGATGTGACTCATGTACTTGATTAGAAATCGTTGTAGGTATAGGATCCAAGAGTGGTGTTAGCAGATCCCATTAGAATCATTGATATATGCAACACTAAGTTGCAGAGTAGAGATATCACTCAATTTAAGGTCCAATGGGACTAGTATTCTGAGGACAATGCTACTTGGGAGGATGCAGAAGAAATAAAACGCTTCTTTCCACATCTACTTTCTTGAAAGAAAAACTCAATAATCTTGTTTGATATTTCTTTTTGGTTTGATATACTATGATATTTCATGCTTTAAAATTTTGATGTTGAAATAGACACATGTTTTGAAATGATGTTGAAATAGACATATATTACATGTGATGTTGAAATAGACATATATTTTGAAATGATGTTGAAATAGATATATATTACATGTGATGTTGAAATAGACATATATTTCATGCGATGTTGAAATAGACATATATTACATGTGAAGTTGAAATAGACATATATTTTATGGGATGTCAAAATAAACATATATTTTATGCCATGTTGAAATAGACATATATTTCAAGTGATGTTGAAATAGACATATATTTTATGTGATGTTGAAATAGACATAAATGATCAAAAGTGTTATGATTTCATTCATTTTGACTTTCTAGACATCAAGACGATGTCTCTTCCAAGAGGGAAAGGATTTCATAACCCAATTTTATTACATATTTATTTAAATACAAAAAATTGAATTATTGATGAAATTTAATTAAATAATTTTAAATGGAGATTCTGGAATATTTGCATGTTGAATATGAGGAGTTGACTAATGTTGACTATGAAATTCTAAAAAACTATTTTTTATATGTCATCAAGAATTGAATGTTACTGATCAATTTGTGAGTGTGTGTAGTAGTAGGGTGACCGGATGAAGGGCAAGAACACAGTTGAAGTAGGATTATTTAGCCAGATCAAACGGTAAGCCAGTTGGAATCTAGGTGCACACATGACAAAAGGGCATGGTGACTTGTATTTAAATCAAATTGCATATATCAGAGAATGAAAATTTCTTGAATTGAACAATTTATGTGTTTGAAAATATATGGCTCAAGTAGATATAAAAAATTGTCCATTTAAAACTCCTTGTTTGAAGAAACAAAATAAAATTTCTTTATATATAGAGAGATGCCCAACTTTAAATTTAAGCTCTCTATTGAAAGTAATATTGTATGGAAATTGTAAGCCATAACAAAAAATTATACATGGATGTAAATATGCATATATATATATGTGTGTGTATATAAAAATGTAGAAAGTATGGTAAATGTGAATGTAATCATTTAAATAAACACAACAATACGAATATATATATACACTACGTATATATATTTGAATGCATATTCAAATGTATATGTGTTGAATTTAAATGATAACCAATAGAATACTAATACCAGGTTGATAATTAAAACAAATACGATGATGGTAGTAAGTCCTACCATGAATTTAATGGCTATATTTGAATTGTGTAGTGGTTGGCAGCAAGGTCATAATGTCTCTATCCTAGGCATGCAAAAACAAAGACGATGGTTTCCATTTTTGAACAACACACAAGAAGTGTGGTGAAGAAAACACAGGGAAAGGTGGGTCGTAGGAAGGAAAAAGAAGAGGAGCTCGAAGGAAAAATCTAGTGGATAGCTTACCCGATTCAATATTGAGGTAATCTAAACCATGCAAGAAATATAAACTTGTTTTAATCCCTATTTTTTCCTTCATTATTATCAAACGATAGCAATATAATTCTATATATCGATTGCTTTCATTCTTCTATGAGTACATTTGATCTAGAATCCATGGCCTTGGGTCAAATAGCATGGTTTCGACCTCTATGGGTTTCTTGTTTTGCATTATATGTATGAGATCTTTCTTTTAGGAAGCCATGAGGCTAGCTCTATGAGCTAAGCTGAGCCATAGAATGATAAGCTCAAGTGGTTCTTCCTTGAAGCCACTCACATGGGCATTCCATACGATGGATATCATTTTTGTACACCATTTTATTGTAACTCACTATGATTAAATAGTGATGGGGATCGATTAAAGATTCCCTTAGAAGAGGGTTTGTAACCATGTGAATTTCTTTCTTATGACTATTCACCACCCTAGCGGTTGGTCGAGGCTCGTAATGCTTCAAGAGTTAGTCTTAAACTCTTGTTATTTGTAAATATTGAGCCCATAGGGCTATCCAAAATAAATTTGACGACAATGTAAGTGATTCCTCTTATACTTTATATGGGATTGACTACGATTCGGGGGAAATAAGGGACCCCTTTGAACATTGTATTTTCTTATAATTTATATCAAACCTTGATATTGAAATGAGATGATTACAACAACTGGGAAGGGTTGTGTTTATTGTTTTTAAGCCTTGAATGAATTTAGGCAGTCTTTGCTATGAAGCTGGCCCCGTTTGATGAGGACGGAAGAATGAAAACCATGCTGAAATGAAATCAAGGTCAACATGTAGAATATCCTTGGATGCATGTTAATAAGACAATAAATTACATAGGCATAATTTCAAATATAATTATGATGATCTTGACCATTAGGAAATGGTTAACTCAGAGTAACCATAGCTTGATGTTATAGCCTATTAGGCAACAATTTTTTTTTGAATATTGTCATACTGTCCTTATGTATGTTACATGAAAGACTTTTACTTCAATGTTTTTTGTACAATGTGAAAGAATCATATTGTTTCTTCTAATTGTTAGTGAATCATATGCTTGTAAAAGTGTTCATTTCTTATAAGAAACAACTAGAGATCTGTAACAGAGCAATGATACTATGGATTTTTCATAAAATTGAATTGTAGAAAAGGGAATATGAATATTTTGTTGCATTACAGCTCTATTTGATTTATAAATATTTAAATGATAAATGTGCATATGTCAATAGATTGGTTATAATTGAATACTAGGAACAACATTTCTTCTATTTAAGCCAAGAATGTACATAAGAAAATAGCTAGTTTTGCAAATTTTTAGTAGGAAAAAATAAATGTATGCTCAAACAATATGTATGAAATTGTAAGACTTGTACTGTTCACTTGACAATGAAAGGTTAAATATAATACTATCTAAGTTCACAATTTGAATTAATGATTTTTTTAGAATGTATGCACAAACTCAAACATTAGTAGGCACATATATGTGTATGCACATAGACTTCATCTATGTACATACACATACTTGTGACATACCTTCTTTTGTTTTTCTTTTAGTACTTTCATTTTAAATGGTAAAATGCTTGAGATGATAAGTAGAAATTAGTCATAATAATGGTGCGACTGAATGATGAATTACTCCATGAATCATAAATCTATTTTTCAGATTGAGTTTAATTTACATTGTGATAGACATTTATGAAGAAGTAATTTGAATATTGAAATAGAACAATGATACCTTAGTTGACTAGAGTATCTATGGGTAGTTGTTGCTAGAGGGTAGATAGTTGTTTAGTAGAAATTTACCTTTCGAGACAAGTTTTGAAATGGAGTTAGAGAGTATAGGTTTGATTTACCAAAACCTATTGTTTGTTGTTTTTGCAACACACTTTTATGCTTGGCCAAGAAATATTGCTCATTATGTATGTATGAATGGACTTTGTGATTTCACTCTCTGCCATTCCTAGCATAGACCTTTCACTTTCTTTTCTAGCATGCAGATAGAAATTGCATGTTGATGATTGGGCACACACTAGATTCCACCTTGCAGGTTGTTCTCTTGTTAAACTTTTCATGCAGGGCCGAGCATTCTTCAAGTTGAAAGAATATCGAAGAAGTGTAAGCTTCATGGTTGAGTGGTAAAGTGCTTCACCATGTTCTCATACACCAGTGGAGGCGAAAAAAGAAGAAGAACCTTAGTGTTCACTAGACTTATATAGTCTATGATGTAACTTGATGAGAAATGCACGATGAAATTATATTATGGCCTCAGGTGCCAAGTAAACATGATATTGTAATTTGACTTTTGAAGTGCATATAAGAATATTTGTCTCTTTTTAAATGGACATGTGTAGCTATAATTGACTTTAGCTACTAGTTATGTCTCTTTAATTTGGAGTATATTCATGTGCCATTTACAATAATATTTATTAAGTAATAATTAGGGATGGGTTATTACAATATGAAAGAATATGAAACTAACATTTGAGAATCAAAAATAGGAAGCCATAACACTTTCAATCTCAACACAAAAATTCATCAAATTGAAATGACCTATAGATGTATCAATTTATCCAGTATTTGCTTAACAATCTCTAGTTCTTCCTCTCCTAAAACCTAACCTGAGAACTCACTCCAATTCTCCCTCTTACAAATGAGAAGGCACTGGTCTTTTATAAAAATTACATTTTGAATCAATGGCTAGGATTTAATCTAAATCAAGGGCTCACATTACATCTTCAAGAAACCATAAGAGGTTACATTAAGTTTGGAAACTCATGCCCCATTAACAACCAATCAAATAATTCTACTATATTTTTACACCAAAGAGAATTGAACATTCCTCCACCTTGATTTTGATGAACAGTACTCATTGTAGGAATAAAATAGCTTCATATGTTGTCCTCTTTGAAACATTCTTCAACTAGTATATTCCCAACACGAATTCTTATGTGGATTCTCATAAATCTTTTTAGTTGCAATTAAATTGAAATTTTAAAATCTTCTTGGCAGCCAAAAGAGCTTTGCACACATCCATATGCAGGCTATTGAACAGTTTAAATATTTCACCCTTAGGCATGATTCCATATGTAGGTTTTCTTGATAAATTAATTCACTTGATTTCTTGATAAATGTGAATGCAACCCATAGATTTCATCACCTTGATACACATCTTCATCTCATGTAACAAATGTCTCAGTATTATCCCTGCAAATAGAGAATAATCATAAGTAAGCCTAACATAATATTAAATCAACTTTAACACAATCAAAAGAATTTCCCATGAATTTCAGTAATTATTATGCTTAAAACCACATAATACTTGATATGGATGTAAATCAAACCATCGAACTTATAGTTAAATCCTCCTACTTTCATCTACCTTAGGAAAATACTTTAATCTTTAATTCCTTTTAAATTTCATGATTTCCCTACTCACACCCTACCATAATCTTTATTAAATATGCAACCTTTGAGGTCACCTCTATTAAATAACACAGAGCTTCATGAATTTAATTCCTTCGCAAGTTATGGAAAGTAGTCAAAAAGAACCCATGCACGGGTGATGCAATAGTCAAAACATCAAAAGGTTCAAACTTAATCCATACATTGTGCACATACTTCTATAGACATCCTCCATCATGAACATTTGCTACAATTTTGTGGGAAATTTCTCATCTCGTGCTAGTTCAGAGGCTCAAACTCAAGAGACATATGGGAATACCTACAAAATTCCCTCTTCATGTTCATTGTTTGAAAAGCTCTGCTAGCCCCTCTAATACTGTTGGGATTTCACCCAACTCCCGCACCGTTCTCCAATCTTCCCGCATGTCAATCTGGCCTCTACTGCGCAACTGCGCCTTCAGTTTTCATAGCATGCGGTACCACAGTGTCCACCGCAATACCACAGCCCATCCTCTCATAGTCCGATGTCTTTTGGTTTCAAGCCGATCTGTCTCCCACGTTATTGCAGCCAAATGTTTGTTGATCACGGTAGAGCGGTTAACCGCTAGAGGGGTGTTACCGCCGTCCCACGGTTACCTTTCAGACCATGTGCGGTGGCACGGTATACACCACCACACCGTGGGTCTTCATCTCACTCACTGTGGTAATGTGATTACCATAGTCACCGCGACCTCCTTCACGCCCTCCTGCGGTTGAGCAATGACCACCGCATTATCGCGCCTATCTTCTCTCTCCTCGGTAGTGGCACAAGTTGGCTTCTTTCTATTGGTGGCATTAGTGGCTTTTGAGCTGGCATTTAAAGGACGAATATGTAAGTTATATGGACATGTTTTCAATAGTCAAGGACAATATAGTTAATTCGATTTTGATGGCTTTTCTTATTAGCTTTTAATTTTGTATTTATTTTTGGCCATCAACTTTGGTTATATTATGATGCTGGCTGTATTTTGAAAAATGGAGAAGAAAAAAAAAGATTGCTTTGAAGAAGCAAATTTTTAGTTGTTCTATGTTTGAATGAATATAAGATAAAATTATTTTTCTGTGTAATTTTTTTTTTTTATCTCTTCCTATTCCTTCAAATACTACCTCTGAATGTTATGTGCTAAGATTACCATTTACGTGGTAGCAGAGCCTAAGGTCATTTTTGTAGAGAGTCTATAAATCATGGCAGCAAGCACAAGCTTCGGTCATTTAAATTTTGGTGGTCTGAATTTGCTTCATAGGAAGAGCATGGTAAAGGGAATTCCATTAATTGAAAAATCCGAGAGAGTTTGTGAAAGTTACATTTTAGGAAAGCAACATAGAGAGTCTTTCCCAGCAAGGAAATCAACAAGAGCAAAAGCACCATTAGAAATTGTTCATTTAGACTTGTGTGGTCCAATGCAGACACCTTCAATAGGTGGTAGTTATTATTTTCCGACTTTCATAGATGATTATTCAAGGAAGACATGGGTCTATTTTCTAAAACAAAAAAGTGAAGTGTTTAATTTCTTTTGTCAGTTTAAGTCTCTTGCTGAAAAATAGAGTGGTTATTTTATCAAAGTGTTGAGAATAGATAGAGGAGGTGAATACATATCAAAAGAATTTTTAAATTTCTGCAAAGAGCATGGAATACACAAACAATTCACAACAAGATACACTCCTCAACAGAATGGGGTACCTGAGAGGAAAAACAGAACCATAATGGAGATGGTTAGAAGTATGTTGAAAGCCAAGCATTTAACAAATGAGTTTTGGGCTGAAGTTGTATCTTGTGTAGCATATATCATGAATAGATGCCCAACTGATGAATATTATCCCTGAGGAAGCATGGACTGGTAAAAAACTTAGTGTATCTCACATGAGAGTTTTTGGATGTGTTTCATATGCACATGTACCTAATGAATTAAGAAGAAAACTTGACGGTAAAGGAGAGAAATGTATTTTTGTTGGATATAGTGATGAATCCAAAGCATATAAACTATTTAATCCAACAACTAAGAAGGTTATAATCAACAGTGATGTTTAATTCGTTGAAGATGAAGCATGGGATGGAAGTAAAGAGAGTACAATCAATGTTACAGTCAATATTCCTCAAGAAGAAAATGAAATTTCAGTTCTAGCTAATGTACCTGTTGTCCCTACTCAACCTCAGACAAGTGGTCAATAATTGACACCAGCAAGCAATGTAAGAGCAGCAACAAGAGGATTGCAAACACCATCCATAGCAAGAACTTATGGCGCAGGACCTTCAAGTCCACATTCTGTAGATTCAAGTGATCTATCAAACCCAACTTTGGCAAGCATGAGGAGACAAAAAATCAGAAGCATGAGTGATATTTATAATCAAATGAAGGTGAGAATGATTCACAGCAGTTTACACTTTTTGTTTTTTATTCACAAGTTGAAGATCTAGTTCATTATGAAGATGCAATCAAAGAAGAAAAGTGGATAACAACAATGGATGATGAGATATATTCAATTGAAAACAATCAGACATGGGAGTTGTAGAGTCTTCCAAAAGACAAGGATTTAATTGGTGTAAAATGGATCTATAAAACAAAACTCAATGCAAATGGAGATGTGCAGAAGCACAAAGAAAGATTGGTAGTGAAAGGATATGCACAACCTGGAATTGACTATAATGAAACTTTTGCACCTGTTGCACGCCTTGACACAGTCAGAATGATACTCGCCTTAGCAGCACATAACAGATGGTTAGTTCATCAAATGGATGTGAAGTCAGCATTTTTAAATGGCTATCTTGAAGAGGAATTTTGCATTGAACAACCACCTAGATATGAAATATTGGGACAAGAAGACAAAGTCTATAAACTGAAAAAAAATTTGTATGTTCTGAAACAAGCCCCAAGAGCTTGGTATAGTAGGATAGACACTTATTTTACACATAATGGATTTACTAGATGCAATAGTGAACCAACAGTGTATATAAAGTGAATGGAGATGGTGAAATTTTAATTATTTGTCTATATGTTGATGATTTAATCTTAATTGGAAATCTATCAATTGAGTTGTTCAAAGAAGCAATGATGAAAGAGTTTGAAATGACAAACTTAGTTCTAATGAAGTATTTTCTAGGCATTGAGGTAACACAAAATGAAAATGGCATTTTTATTTCACAGGAAAAGTATGCCAATGATGTTTTGAAGAGATTTAATATGATGAATTGTAAGTCAGCAACCACTCCAATGATATCTGGTCTGAAACTTAGCAATGAAGACAAAGGCTCATATGTGAATTCAACTTTGTATAAGTAGCTAGTAGGGAGTCTGATGTATCTAATAGCCACAAGGCCTGATATAATGTTTTCAGTTAGTTTGATCTCTAGATTCTTGGAAGCACAAAAAGAGTCACATTGGATGGCTGGAAAGAGAATATTGAGATATATCAATGGAACAAAACATTTGGCATTTAGTATTCCAGATCAGAAGAATTTAAATTAGTTGGCTACACATATAATGATTATGCTGGAAGTGTTGATGACAGGAAAAGCACATCAGGCTATGTTTTTAACTTTGGCAGTGGAGTAGTTGCTTGGGCTTCTAAAAAGAAGCCTATTGTTACTTTGTCATCAGCTGAAGTTGAGTATGTTGCAGCTACAAGTGCATCTTTCCAGGCAGTGTGGATGAGAAGAATGAAAGAGATTCAGATTGAACAGGTTGAGCCTACAAAGATTTTCTGTGATAACAATTCAGCCATTGCTCTATCAAAAAATCCAGTATTCCATAAGCGAAGCAAGCATATAGATACGCGTTTTCATTTCATCCAAAAGCTGATCTACAATGGTGAAATCACCTTGGTTTTTTGCAGGTCAGAGGAACAATAGGCAAACATATTTACCAAGGCGTTGGGCAGAGATGATTTCATCTATCAAAGAAGCCGACTTGGCATTCAGAATGGTGAGAGTTGTGTTCAAGGGGGAGTGTTGGGATTTCACCCAACTCCTGCACCTTTGTCCAATATTCCCGCATGTCAATCCAGCCTCTACCACGCAACCGCGCCTTCAGTTTTCATAGCATACGATATCACGGTGTCCACCGCAATACCGTGACCCATCCTCTCATAGTCTGATGTCTTGTGGTTGCCTGTCGATCCGTCTCCTGTGTTACCACAACCAATACGTTTGATGATTGTGGTAGAGCAATTAACCGCTAGAGGGGTCTTATCGTTGTCCCATGGTTACCTTTCAGACCACGTGCGGTGGCACGGTATACACTGCCACACCGCAGGTCTTCGTCTCACTCACCGCGGTAATGCAGTTACTGTGGTCACCACGGCCTCCTTCGCGCCCTCCTGTGGTTGAGCAGTGACCACCGCATTACCATGCATTTCTTCTCTCTCCTCGGTGATAGCTCGGGTTGGCTTCTTTCTATTGGTGGCGTTAGTGGGTTTTGAGCTGGCATTTAAAGGATGAATATTTAAGTTATATGGACATGTTTTCAATGGTCAAGGACAATATAGTTAATTCGATTTTGATGGCTTTTCTTATTAGCTTTTAATTTTGTATTTATTTTTGGCTATCAACTTTGGTTGTATTATGATGCTGGCTGTATTTTGAAAAATGGAGAAGAAAAAAAAAGATTGCTTTGAAGAAGCAAATTTGTAGTTGTTCTGTGTTTGAATGAATATAAGATAAAATTATTTTTCTGTGTAGTTTTTTTTTTTTATCTCTTCCTATTCCTTCAAATACTACCTCTAAATGTTATGTGCTAAGATTACCATTTACGTTCCCCTACTTCAAGAGGATATGCCAATCAATCATGCTCGAATTCTTCTTCATACATGACACCCAGAAGGGATATAATTTTGTTTCAGACTATCGTAAACTTTTGAATGTTGGCAATCTTCATGGATCTTGAATCCTTATATAATGTACCATTTTTATAGATTCTAATAGTCTCTAGATTAATTTGCTTTGCTTCTCCCGTGAACCACTCATGAATTCATTCCTCACAAATTCTCATTCCTTGCGAATTTGAGTCGTTCGATGATTTCCTGCCTCCATGGATTTCTCACACCCTAACCTTTCCCATGAATTTCCAAAAATCATGAAATTTCTAGCCTATATCCATTGTGAATTTTGGATGTCAGAGAAATCTTTGAACCACATCTCATCTCGCAAATTTCCAAACATCATGAAATTTATGGAAAAGACTTCCTCATGGATTTCTTTTCCATGCAAGTTTTTTGACATCATGGATTTCTCATCTCAAAGAATTATCTGAACTCCATCTTTTTTAATGCTAGTCCCTCTTATACATGTGGATTTTCTATATTGCAGATCTTATCCCTAGTGTGTTGTTGTAAAATTTCTTCATGAAATATATTGGTCTTCATCCCTTGTGCCATTTTTCATAGTAGTCTCATTAATCTTGGATGAGGTCATTTTATTTTCTTGATGAAGTCCTCTTGTAGGTGCAAATAAGAACTTACAAACCAATACCTCTTCCCATCCTATTAACGAACAATCCACCTCCATTCGTAATTCCACTATTGTAAGTGTTAAAAGATCATGCCTAATCAAGCATTGTGAAATATCTTGAGAATTAGTTATCTAATTCCTTGGCCTCAATATCATGAATTTACTAAGCTTTCTATTGTTAGAAAATATTTCAACTCTGAACATTTATTCTTTTACCACTATGAATCTTAAAGTCCACCCATATTCGCCAACTCTCCAAACACCTATCTATTATCTTTGATGCTTGGCCCCCTTCTTCATTTTGAACCTTCACCTTTTAATCTCTTTGAGTTCCCTTTATGCTATAAAAATATCAATACCCCTTTGGTAATTTGCAACCTATTGCATGGTGATATCCTTTCTTGTTGTCTGCAGAAACAAACTCCAGGCCATAGGCATCAATATCTAGAGGAGGAATTTTAAGATGCCCATCAAATGGAAAATATCAATTGTACCCTTTTGAATATTTTCTTGCCTTAGTCCTCCAAGGTCAGCGACTAGATATATTATCAAACCTCTTTTAAATTTTCTATCTTAGCAAATCATCATTCCCTTATGAAATGCCTAAATCATGTACTATTCAATCTTCAACTTCAAATGACGATCGTATTGCATGATTTTCCCCTTATCTGTGTCTTCTCCATAGATCAACAACTATTATTTACATGGCAGCTTGAACCCTTTTAGTAGTGATTTCTTTAACAAATCCTTCAATTGATAAAGCCCACGCCTCTTCTTAGATTGGGATTAAAACCATTACATTGACACTTTATTGCTTTTTGAACTCCTGTGATCATTAACTATGTGGTCCTGCTATTTAAACATTGGATGCTTGAGCTCTTCAACTCTGTTACATCAACGTAAATGGTTAATTAATTTTGTTCTTTATGTGGTTTGTCATAGCATATTTTTTTTGACGTTTGTTTCTTCAAACTTTTGTGGCCTTTTTACCCCTTAACATATATCGATAATGGTAATTAAACCGCCATGGGTTAGCTCATGCACTGACATCCTTTGTAACTTCTGATTGCCGACACCTATTTTTAAACACCGTCAAATATTTACATCATCATATTCTTTTCATTCGTGCAACTTTGTGATGAAAATCGACTCAAAACTTAGATCTGAATATGATATCACTCGATTGGTGATCTCTATGGACAAGTCCTATTCATGTGACAACATCTCATGATTTTGATAATCTCACGAATTTCTATTTATATGGAAATCCTCGGGCCTATCTCTTATCATGAATTTCCTTCTGTAAAGAAATCTTTGAATTTTACTCCTTCCATGGATTTCATGGAGCAAAGAAATCACCAGACTTCCAAAATTTCATCAAAAATTTCTTGGATGCACAAAATTCCCGACGTTGACCTCCCTCATGGATTTCGTGAGCGCCTGAAATTTTTTATGTCACCAATACTTTGTGAATTTTGCAGCAACAACAATTCTCCATACTTCTATTCCTCCCATAGATTTCCCATATTTGAGAATTTCCCGATCCTATATCCTTTCGTTGCTGATTTCACCTCCTCAAGAAATCCATGAGACATGAATTTTCTCGAATTTTACTCAAAACCTACATTCCTTTCTTTGTTTTGGGAATCAAAGACCCTCATGAATTTTTTTCATGCAAGAATTAATTCACCCACCACTTATTTTCATGAACCATCAGTTTTATGGGAAAATGTGATTAACTTTGAATAGTACAAAAGTCCAAAACCCTTGGGTTATTGTACTACATGCCTACAAAATATGACCAGTGTTGTAGTGCAAATATGAATTCAAACTAGCGGATCTTCCATAAACATCAATTTTTTTCCATTCATATCTAAATGTACAATCAATCCAACTATGTCAAGATTCAACAAGATGCAGGTAACTAAATGCAGATAGCCAATGAACTATTACCCCTATGTTAGATATCAATTACAAAGCAAGATTTAGGATTTTTTACTAGACGCAAGAAAACTTTGCTTTCAAATTTGATCTAGACTCAACTTTGAGGGAAGACAAGACTAGAAGTCAGAAAAGCAAAATGAAGAGATGCAACAAAAGAAAAAAAGGGGGGTCCTTGCCTTTAGCAGGATGTGTGTGTGAAAAAGGCACAACAATATTCTATCATGGTGTATCACTTAGAGTGATGTATTATCATTCTTCACTGCTTTGTATTTCTAGTGGTCATTCCTAGAAACTAGTGCAGGGGCACCATGGTCATTTTGCTTAATTGATGCATTTAGGTGTCTAGATTGATGATTTGTGTGTTTTGTCACTTATTTGGTGTAATAAGGTTGAATGAAGACCATTTGTAATGTTTTGGTGTCATGTAGGGTCATTTAAGTGGGTTTGGTGAAAGTTGTCAAAAAGTGTAAAAGTTGCTTTGCAACTTGTCAATTTTGGCTTTGGAAAGGAAGGTGAATAGTCACTGGTGAGAATCTTGTTAGTAGCGGATGAGTTATAAATAAAACATGTTTATTTGGCCTCACAAATTTTGAGGCAACATTATTAAAGCATTTGGAGGACAAACAATAGAAAAAGACTCTATTTTCTGCATTTTAGTGTATTTCCTAAAGTTTTCTTATTCTATAAGGCCCCATACAACTGTGCCATGAATTGAATTTCATGTGAGGAGTTACTACAATGAATATATTTTCATTAATAAATAAGCTTGCTTGAGGCATTTTATTGTAGACCGCCTGTAAAACCCTCATTTCAAGGGTTTGATCACAAAAATCATGTATTGCAGACCATTCCACCATTCAACCTAGGTCTAACTTAGTGGAATGGTGGATGAGGGAAGACAAGACTAGAAATCAAAAAAGAAAAATGAAGAGATGCAACAAAAGAAAAAAGGAGGGTCCTTGCCTTTAGCAGGACGTGCGTGCGAAAAAGGCACAACAGTATTCTATCATGGTGTATCACTTAGAGTGATGTATTATCATTCTTCATTGCTTTGTATTTCTAGTGCTCATTCCTAGAAATTGGTGTAGGGGCACCATGGTCATTTTGCTTAATTGATGCATTTAGGTGTCTAGGTTGAAGATTTGTGTGTTTTGTCACTTATTTGGTGTAATAAGGTTGAATGAATACCATTTTCAATATTTTGGTGTCATGTAGGGTCATTTTAGTGGGTTTGGTAAAAGTTGTCGAAAAGTGTAAAAGTTGCTTTGCAACTTGTCAATTTTGGCCTTGGAAAGGAAGGTGAATAGTCCCTGGTGAGAATATTGTTAGTAATGGATGAGTTATAGTTAAAACATGTTTATTTGGCCTCACAAACTTTGAGGCAACATTATTGAATCATTTGGAGGATAAAGAATAGAAAAAGACTCTATTTTCTGCATTTTAGTGTATTTTCTGAAGTTTTCTTATTCTGTAAGGCCCCGTACAACTGTGTCATGAACTGAATTTCATGTGAGGAGTTACTACAATGAATATACTTTCATTTGAATGTGGTTTTCTTGATTTTCATTAATAAATAATCCTGCTTGAGGAATTTTATTGTAGACCACTTGTAAAACCCTCATTTCAAGGGTTTGATCACAAAAATCATGTATTGTAGACCATTCCACCGTTGAACCTAGGTCTAACTTGGTGGAATGGTGGATATTAGGTTGATTTTAAAGTTTTTTTTTTTTCCTTTGGAGTAGGGGATGGAGTTAGGAGGGTTTTTATCTGAGCCCTAGCCTAACATCTTCATGTGTTAGGCTTAGGTAGAGTGGTGATAGTGTAGGACAAAAATTTGTATGTGATGGTAAATGATTAAATCTATGGAATGGGACCCTATGTGACATGGGAAGACTATTGGAGTAGAGTTTTTGAGTCTGTTGTTTAAATTTCTTGTAGGTGCTTTGTAAAAGAGGCCTAATTTGGCCTTGTTTCAACATAACAAGTCTAGTTTGATAAAGTTGTTCCAAAACAGCTCTAGCCACAAATGAGATATGTTTTGAGTGGGCCTAATGGGTATCTCAAAACGTATAGGGTTTTCAAATGGATGGAATTATCTAAAAGATATTCCTAAATAACTAGGTTTGTAGACCTAGAACTTGAAGATAGGTGAGTTTGTGAAATCCATCATGAAAGAAGTTAGAATCCAAAAGTGAGCCTTGAGTTGTGTTGTATGGTCTTGATTAGACCTATTCCACCCCTAATTTGCATTAGGTGGTATCAGAGCATAGGTTCTGATTGAAAGTGGGAAAGTGAATGAGAGTTGGCATAAGCAAGATGCCTCCAAAGAACAATCCAACAACCAAAGAGGTTAAAGAGCTGAAAGAGAAGTTGATCTAGAAGGAAAGGCTCTACAAGGAGTCTTAAGAAGAAAACATTTCAAGAATAGAAGCCCTGGAGAAGAATCAGATAAGAGGAATGGTTAGTGGTGACCAAAGTGATAAGGAGGATGAGGGTGAGAGTGAGAACCCTCCAGTAGGAGTCCATGATGAGGATGAGGACTTGGACCCTGAAGAAAAGAGAATGGTTAGGATGCTAAAGGTTTTCAAGGTTGACAATACTCCAAAGGTGAAAGTTGAAGTGACTATGTATGGTGGAAACAATGGACAGTGAAGAAGTGTTGGCTTGGATAGATGCTTTGGATAATTTCTTTGAATTAGAAGAGATAGAAGACAACAAGAAGGTGAAATTTTCAAAGACATAGTTGAAGGGCCCTACCCTAACATGGTGGAACTATGTTCAAAAATAAAGAGTAAAGAAGGGTAAAAATAAGATATTTTCATGAGACCAGATGGTAGCCAAAATGGAGACACAATTCTTTCCTGTAGATTATGCAATACAAACATTTAGAAAGCTGCAAAATTTGAAGCAAAGGGAGTTAGATGTGATGAAATATATTGAGGAATTCCATAAATTGAGCATAAGGGCAAGACATGCAAAGGATGAAGTAGAAAAGGTTGCAAGGTACTTAAATGGCCTTAAACTCAATATACAAGATGAGATTGGTCTTACAACTCCTAGGACAATTGAGGAGTGTTTCCAATTGGTAACCAAGGTAGAGGAAAGAATCAAAAGAAGACAAGAGCAACAAGGAAGAGGAAGAGGGAAAAATCTTAGAGGTAGAGGCAGCTTTGGTGCAAGAGGGCAGTCACAAAAGCAACAAGGTGAATCAAGCGACCAACAAGAGAAAAGTGGAGAGTCAACTGGTAGAGGTAACTTTAGAGGAAGGAGATTTGGTGGTAGAGGAAGTTTTGGTGGACAAGGGAGAGGATCCAATACTTTCTCAAGTAGATTCTACAACTATAATCAATTTGGACACCCAGCTTGGAAGTGCCCGAGCAAACAAGTATCAAGCTCTCATGGTGGTGAGCGAAGGAATCAAGTTGTACATGAAGAGGACACTGAAAGCATAAATTCACCATCTCACATGCTACCCCCAAGGTAGGTGAGTCATTGATGATGAGGATAACCCTTATCAAGGTGCCTACAACTAAATAACCTCCACAAAGGAAATCCTTGTTTAGGACCACATGCAAGTCACAAGGAAAGGTATGCAAAGTAGTGGTAGATTCAGGTTCTATTGATAACTTGGTGTCTTTAGAAATGGTTGAAAAATTGAATATGAAAATAATTCTTCATCCCACACTGGATACAAAGTGTCATGGCTAAACAAAGGTCAACAAGTCTTGGTAAATGATCAGTCATGGGTAGAGTTCAATATTGGGGGTTATAGAGACAAAATCCTTCATGACATCATCCCCATGGATGTTTGTCACTTGTTGCTAGGAATTCCCTAGCAGTATGAAAGAAAGGCCAAGCATGATGTCCATAAGAATGCATATGTAATAGATAAATATGGTACCGCATACACTTTGACACCACTACAAGATGAAGAGTTTTACAAGAAAGTTGGTTCTAGTGTCATGGTAGTACTTGAGAGAAGGAATTTTTGAAAAACTTGAAGTATGAAGGGGGTTAGGGATTTACCTTAGTGATCAGACCCTAAATGCAAGTCTGTTTTAGCAGCAAATAAGATGGAAGACCTACCTAGTTAAGTTGAAGCCTTGTTGAATAAATACAAAGACATTGCAGTTGATGAATCACCAAGTTCTTTACCTCCCATGAGAGATGTTAGTCATCATGTTGATCTGATCCCCAGTTCTAGTTTTCCAAGTAAGGTTGCATATAAGTTGACCCCTAAACAAGATGAGGAAATAAGGAAACAAGTTCAAGAATTATTGGATAAAGATCTAATTAGGGAAAGTTTGAGCCCTTGTGTTGTCCCAACAATTTTAGCAACAAAAAAGGATGGGGATTGGAGGATGTGTATGAAATCTAGGGCTATAAACAAAATAAACATCATATATAGGTTTCCAATACCTAGAATAGAGGACCTAATGGACTGCTTGGGAGGTGCATACTATTTCTCAAATATTGACTTGAAAATTGGGTATCATCAGATTAGGATAAGGGAAGGATATGAATGGAAAAATACATTTAAAACCAATGAAGGCTTATATGAATGGATGGTGATGCCCTTAGGACTGTCAAATGCTTTGAGTACCTTTATGAGACATGAATGAAGTGTTGAAGCCATTTATTGGTAGTATATTTAGATGATATACTTGTGTTTATCAAAACAAAGGAAGGGAACTTGCAACACCTTGATATGGCTTTGCAGAGGTTACATGAGGATAAATTGATGATAAATCTCAAAAAGTGTGAATTTATGAAAGAAGAATTAACATATCTTGGTTTTGTGATCTCCAAGGGTTCATTGAATATGGATCCCACCAAAGTAGAGGCAATACTTAGTTGACCAACTCCAAAATCAGTAGGAGAGGTAAGAATCTTTCATGGGATTGCAAGTTTCTATATAAAATTCATCAAGAAATTTAGTCATATCTATTATCCTATCATTGACACCATTAAGGGAGACAAAATAAAGAAATTTCAGTGGACTAATGAGGAAAAAAATAGCTATGAATATCTGAAAGCTAGAGCGGCACAACAACCAATCCTTTCTTTACCTGATTTCAGTAAGGTTTTCACCATAGAAATTGATGCAAGTGGTTTTGCAATAGGTGCACTATTAAGCCAAGAAGGCAGATTGGTAGCTTTATTCAGTGAAAATATTAATGAATATAAAAGGAAGTATTCATCATATGATCTAGAGTTGTATGCAATGGTGTAGGCTCTTAAGAAGTGGAGGCACTACCTTTTGCCCAAGGAATTCATAGCGTTCACTGACAATCATGCCTTGTAATTTCTGAATAGTCAAGACAAATTAAATTATAGACATGCAAAGTGGGTTGAATATTTGCAAAGCTATACATTCAACATCAAACACAAGAAAGGCCAAGCTAACAAGGTTGTTGATGCTCTTAGCTGGAGGTCAATGTCGGTGCATGAGATACAACTTCAAAGTGTGGGCATGGATGCATTAAAGGGCATGTATGTTGAAGATGATGACTTCAAGGAGGTATTTTATGTTTGTAATCAGTTTAACGATAATTTCCATGATGAGTATTCTAAATTTTTGTTGAAAGATGGTTTTTTATTTAAATGATCTCAGTTGTGTATACCAAAGTGCTCTATGAGACAAAATTTGATAGAGGAGAAACATAGTGGGAGTCTTGGAGGACATTTTGGGATTGAAAAAACATTGGATCAGGTAAGAAGGTTCTATTTTTGGCCAAGAATGCAAGTAGATGTCAGGAATTTTGTTGAAAGTTGCACAATTTTCCAAAGGGCCAAGGGAACTACTTCTAATGTAGGACTTTATCAGCCCTTACCAATTCCTAATAGGCCATGGGAGATTTTAAGCATGGATTTTATATTAGGGCTGCTAAGAACTCAAAGGGGTTATGATATTGTATTTGTTGTGGTTGATAGGTTTAGTGTACAAATGATTCTTCTCATATTGCATGACTATTCTTTAAGGAAATTTTGAGGATTCATGGCCTCCCACTAACAAGTGTTTCAGACAAGGACTCAAAGTTCATTGGTCACTTTTGGAGGACACTTTGGAAAAATCTTGGAACCAATTTGACTTTTAGTATTGCCTACCATCCATAAATAGATGGGTATATTGAGGTGGTCAATAGATCACTTGGAAACCTCTTGAGGTGTCTTACAAAGGAGCATGGGAAACAATGGGACTTAGTTCTTCCTGAAGCTGAATATGCTTGCAATGATTCAATCAATAAGAGAATAGGGAAAATTCCATTTGAAGTGGTGTATGGGTTGAAACCAACAAGATTATTTGAGCTTAGTGATCTGATAGGGATGGAGAAGGGAAGTGCTAAAGGAGAGGCATTTTCAGAAGCTATGAGAGAGATCCATCATCAAGTTAAATAAAACTTGTAGAAAAGTGTGAAGTACAAGAAGCAAGCTGATTTGAAGAGAAGATAGGTATATTTCAAGGTGGGAGATTTGGTCCTTGCACACTTGAAGAAGGAAATATTTCCCAAAGGAAAATATACCAAGCTGCTAATGAAGAAAATTAGGCCTTGCAAAGTGGTCCATAAGTTTGGGGCCAATGCATATGAGATAGAACTCCCTCCTGGAGTTGCTATCTCCCCTATATTTATGTTACTGACCTCTACCCTTTTAAGGGATTTGTGGATGCAAGTGCAGGTGGTGATGCTCAAATTGCTGATGAAGAATGGGTTAGAGACCTACCTCCTTCTGAACCATTGAAGCTTGAAGTAATCTTGGACACAAAAGAGGTGAAAAGGACTAGGCATAAAGTTTACAATGAGTATCTTTTCAAATGGCATGGCTTACCTCCTCAGGATGCAACATGGATGTCTAAAGAAGATATTAAAAATAATGGGACCTTAGTTAAGGAGTTGATCTCAGGTGGAGCTTGAGAATTTTTCCTCTCTGGGTGTATGTTGTAGGGGCACCATGGTCATTTTGCTTAATTGATGCATTTAGGTCTCTAGGTTGATGATTTGTGTGTTTTGTCACTTATTTGTTTTAATAAGGTCGAATGAAGACCATTTGCAATGTTTCGGTATCATATAGGGTCATTTTAGTGGGTTTGGTGAAAGTTGCTTTGCAACTTGTCAATTTTGGCCTTAGAAAGGAAGGTGAACAGTCACTGGTGAGAATATTGTTAGTAACCGATGAGTTACAGTTAAAACATGTTTATTTGGCCTAACAAAATTTGAGGCATCATTATTGAAGCATTTAGAGGACAAAGAATAGAAAAAGACTATTTTTTTGCATTTTAGTGTATTTCCTAAAAAAAATTATTTTATACGGCCCCGTACAACTATGTCATGAACTAAATTTCATGTGAGGAGTTACTACAATGAATATAATTTCATTTGAATGTGGTGTTCTTGATTTTCATTAAGAAATAAGCTTTCTTGAGGCATTTTATTGCAGACTGCTTGTAAAACCCTCATTTCAAGGATTTGATCACAAAAATCATGTATTGCATACCATTACACCATTGAATCTAGGTCTAACTTGATGGAATGGTGGATATTAGGTTGATTTTAAAAATTTTGTTGTCTTTTGGAGCAAGGGATGGAGTTAGGAGGGTTTTTGTCCGAGCCCCAACCTAACATCTTCATGTGTTAGGCTTAGGTAGAGTGGTGATAGTGTAGGACAATAATTTGTATGTGTTGGTAAAAGATAAATTCTATGGAATGGGACCCTATGTGACATGGGAAGACTATTGGAGTAGATTTTTTGAGTCTAGTGTTTGTATTTCTTGTAGGTGCTTTGTAAAAGAGGCATAATTTAGCCTTGTTTCAGCGTAGCAAGTCTAGTTTGATAAATTTGTTCCAAAAAAAATCTAGCCACAAATGAGATATCTTTTGAGTGGGCCTAATGGGTATCTAAAAAGCTATAGGGTTTTTAGATGGACGACCTTCTCTAAAATATATGCTTGAATAACTAGGTTTGCAAACCTAGAACTTAAAGATAGGTGAGTTTGTGAAATCCATCATGAAATAAGTTAGAATCCCAAAGTGAGCCTTGAATTGTGTTGTATGGTCTTGATTGGACCTATTCCACCCCTACTCTACATTAGAAACTCATCCAAGTACATAGTGATACTAATTCTACCTTATGTTTCTCCCTCCTTTCTTGATGTCTGTAATGTCTTCAATGCTTATCCTAGGTAGTTTGTTTCCCGTGTCACACAACCTATAATAGGTTTTGTTTTTCTTGTGACTTTATTTTTTGTCTTCTTATGTTGCATGACTTAATTGAATTAATATTAACCTATTGTAATTGATGTGACATATAATTTACAGTATTATCATTAAATAGGGCATAATTATGAGAGATAGGCCAATGGAAAAAAAGTTATATCATATTTATAAGACATCCCCAATTCTTGATTCCATTTCTAATTTGATTTGATCTAGACTAAAAAAATGACCAACCAAGACCTAAACTACAAAAAACCCTCATTAGACAATATTAAAGAATAAAATAATTAGGAATTTATTCAATTAATCAAATCAAGAGATATCCATTTTACTTGTGTAATTATTCACTTATTTAATTAATCGTTTATAGAAAATATGGAGAACATTGGTAAAATAAATCTGTATTAACCAAAAATCCATATAGGCATACAATTTTATATGTTAGTCAAAGTATAATATATACAACAAAGCCATATAGGCATATATTGTCACATATATGCAATATAATATATATATATAAATATAATATAGGCATATAAAAAATGACCCTAATATAGTCACTTCCATTTAGGGGAATTAAAGTGATCACAAGATACCTTTGAATGTTGAGTAGATGGAGATGCATGCAATGATGGTTGATTTTGAACCTACTGACGCGACCTCATCTCAAAAATTTCCCGAATCTCCACCTAATACAATAAAAATTATACATATTGTTGCAAGGTGTGTGCCCTTGGTCTCCTTGTGTTGTGTAATGCAGCACTTGGGTTTGTGACATTGCTTAACCACCTCCCATGGATTCATTAACTCTGCTGGTTGTATCGGGCATTAAAAGGTCGATCTTTTGATGCAATGACAATCGTTTGTGCAACAATTGGCATCAAAGCCTGGGTCATGGGTTCAAACCCCTCGCTTGTGTTGGGGGGATTGTTACAAGGTGTGTGCCCTTGGTATCCTTGTGCTATGCAACACAACGCTTGGTTTTGTGACATGGCTTAACTGCCTCCCATAGATTCATTAGCTCTAGCGATTGTATCAGGCATTAACAAGTTGATCTTTTGGTGCAACAACAACCATCTGTGCAACACACATTAATATATAAAATTGAATTATAAAATGACATATAATAAAATAATCACTTACCACATACTCATAATCACTCTAAATCACTTTATTATTCTCTTCATTTATAATAGTTGTGCGTTCATGACATGGAGTTGCAAAGCCCTATGGAAATCATCAATATACAAAGTAAACTACAAATTAATATCATTCAAATTTTCACTAGTAGATAGATAAGAAACAAATATAGCATAAAATTTACTAATCTATCTCATAACTTTGTCAAAGGAATTTAAGATGATATTGATACATCAACACAGTGCTCCATTGTGGTACAAATAGTAGGAGTATCAATTGATATCACCTAAAAAATGAAACAACATTAAGAAGTTATATGAAGGCTATTTATATCCTTGACAACATCAATGGAGGATCAATCATGTAGGAGAAGGATAGTGCCATATTGGAGAAACATTTGATCATGTAGAGTATTGAATGCAACAATTTTGGCACAACAAGAAATTATAGGTAGGTGAGTTTAAACATTCAAAGAATTGGGTGACATTTGAGCATAAAGTTATATTGGGTAAAGAATTGAAGGTTTGATATAAAAGGTATGTAAGGAATTTTCGAAGTTGTAGGTAGAAAAAATAAGTTGATGTAAATGAGAAGGAAGGTGTGAGAGAGGAGCATAGGAAAATGTATGATAGAGAAGAAGGTCATCATGTTGGTGTGATAGACAAAAAGAAGAGTGCATATTTTAGAGAGAGATACTAAAGGGGGAAGTTATGATTTAGATAGAAAATGTAGATGAGTGTGTAGACCATGAATATGTTAAGAAATAAATGGGATTGAGAAAGAGCACAGATGATATGGTGATAAAAGGTGTCGAAAATGAAGAGTGGACTTAATCAAGATCTAGAGTGGTAGTCTTTGAGTGTGTATGATGTCATAAGTTGTTATTTTGTTGCAAGGTGATTTATAGAAAAAGGGGGAACCCTATTTGGCTTCTAAAATATCGTGTGTGGGTTATCAAACACTACAAATAAGGCGAAACCATTAAATTTGTGTTAAGGAACCCATAGACACCATTGAAACTTGGTATAATATTGAGATATAAATTTTGGAGATATAAAATGAATTCCTTTGTATGAGCATATTTGATATGCTACCAACAAGAAGATAAATAGAAGTCTATGTAATAGGTCTTGTGGAGAAGTTAAGAGTAGTGTTGAAGGCCTTGAGAGAGACTAAAAAGTTATATACTTTAGAGAAAAACCAAGGGATAAGCCTTGAGTTTGCATCAATTCTCTCAATAATTGGGACAAAGAGGAATACTACACAATAGAAGAGTAGGGATAATATTTCCTTGAGAGGAAATAAGTGGGTAGAGGTATCATTTGAGAATCTAGTATTTGAAGAAATAGACAATGTCAAACCCATAGAACACATCATGGCTAGCATATTAGAGGGGAGAAGTATTCTTATGGTCATGGAAAAGGAGGAGGATGTAACCAATGGGTTATAAAAGGATAATAAGAGAAGCATAGTAGAGTTTATAAATGAGGGAAAAATAATTCCCATGTTTTATCTAAGACATTTATGTTTGTATATCTAAAACACAACAATGATAGAGAATGTGAAATCCTAATGATGGAGGATGAGGCTATAAGGGAAACATTCTAAGAATAAGGTTTGGAGGAGTTGGTGTGTTCACTCTAGATCAAAGAGATAATCCGCAAGAAAGAGTGGAGTAGTGCATCTATAGAGGAGTATGTGGAAGAGGTAGTGATATAGAAGATACTATAGGTTCTTGGTGCAAAAAAGGAAACTTAACACTTTAGGAGAAAGGTTAGTATAGGTATAAGATAATTTCCAAGGAGAAATAAATAATTGTACTTAAGGTGGTAAAATTGATTGCAACAAAGGAGCATATTGAGAATGCTACATTGAAGATGTTACAAATAGGTTTAATAAAGGATGGATATAGGAATGAAGCTACATGTGGAGCTAGAATAGTTTTAGAGATACTAATAATGGGAGTAGAAAATATAGTGAAGAAATGATATCAATGGATACAATGAAAGGGAATACCTAGGGAGTTGCACAAGAGATGTTGCAAGTACATGCAACAAAAATGTTGTAGATTTATACAAAAATAGAGTGATTAGGAAATTGTAAGTGAGATGACACAAGTGGGGGTAGTGAGAAAAAAATATGCTCTAAGAATAAAGGAAAATCAAGAGAAGATACAAAATATTAAATAAACAAAATATACCTAATATTATTTTGCAAATCATTAATGGTTAAAAATAGAGAAGCTTACTTCAATAAAAAATTGATAACAACCTTGACTAGAAGGTGTTGATGTTGAAGGACCAATATTAGCCTATCCAACATCTAATGTGAGTTATAAGATTACCATTCATATAAGGTTAACCTATTCACATGTACTATATTAATTATTTTTACTAGTTACATAATTTTGGACTTGGCATTGTCATGTAATTAGCAGTTGAAGGGTCGCTAGATGCAACGTGAACAAATTGACCCTAAAATTTTATTATAATTGTGTGCAAGGAAATGTGCTTCACAAAAGGAATGAAATTGCAATAAAAATTAACAAAAACACAAAGACCATACAACAATCAAATTAGGCCAAAATAAAGCTCAAACCTCCCTATAATTCAATGAAACCCGTGTATGTCAAAGCCCTCATCATATAGATTAGCCTGATTTTTTTTAATTTTATGTATGCTGACTCAATTTTGACAACATAATGACACTATTTTTATCAATATTGCATGATATCATAAAAAATAGATATTTTAGTTTGATGCGTTGGATGGAGAAGGAATGAAGGGTCAAGATTTTTATGCTAGAGTTCAAGGTCTAGAAATGGATGAGACATGTCCCCTCATAAGATGTTGCCAAGTGGAATCATGAGGAGAGGTGAGAGGTAGGTGAGCTCTCAAGCCTCAATATTGTGACAAGTGTCAAAATGGGAGAGATTGAGAGGGAGATGGTACCTTGGAAGGTACCATAGGGGTATGGGGAGGATCCTAGTCATAAATATCTTCCTTTCCCTACATTTCCAATGTATTAAAAGGAAAGGAATAAAGGAATTTTAAATTCCTTAGGAATACTTTTGGGACAAGGAACAATGTAGTGTACATTTCCCAAAAGGTAAAATCATTCAAGGCTACAATGACATGGAGGGTGGGAATTTAAAGAATTATTATGAGTAGGTTAGGTGGGGTAAGGATTAGGATTAGGATTAGGAATTAATGATTAGAGCCAAGTGGGAAAAGATGGAGGATGTGGCATTTAGAGAGAAAATAGGGGACAATTAAATATTTTTTATTTAATTTATGTGAATATTTGTGAGGGTAAACTAAATAAACATAAATATTTATTTAATTTAGAGGAAGAAAGTGGTGAAGTATGGTAAATATGGTAAGACATTGAATTAATTAATTACTTTAAGGCTTATAAATCATTAGGATACAAATAGGTAATATTAATTAAATAATAACATAGACAATGGGGAATTGGAAAAATAACGAATAAAATTGACCAAATGTAAGTGGTCATTTTTAGGTGTCTACATTTTACCCCTTTTTGAAATAACATTAAAGTAATGATATACTTTAAAGAAAAACAAAATGTAGTCAACATAAAGAAACGATCAAATGATAAGATGCCCTAGTGTTGAGGAGGTAGAAGAAAAATAATGTGGATAGGTGATGCTCCCTCGAGAGGGTGTTTGGGAAAAAGGGGCCCTGACAACCTCTCAAAAGGTGAAAAGAACCCCAAAAGATGATTTGTGGGGGAAATTGAGAAAAAAAGGGTGAACAAATGAAAGAAAACAAAGGTATGAGGAAGAAATGTGAGCAAAAGAAGTGATTAGGGTAGTAAATAGTAATTAGGGGGTAATTACTATTCATTTTAACCTAAGAACCTAAGAGATTGAGCGAAGAAGTGAGAAGAGGATGCAAGAGAAAATGGCTAACATAGCAAGAACAATGCATCAAGGAGATTGAGTGATGACAATATGATGACGAGGGGGGTGAGGTGGCCAGGTACACCCATCTAAAACTTTCCCTATGCTTTCCAATTTGCATTTATCGTAGCTAATTTTTTTTGGAAGTGGATCCACCTAATATAATTGAGTGGATCCACTCATAGAGGGGTAGATATGTTAGGAAGGGGTAGATGCACCCTAGTTAGGTGGATGCACCAAAACTAAGGAAAATTTATGAAAAGATGGGTGAATGCACCAATTCTAGGGTGAACTTACTAAAAGAGGGGTTGATCCATGGAGATGAGGGTAGATCCATGGAGGGATAGGTAGTTCTACTCTAAAGGGGTGAATCTACTAAGGAATGGGTGGTTCCACTCTAAAGGGGCAGATTCATGAGAGAATGGGTAGCTCTACTCCATAGGGTAGATTTGCTAGGGGGTGCTACCACAATAGTGGTTTACACTTTCTAGGAGATCCTGATTTTTGTTGAAATCACATATTTTTAGAAAATATAGTGATTTAAGCCTTGAAAAGTTCCATTTAAAGGATTCCAATTGAAGAGGCTTTGATCAAACCACCTTAGACCAAGCCCCCTTGGATAGAACCCCGCTAGTTTTAAACCATACCTATAACAGAGTCTCCTTTACACCTATCAAAATGCTGATAAAAAATCACTTTTGATTTACCTTTTGGGGGATCAAATGAGTTCATTTAAAATTTATTTGTGTAAGTATTTAGTCCTTATTATAAACTTCCAAAAAAGTGTAATTTTAATTAAATTTAATTTGATTATTAAATTTATTTTTTATTTCTTGTCAATGTAGGTTTTTCACCAAAAATCAAGCTCTTTGTTCTGCACATGTGGAAAAATAGTAGATTATCAAAATAAAATTTTGAAAAATATGTTCAGGCTGGGTATTGATGTCCTTGATCCATTAAAAAAAAATATTGAATTTAGATACATACAGAAAAATTTATGTTGTATACAGTTTGCATATGTCTAAATTGTAATTGGTTTCACTTTAAAACTTGATTAAGGAAAAAATATTTAATAAAACACTATGAAACCAAATGAACTGGTTAGATATCATAGTTTCAAATCTAAATTTGAAAAAATTATAATTTTATCCTTCATACAAAAAAAATTATGTTGTATACGGTGAGCATCACTCCTTAAAAATGTTGTTTACTCATAAAAAATAGTTTTTGAAGGAGATGAAAAAAAAGTGCAATCTGATTCCAAAAAAATTGAAAAAAAATATATTTAGAATCTATAGAAAAAACTTCACAAATCACTAGTTTACATCATCTTCAAATTCCTCATGGTCTAGCTGCTATAGGAGCCCGAAAGTGAAGATTTAGTTAAAAAATCAGTTTAGTGTCCAGTTTGCCCAAAAATTATAAACCAGTATTGTGGGATCACCCTAGGGAATGGGTGATTCCACCTTGAAGGGGCAGATCTACAATGGAATGGATGACTCCATACCAAAGGGGTAGGTCTACTAGGGGATGGATGGTTCTACCTTGAAGTGGCAGAGTCGGGAGGGAATGGGAGGCTACACTACAAAGGGTCGGATCATTAGGAGATGGGTAGTATTCCCTAGAAGGGATAAGATATAGATGAAAAGAAGTTGAAAAAACACAAAAGTAGATTTGACACAAAATACTAGCATGGTGGGTGTGGTGAATGCAAGTATTCTCAAATCTAAAGACTCAAGAAAGGAGATAGGGGATAGTATAGTTGGTGTGACATTTTCATGAGGATGATTGGGCTTGCTTGGATGCGTACAACCTTGGATACATAGCATAAATGTTAGTCATTTGATCCCACTGGCTGTTATTGACTACCTAGTAGATTTATGGCAATCGAACACTAGCACATTCCATCTCTCAATGGGGGAGATAATAGTCACCTTAGAGGATGTATGAAGGATCCTCAAGCTACTGATCAAAGGATCGAGGATGCTAGGGTTAAGTGTGGCGGTGCCCACACTCTTGGAGAGACTCTTCTAGTCACAAATGCCACCTAGTTAAGAGTGCTAGATATAGATAGATGCATTTATTTAGTGTCAGGAGTGACACTATACATATGTGGGTTGACCAACGAGGTACTATTGTTGAATTAGAGTGGTAGATTCTTTAGATTGACCTTGAGAGAGGTGGTAGTGGATATGATTGATGAATAGAGGTGATATGCATGGGGACCATGCATGATAGTATAATATATAAGGATATGAACTTAGTACGCTATAGAGGTACATAGATTATCACCCACATCACTGGGGTACAAGTGTAGGTGGGGGATCACATTGCCATGACCTAAATGATAGGGCAAAGTGTGGATTGATTGCATTTAACTAGAGAAGGCTATAGTACTTAGAGGTATAGGGCATGGTATGCTAGAGGAGGTTGTTGGATGAGTTAGAGAGGGATATGTCATTTAGAGGCCATATAGGGCTAATGACATGCGAGAGAGGATCGATAGGTATTAAACTACATGTTTAGCACCTACTATATCATCAGGAGGTACCCAAACCTGATAAAGAGGTAAAGTGGGGGAGGATGTAAGGGAGTGCAGTTAGCCTAAGGGGGCGAGTTGGCTCCATGGGAGCGTTCTGGGAGCGCACCAAGTGAAACTAGGGTTCAACTCAGGGAACTTTCCCATATCAATACAAATCTAGGGTTGAAGTGAGGGAGCTCACCTAGGTTTGATGCAGAGATGAGCCAAGGGTTGCATCCGAGTTGCATCAGGGTTATGAGGCTGGGCCAAAACCAGGTTCCAAGTGAGCACCAAGGTAGGCGAATGCCATGGCCAAGTCCTTGGGCAACCAAGTGGGGTGTTGTCAAATGCTGGAAGGATGTGGGATTCTTCTATGGCCAAGACATTGTGATGACTTCCTAAGGCTGAGTAAAGGGGATCTAGACATGGCAGTGGGTTCCCAGGCCAAAATCAGAAAACCAGAAATTGGGGATGCATGCGGAAATAGTGGCACATCCTACAAAGGTCTGGGATTGTGACAAAAAACTATTATGGGGGAATGATAGTACCCCAAGCACAAGAGACTTGCATTATCATGGTGATTCTTGTTCTCCAGTGAATTTTCATGGTGGGGAAACCCAAGGAGGCACATAAGAAAATCATTGAAGTGAGCAAAGTGCAAAGTACTAAGGTGATCAAGGTGTGAGAATAAGGATGGGTGCAGTGAGGAGTGGGGTTGTGTTCAGAGGGTGAAGCAGAGACTACAATCATTGCAATGTGGACTTGAAGATCCCAAAGTGGGGGTCCTAGGTCTTGGAGGTGGACTTGGAGTTCTCGAGGAGAAGGGGGGCCTGTGTCTTGAGTGGGGAAGTCTTCTAGGATCCACGAGAGGTCTTTTAGTTGTAATGAGCCACACAGCAGTTCTGAAGTGATCAGGGGTCACAAGGTTTGGAAGCAACATGAAGAGATATAGCTAGGGGTGAGATCAACATAAGATCATAGCTTGAAGAGTTGGTGCAAACCTAGGGGTGGGAATTTTAATTGGGTTCTTGGGCAGAACTCAGGGTAGTGAGAAACTCTGTTGCAATTGATGTAGATGGGGCCAAGGGCCATTGAAATAAATAAAGCTATCCATTTACCCCAACTCTAGTGTTGTGCATTGTCTCTTGTGTAAATATTGGATTGCATTTCATTATGTATATAACTTGCATTGTTAGAGTTAAGTTTTGTTGTGCATTGGATATTTTGGGAGTTAGTGTTTGTAGGTTTTGAGCTTGGGTTGGTTTGGAGGCGTAGTCTGGATCACTTGGGAACCCTTGATTCCCACAGACAAGGGAAGAAAATATCTATGGTGCCACATGAGAGCTTGGCACCGTGACAGTTGGTATCAAAGCAAGGCTTGATACCCCAAGCTAGCAACATCACATATTTTGGAGTGAGGTTATGTTAAGTTGGGATCGATGGATTTTGATGAAGAGAATTTTGAAAGAGGGTCAAGCTCTAAGGGGGAGTAGAATAACAACCCAATACAACACATCAATGTGGATAGGGGTACAATGAGGACCCGAGATAAAGTCATCGATTTGGAGCATAGAATGGAGTCCATGGAGGATGCAGATATGGACAACATGCTAGATACATTGGAGGAAGAGGTCAGGGACCTCCATATCCAACTAGAGAGTCAAAGTATCGATTTCAAGAAACTAGAGGATGAGGTCCAGTTCTTGAAGGGGGTCATTGCATAGGGTGTGATGAAGCCAGGGCACAAGGCCAAACCCCCAAAAGGCTACGATGGACAAATGGATGACAAAGTTCTAGAGAACTTCTTCCGAGACATGGGGCATTATTTGGACACACTAGTGGGATACTTGGATGAGGCCAAGGTGAGGACTGCTTCCACACTCTTGATGGGGGCTACCAAGATATGGTGGAGGACCAGAGTAGAGGATCTGAGGGCAAGAAAGACGGTGGTTAAGGTGGAAAACTAGGGTGAGCTACAAAAGGTTCTTAAAGATCAATTCAAACCGGGGAATTCGGCCTAGTAGGCTAGGTTGAATCTCATGAGCTTGAGACAGAGTGGGGCAGTTAGGGACTATATAAAAGCCTTCACAACCTTGATGTTGGAAATTAAGGATATGTCTTATGAGGATAGGTTGTTTCAATTTATGAGGGGTCTACAATCGTGGGCTCAGCAAGAGCTCCGACGTGGGAATGTCCATACCTTAATAGAGGTAGTTGCAATAGCATACCAACTACTAGATTACAAGAATGAATTGCAAAGGGATAGTGGCAGGTTGAGTTCTTGCAAAAGGGAGTAGAAGACACCCCAAAAAGAGGACAAGAGTAAGTCCAAGGAAAAGGAAAATGATAAATCAACGGGGAAGTCTTCCAACACCAATAAGACAAATGGGAGTGGGTCTCAAAAGACCCAAAGTAGTAAGAAAGGATCAGCACGACCAAAGGATCAGGAGTCAAGGACTCCCAGGAGCCAACGTGGGTTTTTTGTATGTGGGAACCCAGATCATTGGGCTAGGTATTGTCTAGAGAGATAGTGATTGAGTTCAGTAGCCCACACTCAGAAAGTAGAGAGATGATTCAACTTTAGCCATGGGGATGATCCAAGGTTTGAGTGCATTGAGTGCACAAGGTCAGTTGAAGGCCACTGCGGCCAAGCCAGAAAATAAGAATAAGTTGTGTTATGTGGAGGTTCATATGAATGGGAAGAGCACCATTGGAATGGTAGACCCATGAGCCACACACAACTACATCTCATCAAGGATAGAAATTGAAATGGGGCTAAAGGTGCAAGTAGGCACAGGCTCCTTTAAGAAAATCAACTCACCAACTAGGAGAGAGATGACTAATATTAAGAACATATTGGTTAGAGTGGGTGCGTGGAAGGGCCACATGGATCTGATGCAAATTGAAATGCATGACTTTGAGTTGATATTGGGGTAGGAATTTTTGAGGGTTGGCAGAGTTGCAGTGATTCATCACCTGGATTCTATGTTGTTTTTGGATCCTAATCAGACATGTGTGGTCAAGACGACAGAGAAGACATAATCTAAGAAGACTTAGATGGTTTTGGTATTGAGCTTTAAGAAAGCGGTGAAGAGGAAGAATAAGGAACCGATTTTTCTATCTGCACTACTTGGGGGTTGGGATGACTTGGATAATGTGTTAGAGACACCAATCCCACCAAAAGTAGAGGAGATCATCGTTGAGTTTGGGGATGTGATGCCAGAGAAATTTCCTGCACAAATTTTGTCGAGGCGGGCCGTACATCACAATATTGATCTTGAACCGAGGGCAAGGCCTCCAAACCACACAACATATAGGTTGTCTAGACTAGAGATGGTTGAACTTAAGAAATAGTTCGAAGAGTTGTTGGAAGCGGGGTATATCAGACCATCTCATTCTCCATATGGGGCACTTGTGTTGTTTCAGAAGAAGAAGGATACAACATTGAGGTTATGTGTGGATTTCAAGGCCCTCAACAAGTTAACCATCAAGAACAAGTATCCCATACCACTCATTGCAGACTGCTTCGATTTCTTGTCTAGGGCAAGGGTTTTCAGTAAACTTGATCTGAAGTAGGGGTATTACCAAGTGAGGATAGCACCAAGGGATGAAGAGAAGGTTGCATGTGTGACCAGGTAGGTATGGGTCATACGAGTTCATGTTGATTCCATTTGGCAATGCACCAACAACATTTTGCACACTCATGAATGATGTGTTCAGGCCATTGTTGGATAAGTCTATTGTAGTGTACTTGGATGATATTTTGATCTACAACAAGAATATGGAAGAGCATAATCAACACTTGGAAGAGGTTTTTGAGTTTCTCTGAGAGCACAAGTTGTATGTCAAGAAAGAGGAATGTGTGTTTGATCAAGAAGAGGTACTCTTCTTGGGTCATATCATTGGAAAGGAGAAGATCATACCAGATCCAAAGAAACTATGGGCAATTAAGGATTGGGAACCGTTGCAGAATGTTCAGAGGTGAGATAGTTTTTGGGTTTGGAAAACTATTACTGAACGTTTGTTGAGGGGTATTATAAGTGTGTTGCACCTCTCACTGATCTTCTCAAGAAGGATAAGAAATGGAAGTGGAAATACAAGTGCCAGGCATCATTTGAGACATTAAAGGAGAGGCTTACAACTTCACCTATGCTGGCATTGTTTGATTTCACACAACCGTTTGAGGTGCAAAGCAATTCTTCAGACTATGCTATTGGAGGGGTGTTAATGCAGGATGGGCATCCACTGGCCTATGAGTCTAGGAATTTGAAGGATAGGGAGAAGAATTACCCTTCCCATGAGAAGGAAATGACGAGGATCATCCATTGTCTCAGAACTTAGAGGCATTACCTCTTGGGAACTCACTTTGTGGTAAAGACAGACAATGTATCCTCAACATATTTTAAGACACAGACCAAGTTGACTCCAAAGCAAGCTAGATGGCAGTAGTTATTAGCAGAGTTCAATTTTGCGATCCTCTACAATCCTGGGAAGACGAATGTTTTAGCGGATGCTCTAAGCAGGAAGGCTCAGTTAGCTGCAGTGGAGGAGGTGGTGTTAGAGGCTAATCCAGGGGAAAGCAGGGTGGAACTATCTAATGAGGTATTGGAATCCATCAAGCAGGGCTATGAGATGGATCTTCAAGCAGTAGAGCTCTACAAACAAGCACAAGAGGGGAGGACTTAGGAAGTTTGGCATTAAGGATGGATTGTTGGTTTTCACCCAGGATCAAGTCTATGTCCCTAAGTGGAAGAACTCGAGGAGGGAGATTTTGCATGAGTGTCATGACATCATTTGGGCTAGGCACCCAGGGTAGAAGAGGACCCTCGCACTTCTATAAAGGGGCTTCTATTGGCCAAAGATGAGGCATGATGTAGATGAGTATGTCAGGAGTCACCTCATATTTCAGCAAGATAAGGTTGTGACCAAGCATCCGGGAGGTTTTCCCCAGCCCCTACCTGCTCCTGTGAGACCGTGGGCAAGTGTGAGTATGGATTTTATTACAAGGTTTCCTTAGGTGGATGGATATAGTAGTATAATGGTGGTGGTCGACATATTCTCCAAGTATGCCATATTTATTTTGTGCAAGGCACCATGCAGGGCAGAGGATGTTGCAAACTACTTTTTTAGGAATGTGGTGAAGCATTGGGGTGTTCCACTTAGTATCATCAGTGATAGGGATGCCAGGTTTACCAGTGCATTTTGGAAAGAGTTGTTCAAATTGATTGGAACAAAGTTGCTCATGTCAACCAGTCATCATCCAGAGACAAATGGATAGACTAAAAGGATAAATGGGATCTTGAAAGATTATCTCAGGCACTTTGTTTGGTCAGACAAGTCCAATTGGCTAGGCTTATTGGACCCAACTCAATTTTGTTACAACATGAAAAAGAGTGCATTGAGTCAGTATTCGCCATTTGAGTTAGTAACAAAGCAACATCCACTGACTCATCACACAGTGTTGAGTGGATACATGAGTGAGTGTCCAAGTGCAATGGATAGATTAAAGGATTGGCAAGACTGGGTTGGTTTGGAGGCGTAGTCTGGATCACTTGGGTGCCCTTGATTCCCACGAAAAAGGGAAGAAAAGAGTTATGTTTCCGCACAAATAGGGTGACATGCCAATTTGATGTGAGACAAGATTTACCTAAGTGGTTCCATAGGTTTGCAAGATTGTTGTGGGAGACTAGAAAGTGAGAGTCATAGATAGCCCCTTTTGTAGTAGCATATTCCTAGCATAGGGTATAGGAGGCACTATGGGATATGTAGGGAAAGGTAGATTACCTCAATATTACAAACATACATGTCAAATCGTGGGTACAAAAAAGGCCTTCGTTGATGGTACAAGTACCAATAGAAACAAAATTGAGTGGGATGCAAGTAGTTGTGGATGAGTCTGGGAGAGAAAGAAAAATAAGGATTGGTAGGATTCAAAGGGGGTAAGGACATAATATATAAGGATATTGTGGAGAAGGAGGTCATGACTACGAACAAAAAGGGGAGATGGCATGAGAGGGGGAGGAGAGGATGGACATCGATACAGAGGTCTAAAGATCACCAAAGATCACCTAGCATGCCACCCCTAGAGGACGTAAACTCATAGAGGAGTGGAGGATAGGAGGAGGATTTGGAGGCACGGTTGGTGATAAAAGAGAGTCATGTGGATGATTTATAGGGGTGGTTGTATTATATACAAGATGTTCTCACAACTATCTTGATTGAGCATGATAGTATGTAAAAGAAGAGAGATGGATTGCAAGGACAAATGAGCATTGTATAGGGAGATCCCCTAATAGTGACAATGGAGTGAGACAGCCTGAGGTTGGCACAAGATTCTTGGGGATTGGAGAGGGTGTGGTTGTAGGGAGATCGAATATGTATTACCAGGAGAGAGATGTAACAAGGAAACAAGGGGGAGGATCAAGGGTGACAAAGCTAACATTTTAGCTAACTAAGGTGAACAAGGAGGCACAATATTATATAACCCTATATGAGATGGCCATATTAGCAGAGTAGAGGGTGCCTGGTTTCTCCTAGGTAGGGGATCGAGGAGGAGAGGATCATCGATGATGTGATCAACATCGACCATGAGTGGTTTACATGGCCACCAGGAGTAGGAGGAGGAGGGGTGGAGGGTCAATAGAGTCAGGGGAATACAAGCCTCCCCCACACACTTAGATCCAACCAGTAGTGGTTAGACGAAGGATGGACCGAGATAGATTTTAGATTGATGTACAAGGATTATTGTATATGATGAGATAGATGTATATATGGGTATTGATTGTACATATATGTGACATTGATTATTTTAGCATTTCTTATATTTATTGTGATGTATATATGGACATTGATTGTATATATATGGGAAATTTCTTATGATGGTTATTTCATGTATATATGGGTAAAAGCAAGAAGTTGGGTCCATGAAGAGGGGAAGTTTTGACCAAACAAACTACTTGAAATGTGTACCCATTTTCAAAAAAATGGGTACCTGCTTAGGAATGGCACCTAGGCCTAAATTCAAATAGGTACCCATTATGCTTCAAGTACCCACTAAAAATGTGTACGTGTTTATAATGGACATGCGTTATGAAACGGGTACCCATTTTAAAATGGGTACCTATTTCGAAAAGGTATTTATTATTTTTTAAATTGATTGTCACCTCATTTTCACCTGTGAACTTTCTAAGGCAATAGAGAGAAACAAAGGAAAATGGGTACGTGTTTTTGGAGCATTGTAAACCCCCAAATTATGATTGCCACCTCCTCCCTTCGACATATTTTACCTCAACGACCTCCATGTTGGTTTTTCTATTTTTTTGGCTTTATATTTGACATTTTTTATTTGTAATTATAGTTTAGGGTTTGTTTAAAATAGTTGTAATTAGGTTGTTCATTCTATAGTTTTTAAATTTTATTAGCAAACAAATTCATCAACATAAACAAAAAACCCTAAATCATAAACTAGAAACCATTAAATGTCATATCTCGATTTCATTTATGCATTTTAAAAATTAAGCAAAATTGAAATATTTGGAAAATAGAATTTATCATTTTATGTATGGAAATTGATAAAGTGCAATTGATCAAATTGAAAATGAATATTACGCAATTTTCTGATTTAAGAAATTTCTTCATGAGATTATTGATTAAATGTCACTGATAAGTGGACAAGTGTAAAAATGTGTGTGTGGGAACATGATGAAGTACGAGAACTTGATTGAGGTAGGAATGCTTAGCTGGGTGACCACACTAAGCAAGAATGAAATCTATAATATCGCACACAACAATAGAATATGACATCTGCATATGTTTGAAAGATTGACAAATTGCATTCATACTTGGTGTGAGAATGATAATTAGTGGAAATAACAAATTAGTGTGTTCTTGTCTTATCTTGTTTATTTCAAAATTTATATTCAATAAAATGGAATAAGAAACTCAAATCATCTTGTATGAAAAGTAATGTCATTTTCTTGTGCTTTTGGATGAAATTGAAATACAATTTGAATAGACAACTATGAAAGTGATTGCATATGCATATAATCTCGCAAGGACAAACTTATTTTGTGTACACAAATATGTGAATAAATATGTATATGTATGTATATATATATATATATATATATATATATATATATATATATATATATATATATATATATATATATATATATAAATACATATACACATATGTATGTGAATGATTTTTTCTTGAATTTTATTCCACTCTTCAAAGAGAATAATAGATCGTGGGAAATTAAAATTTGTGTAGACACTCAAAATATCCTGATTGATATCATGCTCTTGATCTTGGTTTACTAAAAATTATTCTTCCTCAACCACTTCCCCACTAACCAATTAGTTGAATAATCTTTATTTAATTAATCTTCCTTAAGTCAGATAACACACTTTATTAGATTTATTTCATCATCCCCTAATGTCCCTCTTTTAATTAAATAAATCAATTTTATTTAATTAAATCCTAATGTTCCTCTTTTAATTAAATAAATCAATTTTATTTAATTAAATCCTAATGTTCCTCTTTTAATTAAATAAATCAATTTTATTTAATTAAATCTCAATGTTCCTCTTTTAATTAAATAAATCAATTTTATTTAATTAAATCCTAATGTTCCTCTTTTAACTAAATAAATCAATTTTATTTAATTAAAGTCTAATGTTCTTTTAGTTAAATAAATCAATTTTGTTTAATTACATCCTAATAGTTCCTCTTTTAATTAAATAAATAAATTTTATTTAATTAAATCCTATAGTTCTTCTTTTAATTAAATAAATCAATTTTATTTAATTAAATCCTATAGTTATTCTTTTAAATAAATCAATTTTATTTAATTAAATCCTAAGGTTCTTCTTTTAATTAAATAAACCAACTTTATTTAATTAAAATCCTAAAATTCTAATATCCTCTCATATGATTTAAATAAACCCAAACATTTAAATCATATGTCACAAATCAACTAATTCCATCTAAGTTAATTAATCCTAAATTAATTAAATCCTAACACTAATCTCCCATTCCTTTAGCTTTTGACTCCACCCTAGTCAAGTTGCAAATGTAAATCAATTTATTTGATTTACTAATTACCTATTTTCATTCCAAAAAGTGGCATATTCTTGAAATACTCCACCCAATTGACTTTTCCCTCCAAAGGACTTTGTCCTCTTTCTTGAACCACCTTGGCATTAAAAGCTCTTACATGTCCTCTTCTTACACAAGCCACCTTGGCTTTAAATGGGTCTTACACCTCCTCTTACACAAGCCACCTTAGCTTTAAATGGAATCTTACACATTCTCTTACACAAGCCACCTCAACATTTATTCTTCTTGCACATCACATCTCCTCGAGATTCATTAGCATGTTGACAAGTGGCATTATGCTATTGGTCTATTCTTTAATCCTGCATTCATCAATCTTCTCCATTCTTCAATCCTTGGCTTCTATAAATAGAGGCATCATTCTCTCAATTTGGATCCATCAACTAAGAGTACAATTACTATAGCCATTTGAGCTCATAGAATTTCATATTTTCATCCATTTTAGCAAGATTTGAGCCATTTTTTATACTTTGTTAATCAAATCCATCATCAAGCTTATCAAGGGGTTAGGAAAGGGCTTCTTTCCACACCAAAGGAGCACTAATCCCCCTATGGGATGCTAGTTTGAGCACTTAGAATAGGATTTCATTAGTATTGTATTTGATATTTTATCTTGTTTTCATGTTCTTGTGTTCAAATTAATTTCATAGGGAATGCTTAGTCTTACCTATTTCTTGACTAATGACCAATTGTTTGTTCATGTTTGAGCAAGTATAAAAGGAGCATTCACAATTTGTAACTCCCACTAATAATGGATGGAGGTCGATTCCCTCATATGGTAAAAATCCTCAGTCAAAGGTAGAGGAAATGGAGGAGTGGACGACCAACTAATAAAATGGAGGAAGTAAATTAAGACCCACTAACTCTCCAAAATTAGTAAGGATCATTTGAGTCTAATAATCAAGAAGAATCAAGTAAAAAGAAAGAAAATCAAGGAAAATGTAGAGAGAAGAGAAGGAATTCATGGAGTTGGAGGAATGATAACTCTTCCAAAGGAAGGAAAAATCACATAGGAAGTATTGTTTGAGGTATTTCAAACTAGCTTAGTTTGTCTCTCTCATTTTTGAATAAGTTTTCTATCTTATAAAATGATTGCTTACATCTTTGTATTATGTTTCCTTATCGAGCATGTTCCATATTTTGGGTTATTTGTCTGCTCTGTCGATCGACCATGTCGATCCATGTAAAGCCCATGTGGGCTGAGCTACCTTGAAGGCTTTGTGATTTTATATTATTTCTCCACCCTATGTAGGAGGATGGGTTTTCCATACCCATGATGGGATCTTAAACGTATGATATTAAATCACCATTGTCATGGCCAATTGATCGACCTGTGTTAATTTGTGTTTTCAGCTTGCATGCATATAGTCACCCTGTAGGGGACTAGCTAAAGGGAACATACCTTTTATGTATATCATTTGAGCAAGATGCTCACTATATTTCGAATCCCACCTAACCATGCGTTAAGGTGGCGATGAACGCCCTGCTACACGCAAGGGTCAAGCGATGCATAATCCGCTTTTATTTCATTTAAAACTCACCACCCACTATTAAAGGGGTTAGCGATATCGAACGATATTTTGTTCGATGAATCAATATACTTTGATATCCATGATGACCCTTTCATGGCCACGAGTGTTGTAAGAAAATGTTGTATAGTATGGATGAATATATATATATATGTATATATATTATGTATATATACATATATACATATATATACGCATGAATGCTGATATATATATGACCACTGTTGAATTCCTTGTGTTTTAACTGAGTCAAAGCATCGACCATGCTCTATTGTTATATATGTATTTTGGGGTGTTAAACACCACTATGGAATTAAACTCGTGGCTTAATAGATATCGAAAATTATTAACAAGCCCCAAGGTATCGATTTCATGTTATCAATGGATGATAACATGAGTATCGTATCATCTTGAGGGATGGATTTGATGGGTAAAGTATAAGTTTAATTTATAGTATTCTTTAAACCAAGTCTTTACCTTGATCGAAGAGAACTGACATGAATACTTTGATTTGTAACAAAATGAAGGTATAATATCTTTGTTAATATTGTTTATGGGTGTTGTATGTCAGCTTTGTTTCATCGATTTTTTTATTTTTAGTCCTTATGAAAGACAAGTGACTGTGAAATAAATGTTTTCATTTGAATCTAAACAGAGAGTAGATGATTTCTTAACTTAAGAGAACAATTGAACAAATTGATGATTTTTTTTCTTCTTTGAATATGAAAGTATACCTATATGAAAGGGAATTTTATTTAAATCTTTAGAATTTATACACATATTTCAAATTTATTCATTTTTAGGTATATATGTGAACATGCATAAAGATTCCTTTATGCATGCTCACATACATGTGGTATACCTTCTATTCATCTAGGTTAATTTACTCATAGAGCGTATTAAATCTCTTCCAAATGGAACACATTGTAAACATGGAACAGTGTTGAATTGCATATTTCATATGATGAATAGATGAATGGTTTACCTGACTTAAATGAATAATGTTTAATTAATTTAATTGAATGATACAAGAATTCAGTGGTAGATTGTAGCACACTAGATTTCTGCTAATAGATGTTCTAGAAGGGAGGGATACCCCTTGATATGATAAGATTTCTTCTGAGAATGGGTGGCAAAGAGTGTAGATTCACTTTTCCAAATCTAACCCGAATTGCATTTCATGCAGAATGAGCTTGGCCAAGCTTTGCAAAAAAAATTTTTATATACATGTACAAAACAAACTATTATTATTTACATGCTCTTTGTTGTTTTATTTACCTAACATGGAACTTGCATATTCTAATAGTAGATAGAAATGCATGGAGTTAGGCACACACAAATTCCACCTTGCAAACTATATCTCTTGCTAAGTGTTATGTGTAAGGTTGAGAATTCTTCAATTGACTGAAGAATTCTAAGGAAGCATTGATTCATGATTCGGTGGAAAAGTGCCTCAATCATGTTCTCATCGACCAGTGGAGGCTAGTTGTCATAGAAGAATCATATCAAAATTCTATATGTATTATATCATTTAATACATAAAGAATTGAAATGATGTAACAAAAAGAGAACCTTGTAATTTGAATTGACTAAGAGGCGTTGAATGCTAAGTCAACTTGTATGTGATTATTGACATTTAGAAATAAATACGCTTATATTTTTAGTTTAATTGGGTGATTTATGAACATAAATTGCTAAATGGAATTAGCTATGGAATTTGTGTCATAAATTTGATTTTTATAATGAATGATAAATTTTGGAATTAAATCTAGTTGGGTCATGTTACATAAAATCTATACCTAATTTAAACTAAAACCTTAAACCATAAACCATAAAAATTAGACCTAGAAACTAAAACCCTAAACCACAAAACTTAGACCTAAAAACCAAAACCCTAAACCACAAAACCTAAACCTAAAAACTAAAACCCTAAACCACAAAACTTAAACCTAAAAACTAAAACCCTAAATCCTAAACCATAAAACCTAAACCAAAAACCTAAAACACTAAACCCTAAAATTGATAATTTGCAAGGATAAATTAAATTTAAAATTATTTACCATTTTGTCCCATTGTTTAAATTTTAGGCTTACCATTCATATTATGCTCAACCCAAGTTTCCTTCCACCATATTGTAGCATGAAATTTTTCAACTTTATCTTTGCAAAAATTATTTTGTTAGGGTCATAAATATCCTCATATTCATGAAATATTCTTCAATATAGATCACTAATACAATCATTTAATTCTTCAGGGTCTAGACTAGAATGTCCATGAATGGATACAATATTCTTTCCATTCCTTGAGGTAGTAGCAAGGATCACCAAAAACTTTATTTTTATGTTATAGAACTATAAAGTGTTAGAGATTTGATTGAAATTATTTTTGTTAAGGTACTAAATACATATTTTCATCTTCACCAAACTATGCTTCAGTGGCCTCATAAAGAGCTTAATCAATTAGACAGTCTCCTTCAATTTGAAGATTACCAATATTTGATGTCAATATAAATTCTTCAATTTCACCAAGCTTGCCAATCTTAGCATATGAATAGATAAGATGACTGTCAATATGGGTTGATGCAAGAAGTTGGGTCCATAAAAAGCTCAAAAAGTGGAAGTGTTTTTACTGTTTTTCAAAATTTGTCACACTTGGACTGAAAATTTGAAGCACTTACACAATGAATCTTAAAAAAGTCAGTAATATAAAATTTAGTATTTCAAATCTAGTTTCCAAATATGTAATTTATTCAAATACCAAGATTATATAAATTAAATTTTGATAGCCATGTATAAAAACCACTTTTTAAGATTTTTTTACCATACCATGCACGTGTGTGGACACCACTTTTTGACCTAAATAAAAGTATTTTCCTAATTCATTTTGGGGAAAGATATGTAACAACATGAAGATTGATGGGGATATTTTTTTATAATTTTTTTTGAATAATTTTTATTGTCCCTAATTGTTGTTTTAAAAAATCAACGTGTACAGACAACATAATTGGATCTAAACTAAAAAAAAATTGATTTTTTTTTCATTGTGTAGAGAATTGTCTGAAGATTAATGTCATATGTAAAAAAATTAACCAAAAAAAGTTATTAAAAAACAAAAAAAGCCTAATATTTCAAGTTTATGGACCAGTTTGCTTAGAAATTAATTAAAAAATTAAAAAAAATAATCCAATCTTAAACAAAATTAAATATTTGGAAACTAGACATCGTGTTCTATAATGGGTTCTAATTTCATAGATTAATTCGGAAAAAAATCCATTAGCTATATTGCCAAAGTTAGACATTTCTCTTGAACCTGCCTTAGTTTTTTAGTTGCAAGTCAAAGGCAAGGGTCGGGTTGCCAAGCCTTTCTCGAGCCTAAAACCAAGGCAACATGTGGTTTGGGAATTCAAAATTTTAAAAATGCATATGTGTTCTTTATTTGCTTGTTTATTTAAAAATATAAATACCTTTTAGAAACACATTTGCATTATAAAACGTGTATGTGTTATAACGTGTAAACATTACAAAACACATACTCATTATAATGCATACGTGTTTTACAACGCATACACGTTTCTAAAGGGTATTTAAATTTTTAAATAAATGACTCGAGTACGCGTTATATAACACGTATGCGTTTTTTAGTGCATACCTGAAGCATAACACGTACACATTTTTATTTAGGCTTGGGTACCCAAAGCATAACACATATGTGTTTCCTATGGGATTTTTTTGGCAAAAACCTCCCCTCTTCATGGACCTAACTTCTTGATTTTACCCATATTGAAGAGGATGCATTCCAATAAAAGAAGGCAAGATGTGTAGGAGTTAAATACCTATATTTTGCAGCTAATGTATGGAGAAAAATTGGATATAGTAATGAGAACTATCACTTAAATTTTTTATAAAAAAAATTAAGTTTCAAGTTTGCAAACAAACATGACACAAGAAAAAAATCCAAAGTGTAAAAAAAATGTAAGAAATAAAATAAAAGCTACTATAAGTTATATAGATACATTTAATTCTCAATAGTGCTTAGTGTCTCATGAACATAAGAAGAATCCCCCTCCAAAAATTCCCTTATCTCAAAACTACATTATTATAATCCTCTTCAATGACACTAGTTTCATTTCTAATCACATAAGTTTGTTCTTGATAAGAATTTGCACTCTTAGTGAAAACATAACCAATAGTTGAAACTATAGGATTCTCGATCTTGACTTATTTTGTTTATAATCAAATCATATTAGACATATTTATATACAAAATGTATAGAATAAATTGTGACACAATCTATAACACATAATTAAACACATATAATATAGATTATTGTGATAAGGATGGACACCAACTCAACTTAAATGTTTTTTTCTCATCGGTTAACCTTTGGAGTTACCTACATTATCTAGTTTTAGTGTGTAAATTCACTAGTAACATGCACAACATTTTCATTTTTATATATTTTTAGATAGGTGTCTCCAAATTTTATGTGGTTCCATACATTAACCCTCTTAGGACCTATAATTAAGAAGGTATAATTAATAATTGTCACAATTCTTAAATATATGTGACATCATTCAAAAAAGATCATTATATATAGTAAATAACATGATATAGGTTCCAACCAATTCTTTGGACTGAAAACATACATGTGATGATTAAAAACATATGAAAATAAAATAGAAAATCAGGTAGATACATGGTGGAATATAGGATCCCAACTACTTGACACACATTCATGGAACCATAGTCATCCACTTGGAGAATATCATTTAAGTGAGTTTACTAGGTGCAATATAAAAATGTGTGTTTTAATTTTCAGCCATGACCTATCAATTGATAGGTAATTTGTAATATTTTGTTTAAAAGGATTGTTGGATGATGTCTTTAAGAGTTTAGGAAAATTATAAAATTTAGCTCCAAAAGAGATATTTTAGCTTGTGTGGATTCAAATTTCTACATGAGATCACATTCTTTAGGACCTTTTAGCAAAAATATGGGATGAAGGGGGAATATCTTAATAGTATTAGCTTGGGAAGGGAAGTTGGGATTCGTATTTTTTTATTATTTCATTGAGTGTCGCATTGGGTACATGACTTTAATTGTATGATTTAATGTATGTTAGGGGAGGAGAATTGTTTGTATTTTATATGACATAAATTATTCTAGGTTCATGTTGTGCAATGTTAAATTGAATGTGTCTTTAAATGATGTATTTTGAATTTGTGCTTTCAATGTGATTTTTAGTTCAAATTACATGTACATTATTAAATTAGTTTGTTGATATATTTTTTCCTAATTGTTTAACATGCAGTGGCCCTTTCAACATAGAGCAAAACTTACCATTAGTTGATGAATTTGCTATAGATGAGATTCTCTTACATAATGACCAACCTCAAAACCCCTTACATCCACCCTCTCCATATCATAGACTACCATGTCAAAACCCCACAAATCCACCTTCTCCACCTCCTAATCCCCCACTTCCTACATTTGGCCAAACTCGGTTACAAGAAAAGATCAATTGAAACTTAAATATCATTCAAGAGCATATAAATTTGATAAAAAAAAATGAGCTTAACATTCCCCCCCATCTAGCACAATTTTCATCTTTGATGTAAATTTTTGTCAACTCTGTCGATCCACTGATGCAGATTTAGATAGTTTCTAGCGATGGAGAGAAGAGAGGAGACAATTTTATGTAGATGGACTATCTTATAGAGAGATCTAGGACCTTCATATTAGCAAAAAAACCATTGCCCAATATTTCATTAACCTCCATACTAACCAACCAATTCCACCCAATAAAAAATGAATTGTAATTAAATGGTGTAGGCAACCACAAATAGCTACACATTTTTGGGATAGATGGTGGATGGTCTTTGTTACTCCACCACATACCAATTGTGAGGTTACCCTTTTTTGAGAAAATTATGGACTCAATTTGGGTTGGATAAAAAGCCCAACTATTTTTATATGAGGTCATTTCAGGGAGTTGAGCATGGCATGCCCCAAAATAAAGTAAGATCATGTGTTGATCCTCAACGATGTGCTTCAATTCCACCATATTTTTATCCTCCATCTCTTGTTATTCTAGCTCCATTTCAACCCTAGACAATGATGTCGACATTATGAGCATTGAGTTCTCTCTTAGGAGATCTCATTGATCAAACTACCCACATGGCAGTTGAAGTGGGTGATAGAGAGCATGGAGGAGATGCTCCTAGTCATCCATGATATGGTCATACTTAGGAATCAACTTTAGATGCACCTAGTACATCAGTGGTGGAATCATTTCTCAATTTACTATATTCTAAAAATCATCCTACACAGGTGTGTGTATCTTGAGGCACATTTTAATTTGTTTGAAATATACAAAAAATATGTTAAAACATTAAATTATAAATATAATATTAATTTGAAGTGTTCAATGTAGATGCATGATCATAGGAGGCTATCTCAATATGGTCAATTTTGTTTTACATTGACATTTGTACAAGTGGGCACACCTTATGGTTAGGTAAAGCAATATATATTTTAATTTATCTCCATATTATCTAATTTAATTTGAAATTGTACACATGTTGTATCTATGCAAGGAGGTCATGTGATATCCATGGCTAACCAACCACAAGGTTTGGCGAGCGCTCTTGATTCATCATCAACTTTTATGCATAGGGCATATCTAGTGCATGTTTTGAAAATTTATCTAAGTTTGAAATTTACATGTGCTTTAAAAGCTCACTAGATGTATTATGATTTATATATGCAAGATTATAGCAGTATCCTTATAGGTTCTAGGAAGGCTCCTAATCAGGTTCATGACCATGAGCCCATGTTGTTTGAGGTCCTAAACTTTATTAAATCTCCTATACAATGTTTATATCTTTTTAAATTTATATATTCAATTAAAATCATTTTTATCACTAATATTTTCTAACCTAGATTGTTTTCTTTATTTGAATATCCAAGAATTATCATCTCAATCATTTGGTCCTCAATTGACAGTTATACCATCCATTGAACAAAATTTTCCAGTATATTTAGATGATAATGGTAATTTGTGCATACTTTCGGTTGTTTAGATTTAAAAATTTAATTTGATGATTTTATTAGTTATGTTAAATTAATTTCTTTCTTTTTTTAACTTTATCTAATTTCAAGTTTCTTTTACTCTTGTACAACATGATACAGTTCCATCTAGTCCATGTGGAATGAAGAGGAGACTTGATTTGGTTGATCATCCTGATAGTTAGATAGTTTAATTTTATAGACTATATATGTGCCACTTCACATACATTTTACATGTTATTTCATGTCATTTCACATGTTATACAATATGATCACTTGTATTTATTTATATGATTTGACTTTAATATAATTTTTTAGATACATTTTCAGACATGTATTAAATTGTAGACTAGCTCTAGATATATCTAGCATTTCATGTTGAATTTGATATAGTTGATTAAATATTCTCCCATACATGTTATGATCATTATGATTATTAAATGAACACACACATACACACATATTATCTACATTTTCAAGTATGCACTATAAGTTCTTGTCTAGAATCAAATTACATATATTTAGATGTCATTGTTGAATGAAGTTTATAGATGTCTTAAAATGATTAGTTTTCAAAGTTCAATAAAATCACATGGTTAGAGGACAATTTAATAGATTCTTTATAGTTTATCATACTCATAATAAACTAAGGGCATAATTTTAACTATTTTCCAATTCTAGAGAAAAATTTCATCACTAAACAAAAATCAAAGACACAATTTGTATAAAATAAAATTGGAACAATATAAAATATGATTTATAAGTTCATTGAATTTAATACATCGAAGAAACATATTTAACATATTGATGTTTAATACAACTATAACATGATGAAACATATACATGCATATAAATGCAATTAGCTTGTCCACTTGTAATACATCGACTTGATGGGAACTTACAAAAATAATTAATGCAAGTAAAGTAACTATATGTTTTACGAGTCATTTAACTCCAATTCATGCGAGAAAAGAACAATTTAATAAAACTTATTAAATTGGATCTTAGAAATTTCTCACAAATTCAAGTGATTTCTACCATAGGGAAAATTATCTACTATATTAATTGTCATGAGTTGTTGAATGCACAAGTATTGGCCATAAATGCCATCTAGTTGTGGGAGACCTGAAATACAAATGATTAAATATAATTAGGAAATCACTTAAGGGTATGCTCAATGAATGGATTTAAGGGTACAAAATCTAGGATGACCTAAGGGGACCTAAGAGGATATGGCTTAAAGGGGTCCTAAGATGATGGCTTTAGGGTAGTTAAGAGAATTAAATAAGGGTATGCAAGAGGATGGATTAACGGTACCTAAGAGGATATGACTTAAGGGGTCCTAAGAGGATGACTTAAGGGGAGTTAAGAGAATGGAATTATAAGCATCTTGTCAACCCTAAACCCTAGAACCTAAACCCTAAACCATATCCCTCAACCCTAGGACCTAAATCTCATCGGATGAACCCTCAACCCTAAATCATACCCTCTTGATCCTAAACCCTATTTTTATTCTAGATTTGTTATTCTAAGCATCTTTTCAACCCTAAACCCTAAACCGTATCTCTCAACCCTAGGACCTAAAGCTCATGGGATGAACACTCAACCATAAACCATATACCCTCTTGACCCTAAAACCTATTGTTATTCTAGATTTGTTATTCTAAGAATCTTGTCAACCCTAAACCCTAAACCTTAAACCATATGTTAACAAATGGTGCCTCAAATATATTGGTGTTTGGGCCTCTACATTGTCAAACAAACAGTTCAATATTGTCAGGACAAAGTTATTAGTCTGATCGAAATCCCATTGGCAGGAAATGGTTTGTCACTTAAGTCATTGGGTTCCAAGTTATTCTAACTTAAGTCACGGGGTTCTATAATTTCATAACCTCTCGACTTAGCAACTTTAAGGTTCTCTTTGTTGTCGACGAATCACGGGTTTTCATAACTTCGTAACCTCCGACAAGAGATTCTGAGGTTCAGGTTTTTAGCGACTTAGCGATAGAGCATATAAAAGAATCATATCCGAGGAACTTCATGATATCAAAGGGACCCTGGGTTACGTCCCTTCGACAGGTCGATAAGTCGATGGATATGGGGACCACTTGGAGTGGTAAAGTGAATATTAAAGAGACATCCTAATATCAAAGGGAGATGATATACAATCTCCTCAATAGGGGGATGTATTTATTCTTTCTCGTGGGTGTCTTGGTGGGACTCGATCAGTGTCAAGCTAGAAAGTAGTAATTGGTTGGTCGGTTGACTTGGCAGGGGTTGTGGACATCAAAGTGACTTGGTGATTTTGAATGGAGTGTGAATGAAGTCTCTTTGATGGTCCAATATAGCAGACAATTAGACCGTTTATTGTAGTTTCTCATTGGAAGTTGAACCAAACCATTTCTTGTTGGTTGAGAATGAATGTTATAAAACATTGAACATTCTGCAATGAGGAGAGAGGGAAATAGAATAGGGTTATGTTGCCGAATTCTCTCTAGAATTAAAAAATATGTAAATCTCTTATAAAGGCTTAGAGCCTGTAATTGTATTTGTAACTATACTTTTGTTGTTGAATAATACAATGGCGATCTAGGTTTTTGGAGTGTGGAGTTTTTTATCCAAAAGGGTTTTCCCATGTAAATCTTGTGTGTTCATGTTGTCTGTTTCATCTTTCATAGTAATTGGTTATGTTTGATAAATTTGTTAATGGTGTTGTTGGAACTAGTTTAATTAGCATTAACTTTTCTCTAAGGTTCAATGTGGGAAATGAACTATGTCTAATTCCGCTTTGTGGCATAGTAGTGCGTGTCTTTGAGGCGATCTAAGAAAATAAAAGCTACCAAAGGCACTACTGATCTTGTATGTTTCTTTTTGAGATGAAAAAAATTTGCAACACTATATCCCTCAACCATAAACCATATACCCTCTTGACCCTAAACCCTATTGTTATTCTAGATTTTTTATTCTAAGCATATTGTCAACCCTAAACAATATCCCTCAACCCTATGACCTAAATCCCAAGGGATGAACCCTCAACCCTCAACCTTATACCATATTCCCTCTTGATCCTAAACCTTGAGAGGGGGTTATGTGATATGATGGGAGGAGAGTAGGTAGATGATGACTAAAGGGGTCCTAATAGGATGGATTAAGGGGAGTTAAGAGAATGACTTAAGGGGATGTAAGAGGATGGATTAAGGGGACATAAGAAGATATGGATTAAGGGGTCCTAAGATGATGTCTTAAGGGGAGATAAGAGAGTGACTTAAGTGGATGTAAGAGGATGGATTAAGGGTAGATAAGAGGATGGCTTAAGGGGTACTAAGAGGATTTCTTAAGGGGACTCAAGAGAATGACTTAAGGGGATGCAAGAGGATGGATTAAGGGGACCTAAGAGGATATGGCTTAAGGGGTCCTAAGAGGATGGTTTAAGGGGAGTTAAGAGAGTCACTTAAGGGAATTCAAGAGGATGGATTAAGGGTAGATAAGATGATGGCTTAAGGGGAGTTAAGAGAATGACTTAAGGGGATGTAAGATGATGTATTAAGGGTACCTAAGAGGATATGGTTTAAGGGGTCCTAAGAGGATGGCTTAAGGGGAGTTAAGAGATTGACTTAATGGGATGTGAGAGGATGGATTAAAGGTAGATAAGAGGATAGCTTAAGGGGTCCTAAGAGGATGGCTTAAGGAGACCTAAAACAAAAAATAATTTAATTATAATTAGGAAATGACTTAAGACTAACATAAGAACATGGATTAAGGGGAGATACACATTCAAGCCTTGACTCTAATTTATGTGATATTTTTTTAAACTATATATAGACTATCAATTAAATATATATACAACTATATAATTACCTATATTTATTTATTTTGTTGTACCATTTGCATCCTCTCTTTTTTGCAATGCATCTATGATTGTCTTATGATCATCCATTAAAAGTGTCCATAACACTTTATTAGCAGGCCTCCCTTGATATCTAACTAGTTTTATATTGGTTTCCAAAATCAAATGTGGGTAATGTATAATCTTCTCATGTCTTTCATAGCCTTCAAATGTAGGCAAACCATTCTTTCTTATTAGATATTTTAAAAGCTAGATGCCAACAATGACCACAAAACCAATTGGATACTGAAGTTATCATCATCCACTCTAGTATTTACCAAATTATGTTTTCTCTCAACACATCTAGCCAACCAATACTTTGTCTCCTCTTCATTCCCCTTAGGTGCAACAACAACATACACATGTCCTGCAAAAAAATATTTAATTCAATAAAGAGAGACATATATTTAATTCACATACAAACATGCATACATATAAAATTATATATATTAAAAAATAATGTAATAAAAAAAAAAATCAATTTAATGTACATTCTTGTACAAGGTTTGAAACACAATCATAAACATTTGATGCAAACACTTGATTAACCTCTTTAATTATCATTCCACGTTGATCTTGTGTTGATGTAGGTTTTAAGGCTCTTTGTTGTCATTATTTATGTATTTTCACATGCCTCCCAATCACCTACAATATAATATTGAAAAAAAATCAAGCTCCCTTGCTCATAGTGTCCACGTGTTTGCATTTGAAATCTTAAACGAATGTCATTTTTTCAATCCATTAATTATTTCACAATCTTGTTGAGTAAGAAGATTATTTTCTTTAAATAACCAAAAGGAGCATCGAATTATTGAGCTCACTTGTTCCTGTAAATAATTTTGTATTGCACCAATATACAATTGCATGTGCATCTCTGAATTTCACCACATCCTCAAATTTTAGTTTCTCTCTAGAAAGAGCTCTTTTCACACATGCACATGCTCTATCATGTTCTCCTTTACTATGTCAAACTTTAAAAAAATCCACATGTGTTGGATATTATATTCCTTATGAGCTCTACATAACAAATAAAAAAATTTAGCATCCTTGTGATGGGTAGGGGTTGTTGCTGTCACAATTCCCTAATCATTTAATCTTTTTATTGTCAACTCGAGAGTGTCTAAAACTATCTACAGTAAGAGTTGGACTGGTTTTGAGAGGTTTTATTGTCGGTCTGCTTTATCAAGAGTGGTTTGGTCTTGTTCCTTTTCTATCGTAAGTGTCCCTATGCTATTCTTCTAATCTATTCCTCACTCAACTTATTCTAAAACTTCTAAATGAAACAAGTCATTCCATAATAGAAAGTGTAAAGAGATAAGATGTATTCCAAGCTAAATCAAATTATTAGGAATGGATGATTAAACTTAATCTATTTATAGAAAAATGAGAATCTATTTTAACTTGAATTCAAAATATAACTAATCAATAGAATTGAAATCTAACTAATTTAAAAGAAAACTATTTCATTCTTCATACATCCAGTTCTAATGAGTAATAATCTCTTTTGTGCATGATCCATTAAGAACATAACCATTCATCAATGATTAACTATTTTATCCTTAATCTAATATATTGGAATTTAAACTAAGTTAAATAAGAAAGATTCTATTTTATCAACACAACGATGGAATTAAGATCACAACAATACAATTCTGAATTTAAGATCTATTCTAACATTATACTCCTAGAATAATTCTAACTATAAACAGGAATGAAGATGAATTGATAATTAATAGGATCACCTTCCTTCGGAAGAGCGGGCCCTGCTCTACCTCTGGAGGGATCTAACACAAAATTGGATCAACTTCTTCCTTTTATTCTATCAAATTTTCCCAAAGAGGGGCAAAGTAGAAAATGTTTCAACTAGGAATTGAAAAACAAAATCTACTTGAAAACAAAAACTAATACATTCTACTACTAACTAACTTGAGACTGGATACATATATCCTTCTCTTATTTGAAAAGAGAGAAAATGTGAGAAATCAAACTAACTTTAGTTTATTAAAGACATCCTAGAGCGCAAGAAGAACAATCATGAAGATCTTATGATCATCTTCAGTTGACGTTGAACAAAACTGTAGAGGTGGATTGTATGCTGGCTGGAACTGTTTATTTAGCTAACAAGTTAGTTGCTTGAAGCTGCTAAGTCATGATGGGTTAGCTGCCAGTTTCATTTCAATAGAAAAATGGTTAGCACTTCATCTAATCCATAAATACTCTTCCAGTAATGAGTTAAACATTCATAACAATGAAACAATCAAAAATTAAATGCCATTCAATTATACATTCAAAGAAAATAAGGATTTATATAAAAGCATTCATATTCTAAGTCTTCATGCATAATTAAGTTCATAAATGAAGCATATAAAAGATAATATCATATTTTTTTAAGCCAAATATAAAGTATCAAGTGTTAAACAAAAAATATATGAGGTCTTTGCAAGACCTCGTCATCATCCCCCTCCTTCTCTTAACCATGTCCTCATGGTTACAAATTGATTACATCAGGGATGTCTTTGTTCAGAGTTTCAATCCACAAGGCACAATCAAAGACTCCTCCTCTATATTGGTTTGATGTCCTATGTTTATTGGCAAATCCATGGTTCTATTCCAGTTTCTCATACCAATATTTCAAGACTTCTGTAGGTATCATTTATGGTGCATTGATTTTTGGAGTAGGAATAATAATGATGGGGATCCTGAACCTCATCCCAATCCAAATCTCTTTTTGTTTCTATGCTAAACTAATAACATGTCTCACCCTTGTCAAACTCCATCTGATATTGTTTTGGCTGATAGGCTTTCTTCTCCTTAACTATTCAAGAATGGAATTATATATTTCTCTACATGCTTCATGAGATAATGGGGTTAACATGCCTTATACATCCTGAAAACATGCAATACTCTTTAATAAGTTAGACACATAAATGGGAGAAACATCATTGATTCTGGCCATGGATCTGAATTTCTTAATGTAGTCAATTGCATCAGGTGTCTCTCCTCTCAGTGGTAGACCACACCTTTTATGCGCTTCTCTATATTCTCCCATTCTTTTCCTCCATTCAATTTGATTCTACAACAAAGAGACAAATGACCTAATATGGAGCTCCCCAACATAGATGTCAAGGAGAGAATCATCTATATCTCCCATAATGAAAGCATGCTGATAAAATTCACACATCTATTTTTGAATACTTGGATGACTTTTAAAATAAGATTGAAGAAAATCATTGTTAGTCCAGAAATCAATAAGCCTTTATAACACAAGTTGATTTAATTTCTATTTCAAAAATAAATCTCTAAGAAATAAATCATACATCCCTAAAGGTTTCTTGGTGGCTACTAGTGCAAAGGCTATGTCCACGGCTTCACTTACCCTCTTCTCTGCTTCATCTTTTTCTTTGGTAACTTTTTCTATCTTATTCTGAGGTTGTTCATTGAGTTGTTTGTATTTCATGGAACTAAGGGAAAGATACCTTGGGCCTATGGTTTTTCCTCCACTGGAGGTAAACTAAGTAATCCAAAAAATGAGAATACCGTCTGCTTTGGTTCTTTCTTTGCAGGAGCTACTCATTGCCTTCTTTCTATTTCTTCCTTCAATCTCTGAATTTCATTATATTTTTTCTCACATTTCTCAGTCACCTTTCCTAGGGTTTCTTTTACACCTTCTAGGTGTGTTAACAACTAGTTTGTATGTTGTTTCAACTATGACTTCAATTTTTTTTCGTTTGTTTCAGACTGAAATTTCTTCATCTTTTTGTTTCAATTTCATTTCTAGCATCATATTCTACATTTTATATTCTTGCATTTCCCTTTCTAACCTAGATAATTTAAGTGCAAACTAAACCTCTTTTTCTTCTCCCTTCTTTTGACTGAAACTATCATCAAACTCTTCTTGGTGTTCTAAGGTTTGTTTCCCTTCTCTATGGATGAATATTTCTTCTATTTGTTTATTTGTCTAAGTTGGAGAATCATGGGAAACATCACGGATTTGGGTTTCCTCAAACAATTGGGACTCTATAAAAACAACATTTTCTTAGAACGCTGGAGATAAAGGCTATGAGACTTCCTTTTCAACAAAAAATTCTGGAGCAATACCTTCTTCTTCTCTAAAAGTAGGGCTTGGAATAGAAGTTTCTCTAACAAGGGAAGATGAAAATAATTCTTGGGAATTATTTCTTGGAGATTGAGAATGTCTTTCTTATTTTCCAGGATCTTCAATATCTGATTCTTCAAATTGAATTACAGTAGGATATTTTTGAGCTTTCTTCTTTCTTCCTCTCTTCAATTCCTTTTTCTCCTCAGGTTTTTCAATTTTTTCATCTTGTTTTCTTTTCTTTAGTTTTTCTTTCTTCTCAACCCCTTTTCTCTTTCTACTACTTCCTTCTTCAGGCTCACATTCATCTAAGGTTTCCATTTGTTTTTCTTTTCTTTTCCTAGAAGGTTCAGCTTCCTTTAAGTCTTGTTTTTGAGGTCTCCCTAGAGGTTTTTCCCTAATTTTCTTTGAACTATTTTTCTTCTCTTCTTTCAAGGTTCTGCTTATGAGGGTTTATACTTCCCAGGATCCTCACCCTCATTATGCATCAAGAATTTTCTCCATTTTTCTTCTCCATCCAAGTTTTGCATAAAATGATGCTTTATAATCAAATGCATTAATCCATGATGTGTAATCCTACTTTCCCTTTCTTTACATTTCATGGCCATATCACTGATTTGAGAAAAAAAGAATACAAGAAAATTTACTCTTACATTTGGCTTAGCTTCTCCATGTTGAATATGAATGAGCAGTCAAAGAGCTAACCTCAAAACTGTAACAAACTTTCCCTCACAGGTAAAATACTTCATTAAGCAATGGAAAATTGACGACCAAGGCTCTGGAGACTTCCTTGGTTAATGCCCTTATTTTTCCCTTTGTGAATCTAAAAGGCTGGCAAAGGTTTTGGGTCAACATGAAATATTTATAGAAGCTCCTTTAAATCATGTTGACCTCACTTCACAATTTCTCCCTCAGCTAGGATTTCGGATAGTGCATTAATAATAGTTGTAGATACTTCAAAGGCTTCTCCTCTCACTACTATGAATTTGATATGGAAATTTCTAATAAATTCTTGAATTACATCCCACTCATACCCTTCATGTTTGAGAAAGAGGTCCATTCAACCCACCTTCTACAACCATTTTTTTATTTCACTATCAATAATGGCCTCCTTTGGTTCAACCATTCTCTTGTAACCCATTTTTATAGACTGAGAATTCAAAAACTTTGAAACAATTTAGGAAATATACAGAAATGCGGATATTACAAAAATGACAATGGGTTTCTTTTCATGAAAAATGAATATGAAGTGGCTCATGATTGCTTCTATACTTGGACATTAAATTCCTTTCATCCAGCATCATGTTTAGTTTTCTCAGAGTGCACTTCGCATGCATGAAACCTCCCATCAATACAATTTTGAAATTTGTTGACGATATGTGGGGGCAAAAAATTCACTGATGTTGATGTATAGATTGATTTCTTTTAAAACCATCACTTCATAATTATTACCTTGAAAATAACAAGTAATGCCACCCCATCTTTTCATCACTTAATAGATTGCATTTGGCATTTAAACATCACAATATGACCTTTATAACAACTTTATGAAAAATAATTAATGCATTTAAACTTTCAAAAATAAATACATCATATAAATGCCTACCTCGTGTGAAATGACATTGATGTTAAAAAATTGTGTCCTTTGACAAAGGAATCAGCTGGAATAATCTTCATGATTTCCAACAATGATCAGAATGTGACAGAGTTTGCCAAATTGTATTGTGTGCTTTGATCACAATTGATAAATATAATTCGTTTCGCTCAATTCCCTCTCAAAATAAAAGGCAGAATGTTGGGCTCAACCCTTGTGGGAGCCCACTTTCCTCCACATGCTATTATGCCAAACCATGAAATTTTGGAATATCAAGTGAACCTATACTTGCACAATCAACAAACAAGTTAGAAAAACAATGAAGCTAAAAGCTTCAAATGATGCATTCATTCCTCTGCTCTAACTAATCATTAAAATTTTAGAGCTATCAAAAGTCTTCCTCTCAAGATATTCTTTGAATACCGAGAACAGCTGATTAGGAGTAATCAGGAGTCACCAAAAGTTTAATTAATTTGAATAGTTAATCAAATTTTCATCAAGGAATTGATTTCTGATTCAATTAGAAGACATTAGGAGCTTTCTGTTTCTGCAAGGAGACATCATAATCTATCTAGATTTGTACCTACAAGAGACAAGAAGATTAGGAAAAAAAATTGAAAAGTAAACCGTCATTGTTGGTTTTCAATTTACTTTCTTTATTCAGAAGGTAAACTGCCATTTCTAGTTTTCGAAAAACCTTCTTTATTCAAGACAACTTAAAAGTACTAAGGACCAGACACTTCACCTAAAGAAGAAAAATCTTCCTCGGTAAAATGTTCTATCCTTAACTGAAGTTTAATTGTAATTCTTCTTTCGATGTTGGTTTATGATATAACCTAAGTCTGTGTCCATTTTGTAATGCCCCGCCACGCAACCCTAAAGGAAGTTGTAATTAACAACTTAAGTGAACCAAATTTTTTTTATAAAGTGCAATTTCACTTTTCTTTCAATTCTTTTAATTTAATTTAATTAAATTTATTTCAATAAGCTCAATTAATTAATTTTAATTATTTAATAATTAAATTCAACCTTTTCCAAGATTAATTTAATTAATTAAATAAATTAAAATTTAATTAAATACAATTTCATCATCAACATAAATATTTCATTTAAGCATAAATTTCACTTAATATTAAAATAACCTCTACTTTCAGCAATGCAATAATTCTAAAATATTGATTAAATAATAAAGCATCCAACATAATCAAATAACAATAATAAGGTAAAACATGACTCAACAATCAGGACTGATGACACACTAAGGCTAGGGCGTCCTGACACATGTTACCTAGCTATTATCTCCCTTTCAACTTAACCGTTGGATCGACATGCTCAGACCTGTGAAACCAGGTGGAGTCGATGTCATGTACCTGCAACCTGAATACCACATAAACAACCTAATATAATATATCCAGCATATAATACACATCGTGAAGAGGAAATCTCATATTCGCAGGGCGCTCGCAAGCGAGTGATGCGAACCCATCCCCTCCACCAATACAGTCATCATAACTGACACTTTCACAATACATCAAATATTCTCATATACACTAACATGTTATATCAACTAACATCATCATTACACCAATTAAAGCATGTAACTAAAGCATCAGATAAATCAAATCACATCACATAATATAGTCTATCGCTCAATGAATAGCGCTCAAATACACACACAAGATAAAGTATCAGAATATCTAGAAACATAAATCAACGCAAAACAAGAACACATTTCCCAATCCAGAAAGCAAAACGGAGGGGTGTTACATTCTCCCCCCCAAGGGTTAGGCTTACTCCTGGAAGCCTGCAAAGACCCCAAGTGCAAACTCCATACAATCACACGTAACCAAGGGTTCCAAACTGAACCACTCTATACCTCAACATAAAACAACAGCAACTTGTGCCACATACAATCAACCAAGTACACTGTCAATCCAAACAAGACAACATGGTGAAGCAACCACCAACCAAGTCTCCAAAAACACATAACCGTGGATTATCATACACAATACACATATATACCAATACACAACACCAACAACCATCGTAAGACTACACAAGGGTCCATCTGGACATCGGAAAACAACATACCAATCCATGATAGAAGAATCCATGAATCAAGAACAACTAAACATCTCAACTAAATCTAACATAAACCAATGGCTTGATGGTGTTAGGTCACACATAAAGTGAAACCATCCAATCAAAACCATAATGACCTATCTCTTGTTGCGTAAGGTGATTAGCCTCCAAGAGATAGTTATCACACATAGGTAAGTAGTGGGTTCATAGCCACATCCAGCCTCACATACCCCCATTCTCAACGTTTCCTGCATTTACTTCCTCATACACACTCACCAAGTTTGCCTCAAACAACCTTGGAGAGGAATCACAATACGACACATAGCCGACATTGAAAACAACAAAGATAACTAGCTTAGCCACCAAGTTCATAAAGAAGATCAAATTAAAGTTTCATTTCAACAATGAGAAATAATTACGCGTAATTTCAACACTGAATCAAATTCATAACCCCTAGGGTTATAAGAAAATAAGTTCACAAGTTGTGGCTAAACCTTCACAATCAAGTATAAACAAAGTGTCGACTCTCACAATCAACCGAAAAGAATCATCAATAACGGAAAAGAAAGTTCACAATCTTTAAATTCCACTATACAACAACTGTGTGACTAGATACTAGCCACCAAATGAGGAAGGAGGAAACAACGTCCAACTAGAATGATAACAACCCTCATGTGATGCGGAGTGAGCACGCAATCCACATGACCCAAGTATAACCACGACTCTCAAACAGGATACAATTACTGGTTTCTTACATTTACAAGGGTACAACTACAAACCTAAACCCATAGGAACATCAAATTCCATAACCCATGGAATACGTATCATAACTTTCCAACCCTAACCTTTTATCAGGTTACTTTCACACTACCCTTTTCCACAGAGTACATCATGCTAAAATATAAGCCATGAACACGTGATCACTTATCACTCCACTAACAAATCACAGGGACAACACAGTGGGCAAAAATGTACCCAGAGAACCCAGTGTTTAAACCTAGGCTCTGATACCATGTGTAATGCCCCGCCATGCAACCCTAAAGGAAGTTGTAATTAATGACTTAAGTGAACCAATTTTTTTTTATAAAGTGCAATTTCATTTTTCTTTCAATTCTTTTAATTTAATTTAATTAAATTTATTTCAATAAGCTCAATTATTTAATTGTAATTATTTAATAATTAAATTCAACCTTTTCCAAGATTAATTTAATTAATTAAATAAATTAAAATTTAATTAAATACAATTTCATCATCAACATAAATATTTCATCTAAGCATAAATTTCACTTAATATTAAAATAACCTCTACTTTCAGTAATGCAATAATTCTAAAATATTGATTAAATAATAAAGCATCCAACATAATCAAATAACATTAATAAGGTAAAATATGACTCAACAATCAAGATTGACAACACACTAAGGCTAGGGCATAGGCCTGACACATGTTACCTAGCTACTATCTCCCTTTCAACTTAACCGTTGGATCGACACGCTCAGACCTGCGAAACCAGGTGGAGTCGATGTCATGTACCTGCAACCTGAAAACCAAGTAAACAACCTCATATAATATATCCAGCATATAATACACACCGTGAAAAGGAAATCTCAGATTCGCAGGGCGCTCGAAAGCAAATGATGTGAACCCATCCCCTTCACCAATACAGTCATCATAACTGACATTTTCACAATACATCAAATATTCTCATATACACTAACATGTTATATCAACTAACATCATCATTACACCAATTAAAGCATGTAACTAAAGCATCAAATAAATCAAATCACATCACATAATATAGTCTATCGCTCAATGAATATCACTCAAATACACACACAAGATAAAGTATCAGAATATCCAGAAACATAAATCAACGCAAAACAAGAACACATTTCCCAATCCAGAAAGCAAAACGGAGGGGTGTTACACATTTACCAACATTGTCTTCTTTTCTCCATCAATAGGTGTTAATTGGACAACTCCATTATCAAAAACTTGTTTAATCTCATACGGTCCAAGCCATCTAGTATGCAACTTCCCTTTGAATTTTTGAAACTGTGAATCAAATAGTAATGCCCAATCTCCTACAATAAATTGCTTACTATGGATATTCTTATCATGCCATTGCTTCCTTTGATTTTGAATAATCTTAGTTTGATGCAAAGATTCCATCCTCATTTCATCTAACCTATTCAACTGTAACACTCTATTCTTTTGTTCTTCAGTCAGGTCTATACTCGCATTTGAAGTTGTTCTAAGTGTTTCAAGTTCAAATTCTATAAGAAGAATAGCCATCTTCCCATAAACTAACTCATATGGAGAAAACCCTGTGGTTTTTTTCCATGTTGTGTTGTATGCCCAAACAACTTCTGTCAATCTATCAGACCAGTCACACTTTCAAGATGAAACTGTCTTGGTGAGTATATTCTCTAGCTCTCTATTAGTCACCTCCACCTGCATCTTTGCTTGAGGATGGTATGGTGATGACTTCCTATGTTGAACTTGATATCTTCGAAGAAATACCTGAAGCATCAAAGACATAAATTGTGGCTCTTGATCTGATACAAGTGTTTTAGGTGCTCCATACCTTTGTAGAATATTTTTATATAAGAAATTTTCAACTCTTTCTTCCTTAGCAACTAGTAACACCTTGAATTCTATCTACTTAGTGACATAATCAGAACATACAAGGATGCAATGATTTTATTTTGATGGTGGATCTATGGGACCAACAAAGTCAATTCCCCATTTCTCAAATGGTTCTAAGGAAACATGTATGTATAGGGGCATTTCTGTAAAGTGTCTGAGCCTTCCCATTCTCTAACATTGATCACAATTCCTGATGTAATGAGTTGCATCCTTAGTCATTGTTGGCCAAAAATAGCATGCTCCAAGAATCTTATGTATTGTCCTCACTATGGAATAATGTCTTGTACTTGGCTCATCATGGAATTCCCTCAAGATATCATAAACATCTATTTCTTGTACACATCTTCTCATGACATGATCTAGACACATTTTAAACAACAAACCATTAATCCATTCAAATCTGGATCTTTCTCTAATTAATCTCTTTTGCTGCTTAGATGAAAAATAAGGACATTTTCTAATTACTAAATAATTAGCAATATCGGCAAACCAAGGTGATTGAACTAATATGGAAAATAGGTGTTTATCAGGAAATGCATCTTCCACTGGTTCATTATTCCCTTGTAAAACCATTCTAGACAAAAATTCAACCACTACATTATCTTTACTTGGTTTATCAACTATTGTTATATCAAATTCTTGTAATAAAAATAACCATCAAATGATGCGTCCTCCCACCACAACTTTATTCATCAGGTATCGAATAGCTGTATGATCTTTATGCACAATTTTTTTATAACCAGTAATATAATGTCTAAATTTATTAATGGCATAAACAACTGCTAAAAATTCCTTTTCAGTAGTGGTATAATTTTGCTCGACTGGATTAAGATTTTTACTTATGTAATAAATGGCATGCATTACTCCTGATTCATCCTTTTGTCCAAGAACTGCTCCAATTGCAAAATTAGATGCATCTGCATTTATATGAAAAGATTCACCCCAGACTAGCCCAACTATGACAGGTGAGGTTGTTAAGGCCTATTTTATATCATCAAAATATTGTTGACACATTGTAGTCCAAAGAAATTCTAAATATTTCTTTAATAAATTAAACAAAGGACCTACAATCTTACTAATCCCTTCTATAAACCTTCTGTAATAACCATCTTGTCCTAAAAAGCTTCTCACCTTAGTTTGGTTTCGAGGTATTGTTATCTACAGAATCACTTCAATTTTCTTAGGGTCTACCTTGATTCCTTCTTTTGACACATGATGTCCTAACACAATTCCTTCAGTCATCATTAATAGACTTTTCTCATGGTTCAATGATAACCTATGCTCCTTGCACCTTTTGAAAACTTTATTTAAATTATTCAAAGATTCCTCATAATTTTTACCATGGACTATAAAATCATTTATGTATACCTCTACAAATGTTAAATCTGAAAAAATGCAAAGAACAACACGTTGAAAAGTTGTAGGTGCATTACACAGTACAAAAGGCAAGACTCTATAAGCATAAGTACCCCATGGGAAAGTAAATTTTGTTTTATCTTGATCTTCCAGAGCTACCTGAATGTGGTTATACCCACTAAAACCATCAAGAAAATAAAAGTAACTACTTCCTGATAAGTTATCCAACACTTGATCTATAAAAGGAAGTGGAAAATAATTTCTCTTAGTAGCCTTGTTTAACTCTCTGTAATCGACACATACTCTCCATTTACCATTTTTCTTAGGTAATATGACTAGTGGAGAATTCCATTGACTATCTGAAATAGGATAAATGAATCCCACTTGAAGAAGTTTCTCTATTTCCAATTTCACAAAATATATTAATGCAGGGTTAATCCTTCTCTGAGCTTGTCTTACAGGTTTAACATCCTTAGGGTAAATGTGGTGTGTATAGATATCATGGTGGATCCCTCTCATGTCCTTATAATCCCAAGCAAATGCTTCAATATTTTTTTCTAAAATTTCTTTTAAATCATCTTCTTGCTTAGTTGATAAAGATCCATTAATGAGTAAAGGCTTATCTATTTGTAGTAGGATCTACTTAGTGTTATCTTCAAGAGTGGAGGGTTCTCCAATCAAAGTATTTAAATGACAAGGATGTCGAAAAAATTGATGGAGGAATTGGTTATGATTTGAATCAGAATTCTTGATATTAGTTAAAAGATAACAATCTTTGTTACCTATGGGTATAATATGTATCGAGTAGTATTAAATTATTATCTTCCTTGGTCATTAATTTCTCATTTTCCACCCAAGTCTAAGCCTTTTTCTTCATTTTGTTCTTAGTCGAGGGAATCTCAAAGTTCCTAACCTTTGTCGTGTGTTCTTTAAGTTTTGAAACCTAGGTCGTTGGCGCCTTGTGTCCTTAAACCTTGTTGTACGGTTCATGTTTTACCTAACTTTCTGATAGTCTAACCTTTCCTCTTTTGTGGCATCAAGTGTGTTAGTTCATTGTGTAATCAGTGAGTTGAAGGTTTTCATAGCTTCGTAACTCTCGACTTTGGGTTTTAAAGTTTCATTTTTTTGTGACAAGGAGATGTGTTATTTATTTTGCATGTTTCAAGGAGCTGCCTATGCATTTAATGAGGTGTACAATGCAACCTGGAGCTGTCCTATTAAATATTTTTGTAAAACGTGCCAATCTTAAGGTTTGCTTTACTGATGATTTAAGTAAGGCATCACATTAATTCAGCACCAAACACACATCTTATCATCCTCATACAATCTAGGGTCATGGAGATTTATTTGGTGGAGTTTTAGTTATATCTTTGTCTTCTAAAATTATTTATTCAAGAAAATGAGAGTTCATTTCTGTGTTGTGAGCTCATGTAGTCTGAAATTGGAAATCGTTAGCTCAACGTAAGGGACACAGAGTTGGGATCCTTCAAGCTGGAGGAATTCTGGGCACATTTAGAAAGTAACAGAATATTTGTCATCGATGCAAAAATGTTAGAAAGCGGATTAGCTCACACCGCGAGTTTTCCAGAAGCCATGTTGAGTTTGGACCTGGTGGGCGCATGCGCAAGAAGGTATATTCCAGAAATGACAGAACTCAAATTCGTGGACGGGACTATTGTTGCCAGAATTTGTCCTAAGGTCATTTCCCAAGCGCTAAAGATTCTTGTGAGAGTGCTTGTAAAAGATGTCTGTTTGTGGTGGCTAATGATTTTTTCAAAGCTAATAAGGATTGGTGCAAGAATTCTATGGCCAAAGGGTGGTTGAAGTCGGAGAAAAGAGGTAAGTCACAGTTACCTACCAAACTTAAAAGAATACATTTCAAAGGAGAAATTGCAGATACCATTGGTTTATTACATTGCATTGTTGGAAATGCACAAATTGAACCTTTTGAAGATTGGATGTGTCTATTTTAGTTATCTATGATGAGAATGTGTTCATCGACTGGGCTAAGATAACTTGTTTTCATTTGAGTGAGAAATTAGTCAATTTCCAGAAAACTACCACCTCTCATCCGTGCTCTTGCTTAATATACATTATAGCTAGTCAAAGATCCTTTTGGCAGGGATTAAAGCCACATGTACCTCCAACCTCTGGAATGCTTGTATACAACTTTTATCTGCAGTTCACCAAGCAGGTTGGAATGGAATATTTTTGTCTTATCAATGATGCATTTTTTATGGAAGCTATGAGAAAATTGGATGGAAATCCTAAAATACATTTTTCTCCTGAGTCAGGGTCCTTAGTATCAAAATATGAAAGTTTCTATATCCAATTTGAGAAGTTTTCTTACTTGAGGATAGGAGGTTATGAAAAATCCCCATTAAGATTGCCTAGATAACTGGAAGATTTGTTGGTATTCCTGGAGGTTTGTAGACAAATGGCCTTGGTGAATGTGAAGTACATGAATATGGGGAAGAAAGGTTATGATTTCCCTTTCATAACTCCTTCCTCCATGTGTAAAAATAATCATATGGCTAAAGGTGTTGAAGGAATCCTCAAAGAATATAATCTTCACCATTTGTTCATGAGAGCAAATTTTGATAGTAGGGGTTTCGTGAGATAAAATTTATATGGAGGAGGTTCAATCAGCATCATTCTTCTATTGAGGACTTTTGGGAAGATTGTGTTGACAAAAATGAGGTTTCAAACAGAGATTATATGAGGTTAACCCTCAGAAAAATACAAGTTTTTGGTCTTTCTATCCAAATTCCTAAGAATGCGACTGAAGATTCAATCGTCATTGATCTAAAATATGAAAGATTGTCTGATAAATCTCATCCCAAGGTTGATTGGAGAAAAAATGAGGTATTGAACATCAATAATCAAGCTTCCCTAGTGTTGAAAATAACTCAAGATTGGTTAGAGGGGAAATGGCAATGGGCTGTAGGTCCTACTCAATAACCAAAACCATCTAAGAGAAATAAATATAGGTCCACTTAAAATGTTGCAGTGAGTACATCATCAGAGAGGTTGGCTACTAGGTCTTCGAGAACAAATTCGCAATCTGAGGGTGATGGTGAGAAGCCTAAAGAGACGGCTAAATTGAAGTCAGTATGTGAATAGGATAGCGTATTTACCCCCGCTTTGAGGAAGAAGACCAATCAACCAAAATCTATGTCTAAGGATTCAAATGCCATTTTTAAGCAGATTGTTGAAGACAATACCTTCCCTCCTTTGTCTGAAGTACCATCTTCCCTAATGGAAAATACACCTGTCACTCTTGGTGAGCCTAAGCAAATTGTTCAAGGAAATAAGGATTTTGTTTTGGTAGAAGTCTCTCCAATGTGGCTAAAAAAAGAAGTTGACAAAAAGAGTAAATATGCTCCCACAACAACAGTTGGAGTAGATACAGTTGCAAAGTTGCTCTAGACTTCCTCAAGGCCAAAGAAAGCTCAAAAAATGTCCAGAATATTGACTGAGCCTACTTCTGGTAATCATATATTAGAAATTGTAGACCCCATAAAAGATTTGAATGATGATGAAATAATTGAGGCTGATTACAAAACCACACATGTTGATATGGAACCTTAAACACTTGAGGGTGATGTGTATCATGCTAATTACTCATTCAATGCCCTGATTAAGCGGGTAAAGGAAGAAAGAAAGGAAAAGGTGAATTTGCAATCTCAGGTCCTCAACTTAAAGAATTTTATTTCTTCTTTGGTTCCCCCTTCTATATCTAGTGAAGCCTCAAGTTCTCAGAAGGGAGATATTAATGGGTTTACAATGCAATTAATCAAAAAGAATCTGAGCTAGTCCAAGGCTATCAGCAAATGGATAAATGAAATGTCTCAGGAAATCATCCTCTTTATTAGCAAATCTTTTCTTTTCTATACTCAGATTATTGGTAAAAGGAAATAATTGATGACAAAACTGCATCAGGTCAAGAAAGATCAAACCAACCTCTACGTGCCCTCATAAGAAATGAAGGAGTTGATTTCCATGGACCAAATGAAATTGATCAATGAGAAAATTGTGAATGATTCGAAGGAGTTATATCTTTCTTGGTCTGACTCATTGAAGTGGAAATTAAGCATTTATGGCAACCTAGTAAAAGAGATTTATGAAGTACTTGAAAAGTATCTGGACATGCTGGTAGAGATTAAAGGTAATTGTCATGACCTAAAATCAGATATCACTAATGAATTTTATGAGAATATTTTGGATTCGAAGGAGATTTATCTAAAATTTAAAGAAGTATTCAACAAGGAGATAACAGACCCTACCATGACGACCAAAAAATCTTTCTCAAAACTCAGTAGATTGCAAGTCTACATGTCGATTCTTTTAAAGCTGAAGCAAACAAGAGAGCTGACACTTTGATCGAGTCTGAGGCTGCTCTAACCAAATGGAGAACTGGACTGCAAATCATTGTAACACCCAGAAGCAAAGAAATACTTGCAATTATTACCATGTACAGAGACTACAAATCCAGAGTGAAGGCACAAGAAGAACTGTTGCAACAAGGAGTGGTCGAGAATCTTGAAGATGAAAATATTGAGGAAGATGGAAATGATGCTTAATTATTTTAAGTATTTCATGATACTTTTGTTTAATTTGGCTCTTTTAAGTTTAAGACTTATCTTTATTCAGTACGGTTACTTTCAAGAAACCATTACCAAAGACAATTATCTATGCTTTAAATATGGATTTGGCTAATAGTGATCGGCTCTTTTGGGCAAACTTTGATCTACTCATTAGAAAAAAAATTTTGTTATTCAATATTTTTTGCTATCTTAATATAGAATGCAATGGTATAATTTATTCGTTCATAACCTTTGAATTACAGTGCATGAATTTGTTTTGCTTATGTTGAAATTTTATGCCAGTGTGTGATCTATTATTGGGTGATATATATATATATATATATATATATATATATATATATATATTATGATTCAGTGAATCACTGTGGTTTTTTTTATAGGGATTCTATGGTGATATTTGATTTAATTTATTTTCTATTTTTGTTATATGAAGTGATGAATGCCTTTAAATCTTTTTGGTTAAAATCCCTTTCCTTTATTTGCTTTCTGGTTAAAAGCAACCTTAGTTAAAAATTTATTCATTGAATATCAAATGAAGGTAGCTGCCACCTTTTAAAATAAGCAGAGAATCAGTCTAGAAATTATAGTATTATTGATTCAACTGTGGTTACATTTTTTACCTTAGTGGGCGTGAGAATATAGATTTAGGTGATAAATCTATCAACCAACAATCTTGATCATCAATAACATCATGAACTTTAAGGTTTCCTTCTTCCTCATCCATACATTCTTGATACTCTTCCACATGTTCTATCAACATTACCATTGCAAGTTCTCAGACTTCATCATCTTCTGAATTAAAAACATCAATCTAGCTTTGATTTTTAGATGACAAAGAGGTCTTGCTAGAGGATAAATGAATAAAAAAAAATTTCTAATTTCATTAGAGATAGTCATGCTTCCAGACCTACAATCAATAAGGGCAGTGGTTGTTGCTAACCAAGGTCTCCCCAAAATGATTGGATAGCCTAACTTTCTTTGCTTACTTTTCTAAACAAGGAAATCAGCTGGATATTCTTGTTGGATGTTGTGGTTGTGTTGCTGATATGTGGTTGTCATTGATGTCAACATTATTAGCATTAATGTGTTTAAGATTGTATATGTTGAGGATATTGAGAAAATTGTAATAAAATAAGTTGTCGGTTATTTGTGAAGTAGTGAAGATCAATATGATGGAAAGTTCAGTATGTTGATGGTGAGGTTACGGATTAAAGGGATTGTTTTTAATCCTATCCAGTTTATCCACCGAAATTTTCAGAGTTGTGCATGAATATTTTAGCAAGTTATGAGTTTTTGTGTTTCGAAAGTTATTCTGTTACTGAAGTTGGTATTCCTGGAAGAAGATAATTTGATTCTGGTAATCTAAGTTGTTACATATGCTCCTGTGGTGTTTGTGGATTTTTCTAGATTGTGCTTTATCTGTGTTACATGTTTGCATTGATCGTTGTGCTCGCAGTCGATGGTTTTCTCTTGCGTGTTCATGTTTTTCATGTTCATGGACGATAGGGTGATTATAGTGTGTTGTGGATCTTCAAGGAAAAAATATTTGAAGGTGTTTTGTGTTCAAGGACATTGTTTTGGGTCTCTACTATGTTGTGGCCTGCCTTGGTAGATTCACATTAATAATATTTATTGTTTTGGGCTGACAGTTTGTATTCATCTTATTATTTTTTTGAAGCCAACATGAAGTGATGTAATTACTTGTTGCGGATATATATGAGCGAGTGTTTATCTCATTCGATACATACATGATGTGAAGTGTGCGAGTTCTATGTGTGAATAAAGAACAGATAATTTGAAGGAAGAGCAGAGTGTGAAGAAGAGTGAAGAAGAGTAAGGAAATGTTCATGTGCTTAACCAAAACTATAATCAGGCATTAGTAGATGCTACTTTCTCAGTTCAATATCTTCAGATGGATTTAATTTGAATATTTATGTAAGACAGTGAGTCTTTGCTTGGGCAGTAAGCCTCTTGTATTTGAGCAGTGAGCTCTAGGTAGTGTGCCTGAATGCATGTGCATTCCCCATTTATTCTTCTTATACTTTTAACAGAGTATAAACTTGTGGATTAACCTCCACCGTGGTTTTTCCCCTAACAAGGCTTCCATGCAAAAATCTTGGTGTCATGTGTATTTTTGATGTGTTGTTGATTTATTCTTTCATGGTTATTAATCGGATCTGAGAATAAGGGTTAATAAAGTTAATAAGTTTGAAATCCTGTGACAACTGATTCACCCCCCCTCTCAGTTGTCTGCCCTTGTGTTGCCAACAATTGGTATCAGATCAGGTTCCTTGGAAGAAGTTTAACAGCTCGAGGTGATATGGGATGGCAACATATAAGAAGGATAGTCTGAGATTTGATGGAACAAACTATTCTCTATGGAAGACTCTATTGGAGTGTCATCTGAGATGCATTGGTGAATCTTACTAGAAAATTACAAGTAATAGGTATGTTATCCCTCTAAATGGTCCTACTACTACAATTGAGATTAGGGATGTTGAATACAATATCAGGGCTAAGGAAGCATTTTTGAGTGCTTTGACTGATTATGAGATGACGAATGTTATGGATCTGAAGACTACTTATGAGATCTAGAAAACATTGGAAACTTTGTATGAAGGTGATGCTAATGTACAGATTGCTAAGCTACAAATTTTGAAAGGGAAATATGAACTGTTGAAAATGGGTAATGATGAGAATATCACTACTTTCATGCAAAGAGTGAATGAACTTGTGTGTGGCATCATATGTGTTGGTGGACAGTTGGATGAATCAAAGATTGTTGCTAAAGTGCCTAGATATTTTCCTAGTGCATACAAAATCAAAGCTACAGCTATTGAGGAGCTCCAAACTGTGACAAATGTAACTAGGGATATGTTGATCGGTAAACTTACTGCTTTTGAGTTGAGTGAATTCGGTGATGCCCTTCCTCAGATAGAATCTGCATTCAAAGCTACTACCTCCGAAAGAGACAAGCAAAGATATGATACGGGTGAAATTTCTTCTAGAAAGGTATTCAAGTATGAGGAAGAAATGAGATAGATTGAAGAAGAAGAAAGAGAACTGAACGATCTTGAAGCACTTATTGTCAAAAGAGAAGCTAGAGGAGAAAGTAAGTATAAAGGAAAGTTTCCTATTAAATGTTTTTCCTACAATAAGATATGTCATTTTGCATCAACATGTCCAAAAAGAGTCCCTAAGCAAAGATATAACAAGCATAGATTTCAAAAGAAGTGTTATTATTCTATTGATGAAGGTGTGATAGATGATGAATCCGATAAAGGGAATGTAAGTGAAGATGAGTTTATGTTTATTGCTATCAAGGAAAATAAACCTGTGTCTACTGAATCTGCTAGTTGTACAAATGTGGAGAAATCCCTAGCTGCTTGAGTTGAAGAGAAGGATGAATGGGTAATTGATAGTGGATGTTCACATCACATGACAAGTGATAAAATAAAATTTGTGAGCTTGGAAAAGTATAATGGTGGTGTTGTAAGATTCGTTGATAACAATGGTGGTATAATATGTGGTACAGGATGTATTTCTTTTGATGGTAAGAATAATATTGATGATGTTCTTTAAGTGGAAGGTTTGAATCATAATATTTTAAGTGTCGTACAAATGGTTGATAAGGGATACAATCTTAAATTCAAGGATGGAAAGTGTAGAATATTGGGAAGTTCTGAAAATGTGATTGCTTTAGGTACAAAAACAAAAGGTAACATTTTTCACCTGAATGCTACTAGTAAAAGTTGTTTGATTTCTCAAGTTTATTAAAGTTGGTTGTGACGTAGGAGAATGTGTCATGTAAACTTTGATAGTATTATCAAAATAAGTTCTACTCAGACAGTGAGAGATCTTCCTAAGTTGGTAAAACCCTCTAATGCCATATGCAAGGAATGTCAGTTAGGAAAGCAAACTAGAATTTCATTTTGGAGAAAACAAAATTGTTCAAATGAATTGTTGGATCTTGTGCATACTGACTTGTGTGGTCCTACTAGAATTACAAGTTTTCAAGGTTACAAGTATTTCATGTTGTTTATTGATGATTATTCTAGAATGATGTGAGTTACTTTCTTAAGGGATAAATCTGAAGCTTTACAGAAGTTCAATATTTTCAAGGCTATGGTTGAGACAAAGACAAGTCTGAAGATTAAATGTCTAAGATCAGATAGAGGTGGTGAATTCACTTCCGATGAGTTTAATTCTTTCTATGAAATGCATGGGATAAAAAGACAATTATCTGCACTGTGGACCCCTCAACAAAATGGAGTTGTGGAAAGGAAGAACAAGATAGTTCAAGATGTTGCTAGAACTATGATGCTGGAAGGAAATGTTCCTCATATCTATTGGAGAGAAGTTGTGAGTACTATTGTTTATATCCTCAATTGGGTACAAATCAAAGGTGATACTGATAAGACCCCTTTTGAGCTATGATTTGGTCATAAGCCTATTATTAGATATTTCAAAATCTTTGGGAGTAAATGCTACATCAGAAGAGATGAAGATATAGGAAAGTTTGATGCTAGGAGTGATGAAGGAATATTTCTTGGTTATTCTACTAAGAGCAAGGCCTACTGGTGCTACAACAAGAGATTGAATAAAATGGTTGAAAGTGAAAATGTTAAGGTTGATGAAGACATTGTTGGACCATCCAAAACCAGTGGATATGATTCTGATGATCAAAATGATAGTACAAAAAAAGGTTAGACTTCAAATCAAGTTTAGATCGTTCTGGTGAATCAAGAAGATCAAGAGGAAGGAGAAACTAGTGAAAGTACAGAAGAGATATCACAAGAGCCTGAAGTTCAAGAACAGCCTAAGACTCCAAGGTATGTGAGATTAAATCATTCAGAAAATCATATTATAGGTGATAAGAACAGAGGTGTCCAAACTAGGAGAAGAATTGCAGAAGAATATTGTTTGATATCAAAGACTAAGCCAAGTAATGTAAATGAAGCATGCAAGGATGAACATTGGATTGAAGAAATGAAAGAAGAACTACAACAAATTGAGAATAATAATACATGGATTATTGTTCCTAGACCTAAGGATACAAATATAATTGGAACTAAATGGTCTTTAGAAACAAACTTAATGAGCAAGGTGAAGTTATCAAAAATAAAGAAAGATTGGTATGCAAAGCATATTCTCAGATGGAAGGAATTGACTTTGAAGAAAATTTTGCCCCTATTGCTAGAATTGAAGTTGTGAGACTGTTTCTTGCCTATGCTGCTTACAAAAACTACAAGGTTTATTAGATGGATGTCAAGTCAACATTTCTAAGTGGCGAATTGGAAGAAGAAGTGTACATTGAGCAACCTAATGGATTTTAACTCACTGATCAGGGGCATATGGTGTGTCGGTTGAAGAAAGCATTGTATGGACTCAAGAAAGCCCCCAAAGCTTAGTATGCTAGATTGGACAAGTATTTGTTGAAGCTTGGATTTAACAAAGGTACTGTTGATAGTAATCTATATTTTAAGATTGATGATGATAAAGATTTGATTGTGGAAGTCTTTGTTGATGATATCATTTTTGGAGGAGATGATGGTTTGTGCATGAAGTTTGTTGATGAGATGCAGAATGAGTTTGAGATATCAATGATTGGAGAGATGAAATTATTTTTGGGATTGCAAATTACTCAGTTAGATAAAGGGATCTTTATATCTCAGTCCAAGTATGTGAAATAATTGCTAAAGAATTTTGGTATGGAAGATTCAAAGCTAGTCGGTACACCCATGGTGACCGGATGTAAGTTGACAAAATATGATGGTTCTCAGAAGAAAAATTAGACTAGATACAAATCAATGATTGGTGGATTGTTTTATTTGACTCAAACTAGACCTGATATCACGAATGTTGTATGTATTGTTGCAAGATTTCAAGTCGATCCTAAGGAATATCATGTGATTGCTATACAAAGAATTTTTAGATACTTGAAAGGAACAGTTGATTTTGGCCTATGGTATCCTAAAGATGATGATCTAACTTTAAGTTCCTTTACTGATGTTGATTGCACAAGAGATGTGAATGAAAAGAAAAGTACCAATGGTGGCACATTTTTCTTGGGAAAGAATCTGATTTCACAGTTAAGTAAAAAGCAGAATTCCATTTCTTTGTCTACTACAGAGGCAACATACATTATTGTTGCTAACAATTGTACTCAAGTATTGTGGATGAAGCAGATTTTGAAAGATATAAGAGTTTTGTATGCTGAACCTATTTCTATATTATGTGATAATTCAAGTGCAATTAACATTTCTAAGAATTCGGTGTTGCATTCAAAGACCAAGAATATATCTATCAATTACCACTTTTTGAGAGACAAGGTGAGTGATAAGGAAGTCAAACTGGAGTATGTGCCTACTAAGAAATAAATTGCAGGCATCTTTACTAAGCCATTGCCTAAGGATACTTTTGAGTATCTTAGAGGGAAGTTAGGGGTGATTACCCATCCAAATCAGAACTAAGATGCAAGACATTGCATTAGTTTGAGCATTTCATAATCATATTTTGATTCAGATTGACGTTGTGGTGGATTCTACTCAGGGGGAGTAGTCAAATGATTCAGATATGTGGTTCAGAGCTTGTGTGTATCTTTTTCATTGATTTCAAAGGGGGAGAAGAGAAATGTGAAAAACTCTTGAAGAATTAAGGGGGAGAAGAGCAATGTGAAAAACTAGAAATTATCTGAGGAGAAGAAGTCAGAACCTAAGGGTGAGTAAGTGTTGAAGTTAGTTGCATTGATGGTGTTTTTCACATCATGTGTTGCCATCAATGCCAAAGGGGGAGATTGTTGGATGGTGTGGTTGTGTTTCTGATAATTGGTTGTCATTGATGTCAACACTATTAGCACTAATGTCTTTAAAACTGTATATGTCGAGGATATTGAGAAAATTGTAATAAAATAAGTTGCAGGTTATCTATGAAGTAGTGAAGATCAATATGATGGAAAGTTCAGTATGTTGATGGTGAGAAGTTTTGGATTAAAGGATTTTTTTCGAAGCTTATCTAGTTTATCCACCGAAATTTTCAGAGGTGTGCATGAAGATTTTAGCAAGTTATGAGTTTTTGTGTTTTGACAGTTATTTTGTTACTGAAGTTGGTATTCCTGGAAGAAGATAATGTGATTCTGGTAATCTGAGTTGTTGTGTATGCTCATATGGTATTTTTGGATGTTTCTATATTGTTATCTATCTATTTTGCATGTCTTCATTGATCGTTGTGCTCACGGTCGATGATTTTCTCTTGTGTGTTCATGTTTTTCATGTTCATGGACGATAGGGTGATTATAGCATGTTGTGGATCTTCGAGGAAAAAATATTTGAAGGTGTTTTGTGTTCATGGACTTTTTTTTTTGGTCTCTACTATGTTGTAGCTAACCTTGGTAGATTCACATTAATAATCTTTATTATTTTGGGCCGACATTTTTTATTCATCTTATTATTTTGTTGAAGCTGACATGAAGTGATGTAATTACTTGTTGCGGATATATATGAGTGATTGTTTATCTCATTTGAGACATACATGATGTGAAGTGTGTGAGTGCTATGTGTGAATAAAGATTAGATCATTTGAATGCAGAGAAGAGTATCAAGAAGAGTGAAGAAGATTAAAGAAGTGTTCATGTGCTTAGCCGGAACTATAATCAGGCATTAGCAGATGCTACTTTCTTAGTTTAAGATCTTCAGATGGATTTAATTTGAATATTTCTATAAGATAGTTAGTCTTCCCTTGGGTAGTAAGCCTCTTTTATTTGAGTAGTGAGCTCTAGGCAATGTTCTTGAATGCATGTGAATTCCCCATTTATTCTTCTCATACTTTTGACAGAGTATAAACTTGTGAATTAACCTCCACCATGGTTTATCCCCTAACAGGGTTTCCATGCAAAAATCTTGGTTTCATGTGTATTTCTGATGTGTTGTTGATTTATGCTTTCATGGTTATTAATCGGATCTAAGAATAAGGGTTAATTAAGCTAATAAGTTTTAAATTATGTGACAATTGATTCGCCCCCCCTCTCAGTTGTTTGCCCTTGTGTTGCCAACAATTCCCATGTATCGATGGTAACAATGATATCCTCCAAAATCCCTTCTGGTTTTGTAATTGTTTGATCTACTAGTTGTAAAAATGCGGTTGTTGGTTGTACATTTGTGATTCCCAATTTGTCAGTTGTTTCAATTGTAATAACATTAATGGAAACACGTAAGTCAATAAGGACATTTGGAATCTCAATGCCACTAATGTCAAGGGTAATTACTGGACTTCTAGGATCACCATACTTCTGAGGGATCAATTTCCTTGACAAAGCATCAGATAGTTTTCCTCCAATTTGAATTGTGAGTGGTAACTTCTTTTTCCTTCCAGGTTTTTTGACACACAAGGACTTAACCACCTAGTTAATTTCTGGTATATTATGGATAGCTCTCAAGAGTGGGATTTCAATGTTAATCTTTTTGAGATCTCTGATAATTTGGGAATCTTCCAAATCATTTTGTTTATCCTCGGTTGTTTCTCAACCACTGTTTCTTGTTGAAGTCATTCAAGGAATGGTGCTTGTTTATTAGAAGAAATGTTTTCATTCCTCTATAATTTATCTTTCATCAAATCTGGTTATTGTTTATCTTTAATCAAATTAGGTTTTAATGATACTAATTGAGTCCTCAACTAAATGTTTTTCCAATCAATATTGTTTAAGCCAACTATATTAAGATCAACATTGTAAGCTGGCTATTGACATTTAACATTTTTAGGATTGGGAACTGGTTGAGCTGGAATTTGAGGTTGGTTCACTACTTTCAGAATTTGAAGGTTGTGTGGGACCAGGAAAAAGTGTTTTATTTTGATTCCAAAGTCTTCTTGGTCCCTGATTTTTCCATTGATTACCATGGTTAGGCTGCCATTGAGGTTGATTAGGTTGCCAGTAATATTTATTATGCTACCACTATGACCGGTTCCATTGAGAATTAGGACATTCAAGTGGTCCCCAAGATGTTTCCATAGAAGGAGGTGGAATTGGCATTTTTTGAGAATTACAATGAGGTTGTGGATTCCACTGACCAGGAGGATTCCATTGATTATTCCATTGATTCAAACCCTAATTGGAATTATTTATAGGATTAGACCGTCCTCCAAAAGTAGGGTTAAACTATGTTTGTCTTACATAGTTGAGTTCTTCCTCCGCAAGTAAAGATTGAGAAGGTTTCTTCAAATGGTTTTTAATTTTTGGAAGGATATTATATTTATCAATGGAATGCTTCTTCTCACAAATGTCACACAAATCTACCTGATTAAGAGGACATTCCCTTAATGGATGTTTGTCTCTACATTTAGGACAATATATAGCCAATGGTTATATTATTATTTTGTCAGGCTGAGAACTAAGGTGGAGAAGGATATCAATTTTTAGATTTTTTATTCCCTCCATGACCTTAGAAACATTAGTAGAGGAACCCCTATTCTTCTTCCTAGAACCTAGTCTCGTTCTTCAATAGTTCCTACAAATCTCAATTATTTCCTCAAAAGTGAGTTTATTGATGTCTCATTTTCCTATCAAGTTCAAGGCATATCTTGCATCATCATCAATGCATTTTAGGAAAATGGACTTACTAATTTCTTCATCCAACCCATTCCCACATATTTTCAAAACAAACTAGTATCTATCCACATAATCCTCTAAACTATCCTCTTCTAACTATTTCATTTTAAATAGTTCCTCTTTCATGTCCCTAACCCAACAGTAATCCTAGTATTTGTCCGAAAAAATCATTTTCATTTCTTCCCAAGTGTTAATGGAATTATCATTCAAGCCCATGAACCAACGTAAGGCTAAATCGTTTAAAGTGGATGGAAACAATTTCAACTTTTGATTATCATATGTATAATCATAAGTTTGACACAATACTTTGAATTCAAACAAGAATTGGTCAAGTTCTCCAAAGTTTTCCTACAAAATGTGGGTAAAACAGAGGGTGAAATAATTTTCATCGGTGGTTCATTAGCCTGCCTATTAATGGAAATATGGAAAGAGAATGTTATGTTAGGAACCTCTTCATCCCTTCCTCCTCCTATTTCCCCCATATTTTTTGAGTGGTCGGAGATTGTTCTAGTGGATGTTAATGAACTTGTAGAGTGTGGGGGAGATCCTTGTGGAGAAGGTATTAGATCTCTTCTGATGAATCTTCCAAATTGATCTCTTTGCGTGTTCATAAAATGACAAAAAGATTATTGCCAACACTTAAGGCTTCAATTTTCTTCTAAGGCCAGATCATTCCCCAACAAAAGCACCAAAAATGATGGGTAGGGGTCATTTTTGTCACAATTCCCTAATCATTTAATCTTTTAATTGTCAACCCGAGAGTGTCTAAATCTATCTGTGATAAGAGTTGGACTAGTTTTGGGGGGTTTTTTTGTTGGTCCACTTTGTCAAGAGTGGTTCGGTTTTGTTCCTTTTTCTATCGGAAGTGTCCCTACACTATTCTTCTAATCTATTCCTTACTCAACTTATTATAAAACTTCTAAATGAAACAAGTCATTCCATAACAGAAAATGTGCAGAGATAAGATGTATTCCAAGCTAAATTAGATTATTAGGAATGGATGACTAAACTTAATCTGTTTGCAAAAAAAAAAAAATCTATTTTAACTTGAATTCAAAATCTAACTAATCAATAGAATTGAAATCTAACTAATTTAAAAGAAAACTATCCCATTCTTCATACATCCAGTTCTAAAAAGAAATAATCTCTTCTACGCATGATCCATTAAGAACATAACCATTCATCAATGATTAATTATTTTATCCGTAATCTAATTATCTAGAATTTAAATTAAGTTAAACGGAAAAGATTCTATTTTATCAACACAGTGATGGAACTAAGATCACAACAATACAATTCTGAATTTAAGATCTATTCTAACATTATACTTCTGGAAGAATTCTGACTGAAAACAAGAATGAAGATGAACTAATAACTAACAGGATCACCTTCCTTCGGAAGAGTGGGCCCTACTCTACCTCTAGAGGGATCTAACACAAAATTGGATCAACTTCTTCCTTTTATTCCATTGAATTTTCCCAAAGAGGGGCGAAGTACAAAATGCTTCAACTAGGAATTGAAAAATGAAATCTACTTGAAAATAGAAACTAATACATTCTATTGCTAACTAACTTGAGACTGGATACATATATCCTTCTCTTATTTGAAAAGAGAGAAAATGTGGGAAATCAAACTAGCTCTAGTTTATTAAAGACATCCTGGAGTGCAAGAAGAACAAACATGAAGATCTTGTGATCATCTTCAGTTGACATTGAGAAGAATTATAGAGGTGGATTATATGTTGGTTGGAACTATTTGTTTAGCTGACAAGTTAGCTTCTTGAAGTTGTTGAGTCATGATGGGTTAGCCACTAGTTTCATTTGAATAGAAAAATGGTTAGCACTTCATCTAATCCATAAATACTCTTCCAATCATGAGTTAAACATTCATAACAATGAAAAAAACACATATTAAATGCCATTCAATTATGTATTCAAAGAAAATAAGAATTTATATAAAAAGAATTCATATTCCAAGTCTTCATGCATAATTAAGTTCATAAATAAAGCATATAAACGATAATATCATGTTTTTAAAACAAATATAAAGTATCAAGTGTTAAACTTAGAAAATATATGAGGTATCTGTAAGCCCTCATCATCTTGAATTGACCTGTACAATTATCCAACCATATGAAATGTTCTCTCATTTGAATTCCTCTCTTTTAAATTTTTATAAAATATATTATAATAATATTGAACAAACGTGGATGAGTGTAATTAATTATCACTCACATAAAAATGGTACTCTCTCAAAAACAATATTATCTTCTATACTATCATCTGCATGTTTATATACAATATGAACAAGTATGGCTACCTGCATTGAATTATAATATTGGGATTGAATTTCCTCTCGTGGAGCAAGAGTATAGTTTTCTATAAAATCAACTAATAATATAGTTCCAATTGGAAATGTGTTTTTACATGTACAAAATTGACCATCAAGACAACGTGAATATTGAGAGTGTTTGACATATTTGGGTACTGTCTTATCTTTAAATTCTCTAATGAATGCATACACACTAAATTTTTCTATGATTAGCTCACAAAATTTTCCAATTTTTCCATCCTTTAAAGAATATTCAACATTTTAAAAAAATTTAACATCCACTAATTTTTTTTTATATGGAAAAGCAGGTTTTGAAGGGACTTCGAAACCCTTTACAAGGAAAAATGTTGCTAAAAAGATTAAACCATAAGAACCCACAACTCATAAAGAAACCAAAAAGATGACAACAAAAATTAATCAAGAGACCCGTCAACAACCTAGAAGAAAAACATCAGCAAAAAAGAAGCCCGGGCAAAAAACACAACAAAGCTACAACATTTTTTCCAAATCATTGGTCGAGGCCAAATTCTCCTCAATGACCCCCTCATGCATTTCCATCACATCCTTGAGCTCCTCAAATGAGATAGCATCCTGTTTCTTAGTTTTACTCCTCGTCCTCAAACACAGACCAACATCAACAACCTTCGACATAGCAAGAGCTAATGTATCATTCTTTTCCATCAAGTTCTTGGGACAAACCTCCTCCATTTCTATCTCAATTTCACCCTGATCCAGGGGATTACCAATCCATTTCAAGGCCATCTCATTCAAAAAAAAGATCCTTAGTAGTCGACTTCAGAGAATTATTACTGATATTAACCACAGTCTTCAGATCCTTAGACAACTTAGAAATGTTGTCCTCAATGTTAACAAATCTCTCTTCATAAGTCTTTTGAACCGCCACCTCCAAAGAAGTAATCCTCTCCTCATGAGAAGTACCAAGACGATCAAAATTCACAACCAGTTTATCAAGTATAATATTCATGGTTTTAACCTTACCTTTAATCGCCCATTCCTTATGATTGCTATAAACCAAAGCCACACACACATCCTAATAATTTTTGAGCTACACATCGAGCTCCTTAATCTCTGAGAAGATCCATTTAACAAGAGACAGTAGGTTATGAGTACCATCCTCAGCCATCCTACAAAACATACCCATATTAACCTCATCCCTGTTAACAGGAGGCGACGCTTGAGAACCCAAATTATCAACAGGGACCTCCTGATCCTCCTCCTTGTCCTTCATATCATCCTCCATAGGCGAGTCCTCCACCTCAATCACATCCACCTTAACACGGCTCTTATTTGGTAAGTTTGCTAAGTCAGCCAAAATTTCCAGCTGCTCTACCTTCACAACACTCCCTTTAACCTACTCAAAGTTGAGAGGAGAGACATGGGTAGCCTGAACAGGGTTGATCTCCTTGGAACAATTCAAACCCTCAGACCCTTGCACAATACCTTCCATCGACTTCACAAACCCAGAGATGCCTTTACCACCATCCAAACCATCCTTTTGAACATGGGACTCCAAATCACCTACTTTACTTGCATATGAAGTATGATTGATATCAGAAGCAAGGGCTTCCTCCATGACATTTGACACCTCCACCTTCTTCTTACCTAACTTCTTCTCTTTCCTGAGACTCTTTTTCTTTCCCTTCACACACTTCCTCACAGAGGTCACACCAACATCTTTCACATCTATGTCCATTTCATATCCCTTCAACCACAATTTAGAATCCTTTGAACCATCCACAAAGTCACTAATTTCCTATGACAACTCCTCAAATTCCTAATTATCCTCATTAGAATTTCCTTCCCACTCCTCTGTTGAATCCCTAGTCTCATAACCATAATTTTTACCAACCTTCGTATGGGCCTGAGGCTTAGGAGAAACTAGGATTAAATTCAACTTAATGTGTTCAACCATTACATTCATAAGACCTTCATGGAGAATGGCCTTCCTAGGGTTCTTGTGATGATCCTCAATACTATGCTCCATAGATGACATAAGATAAAAGGGGAACGAAACCAGAGAATTATGTCAAAAATGATTTAATAGCATAAAATGATAGCTATAAATCATAGAAAACCTACCCTCCAAAGTGAAGAAATGCATGATAGTCAAAGCAATATCCCTCCATAACGGCTTGAGAGATTTACGGGAATACCCACCACTACCAACCGATCTAAGCTTCTTCTTATCATCATGTTTAAAGAAATTAGCGAGGGATTTCTTAGCCACACCTCTATCTCTATAGAATTTCCTTCTAGAGGTAGGAAGACCAATGACCCCCACAAAAAATTCTTCATTGATGTTAAATTCCACACCTCTAAAATGCAAATCCTACTGCTCCACCCCTTAACAAAGACCTTTGTCGCCTCAAGATTCAGCCCTTGGAGCTTAAGCAAATAAGAGCTAACCCCTCCCTTTTCCAAGTGCTCCCACATAGTTTCATTAGTTTGAAACTCCTCACAGGATCTTGGCTCCACTCTGCAACAAGCACCGCCCATGGTTTCATGCAACAAACAACACTCCACCAAAACCTTAACCTTTTGCACAAAAAAAAAAAAGCAAACAAACCACAAAAAAATGCAATAGAGACCCACAAAGTGTGTAAGCTTTCCATAAAAATTACCATCACACCTACACTGCCAGACCATAATAACACGGATTACAAAGAGGAAATTATGAGAAGATCAGGTCCAAAACATGATGTGCAAGAACCAACTCATAGCAAAATAAATGAGCCATCCCCCCAACTTCACAAACTTAATGACAAGACATCTGGTCATTATTAGAGATAATCTTTAGATTAGGAGGCAAGGTTTCAAAATCATCCCAATTATTACGAGATACCACACCCATATTAGCCACCCCATCAACCAACAAATTGGCTTCCCTAAAAACATGTGAAATTTTGATCTCATCAAATGAATTGATGATAGACAACGAGTCATTAATAAGATGGGAAATCGACCAAGAAGGGGAACTAGTTAACAAAAGACACTTTATAATATTAAGGGAGTCCCCTTCAAGCCAAAGTTTGGAGACCCCAATTTTTTTTGGCAAAACAAGATCATGATAGGCTATTGCAGCCTCTGCATAGTGGTACATCCACTAATTATTGTCCAAATTCATGTAAACTAATTTCATGCATACATTCTCCTAAAAATTAAAGGTTGTCATATTTATTGCATTATCCAAAAATACATTCATTTAAATAAAATAAGTTTCCATTAGATGGTTCACAAAACAAACCTACTATAAAATCTTTGATTGTTTTAGGTGGTATATTAATACCACAAATGTCTTGCATAATTTGGTTAGCATGCAAAGTACAATGTATATATCAAAAAATATTATAATAATAGTAAAATTTTACTTGCTTTTTACAAAAACAAGAGATTCATTGTTTATTAATTCTAACATACCAAGGTTTACATTTTTCAAATGATCTTTGACTTATGCCAATATTTGATAAGATTGAATCATCCATTTTTTTATTAAATTTAGTTTGAGTCATATCTAATATATGCTTTAGATGAGGGTCATAGATTTTTTATCCCACCCTTAATTTTAAAACATCTCTAATATTAGGTGATACTCTTGTATTATCATGCCAGTAATTTTTTCTTAAATATTTGATTTCATTAGTTAATTTTATGTCTGACCTTGGGATTCTACCACTAAAACATTTTTGAATGAACAAGACAACTGAGGGGGGTGCGTGAATAATTTGTATCAAATTAAAACATCAAAAACCCTCAATGGTAATAATATCCACATGCATTTGTTAAACCCTTAATATGTTATAATATTTAAACATGAAAAGCAGATAAAAGAAACTGAAACTACCAACACCATACACAAGAGAACACCATATTTACATTGAAAAACCTAGGAGGGAAAAGCCACAATGAGGATTAGCTCACAATATAAGTAATTGCAAAACTGGTACAAAAAGGCTCACTACCAGAATAGGACACACTATCTAGAAAGGCTCACAACCCAGGCTCACTATTGGAATAGAAAGAAGGAAGAAGATATAATGTTACATAGAGAACACAATATCAATGCAATAGAGAATCCACCACAATGGCTCCAACAACACTCATAGTCTTCAAGAGATCAAGATACCTCCTGCTCACTACATTCAACAATATTGTATTATATCTTATACTACATTTCACACTTCTGCACTTAATTTCACATCACAACACTCCATTCTATTTTATAAACCATCTCACATCAATTCATCTTGCATTTATACCATCCACAACTTGAAAAATATCTTCAAGTCGACTATACACACCTTACACTTTAAAAATTCAAAAATAGGTTGGCACTAAGCATTCCTGTGGTGGATAGGAACGAAAGTGAATAATACAAAAATTAATCGGTACCCAAATCAACTCTTACATGTCACGCTATGCCTTCATTAATACTTGAACATCTTTGAATGTAGTGTAAACACTAGGTCGGTTGTTTCCCACACAAACACCATTAAACTTTAAAGTACACGCTCCCTCAAATCCAAGGAAAACTTGAAAACCACACACCATGCTTCTAGACAATTTGAAATAATCCAAAAATGACCTAAGATGCAACAAATTATTTTACAACTCACGCCTTCAAAATGTACACACCTAGTACGCTCAACCTACACTGCCAAATATTGCAACTGTAAAATCCATCTTTTAGAGCACCAAACCTCGAATCCTCTTGACACATGCAAGAGACCAACACCATCAACATACCATCATAATTGCAAGACCTAAAGAGAAACTAAGAAGAAATACGAAGCAAAAATATTTCTCCCAAACACCTCTATAAGCAGCACTACAAAACTAGTTCACATATTGGTGAACATAACTTATTTTTCACATCAATCTAGAAGCCCAAATTCTGGATATAGAAACCCTGAACACCTATAACTAGCATATCCAAACCACACAAGTAGATCTTAAACCCAAAATAAATATGAAGTAAAACCAGAACACCTTTGCAACACCATGTTTCCTTTTTTATCAAAATTCTCAATATCCTTGACATCTTTATCACTATCATTACCATAATTAGAATAATACAACACAACTAACACTAATGACAACACAAGCTTGTTGAAATCAATAAAAATGCCTTCATACTTGCAACAATCTCCCCCTTTTTCCTTGATGGCAACACAAGATGTGAAAAACCATCAAAGACTATTAGAAATGTGAAATAGATTGAATAACCCAAATAACTTTTTAAGAGAAAATAAAAGCTACATAAAAATAGAAAAGCATGAAGAATGTAAACCAAAACTCTGAGAGATTATGCAATGTCAATATGACATAATGCATTGAGAGCTTCCAAAATTGATAATTGGAATGGTGTAAGATTACAAAGGGAACCCCTTGGTTATATAGGACAAGGTGAGGGAGAAGATATCATAAGATTATCATAAGTGTCTTAATCTTATGAATGATGCATAAAGTGGATAAGTATCATAATATTGTTACAGTTGTCTTAATCTTATGATATGAGACATAAAGTGATAAATATCCCATGTGGACCCTAAGTAAACTTAAGTAATAAGGTGTGAAAAGAATCTAAGTGGATAACTAGCTAGGAAATGAACTAGCTAGATAAAGTACCCCCTTCACACCAACACCCCCCTTAAGTGCAACTTAGGGAGAAGTATACAATGCAAAGATGCAAATATGGGTCCTGGCTACTAGGCTTGATGAGGTACCCATGAACAAAAAAATCTCAAAATAGAGATAAGGAGAAAACCTAGTGAGACAAAAATCCTCCCCAAAAGAGAGATGAAAAGAAGAAAAGAAGGACTAAGTAGCCCCTCCGTGGATGACACCAATCGCACCCCAAGAAAATATCGCAAATGAAGGAACTTTCTCTTAGTGAAGGGTTTGGTGAAGATATTTGCAGTCTGATCTGATGTCAAATAGTACTTGAGATCAATGATCTCACCATGAATCAGCTCCCAAATATAGTGCATATGGATCTTGATGTGCTTGGTATGTTGATGATGGACCGAATTGCAAGAGATCTGAATCACACTCTAGTTGTCACAATGGATGAATGTGGGCTTCTAAAAGGGAATGAAAAATCAATGAGAATGTTCTGAAGCTAGATGGCCTTAGTAGCAACATTAACTGCTCCTCGATACTTAGCCTCTATGGATGAAAGAGAAATAGTAGACTGCTTCTTGATCGACCAACAAACTTGACCAAAACCAAGGGAGAAGCAATACCCTAAAGTAGACTTACGATCCTGAGAATCACCTGCCCAATCTGAATCTATGTGTCCCACCAAGTCAAAATCCACGCTCGGTGCATAATGAATCCCATAATTGTGAGTACCCTTGATGTAGTGAAGAATCTGCTTAGTTGCTTTCCACCGCAGCTCATGTGGCTCCTACATGAATCAAGAGACCATTCCTACTACATATAAAATGTCATGCTATGTATGAGTCAGATAGATGAGACTACCAACAAGTTGTTGATACAAAGTGCCATCAAAAAAGGTTGAAGAACACTTAGCCTCAAGTTTAAACCCTAACAAGAATGGAGTCGACGTAGGCTTATAATCATCCATGTGAAACCTCTAGAGCATGCCAAGTGCATACTTAGACTGTGCAAGAGTGATACTAGAGGAAGATCGAGTGATCTCAATCCCCAAGAAGTGGTGCAACAATCCCAAGTCTGACATCAAAAACTGATCATGAAGGCGATTTTTACTGCCTGAATGGTTGATGAGTGACTCCTTGTGAGCAACAAGTCATCAACATAGAGAACCAAAAAAGTGTGAGTACCATCATGTTGTAATATGTAAACATTAGGATAATAATGACATCAAGTAAACCCTATTGTCATAAGGAAAGAGTCCATCTTGGCGTACCAAGCCCAAGGGGCCTATTTGAGGCCATATAGAGACTTCTAAACATGACACACAAGTGAAAGATCCTAAATGAACCCCTATGGCTGCTCCATATATATATCCTCCTAAATATCACCATGAAGAAAAGAACTCTTCACATCCATTTGATGAACATCCCATCTATGTGTTGCAGCTGTAGCAAGAACAAGTCAGATGGAATTCATTTTGGCGACTGGTGAAAAAGTCTCAAAGTAGTCAATCCCTAGAACTTGGGAGAATCCTTTGGCAACCAAGTGAGCCTTATGTTTGTCGACTAACCCATCTATTGCATACTTTTTTCGATAGACCCACTTGCATCAAACAAGTTTCCTTCCCTTAGGAACTGGGACAAGATCCCAAGTGTGGCTCCTCTCCAAGGAACTGAACTCTTCCTGTGTGGTTGCATCCCGCTCAAGGACACTAGAAGCTTCCCAAAAAGTCTATGGATCAAAAGTTGAAGCAAGGAAGACATGTGGAGCATCCTGAAACTGTGACCTTGTTCTTCTATGATCTGAAGGATCCCCTACCCAATCACTTGCAGATTGCAAAGTCTGATGAGCCCAAAGAGGCCCTATGACTGGAGAAGCAACAAAATCTAGAGGAGAATCATCATCATTTAAAGATGAACTATTCTCATGATCACTATCATCATCTGAAGTGGAGGAAGAAGACTCCTCATCATGATCTGAATTTTGATGAGCCTTTGAAGAACTATCATCATGATACAAGGACTCCAAAGTGATGGTGGTAGGATAAGTGTCGTGAGAAGGACTGGAAGAACTCTTCTAAAATTGAACACTCCTCAATGAAAAACTCATGTGTGGTAGGATGAAGAAGCCTGTAGATTTTGTCCTCATCTGGGTAACCAACAAATATGCAAGGCTTTCTCTACGGATCCACAGCCTTGCATTTTTTGCTAGAATGTGGGCCCATGCACTACAACCAAACACTCAAAAATGCTTAACTAACGGTTTTCAACCGGTACAAGCTTGAAAAGAAGTTACCCCCTTCATAGCTTTGTGGGGAATAAAATTCTAGATATAACATGCACAATCAATGGCTTCTACCTAGAAAGGTGGTGCCAAAGACTTGGAGTGAATCATACAATTAGCCATCTCTTTCAAGGACAAATTTTTCTATTCTACAACTCCATTTTGTTAAGGTCTGTAGGGCACTGTATACTGCAAATCAATGCCCTCTAAAGCACAATACTACACAAACCTATGGTTGGCATATTCCCCCTGTTTATCTGTATGCAAAACTTTGATAGATTTTCCAATTTGTTTCTCTACAAAAGCCTTATACTCCAAGAATGAATCAAAGACTGCATACTTCTATTTGATAAAGTACACAATGGTGTACCTAGAGAGACCATCAATGAATGCAAAAACATATCGGGCTCTCTTGAAAGATGGTTGTGGAAATGAGCTTGCCAAATCACTATGTACTAACTCCAAAAGATGTGAGGCTCTCCAAGCTTTTCCTTTGTCAAACTTCTCTTCAGGATGCTTGCCGAGAATGCAACCATGACAAACACCTTTAGAAAAGTGAACTATAGGCAATCCTTTAACCATGTCTTGTTTGTTGAGTTGTTGCAAGTAGTGGTAGTTCAAGTGGACAAACTGTTGATGTCGCAAGTTATTCACATCATTTGAATGAGTGAGTAGAGAAGTTGAAAGAGGATTAGGAACAAAGTGAGAGAACAAATAAAGTTGAGAATAATGATTTTATCTCCCAACTGTGATTGTAGAGTCATTCTTCATCTCTCAAATCACCACTAAATCAAGAGTAAACTCAACTCGCTTGCCTATACCTGTGTGAGTGATTTGCTAGATCGATAGGAGATTAGTTGATAATGAGGGCACATAAAGAACATCCTGAAATGTACCATCACCCATATCAACAAACCCTCTCCCACACACCTCAAGTGGAGTGTCATCAACCATCAAAATGGAAGGCATAGTACATGGATTCATAGTTTTAAGTTCATCTTTAGCTGAAGCCATGTGGTTTGAAGCACCTGAATCAAGAACCCATGTGGATGGTGGATGGTGGAGAATCAATTGCTACAAGGGCCTTGCCCTTTCCTTTCCCCATGATGTTGTCTTTGGCCTTGTGAGAACCCTCTTCTTAACTTTGTTTGATACAATCACGAAAATTGAGATTATAATTCTCAAGAATGTGTGTCAAGTGATCAAATTATTTCTTCAAACACTTATGCTCATCATGACTAGGTTTCTTACAATAGGCACATTTGACACTTTCTTTCTTAGGCTTGTCATCCTTTGAAGATGAGGTCTCATTGCTTTCTTTTGGAGTAGCTAATTTTTTATTCTTCTTCTCTTTGCTATTCTTTTGTTTCTTATCCTTATTACTACTTTTTCCTCTTTGTGCATTAGTGCCAAGATTGACAACCAAGGCATATGACTTAGAAGACTTAAGAATGCCCATTTGGACTATCTTATCTTGCTCGTGTGAGAGAAGTAGAAAAATCATCCAGAGATGGCATCTTGAATTGAGACCCAAGTGCATCCTTAGTAGCATAGAAGGTAGAAACAAATAATTAATATTTAGAACTTAGCTTTGAGAGAATACTTAGAATCAGTTGTTCATCTTTCTTATCAATTCCACATTGTTTTAGTTGTAGTCTTAGTGATTTCATTTTGGTAAGGAAATCTTGAATTGTGTTAAAGTTTTCTGGATTTAAACTGATTAGTGCATTCTCCAACATATGACCCCTCATAGAATCTTGTGCACCAGAAAGAGATTCTTGCTTTTTCCATATTTCATTTGGAGTATTTAAAGATTCAATATGAAAAAGTAAATCAAGAGATACAGACACACACAATTCTCTATATGCTTTATCACATTTGTTAAACCACTATGAATTTTCTTCATCTTTAGTTGGTTTAGTTTCTAGTCCTGTTACAACTCTATGCAAACCAAGTCTTTATAAGTGAATGTCTATTTTTTATTTCCAATAAAAATAGTTGTATGCAGTTAGAGTAGGAACTATTATTATTTTCATGATGAAGAAATGAAAAACATAATGTAGAAAGAAAGTGAACATAAGAATGCCAAGAAGACCCCCACCCTTTTCACTAGTATCAAAGATCACCCCCCAAATATTATAAGGTTGGCACTTTATAGTTTAGTGTGATTACAAAGCTTTTTCCAAGATACAATGCTCAATAGGCTCAAAATATCCAAAATTATAAATTCCAATACAAATTGAACCTGAGACAAAATCTAGAAAAAATAGCCTTATGGTTGTGTAGTGCTCTCCAATGCCTATTTCTTTCTGAAAAACAAAACACTGAGGTGAAAGTTCTAGTTTATTGAAGAAATTAGCAAAAAACAACTTCAACCTAAAATATCTGGTACAAAATGGAAAAAAATCTTCTCAATATCTCTATGGATGGAAAGTTCCCATCTTCAACTTTTTGATGATATCTTATTTGCTAAAATCCAACACCTGAAGCAAAAGTTATGATTTTTTGAAAAACTGGCTAAATTTAGCCTGCAAGAAATGGGTTGTCTAGCAAAAAAGTTTACTTCTGATTTGATTTATGAAAAATCTATTCACTGTGAGTAGACAATAACAGAAACCCAAAAATATTTTGATGAGTTGAACAAAACTCAAAAATTATTTTTTGATCCAACAAGTAGAAGATGAGAAAATTAATTTTAATTAACCTTTAAGTTGTAGAAAAAATGGCATGTGACATTTTTTAAACAATTTTCTTTAGATCTACTCAAGATATGCAAAATCTAAAAGATACCCAGATGAAATTTTGACCCTGGCTACAAAACGCAAAAATCATTTTTTCTACAAATGAGTGGAAGCTGAAATTATCAAGCAAAAATGAAAATGGCTCCAATGAAAAATAGTTTTCTTCAAACCCTCGTTTGCGACTTTGTTAAATGATTTCCAATTTGGATGAAACAAAAGCCAAACTTGACTTTTTGATCTTGTTGGATGCATTGGAACAGTCAAAAACACTGCCAGTATAACCAAAAATGCTACAATCACCTAGATCTCATAAAACATATATCCAATATAAAGAGTTTATTAGATATTTGCAAATCCTTTTTGATTCTCCAAATCATTTAAAATGCTAGAGAAGAGCATACAAGAATTTACAAGATCTTTACAAGAAAACTCAATCTCTCAATTAGAAATCTATGAACTTAGATTTCTCAAAACAAAAGCTCTAATACCATGTTAGAAATCTGAAATAGATTGAATAACCCAAAGAATTTTTTAAGAGAAAATCAAAGCTACATAAACCTGAAAAGCATGAAGAAAGCAAACCAGAACTCCGAGAGATTATGCAATGTCAATATTGTAGAATGCATTGAAAGCTTTCAAAATTGATAACTAGAATGGTGTAAGATTACAAAGGGAACCCCTTGGTTATATAGGCCAAGGTGAGGGATAAGATATCAAAAGATTATGACAAGTGTCTTAATCTTATGATATGAAACATAAAGTGGATAAGTATCATAAAATTGTGACAAGTGTCTTAATCTTATGATATGATGCATAAAGTGGATAAGTATCATAAGATTGTGATAAGTGTCTTAAAATTATGATATGAGACATAAAGTGATAAATATCCCATGTGGACCCTAAGTAAACTTAATTAATAAGGTGTGAAAAGAATCTAAGTGGATAACTAGCTAGGAAATGAACAAGCTAGATAAATTACCCCTTTCACACCAACATACACAACATACACAACATTCCTTACATGAATCTCTCTATCTCTCCAATTTCAACTTTTTCTTTTTCACATGCTTCACTCTATACTTTTTCACATGACTTATCTTTCTCTCCCCCTTTGACATCAATGAAAAAGGATAAAATGTTTTGCATTGTTCTCCTCCTTTGACATAGAACCAAGATACTTGCTACTGCACTGAATACTCCCCCTTAGAAGTATACACCAAACAAATTAGTACCATCTGCCAAATGACAACACTCACTCCATACTGCAACAATGTCACTACCTACTCCCCCTAAGAGGTAGCCACCAACATCAGTCTAGATAGAGAATGAATCCATAGATCCATTGGACTAATGCATTTCCATATACATCTAGTTCAAAGATGGGGAAATAACCCCCAAATTTTCTTGAAGATACTCAAAAGTATCCTTAGGAAGAGACTTAGTGAATGTGTCATCAATCTGATCCTTTGTCAATACATACTCAAGCTTCAATTCATTCTCCACAACCTTCTCTCTTAGAAAGTGATATTTGATTGAAATATGCTTTGTCCTTGAATGCATCACAAGGTTCTTTGAAATTTTTATTTCACTTGTATTATCACAAAATATAGAAATTGGCTCATCATATACCACTCTAATATCCTTCAATGTTTTCCTCATCCACAATAATTATGTGCAGCAATATGTTCCAATGTACTCAGCCTTTGTAGTGGATAATGAAAATGAATCTTATTTCTTACTGCCATGATACCAATCTACGTCCAAGAAAGAATGCCCCACCACTTGTATTTTTCCTATCATCCACACAACCAACCCAATTTGCATATGTGTAAGCACTCAATGTGAAATCTATTATAATTGGCTATGGTTGCCAAGATCTTTAGACCAAATGGAAAGCACAAAGAGGGATAATGGAATGTGAAAAGAATAAACTGTATTCTTAACAATATGATTCAATGATATGATTGTGATATACAATGAGAGAGACCCCTTAGTTATATAGCCAAGGTGAGATACAAGATGTCATAGGATTATGACAAGTGTCTTAATCATATGACATGAGACAACTAATCACACTTATCTAGGTCACATGTAGTGGTTGTCAAAAGATATGATAACAACTAATGACAACTAACGCCTTCTAGAAAGATTCTTTCCTCTGACTCAAAAGGAACCAAATCTGTGGCAACACAAGCATCTTCAAGTACAACAGTAGATGGAGGAGATAGAATGCATGGATCAAGAACTAGATCTGATGTGAGAACTCCCAAGTTCAAGAAGCCAAATGTCTCCTTTGAATCATGGTTCATATGATCAACAGTTGAAATAACAATGTCATCATTAGAAGAAAAATCTACAAAGGTATACAACCGAGATGGATGATCAACCACCCTAGTAGCAATGATCTCTCTACTCTCCAAGTCTCAAATGCTAACTGAATTAGGAGTGAACTCCACAGTTCTCCCATCTCCACCATGTGTAATCTGATATATGCAAAGAAGATTGTTCGTCAAATGAGGAACACACAAAACATCCTAAAAAGTGTTGTCCCCAAAACTAATAGATCCCTTCCCAATTACACTCATGTATGTATCGTTTCCCATCAAGATAGGAGACATAGTACAAGGCTGAAATCAAGAGAAGATTGATTGCAAAGATGCCATATGATGAGATGCTCCTGAATCTAGAAGCCATCTCCCTGATCTTGGACCTAAAAGAGCACAAAGAGCTTGTCCTTTATTTCTTGATGTGGATGCTTGACCTTTGTCCTTTTTAGACTGTTTTGAAGAAGTAGGTGATTCAAACATTCTAGAAGGAAAATCAATGTGATTCTTTTTGAGAAGATTTTTCAACTTGTCAATATCCTTCTTATAACAATAGTGTTCTTCATGTCCATCCTTCTTGCAATATGCACAAAAAGGCCTCTCCTTCTTAGATGATTCACCTATTGAGGATTCTGATTCTTTATGTGGCTTGTTCTTTTTCTTCTTTTGCTTCTTATCAAGATTCCCTGATTCTTTATGTACCTTTGACTCACTAACCACCAATGCATGTGACTCTGAAGACTTTATTAGACCCATGTTCATTAACTTAGTTTCCTCTTAGATTAGGAGATTTACAAAGTCATCAAACTTAGGATCAACATATGATGCTCCCATAGAAATTTGATGGGTATGAAAGCCAGAAACAAACATTGAATACTCAGGACCAAGCTTGGATAACACATTCATAATCAATTGTAAATCTTCTTTATCAATGTTTCATTTTTTCAACTATGTTCTTAGTTGTTTAACTTTGGAGATGTAGTCTTGGATGTGGTCAAAAAATTTAGGATCAAGATTCATCAAATCATTATCAATCTGATATCCCCTAATCTTATATGTTTTACCATACAATTTTTCAAAAGTATCCCAAGCCTCTTTAGGTGTTTTGCATGATTCAATATGAAATTTCAAATCAAATGAGACTAATGAACATATGCATCCAAGTGTTTTCTCATGATCAATCTCCCATTTTGCCAATTATTTAGCATTAGTAGGTTGTTGAATGGTGTACTTTAGATGACCTATTAGACCTTTCATCATGAGATAATTCCATACTGATTTTCTCCATGTAGCATAATTATGTGGAGCTAGGAGTTCAATTTGAGATTTCCCCATTGCAAGAACACAAATCAAGAAAAAGAATGTAACCAACCACTACAACATTACCCCTGCAAATCACTCAACCAAAAAACACCCCCAAGAAATATTTGATTTGGCACTTTATATTTAGTGCATTTACAATTGCCACTTGCCAAAAACAACTAAGTGGACTTTGATCTCGGTACATACAAATTCCAAAATAGGCCACAAAATCAAATACATTTTTTCGTACAAAATGAGATCAATCTGATCAAACCACTAATAAGACCACAAAAAATCATGTACTTCCAAAAAAATTGCTCCCACAAATGTTACTGCAGGAGCAAGATATGAGCTCTCAAAGCTCCCAAAATGAGGACAAAGCAACAACATCTATAAGAATCTGAAAATTTTGGAAAAATCAAGCACCAAAACCAAAGTATGATTGCACCACCATGTAAAGCACAAAAAATTAGCCCAAAGAAAAAAAAAAAATCTCAAAAAAAGGATTCAAAATGAGCAAGATATCTGCATTTGAAAATTGACTGCAAAATCAAAAATGCAAATGAGAGAGGGGTATAAATTTTTGAAAATGCGCTGACGTTAGTAGATGACAAACCTAAATTTGATGGCTTGGCGCACTTCAAAAAATAATATACTCCTGTGTTGGAATATTCCAAACTTCTTTGGCTTAAAAATGACAGTTTGATCCCGTCACACCTTTGCATGGTAGGAGGAATCTTTAAGAGATCTCCTTGGAATATTTTGAAATTCCTTCCAATTTAATTGGTGCAACCCAAAATTCTCTTAAAGTCCGTCAGTTATTTCAAGATGCTAAATTTTCTTTATTTCACCAACGATTGCACGGGTCTTCCCACGTGGGTAAATCAATGTATGTCATGTGGCGACTAACAGGGCGCACGAGGGTACTCTCTACACGCAAGTACAGTGCTTTCCGAAGACTTCTAAAAAAATTGATTTTTAAAATGAAAGATTTCAAATGAATTTTTTGAAAAACTTTACAAATAAACTGTGAAAAAAAATTTAAATAATTTTTGAAAAAAAATATTTTGCAGAAATAATAATATTTTTTTTATAAAATCATACCATGAGGCAATAATGACACAACCTGGGGGTCGTATGGCTCTCAGGGAAAAAACAATTCCTCACTAGACAACTTGCTCGGATTTAGACGAATTGACAATCGATCTTAGGGTTTTTGGCCCTTCTGGACACGATGGCAGGGTCGGATTTGACCCAAAATGCTCCAAAAATGTAGCTACCTTCTAAATCTAGCAACCACTCTTCAGCTTCAAACCCTCATAGATTTGGCCTCTTATGTCTGATTTGGACGAAACAAAAGGCAAAATCGAGTTTTTCAAACCTTCCAAACGCAATGGTGAGCTTATATTTGCACCATCAAGATTTGATATGAACCTGCAATAAAGAGCCAAAAAAGGAACCTCCCCAAATCTAGTATCTCTCTTCAAAAAAAGACTCTCCAATGTCATCCAACCCGCTTTGATACCATGTTAGAATTGGCTATGGCTGCCAAGATCTTGAGACCAAATGGAAAGCACAATGAGAGAATGGAAAGTGACAAGAATAAACTATATTCTTATCAATATGATTCAATGATATGATTGTGATATACAATGAGAGACCCCTTAGTTATATAGCCAAGGTAAGATACAAGATGTCATAGGATTATGACAAGTGTCTTAATCATATGACATGAGACAACTAATCACACTTACCTAGGTCACATATAGTGGTTGTCAAAAGATAAGATAACAACTAATGACAACTAACACCTTCTATAAAGAATCCTTCCTATGACCTAAGTAAACATAACATGTGTAAATTAGTCCCTAGTAATGAATTAACTAGGTACAAGACTTTATTTACACCAAAAAAATCAATATCCTTAAGATACCACAAGCCATAATTCGGAGTGCCCTTCAAATATCTAAATATCCTCTTCACAGCTACAACATGTGTCTTTTTAGGTTCTTCTTGAAATATAGCCATAAGACAAACTATATGCATGATATCTAGTCTAGTAGAAGTTAGGTATAGTAGTCCACCAATCATAGATCTATACTTGTTCTAATCAGGCTTAGGGGATTCATCATCCTTACTCATTTTACAACCAATAACCAGAAGAGTACATACGGATTTGGCGTCAACCACTCCAAAATTATTTAATATACTTTGATTGTGAAATGAATATGCCTTTATCTATTTGATTGATTTGTAGCCCAAGGAATAAATTCATCTCCCCAAACATAGACATTTCAAACTCTTTTTACATCTCTTCTATAAATTTATTGTACATAGCTTCATTTCCTCCAAAAATTATGTCATCAACATACACAACTACTATCAAGATTCGATCTTCCTCAACCTTAAAGTAAAGAATACTATATGTGGTGCCTTTATTGAATCCTTATTGTATCAAATATTTGTCCAACCTTGCATACCAAGCTCTAAGAGCTTGCTTTAATCCATACAATGCCTTCTTAAATTTGCAAACCATATTAGGTTTATTTGACAACTGAAATCATTCTAGTTGTTCCATATAGAATTCTTCCAATTCTCCATTCAAGAAAATAGACTTCACATCCATCTATTAAACTTTAAAATCCTTATATGTTGCAAATGGTAAGAAAATCCTGATCACTTCCATTCTAGCCATAAGAGAAAATGTCTCCTCAAATTCTATTACTTCAACTTGTGAGTAACCCTTACACACAAGTCTTGCCTTGTTTCTTACCACTTCTCCATTCTCATTCAGCTTGTTTCTAAATACCCACTTAGTACCAATTATGTTCTTATTGTCAGGTCTAAGAACAAGTTCTCAAGTCCGATTCATCTCAATCTACATTAGTTATTCTTTCATTTCCTTCATCCAATATTCATCTTTGTATGCCTCACTCACTGTTTTAAATTCAACTTTAGAAAGTAAAAATAGATTTACCTCTTTTTTAATAGCTCTTCTTGTCAACACACCTTTTCTTTTGTCTCTAATGATCTATTCTTGAGATTGGTTTCTCTACACATACTTAGGAGTCTTGGGGGTCTTGGGGGTCTTTTTCATAGCTTCTTCCTCTCCATTTTGTATTTCTTTTTCCTTATATTTTTCTTCTTCTTATTCTCTACAAGTAGGTTCATTTGATTCATATCCATCTATCACCATTGAATTCCTCAAATCTTCATTAACCTTGACACTTGCACTTTCAATAATATTTCTCAATCTTTTATTGTAACATCTATATTATCTGCTCTTAGTAGAATATCCAAGGAAGAAACCTTCATCATACCTTGCATCAAACTTTCCTGAGTTTTCATCATGTCTTTTGATATGGAATTTTCTTTCAAACACTCTAAAATATTTGATAGTAGGGATCCTTTCATACCACAAATCATAGGGAGTCTTTGTCCTATTAAGTTTTTCTTGAACTTTGTTAAATATGTAAAAAATAGTATGAATTTCTTTTCTCCAGTAGAATTTCGGTAGATTAGCTTATTTCATCATAGTCCTTGCAGCTTCTTGAACAATCATGTTTTCCCTTTCAACCACTCCATTTTGATAAGGAGTCCTAGGGGAAAACAAGTACCTTTTTATCTCATGATTCTCACTAAACATGCTAAATTCATTGAAGGTGAACTCTCCACCTCTGTCATACCTCAAACATTTGATTTTCAAATACATTTCATTCTCAACGATAACTTTAAATACTTTGAATTTATCTAGGGCTTCAGATTTTTCTCTAAGAAAAGTAACCCATGTCATTCTAGAATAATCATCAATCAAAAGCATGAAATATATACCACCTTGAAGACTTCTCACTCTTGTATGACCACAAAGGTCTGTATGTACCAATTCCAACAATCTGGTAGAAGATTATTCTTTTCACTTGAATCTACTTCTTGTTTGTTTTCCAAATTGGCAATCCCTACAAACAACATTGATCGGCTTAGTAATCTTTGAAAGATCTCTCACTTCTTGAACTAAACTGATTCTAATCAAGTTATCAAAATTGATGTGACACATCCTCCTATGCCATAACTAGCTATCATTAATCTAATTCATAAAACGGTGACCATCGACACCCTTGAGCTGATAGATATTTCCATATGTCCTCTTTCCAACAACAATTATAGTTTCAAACCCTTTTTTTATCTCACATCTATCATCTTGAAACATAAGATTGTATCTTTTTCTACACATTTATCCAACACTCAAGAGGTTATGGCTTAGACCTTTAACATATAAATATATTTAGTATTATGCTTGTCATCAAAATTGATTGAACCTATTCCACAAATCTTAGCACTTGAATCATCTCCAAATTTAACAAGACCTCCATCATATTTTTCAAGTTTAAAAAAATTACTCTTGTATCTAATCATATGATTTGAGCAACCACTATCAAGAACCCAATATTTCTTATCTTATCTAACATGAAAACTAGATACCAAGGTACCTCTAGTCTTATCTTTTTTCTTCAGAGCATTTTCCTTCACACAGCTTTCAGAGTTAACAGAAACAAGTTCATCTTTTAAAGACAAGAACAAACATTCATTATCATCAACATCTCCATAATCATATTCATCATTCAAAATTCAAGAATCTTCGCTAACATAATAGATTTTCTTGATCATATTTCCTTTGTTTTCCTTATTCTTATTGTTCACAACTCTGTCTGGACATCTCGAAGCATAGTAACCTATATATCCACAACTAAAAAATTTGAAAGGTAATTTACCTTTCTACTTACCAGTTCTCTTTTTCATCCTTCTTACAAAGTCGGCTTCTACATCATCAAGATCATCTCCATCTAAATCTTCAACTTTTTTTGATTTTCTAGCTTTGAAAGAAGTCTCCACTTTTGCACCTTTGTTTAGACAAATTTTTCTCATTTCAAATGTAGTTAGTGCACCATACAACTAATCTCTAGTGTAAGTATTAAATTTTTAATTTCCTTAATATCAAAAACATTTTCACCATAACAATCAGGAAGACTTCTAAGAATTTTCTTTACCACTTTAGATTCTTTGACTTTTGCACCAAGACCTCTCATTGCACTGACAAGTTCATCAATCCTTTTCATGTAACTTGTAATGGTTTCATCTTCAGAAATTCACAAGTTCTTGAATTATATATTTATATTATGCATCTTAGCTTGTTTAACCTTATCATCACCTTCATAAATACTTTTTAGCTTATCCCAGATTTCTTTAGCAGTTTTTAGATCCATATTTCACTAATTCAAAATTTGCAAGACTACTTAAGAGAATAAACCTTGCCTTACCATTTGTTTCATAGGCCTTGATTTCATCGCTTGTGCTCGGTCCATTTGTAGGTATGGAATATATAGTCTTCACTTCCTGTGCAACATCAAATCCAAGGTACACCAGATAGCCTTCCATCTTCACTTTCCAGAATGTAAATTCTATACCATCAAACATAGGGATCTCCTTCTTGTTTTCCATCTCGGATCTACCTCAAGCAGTTAAGCTTTTCTTCAAGGAAGTTTTCTTTGATACCAATTTTTGAATCAACACGAAAATTGAGAGGGGGTGGGGGGTGAATCATTTATATCAAATTAAAACATCAAAAACCCTCAACAATAATCAGATCCACATGCATTCATTAAACCCTTAATATATTATAATGTTTAAACATGAAAAAAGGTAACAAAAACTAAAACTACCAACACCATCAATAACAAAACATCATATTTATGTGGAAAACCCTAGGAGAGAGAAACCATGGTGAGGATTAGCTCAGAATATAAGTAATTATAAAACTAGTACAAAGAGGTTCGCTTTCAGAATAGGACACACTATCCAAAAAGGCTCACAACCCAAGCTCACTATCAAAATAGAAAGAAGATAGAAGATAGAATGTTACACAAAGAACACAATATCAATGCAATAGAGAATCCACCACAATAGCTCCAAATCATTGCATTCAACAATCTTGCATTATAGCTTGGATTTCATTTCACACTTTTGCACTTAATTTCACATCACAACACTCAATTCTATTCCACACACCATCTCACATCAACTCATCTTGCATTTATACCATACACAACTTGAAAAAAATATTCAAGTTGTCTATACACACCTTACACTTTATAAATTCAAAAATAGGTTTGTACTAAGCATTCCCACAGTGGATAGAAACAAAAGTGGACTAATATAAAACTTAATTGGGACCCAAATCAACTCTTACATACCACGCTATGCCTTCATTAATACTTGAACATCTTTAAATGTAGTGTAAATACTAGGTTGGTTGTTTCCTGTGCAAACACCATTAAAATTTTAAGTAAATGCTTCCTCAAATCTAAGAACAACTTGAAAACCATGCACCACACTTCTAGACAATCTGAAATGATCCACAAACCACTTGAGATGCAACAAATTCTTTTGCAACAACTCGCACCTTCAGAATGTACACACCTAGTACACTCAACCAATACTGCCAAACACTGCAACTCTAAAATCCATATTCTAGAGCATCAAACCACAAATCCTCTTGACACTTGCAAGAGAGAAACACCATCAAAATACCTTCAGAATCGCAAGACTTGAAGAGAAATTGTAGAGAAATGTGAAGCAAAAACATTTCTCCTAAACACCTAACACTGCTTGAAACTAGTTCACATACTGGTGAACATAACTTCTTCACATCAATTCAAAAGCCCAAGTTCTGGATATAGAAACACTAAACACCTCTAACCAATATATCCAGACCAAACAAGCATATCTTCAACCCAAAATAAATGTGAAGCAAAACCAGAATACCTCTGCAAATCAGAACACCTCTGCAACACCTAGTTGTTTCCTCTTTTTATTAATTTTCCAAATAGCCTCGACATCTTTATCACTACCAAAACCATAATCAAAATAATGCAACACAACTGACACTAATGACAACACAAGCTTGTTGACATCAATGAAAACACCTTCATACTTACATCAAACTCCAGCATTGACTAATTGGATCACTTTCAATACTTTCTCTTCTCTAAGCCACTCTTATCAAATTTTTAGGATTTACTTTTATATAATTACTAATCTTACTTAGCATTATTTTATTTGAAGTTTATTTATTAACTAAAAAAATTGTTATTGCATGACTTGTTGCATTCTTATCTTTAGATTGACTTTTCTTTCGTATAGAATCAATAACATTGACAACACTAGATATGACTTGTTCTGCTGAATCATTTTTCTTTTTTCTTCTTTTAAAAAAATGCCTAATTTTTCATTACTTTTCGCATTTTCCAAATTTTGATCAATTGTATCATGAGTTGACATTGAAATCCTAATTTATTTATATAAAAAAACATTCTATATAATTTATTTCCATGAGTTATTATTTGTCTCCAAGAAACTTGACTAGAAATATTATCTAAGACATCTTTTTCAATTATAAAAAAACATTTTCATTTTCATTCATACAAATGGTTTCATTTTTATTCATGCAAGGGGTTTCATTTTTGTTTTCAAACATACAAGGAATTTCATTCTCATTTTCATCAATATGATGGATTTCATTCTCATTTGCATTCATACAAGATATTTCATTATTATTTTGTTTTTGTGTTGTTTCATTTAAACTAGAATTATTGATATCATCAATGGTGTATCCAACTTCATCTAAATAACTAAGATCAATATTATCAAGACTAGGGTTTGAAGACATACTTGAATTTGTTTGAATACGTTCTATTTCCATATAATTCAAATCTGAAGTTGAAGGCATAGTTGAGTTTGTCTCCATAATTGCATTTTATTTCATATTCACCATTTCCACATTTGCATCATCTACATTCATCTCATCCTTCATGGTTTCCGCTTCAAGATTCATGGAACTAGATGCTTCCAATTTTTTTATTTGATGAATTTGTGTTCTTCTATCTCTTTCTCTTTTTTCCTCCATTTCTCTATTTGCTTCAATTTCTTTAGGTGTCATTAACTTTCTACATTTTTTCTTTGCCTTTTCTTTGATCCCATGATTACCAAACCCTCTTGATAAAAAAATGATTCTTAGCCTATTTTCTAATTGCCACCTCCTTCAAATTTTGAAATAAAACTATATAATATGGAGACCTTTGTTCTATAAACTTTGAAGTACAAAAACATATGAATACATCCAAAATCGTTCTTTTTTCATATCTTCTTGAGAAAAATCCTTTTACTTGATTCCACTTCAAAAAATTCAACTTGCAATTGTCTCCTTATAAAAATTGAATATAATATGACCTATTAAGAGATGGCACAAGACAAAATTGAATCAAAAAATGCAAAAAATGGCATTATCAGTCTGCACTGTAGAAAAGGAATGCTGTAAAAAAACGTGTTGAATCGATTTTTTCCAAATTGAGAAAAATGGATATATAAGAAATGTGTACCTATTATAAAATGGGTCCCATTTATAAACACGTACTCGTTCCTATTTTTAAATGAAAAAATTAAGAATGGGTACCCGTTTCTATTTCAGAATGGGTACGTGTTAGTTAAAGTTTGAATTTCCAATCCCCTTTTTGCTTCGGTTTTAGGCTTGGGAAAGGTTTGGCAACCCAACCCTTAGCCTTTCACCTACAACTCAAAAAACTAAGGTAGATTCAAGAGAAATGTCCAACTTTGGCAATTTAGCTAATGGACTTTTTTCAGAATTAATCTATGAAATTAAAACCCATTATGGATCACGATGTCTAGTTTCCAAATTTATAATTTTTGTAGGGATTGGATTATTTTTTCTATTTTTTAATTAATTTCTAAGAAAATTGGTCCATAAACTTGAAATATAAAAAAAAAATTGTTTTTATTTTTTTGTTTTTAATAACTTTTTTTTGTTTAATAATAACTTTTTTTTTTGCAAAAAAAATTATTTCACATCAATCTTCAAAAATTTCTCTACACAATGAAAAAAAAATTAAAAATCTTTAGTTTAGGTCGAATTATATTGTTCGTACACATTGATGTTTAAAAATAACAATTAGGGCCAATAAAAATTCAATAAAAAAATATTTAGAAAAAAAATTACAAAAGGATATCTTCATCAATCTTCATTTTGATGCATATTTTTTTCCAAAAGGAATTAGAAAAATATTTTTATTTAGGTCAAAGAGTGGTGTTCATACACGTGCATGGTATGGTAGAAAAAGACGAATTTTAAAAGTTATTTTTATACATGCATATCAAAATTTAATTTCTATCATCTGGGTATTAAATAAATTACATATTTGGAAACTAGATTCAAAATAATATATTTCATATTACTGAATTTTTTTAAGATTCATTGTGTAAGTCCTTCAAATTTTTAGTCCGTCCAAGTGTGACAAATTTTGAAAAACAGCAAAAACACTTCCACTTTTTGAGCTTTCTGTGGACCCAACTTCTTGCATCAACCCATATGATTTATGGATGATGTTATATGATGTAGAGCATGAGTGATTATATATGATGTGTTTAGATTCTATGATGTTATATGAGTTGCATACCTATGTTGTATTGACGATTTGTGATGCAATATGTGTGTGTGTGTATGTGGTGATTATATGATGAGTGTCCTAACATGTGTGATGCAGGATGGATGTCTGATTATGTGTAGGATACCTAATGAGGATGATGAGATTTGTGTCATTAATGATATGTAATGATCATGGATTTATGAAAATTGTGTATGCATATGGTAAATGTATAAATGATCCTAATGGATGATGTGTAATGTGGATGCACTTAATAATTAAACTAATGAGAAAATGCTACTAAATTAATATGAAAATGATTAAAGATTCTTACAATAACAAAGCCTAAATAACTTAATGCAACTAAATGATTATCAAAATGGTTAAATATGCTTAGAATAACAAGTCCTAAACAACTTAATGCAATTAAATGATTATGGAAATGATTAAAAATGCTTAGAATAAGAAATCCTAAATAGCTTAATGTAACTAAATGATTATAAAAATGATTGAAGATTTTTAGAATAACAAACCCTAAATAACTTAATACAACTAAATGATTATGAAATTGATTAAATATATTTATAATAACACACCCTAAACAACTTAATACAACTAAATGATTATGAAAATGATTAAATATGTTTATAATAACAAATCATAAACAACTTAAAGCAACAAAATGATTATGAAAATGAGTAAATGGAAAGATGGTAGCTGAAACGTGAGTGAGACCTTAGTACATCAATAAAAAAAATCTAGACCAAACTAGAGAAAAATAATGAAGGGGCATATTTTCACATTCCAAAATTAGGATTAGAAAGGGATTAATGATATGGGGATGGATAGAGGATGGGTGGAGGGATGTAAATTTATTGAGAAATTTAATGTTGTATAAAGAACTTCTATGTAGTGAGTACTTAATTTGAAAGAGCATGGGATACTATGAACCAAGGCATGAGGAACCAAGGTAAATACATATCACATGCATAAGATTGACACAACAAACAAAAGGTTAGTCCAACATCTCATGATGGTGTAAAGGGATTTGGAAAATACAATGCTAGAAAACTAAAAACACAAGGAATTCCCTAATGTAACAAAAAATGATGGAGGATCTTGTTGGATACTATGTGAGGAAACCCATAAAACATAGAAAACAAAGAGGTCATGACCATGCCCCTAATTTTACCAGTACAATCACAGCATGATATGATGGATCATGGTGGCCTCGAGTAGGTCAAGTAGGAAGCTCAAAAGAAAGATAAACAAAGATCCAAAAACACCAATGAAAAAAAAAATATCAAGTACCCTTTGTCATAGGGATGACAAATGGGTTGATGTGGTCTAATTCAAGAAATTATATATCTTGCAAAGATCAAAGATGGATGGGGTAAGACCTAGGATTCTCATGAAAAGAGGTAATCAAGATACCTAGAACCAAATACCAAATAGATAGGGGGCATATTTGACACAATCGACACATGGATGGGACCTAGTGACAAGTATGTACATGGATGAACCTAAATGGTGATACAAGTCTAACCTTGTGTACATGACACATGATATATACATGATGAATAATATATACAAGTGATGAAATTACACAAAATCCTACTTGTGAGAGATTCTAAGTATTAGGATCGCATAGGATTCACGAGACACATCCTAAAATAAAATAATGAATCTCAAGGATTGGGATATACATCCAATTCATCTAAATATCAACAACATATATAGAGAATAGGTGGGAGATGGTATATAATGAAGGATGGGATAGTGATAGGGGATGGAATTATTACCAAATTTAGATGTGGATAAGTAGGATAATGAAATTGCCACTTGTGTATGAAGCCTATTGTGGGGTTTTCACCACATGCACTTGTCCAAGGTTCCACCAAAGGTGGTTTTCACTAGACGATGATTTATTTCTCTTTACTATATTTTTTTATTTTTTGTATTTTTCTAATTTTTGACACGGTGGGGTAACTCGGCTTATTTAGGTATAAAACCTTTTGAGATGGATGGTATTGATGGCCAAATGGTGCAGTCACGGTAGGAGGGTCCTCAAAGAGAAAAATTTTAACCGTGCAGCAAGAGTTACACAATAGAAGCAACACAGAATATGGAGGAAAATGCAGATTCGAACATTCTCATTATTAGAAAATTCAATTGCATATAGTTGGCCACCTCTGGGATTATAGATTGGGCTCATAGGCCTGATACAACATGCTCAAAATATAGTATTCCTATATGCGAGCAAAAATATTACAAATCGAATTCTATATTCATCTTCATCATCTTTTTCTTGATTGATTGCTATCCTAATGATCCATTACAAGCTTTATATCATATCCGCAAATCTAGAAGCATCTGTGTCGACCAAAGATATTTACAATCTTCGATGAAGGAAACATAATGTGTGCATGAATAGGTCGGCCTCAAATTTGAATTTCTCCACGATAGGTGCATATGATGAAGTGTGGACCTAAAATTAAGGTCGGGGACACTCCATGGAACAAATCGAAACACACTAAGGATCCACAAGCTACGGGAGATATCCACGAGCAATCAAACTAGTCGTTAGGTTTGAAATGATTATGGGGCCAGTTCCAAAAACTGCCACTTAATCCGGAAGCGATAACTTGCCCAAAAAAATCTAATGGAGCTGAAATCTTGGAATTAGGAAAATGAACATATCCATGATGAAAACATAGATCTACAAGGTCTGGTGAGCAAACATGGTCAAATACCGAATCTACAAATTTGAACAAGAACAAGAACTGAACAAGAACTGAATGAAAATATTTTTGGTTGATGCAGGATTGCAAAGAACCAAGGATGCTCCTGCATCATACATCTGGTGTTATTGAAAACTGAGTCCCTCACTTTTTAGGGGCTAAAGGGAAACCGGTACGGTCTACCTCAACCTGAGAAATCCAAGAAGAATCCTCCATTGGTCTGCCTTTCCACTTCACAAGGTACTCTTTGTACTATCTTCCACATGTTTTCCTCCCTTCTTTGACATCCAAAATCTCTTCTATCTCATCTTATTGTTGTTTAGGAAGGTGTTCTTCCAATTTTTCCTTACTTTCTTCACTCAATTCTGCTTCATGGTACTAATGTAGATCTACAATGTTGAATGTAGGTGATATACCCATTCCATTTGGTAACTCCACTTCATATGCATTTCCTGAATCAAATTTCTTCAAAATCCTACTTGGTCCAAACTTCTTCATCTTCATCTTACTGTATGTGCCAACTGGAATTATTTCCTTCCTCAAATAAACCATCACTTCATCTCCAACTTTGAACTCCTTATGTCTCCTCTCTTCATCTGCTCGTTCCTTATATTTTTGGTTCATGTCTTCCAATTGTTGTTTTACTTGAGTATGCACTTTTTTCATATGTTCTACAAATTCCTTCGTGTCTGCACTCCTTTTATCTTCCTTACTGATGTCTTGCAACTCTGATATACCTCTAGGATGAACTCCAGTAACAATCTCAAAAGGTGTCTCTCCAGTACTCCTGTTCACTGAATTGTTGTAAGCAAACTCTTCTTGAACAAGGACTAAATCCTAACTTCTAATCTTCTCTACAAACAAACATCTTAGCAAATTCCCCAAACTCTTTTTTACTACCTTTGTCTACCCATCGGTCTGTGGGTCAAAAGTAGAACCGAACTTCAAATCCATCTTCAACTTCTTCCAAAGTGTCCTCCAAAAATAACCAACAAAATTTGTATCTCTTTTTGAAACAATACTCCTAGGTAATCCATGCAATCTGACCACTTCCTTGGAAAACAAGTATGCTACATGTATTGCATCTATTGTCTTCTTACAAGGTATGAAATGTGTCATCTTAGAAACTTTGTCCACCACCACAAATACATAATCATTACCTCTTTGTGTCTTCGGCAAACCAACTATGAAATCCATGTTGATATCCTCCCACGGTATTTTTAGAACTGTCGACGGTTTATACAATCCAACATTCTGACTACTCCCTTTTGTAACTTGACAAACTCTGCAACTTTACACAAATTTCCTAACATCCTTATGAATTTGAGGCCAAAAGTAATTCTCAGTTACCAATGCTACTGTTTGATCAACTCCAAAGTGTCCTACCAATCCTCCACTATGTTTCTCTTTCATCAGGTTATCCCTCATTGAACTCCGGGGTATACACAATTGATTCCCTCTTAACAACATATCCTCCTGAATGAAATAATCCAACCACTGACTCCTATTTTCCAAGACTAGTTCTTTACAAGCTCTCCAAGGGTTTGCAAAATTTGAGTCTTCCTCATACAAGTTCTTGAATTCATCAAAGCCTAATACCTTCACTTTCATCTCTACCAGTAAATTCCTTCTCCTACTCAAAGCATCAACAACCTTATTTAACTTTCCACTCCTATGTTTCAAAAAAAAAGTACAAGAATTCCACCCATCTCATGTGTCTTTGATTCAACTTACCTTCACTATTCAAATACTGCAAAGCCCGATGATCTGTATACAACACAAAATCCTTAGTCAACAAGTAATGTATCCACTTCTTTAAGGCTTGAACTATGGCATAAAACTTCTGATCATACATTGAATACCTTCTCCTAGCATCATTCAACTTCTCACTGAAATAAGCTACAGGTCTTCCTTCTTGACTTAACACTGCTCCAATTGCATTTCCACTTGCATCACAATCTACCTAAAATACCTTATTAAAGCCTAGTAAATCCAACACAGGCTACCCAATCACCCTCTATTTTAACAACTCAAAACTCCTATCTGCTCCAAATGTCCACCTAAAATCCTTCCTATCTCCTCTCATTGTTTATGTCATAGGACTGCAAATAGAACTGAAATTCCTAATGAACTTTTAGTAGAAACTAGCCAATCCATGAAATGATCTTACTTCTCCAATGCTTTCTAATGTAGGCCATTCAACAATTGCTCTTACCTTCTTAGGATCCATCTTCAATCCATCCACTGATATCACAAATCCCAAATATACCAATTCTTCCTTCATGAAACTACACTTCTTAATGTTTATCAACAACTGCTCTTCTCTCAACCTCTAATAAAACTTGTCTTATATGCAACAAATATTCTTCTCTAGTCTTACTGAAAATCAATATGTCATCCAAATAGACAATCACAAACTTACCCAAGAATTTCTTCAATGCCTCATTCATCAACCTCATGAAACTACTTGGTGCATTTGTTAGTCCAAAAAGAATCACCAACCACTCATACAATATTTCATTTGTCTTGAATGTTGCCTTCCATTCATCCCCTTCTATAATTCTGATTTGATGATATCCACTCTTCAAATCTATCTTTGTAAAGAACTTAACTCCACTCAAACAATCCATAATGTCATCCATTCGAGGCAAAGGAAATCTGTACTTCATTGTGATCTTGTTTATGGCTCTAGATTTTGTACACATCCTCCATTCTCCATCCTTCTTAGGTGCTAACACTGCAAGTACTGCACAAGGACTTAAGCTTTCTCTGATCAAACCTTTTCTCAACAACTCTTGCACTTGTCTATTCAATTCTTCATTTTTTGTCGGTGTCATCCAATGTGCTACTTTATTAGTCAAACTAGCTCCAAGAATCAGATCCATGCAATGACTAATACTCCTCATAGGTGACAATCCATCAGGTACATTATCTGAAATGATAGCTTCATATTCTACTAGAAATTCCCTTATCTCCTTTGGTTGTTCTTCTACATGCTTCAAATCTTCAACCTTCTTAGGAACCAAGGCATAGCACATGTTCTCATGTCTTAGTCCATCAAAAAATCTCCTTCCATCAACAAAAAAAATTCTAGCATTCGTGCAAACCTCAATTTTAGGAACATCCTCCAATGGCAACAAAGTCTGCTTCATCCCATTTGCAACAATGGTATATATGTTCTTCCTTCCATCATGAATAGCTAGTCTATCATACTACCAAGGCCTTCCCAAAAAAATATGACATACATCCATGGGCATGATATCACAAAAAACTTCATTACGATAATTTCCTATCTTCAATTTCACCAAACATTGTTCACTTACCAGTATCTTATGCTCATCTTGAATCCGTGCTATCGAATAGGACTTTGGGTGTTTCAATATTTCCATCTTCAATTTGGTCACCACTTCTTCAAAAACTAGGTTCTCTAAGCTTCGACTATCAATAATTACTTTGCAAAATTTACCAGCTACCTTGCATCTAGTCTAAAACAAATTATTTCTCTATAATGGTTCTTGCTCCATCTCACTTTGACACAATACTCTTATGTTCAACAACACTTCTCCTTCTTCCGGTTTATTAGATGATCCAACATGATCCTCCTCAACAAAGGTTGTTCTTCTACTACTCTCTATCTTTCTGCTTGTCTCTCCTTGATTACACTCAAATGCTCTATGTCCTTCTCCACCATACTCGAAACAAGTTCCTCTGAATACTCTTTTCTCCTGTCTTCTATCATCTTTTCTATAATCCTCATTCCAGTAACTGCCATATCCTCCTTTTTGGTAAGAGTTTCCATCAATTCTATAGTACGAATTATCATTTTTATTGACTTCCTTATCTTTACTCTGATATGAAAAAGGTCCTCTTTCTCCTTCAGTGAAAATTCTTCCTCTCTGAAATCTTCCACCTCTTCCTCTTTGTCTTTGCTCATGTCTTTTATGCAGCTTCTCTTATGCTTTTAGGGCACACTGATATGCCTCCTCCACACTCAGCAACTTAATCAAACTGATCTCATCCTATATAGACGACCTCAAACCATTCATATATTTGGCTACTTGCTCGGTCTCATCTTCTGAATGTCCAGATCTTATATTCAACTTGTAGAACTCCTCAGTATACTGTATCACACTTGACTCCTTCTGCTTCAAATTCTGCAACTTTCAGAACAAACTGATTTGATAGTCTGCAGGCATAAACTTTGTCTTCAACTTATTCACCATCTAATTCCATGATCTTATCTTCTTTTTCCCTTTTCTTTGCCTATCTTTCTACAAATGTTCCCACCAAAGGGATGCATGTCCTTTTAATTTTGTACAAGAAAATTTTACCTTCTTGTCTTCTATGGTACCTTCAACATCAAAATACTTCTCCATCTTCATTATCCAATCAAGAAATTCATCTAAATCCAACTTACCATTATAATAAGGTGGATTGAAATGTGGTGGTTTAGTATTCACTCTAGCTAGGGCTCTTATAAACCTATCTTCTCCCTGATCAAGGCCAGGTTGATCTTTTCTTTCCCTTTCTTCATGTTCTTCTACTTCATCACTCACATCATCAACTGGTTCACCTCTCCTCTAGGTCGTTTCAATTGCTTCCAATCTAGCAACAATTCCTCTCAACATCTCCATTATAGTTGAGTCTACATTTCCACACGCTCCATTTCCTCTACCATTTCTTCTTCCCGCCATCTTTACACATGTCATTTGCAGCTGCAGGTTGGATCCTTAGTCTACCACCCCACAACAAATCTTCAACAGGACTTTGTAAACTCGCATGATCTTCCATGGAATGAATCTCACTCTAATACCAATTTGGTGTAGTCACGGTAGGAGGGTCCTCAAAGAGAACAATCTGGACCATGCAACAAGAGTTACACAATAGAAGCAACACATAATATGGAGGAAAATCCAGATTTGAACATTCTCATTATCAGAAAATTCAATTACATACAGTCGACCACATCCGTGCTTACAAATTGGGCTCACAGGCCTGATACCACATGCTCAAAATACAGTATTCCTATATGCGAGCGAAAATCTTACAGATCAAATTATATATTCATCTTCATCATATTTTTCCTGATTGATTTCTATCCTAATGATCCATTACAAGATTTATATCATATCAGTAAATCTAGAAGCATTCACGTTGGCCAAAGATCTTTACAATCTTCGATGAAGGAAACATAACGTGTGCATGAACAGGTTGGCCTCAAATTTGAATTTCCCACGACAGGTCCATATGATGAAGTGTGGACCTAAAATTAAGGTCAGGGACACTCCACGAACAAATTGAAACACACCATGAGGATTCACAAGCTACGGGAGAGATCTACGAGCGATCAAACTAGCCATTAGGTTTGAAATTATTTTGGGGCCATTTCCAAAAACTGTCACTTAATCCGGAAGCGATAACTTTTCGGAAAAAGATCCAATCAAGTTGAAATCTTGGAATTAGGAAAATGAACATGTCCACGATGAAAACATAGATCCACGAGGTTTGGTGTGCAAACATAGTGAAATAACAAATCTGCCAATTTGAACAAGAACAAGAACTAAATGAAAATATTTTTGGTTGATACAGGATTGTAAAGAACCAAGGATGCTCTTGCATCACCAAACTGACACAACAACATGCAAGTAAGATACAATTACCTTACGTCTCCTAAAAAATATGAACAATCGTGACATCGATCACCTTCCAAGGTCCTAGGTGTTGGGTCACAACGTTACTATTTTACTAAGCGATCTATATGACTGTAATATTCAAGGGGCCTGTTAGTTATTGAGCTTCTTGGTTTTTGTAAGATCAAACTTCTACCTAAACCTACTCTAACCAAATGATAAAGAAAAGTGAAGGATAAATCATGGATGTAAGAGAGAAAGAAATGTTGATTCATCTAATTAACTAGACTCATTTTTCTTTAAGGAATTCCTAACTTAAATTGCAAAATAAATCAACTTGTAATTAATACAAAGCTATATTCATTCACAGTACAAAAATTAACAGCATATTGCAAATAGTTCATCATAACTCAAACTTAATAAAAGATAAAACTTCATTCATAGAACCTCAAATCAAACAACTAACCAAACAAATGTCATTCTAGAGTATAATAAGGTTTGAATCTGACTGCTTCTACTGCAGTAAAAATAGATAAACAACATTTACAAAGCTGAAAAGCTTCATTGATCTACAAAAACCAATATCCTCAAATTACCTTAGCTAAACTTAGAATGTCGAAATAATCTATCATCTACTCTACTGCTAAACTCTAATCAGCTAACTCCTAATTCTCCAACTTATTTCTTTTAAGCGTCTCTCTAACTTTTTCAAAATGAGTAGATTTGACAATAAATAGCACAACCAATTACATAATTTCCACCAAAATGATACATCAAAAGTTGTAGCTTTCGTATGCATGCAATTCTTCACAAATGCAACTTTATGTTTTCAAACTCTATTGACTTCGGTTGACTTTAGTTTGCATCAGTTTGAAAGTTGGAATTTACAGTTTCCACTTTGAGTTCACTTCTTGCATGATTTAAATCGACATCCCTTTCCAGCAATCACGTCAAGTCGGACCATGAAGCATTCAGTTCACTGTCAATTTGATAATATTTCAGAAAATATTCCCTTCTTCGCATGCCAACTTTTATAAATCACAACCACAAACTTTAGTAATCACCTCATTACCCCGAATCTTCAAACATTGATTACTTTGATCCTTAACCACCTGGAAATAAAAATGCACATTTATTAATTAACTAATGATTAGTTTCGATAACTATCAGATGCATGCATTTTAAATTTCACCATTAAAATATTAAAAACCCCTTTTAAATTTAATGTTACTTCAAATTATTGAAATCAAATAACATTTTAAAAAATCATTTTTCATATGGATCTGAAATTCTAATGCCATTCCCCTTCCATTCTTTCAAAATACTTACAATTCACAAAAGAACATAATTAACTTACTTGTTCATTTGCAAAGAAAATCAATAAATCAAAACATATGAATAGCCAAAACTCTCTTCTTTGATTTATTGATCATAACGATTCTTCTATGCTTCCCTTTTGCATATAGATACTGTAGACATCTAAATTTGATCACTTCCATATGATCAAACCGTCTACTTTATCCATCTATGTCATTAATAGTGATTAAATAATTTATTTAATCATTATTTCATTTTCTGCCTAAGGTTCCTAAAGTATGTAATTGACTAATTAAATACTTTACCTTACACCTTTTCTTCTCTAAATTGAATAAATAGGACAATTTATTTAATTTAGTCACTTAACCTTTTTGATTAAAAATCAATTTTTAATTCCTCATTTTCTCTCTCCTTATCACATTCTCCATAACCCTCTTTTAATCCAGATTAAATTAATTAATCTGTGATTAGGATGTGCACCACTTAATCAAAGTTAATGTCACATCCTCCATAATCTCTCACTTGCTTCTAATCTCTCATTAATTATCCTAATCTTGTGTTTGCACAACTTTAATCAAGGTCATTAGCCTAATTAGTACCTTGGTCAACTCTCCCCATCCCCTAATAAATTTTTAATTCATTTTTATTCATCCAAGGCTCCTCTCTTCCCCATGTGAATTTTTAATTCACATTTTATTCTTCCAAAGTTTACCCTATACCCATGCAAATGTGACTTGTCATTTTACATGTGTCCAAGGCTTCTAGAACCTTGGACTTGTCACATCTCTCACATGTGGCAAATCTCCAGCTTTTTGGAGACCCTCTCTTATTCACTAGATTCTTCCAATCATTGTGAATTTTTAATTCACTTTTATTCCTCCAAAGAATCTTCTCATCCCTCAAGGTACCTATAAGGTACATGTCCTTCCTCCACATCATGTACTTCTCTCCCACCTCATTTCCACATCATTCCACCCTAGGCCATCTCACATTCCACATGTCAAGATGTGAGAGCTTATGAGTCCTCAACTCACCATAGCCCTTCATCTTGGCTTTGTTGGCTCAATCTCAACCGTTAAATTCTCTAGAGAATTCCAATTATCCTATAAATACCCCCTCATTTCTCTCATTTTGGGAGAATCAAGTCTTTTGCTACCAAAACTCTTGTCAAATTGTTATTTACAACATTTTAGTTTTTCCATAGTATTTCTCATCAATCCATCTTGCATCTTACATCCATTTAACTTCATTGCCATCCAAGGAGCACACAAGACATCCAAAGATCAAGGGTCAACTAATGAAGAAGCAGCATGAAAGTATAACAATCAACAATCAATTTGTTTATCTTGCTTTCATGTTATCTATTTCTTAGGCTAATCATTGAGGTGCCATTTTCTTATGTTAATTCTTCTTATTGCATTACTCATTATTTGTTTAGCATCTTACACTAGGACTTCACATTTCTTAAGGTATAACAATCAACAATCAATTTGTTTATCTTGTTTTCTTGTTATCTATTTTTTAGGCTAATCATTGAGGTGCCCTTTTATTATGTTAGTTCTTTTTATTGCATTACTCATTATTTGTTTAGCATCTCACACTAGGACTTGACATTTTAAAAGGATCACATTTCTGGCACACCCGGTGGGACCCACAAACGGGTCTCTTTTCTTCACGTTTGATGTTGTTGAAGATTTTTTGTAGGTTCAGATCACAGAGGGGCGGACTTGCCCTCCCGGGCGCTGCAGAGGGGCAGATACGCCCTCCTATTTCGACATTTCTGACAGTTTTTACTACAGAAGTGCGAATACGCCCCCGTGTTTCGACGTTTTTCCTAACTGCTTTCTACAGAAGTGCGGATACGCCCTCGTGTTCTAATGTTTTTTGCTAACTATTTTCTACAGAAGTGCGAATACGCCTCCATGTTCCAACGTTTTTTTTTTGCTAACTGTTTTTTGCAGAACTGCGGATACACCCCCGTGTTTCGACGTTTTTTGCTAACTATTTTTTGCAGAAGTGTGAATACGCCCCCGTGTTCTAACATTTTTGCTAACTATTTTCTGCATAAGTGCGGATACGCCCTCGTGTTCCGACAATTTTGACAGTTTTCTGCAGAGGAGCGGATACGCCCTCCTATTCCAGCATTTTTTACAGCTAACACTTGCTTGCAGGGCCTTTATTTTATTCAAATTTTTAAGTTTTCCTTCCTGTTTTATCTATTCACTTAGCATAATTAGGGGGAAGTAATACTTGTTGCTTGTTTTGTCTATTTTTCTTTGTGTTACCCTAAGGGGGCATTAGTTTGTTTTCACCTTCCCTTTTGCACTTTGTGCGGATCCAAGGGGGTAATTGGAAACGATTAGTGTCTTCTTCTTAACGGGACCTGCTTGGGGATTTCATCACCCCAAGGGACGATCCCAACCACGCGTACCAGTGGGGTATAAAAATGGGGGAGAGCCAAAGTTGTACCCCAATCCAGTTGCGTCGTAATTGGCAGAACGTCGAAGCTAGGGTGATACCTAGATAGACATGAAGAGTTGGTTCGAGCCTTTTAGTATCTCGCTGGGGTTCCCAACTCACACTTGTGACAAACTGGTGTTCATGGTTGTGCCTCACGTACCGAGCGTATATCGATGACTCCCTAGACACCTTGTTCATCCTAGAGTAAGACCTTTGCAGGCCATACCCCTTAATACTAATCATAGGATTGTGCTTATTCAAAGTGTTTTTTTGTGAAAAACCAGTAAATTTTGGTAAGTCAAACCTTCATTGAGTCATTTCAAGTCCTTTCCATAATCCCTCATTCCAAACCAAGTCACTATTTTCCTGTAGAGGGGCGGATTTTCCCCCCTATTTCAACACTTTTCATTGCAGAAGTGCAGATACGCCCCCTGTTTCAGCACTTTTCACTGTAGAAATGTGGATACGCCCCCCTATTTCAGTATTTCTCACTACAAAAATGCGGATACGCGCCCCTGTTTCAACATTTTTCACTGCAGAAGTGCGAATACGCCCCCCTGTTCCGACGTTTCTGACAGTTTTTACTGTAGAAGTGCGGATATGCCCCCTAAACGAACAATTTCATTCATTTGACCATTTGATCATCCTAAACACTATCTAACCAATCCAAACATCCATTTGACCATTCCAAACCTCCATTTAACCTTTCTAAAATGTCCATTTATCACATTCTCATTGATCATTCCACCATTTGGGATACCCATCTTACCGTGTGACTTGAACATTTGCACTTTCCAAAAAGATCAATTCAACAACGCATCTTCCATTTGCATTCATAATCATTCCTCAACACAAAATCCCTTAAATCTTGTTTTACGAGTTATCTCCCGAATTGACCAAGGCGTTAAGTTTGCTCATTATCCTACATATTAATCATTGTCTTCAACCTAATCAATCTGCTTCTATCTTGAGGTGGATTTGTGTTGTAAGTCAACATCATTGGCCCAAATCAATCCCCTTATATTTCAAGGCGAATTCGGTGTCGTGATCATTGATTAACCAGTTTAATCCGATCAACCAACGTATTAAGTGACCTAGGGTGGTTCCCGAATTGGGTTTAGGACCCTTTCCATCGAATCCAATCCTCATCCAAAATCATCAAATTGATGCATCATCAATTGATTCATCAACTTATCCAAACAATCCAATCTAATCTATCCAAATCTATCAAAATCCCATCATCCAATCAAAATCATCCATCAACCAATCCTTATCCAATCATCAAATTAATTGATACATCATCAATAGATCCATCATCCAATCCCAATCTGAGCTTTCATCCAATCTCCATATGAGCTTCCAATCCATCCTAGTTCTTTATGCATCATCTATTCTGTCCTGCTAATTTGTATCCATCATGAATCTTTATCCCCCTTTCACATGACCAATAATAGTAGTCAAGGGGAATCCTAACTCCGTTGATGATGATAACGAAAATCTTGTTGATCATGAGCATTGTTATATAGATTCCCTTGACACTATCATTGCTAGCAAGCTCTCTCCAATCGCCTCCCAAAATCCCACTACTTCTTCGAACTATCCCACCATGCCTTCATCCGCATCTAATAACGGTCCTTATGCTACTGTTGACAACAGATATCCGACATCCTCACCATCGACATATTCATCATGTCCTCCCTTTCAACCTCTATCCTACCCAACATCCATAGCCTCCTCTCCTTATCATCATCAACAATCCCAATACCTCTACCTTAATCCCACATCCCAATCTTCCCATCCTAATCCCACACCCACACCTTCCTATCACAATCCCCCATCCCAATACTCCCCTTATCCTAATCCACCATATCAATCCGCTTATCCTAATCCATCATGCCTATCCTTAGATGCCAACTCACCATACATTTCTTCCTATGGTGGTTCACCACCTCAATTTTCCTGTTCTAATCCAACATCCACACCTTCCTATCACAATCTCCCATCCCAACACCCTTACATTAATTCCACATCTCCCCATTCTAATCCTTCATCTACAACTTCTTGCTATCACTCACCATCCCATTCTTTCCAATCTAATCGAACATCCACATCCTCCTACGTCACTCTCCCTTTCACCACATTATATCTTAATCCTCCATCTAAACATAACCCACCTAGTCCTCCAACCACTCCTAGTCCCCCATCTAGTCCCATCCACTCATCTAATCATAATCCTCCATCTCCTCCTAGTTCTACATCTAATCCTCATCCACACATCCACTCATATAATCCTCCAATTCCTAATCCTGATCCTTTATCTTCTCCTAGTCCTCCATCCATTCCCATCCCCACATCTAATCCTAATCCTAATCCACCAAATCCTAATATTCCATCCATCCCTGATCCTCCATCCATTCCCATCACTCTACCTAATCCTACATCCCTTCCAAATGTTTCCCAAGGACTCATACAAGAAGAGACACCATGCCCTCCCACTCTATCATGTACGGTCAATAGTGATGAGGCCCTCCTCCATCCTACACCTATCCCTCCGATCACCATTCCTGACACCATCCAAATGGTTGATCCAGTCAAACCCGTCAAATCCATTGAATACCCATCTTCTACTACTAAATCCACCCAATCCATTGAAGACATCCAATCCCCTCCTCTCATTCCTAATATTCACAAACTTCAATCCCATGACCTTCATGAATCCTCCATTCTCCTATCTCCCCCAATTGAGGAGTCCCTCCAACACTCTTCCATCATCATACATCCCACACAAGATGAGTCATGCCAAGAGCTTGATCCAAAGCATACAAGCATATCCCCTCCTCCAAATCAAGATCCTACCATCCCATCCACTACATCCCAAGATCATAATCCCCCATCCATCCCATCTCATAATTCATATCCTCCCATCCACCCCATCTCAAGATCACACTAGCTCATCCACTCCATCCCATGATCCCCTTTGCATTCAAGATCCAATCACTCCCTCTCATGAGCCCTTATCATCCACTGCCATAAATCTAGGTCCCATCATACTCCCTAATTCCTCTCCTGATCCCTTATCACTCATTCCTCCTGATGCTGCTATCCCCTCATCTCCATCGCATGATCCTTCATTGCCATCTAGTCCTACCATCCCAACGCCACTTTTGTATCACCTTGGTCACATTACACTTATCCATGGTGGTCTTCTTACAGAAGAAAAACAATGCGTATGCACCACCCTACCTCTTCCACCTACTAATGTGCTCGCATCATGCTTCCAAAAGAATAAGCATCCTACCATAAATCACATGCTACAAAACATGAACTATGAAGGAAAAGGTTTAGGCCTTCATGAGAAAGGTACTTTAGAGCCCATCCAACTCAAAGAACATCCAGGCACACATGGTCTTGGATATATCTCCCAAAACTCGCACTCTAAGGATGTTGGTACAACCTTCGTACATCCTAAACGATCCTCTTCTAAAGGCACAAGAGATACTTTCCATCATTCTACCAAGTCATTTGCCGCCATCCCCCCTCCTCCATCATATTACCTAAAAACAACCATCCATCTTCCTCCCTCACCCTCTCAATCCATTTTGGGTCCTTATGTCCCCCCATCCATCATTGCTCATCCTCCATCTACTATGGGTTCTTATAGCCCTCCATCAAATCCCACACATCTTCCATATACACAATCCATTTTTGGTCCTTATATCTCAAAATCACCCCCTCCATCTTATCCTATTCATCCTTTCATTCATCCACCCCCTCTCCCTCGTACACAACATACATATCCTACCTTCATAACTACTAATCAAGATCAACAAAGGCACATACCTACACATTCTCCATCTACACATAATCCCTATAACCCTACCTCCATCGCTCCACATCATCCATCTCTTCACACCTATCCCCTTGCTACTAAACGCACTTTGGATGCAACAACAAAAATGTATAAATCCAAACATCCACATGAATCTAAAGCTCCTCATGTCCCCTTCAAAAGACATGTTGAAGAAAAGAAAAATCAAGTCCAAAATCCAAATCAATCCAAAAGGCCACAAAGGCCCACCAAAGAAAAAATAAAAACCATGTGGATCGCAAAGAAAAAAGGTGCCATACCTTCAATTGAAAAGTCCATAACAACATTCAAAGTTTTTATTCCCCCATAAAATCATTCACCTCCTCTATCTACTAAATCTATTTTGGGTCCCTACATCCCAAAAATCACTATCCCAACTCCTCCATTATCGCCACCCTCTCCATCCATTCCTCCACCTATCTATTCACATCCACCACATGTGCCAATGTTGATCCTGAACACCTTCCCCTATCACACATCCACTCCATCATTCCATCCCTACACTTTTCAACACCCCATCCACTATCCCCCACTATCTCCCCCATCCAATCCATTTGATTCATCCTCTTTCATAATCCATTTCTTTTATTAAGGTTGTACCAACATCCACTGGTCACTTTACACATGGGCTCTTATTACCTCATATGGAACTTGATGCTTGAGTCCTTCATCCATCTCCTTATCAAATATCTTCAAAATATTCATATCCATATCCCTATATTTATCCATCTTCATCCACATCCTAGTCCAAAAAATACAAAATAAATAAAAAAATCAAAATAAAAAAAGAGAAAAAATCAGAAAAAAACAAAAAAAATAGAAAGAGAAAATCATTCGTCCAATGGTGAAAAATTGGAAAACAAGTGCCTTGGATAAGTACCATGATGAAAACCTAGAAAATAGGCATCATGCATAAATTCCCCATCTAGTCTCCTTCCACGATTGGGGGCAACATCCACTTACGCATTCCTTTCCTCCATCTCCTACATCTGCCTATCTTTCGCATCCTATCCCATTTATCCCACTGCCTCCATCTTCCTTGTGATCTTGATAAATGTAGGGGAAAACCTATATACATTCTTTGGACACCTCTTGGCATATATTCCCCTCATCCATACACTATCATATTCCTTATCCACCTCTCTCTATCTTCCATTATCCGTGCATCCTATCCACCTCTCTCTATCTTCCATTGCCCATCTCACTCCCTTATCCACCCATCTTGCTATCCCTCTTGCCTCGTCATGCATGACACATCTAGAGTGGGGGCATCTCCTTATTTGCAATTGGGTCCTTGGAGACATCGTCCATCCATTCTGCCAAGCAATCCTCTCCATCTCCCCATCCTACCCATCCTTACCTCCCCATCCATTTATCCATCCAGTCATCCCTTCCATCTACCAAATCCTTATCTTCCTATACTCTCATCCACTAGTCCTTTTTGTCCTTTCATCCTTATCTACCCCATCCCTCTTTCCTCTTATCCTCCCAATTCATCATTCATCTATACATCCTCTCATCCTCCCAATTCATCTTCTAATAATCTTGATCACTATCCCATCCCTGAGCTTCGCATAACCTACATCCAACATATCGACCATCCCATCCGCATGGCCTATCCTAGCTCATCATATCCGCTCCATCCTTTTATCCATTTATCCTGGTCATCTCATCACCCCTTATCCATTGTCTGTCATTGGTCTCCTGTCGAACTACGTTGCCCCTGCGCTTTCACGTAGGCAAGGTCGATCATTTGATCTGCCCCCGGGGCTCTATCTTTTGTCTGTCTTGTCATCCTCCATCGTCTGTCTTTGGCTTTGTATTGAACTACATCGCCCCTACGCTTTCACGTAGGAATGTTCAATCATTTCATCCGCCCTCGAGGCTCTGTCTTTTGTCTGTCTGATCCTTGTCCTCCATCCTCTGTCTTCATCATCCTCTTTCCACTTTTACCATGGTTTTATCGAGTTACGAGGGCTCTGCGCTTTCATATAGGCAAGGCTGATCTTTGATCAACCCTCGAGCCCCTAGGTCTTAAGGGTGTGTTGTCTTGTCATCCTGTCATCTTGTCGTGTCATCAAGTATGTCCCTATCCTAGCTGGTGCTTACAAACAACGGTCATTTGTATCACAAGATCCAATCGATTTTTGGTATAATGCATCATATCGATCTTTTAGTTTACTATCCATCATCGGTCTCAATAGGATGTATCCTTCCTAATAGACCTCATCAACCCCATCCATCATCTTGATCCTATGGCAAAGGACATTTGAAATTGATTGTGATCTTTTGGTGCTTTTGGCTTTTGTTTATCATTTGAGCTCCCTATCATCACTTGTCATGGTCGCCTTGATCCATCATATCATGGTGTGCTTTGACTAGACAACATAGAGGCGTATCTTGCTCTTTTATCTGTTTTTGTCTTCTTGGTTGTCCCACGTAGTACCCACCAAGATCCCCAAGGTCTTGTGTTATGTCGAGGCATCCTTTTGTGCTTGTGGTTATTCCAATACTTGGCCCGACCAAAGTCATTGCGACTTTGGGGTGTTGGGATAGCTTTCTTGTTTGTTGTGTTTGTTCATGCATTAGACACTAATTCGTCTTGGTTTACATACCCTTACGCTCGATGTCTTATGTTATAGCAAAAATCAGTGCTCTAAAGATGGCAAATTGCATTAGGATTGCATTTCATTTTCCATTCCATCATCATCTTCATATCCCCTTCCATCATCTCGTCTCTCATCTTTTCCCACATCCCTTCATCCTTCATCACTCATCTGCCCTTCTGCCATTTTCCGGGGTGGATCGCCCTTCCTGGGGGCAGATCCACCCTTCCGCCCTTTTTCGGGGCGGACCTGCCCTCTTCCAGGGCAGACTTGCCCTTCCGAGGGCGGACCTGCCCCTTTCCGAGGTCGATCCGCTCTTCCAAGGCGAATCCGCCCTCTTCTAGGGCGGATTCGTTCTCGGGGCAGACTTGCCCTTCCAGGGCGAACCTGCCCTCTTCCAAGGTGGATTCGCCCTTCAGGGCGGATCCGCCCTTCTGGGGCAGACCCTCCCCTTTCCGAGACGGACCCACCCTCTTTCGAGGCGGACCCGCCCTTCTACAATGGGGCAAATCCGCCCCTCTGCAACCCTTTTTTTCCCTTTTCTTCTCGGGGCCACCATTTGCAAACCGTGGGGAAGATCCGCCCTTCTAGGGGCAGACTTGCCCTTCCAGGGCGAACCTGCCCTCTTCCAAGGTGGATTCGCCCTTCAGGGCGGATCCGCCCTTCTGGGGCAGACCCTCCCCTTTCCGAGACGGACCCACCCTCTTTCGAGGCGGACCCGCCCTTCTGCAATGGGGCAAATCCGCCCCTCTGCAACCCTTTTTTTCCCTTTTCTTCTCGGGACCACCATTTGCAAATCGTGCATCGAATTGACTTCGTTCAAAAGACAAACTTGCTTAATTTTTTACGCTCTTTCCAACCATACCTTTCATTTCTTCCTATCGAGAAGTCATCCGGGACCCCTCTCTTTTCCCTCTCTTTTTAAGGGGTATTTTTTTACTTCTTATTTACCTTTTTTTTTCTCAAACTAATCTCTTCTCTTCTCGAGGCCGCCATTTGCACCCCGTTCAGCCGATTGACTTCATTCAAAAGGCAAACTTGTCTAATTTTTTTCCCTCTTTCCAACCATACCATCTGTTTCTTCCTATCGAGAAGTCGCCCGGGACCCCTCTTTTTCCCCCGTCATCCTCTCGAGGGGGCATACCCTTCACATTTATCTATTTTCTCTGTCATGGTCATTCCCCTCCAACATTGGGGCATTTTCATCTATTCCCCACTAATTGGACAACTCAAGTCCTCCCCACGCTAGGGCATCATCTTTCGGTTACTTCCTCTATAGAGTCATCTGCATTTTATTTTTCTTCGAAGCACGATTATTCTAACGGTATTTCAAAGAGGGGAAAAATGTAGACATCTAAATTTGATCACTTCCATATGATCAAAATCATCTACTCTATCCATCTATGTCATTAATAGTGATTAAATAATCTATTTAATCATTATTTCATTTTCTGCCTAAGGTTCCTAAAGTATGTAATTGAATAATTAAATACTTTACCTTACACCTTTTCTTCTCTAAATTAAATAAATAGGACAATTTATTTAATTTAGTCACTTAACCTTTTTGATTAAAAATCAATTTTTAATTCCTCATTTTTTCTCTCCTTGTCACATTCTTCATAACCCTCTTTTAATCCAGATTAAATTAATTAATCTATGATTAGGATTTGCACCATTTAATCAAAGTTAATGTCACATCTTCCATAATCTCCCACTTGCTTCTAATCTCTCATTAATTATCATAATCCTATGTTTGCACAACCTTAATCAAGGTCATTAGCCTAATTGGTACCTTGGTCAACTCTCCCCATCCCCAAAGAATTTTTAATTCATTTTTATTCACCCAAGGCTCCTCTCTTCCCCATGTGAATTTTTAATTCACATTTTATTTTTCTAAGGTTTACCCTATCCCCATGCAAATGTGACTTGTCATTTTACACGTGCCCAAGGCTTCTAGAACCTTGGACTTGTCACATCTCTCACATGTGACAAATCTCCAGCTTTTTAATTCACTTTTATTCCTCTAAAGAATCTTCCAATCATTGTGAATTTTTAATTCACTTTTATTCCACCAAAGAATTTTCTCATCCCCCAAGGTACCTACAAGGTACATGTCCTTCCTCCACATCATGTACTTCTCTTCCACCCCATTTCCACATCATTCCACTTTAGGCCATCTCACATTCCACATGTCAAGATGTGAGGGCTTGTGAGTCCTCAACTCATCATAGCCCTTCATCTTGACTTTGTTGGCTCAATTTCAACTATTGAATTCTCTAGAGAATTCCAATTATCTTATAAATACCCCCTCATTTCTCTCATTTTGGGAGAATCAAATCTTTTGCTACCAAAACTCTTGTCAAATTGTCATTCGCAGCATTTTAGCTTTTTCATAGTATTTCTCATCAATCCATCTTGCATCTTGCATCCATTTAACTCCATTGCCATCCAAGGAGCACACAAGACATCCAAAGATCAAGGGCCAACCAAGGAAGAAGCAGCGTGAAGGTATAACAATCAACAATCAATTTGTTTATCTTGCTTTCATGTTATCTATTTATTAGGCTAATCATTGAGGTTCCATTTTTTTATGTTAGTTCTTCTTATTGCATTACTCATTATTTGTTTAGCATCTCACACTAGGACTTGACATTTTAAAAGGATCACAGATACTTTATCACAAACTTTCCCACCTTTTATATTTCAAACATCTATACAAGAAGCTTCAATCTGCAATCCTTGTCACTTATCATAATGATGGTCCATACGGAGTGACGAAAAACCCACTTTGCATGATGCCATCTTTATCCTTGGGATCTACTAGAACATGTCACCTCAAACTGCACATTCAAGATATAAAGCCACTTTTGGAAAGAGCCTGCATGTTTCCCTCATATTAAGTAGATGCATAACCCTTTTATCAGCATTTGGCCTGCCTCATAATGCCAAACCTAACTTCAGTGGGATTGACAGGTATGTGAAATCTCAAATTCACCATATAGCTCTCCAAGGCCAATACATTATGGCTTGATAAATGAAAGTTTACAGTGATCTTTGTAGTCCTTTGCCTCATTTTTTAAGTAACATCAGCACAGTGTTGTGATTCCATTTGATTTGGACACCTCCACTATTATTTCAAACCCATACAATGGGGAACACAACATTTAGATTCCTTGCAAGCTCTTGCATGTAACTATAACATATGCCACATCTTATGACAGTGGGTGTAGCCCTATGTAGCACCAGTTTTGCAATTCATCCCAGGTTGAAAGATCCCTTTGAGAGTTTGACAATTTTGATATACACACTGGGAGAAGACACATTGAAAAATATGTATAATCAACATCTTTTGTACCTCCTGAACCCGATTTTTATGAGCTTCATGACTTTTTATGTTCAGATCATCAATAGATGGGTGAGCTATCAATATATGGGAGTGTTTCACAGAGTTGTCCTTTTGATAACAATCATTTCACCGTGATGATGAAGAAAACACAAATCTCTTCCAAATTCACAAAATTTTAGATTACAAAAGACTTCAAGCCAATTAACACAAAACCAATAATTTCATTTGTCAGTTTCAATCACTCATGGTTGCAGTTTATACTCAAATTTATAAACAAAAACAAATCTCGTCATTTATTGATAACTAAATGTGAACAATTTACAATTTTGGTTTTCAATTCCCTATCTATACAGTCTGCAAATTCCTCTTATATTGGCCTCAATTTATCTTTTCGGGCTTCCTAGATCAACCATGAACTCTCCCTCTCCAGTCCACGGAACCTTTTCTTCATTACTTTTATTTTACCTCAACAGGCCCAACTCTCTTTCTGTTGCACGGGATTTGAATTTAAAGTTCCTCAAGCTGTTATTGTGTGGGCTACCTCTATTGGCCCGATGCCATATAAATTTCATTCACAATCTTATACAACTTCTACCACCGTTTACCTTTGCCAATCTATATGCCCCTACATTTCTAAATCTGCATTTAAATGTTAACAATTCTTTCTCATATCACAATCTTACCTCTCCCACAAGCGTTGTCTTCTCCCTGATGCATTTGCACACTCCATTCCATGTGGGTTGCTTTTGTTTGTCTTTACCAGATTACTTCTGGCAATGTCTTTCCATCTTCCCCTCTTAATCAACAACTTACATTCTCCCTCATTGTCCCTTTATCTTCCTCTGGATTGCACAAGCTCTTCGTGCTTTTGATGTTTTCTTCCCAATTTGGCTTGGCCTATTGTTTCACTTTTATGGCACCCTCCTCTTTTGCAATAACGCATTCACCTTTGGCTTGGCACACCTCTCCCACTCATTCGACCTGCAAAACTTCTTCATAGTCTTCAAGGGTGCCTCTTTTCTCCCATTGGTAGCGTGTTTTCCTCTTCTTCCAGGTGCACCACCATTCTCAATTGTTTGCAATTTTATATCTTCTGATGGTCCATAATGTGGCTCCACTTCTTCTCCTATGTGACTTCTCAACTTCCAATGAACATTAAATTTTATTATTATTTCATTGAAAGTTGTCCTCATAATTTTTATTCAAATTTTTGATACATTCAATTATGAGCATAACCTTGCACTATTCGATTTTATTGAGGTTGCTTGACTTACACAATTTTCTTCCTCTACCCAAATTTTTAATTGATATTCGATTTCTAGTGCTTGAAGATGGAACTTTGAAATGCATAACTAAATATGATGACTTTATTCAATCCTTTTTATTGATGACCATCAAAACCAAATGAAATTTTTCACAGAGGAAGGAAAACAAAACCAAAACCACAAAATCAAATCAGAATTTTTTTTGGTTGATGTTGATTGCGCTTCACCCGAGATTCTCTTGCATCAAACATGTCGGGTAAGAAATTTGTGAGCATGGGCTCACAAAGGATGGAGTTAGGTGATAGAATCACCCTTTAAGATTGCGCACAACCTCCAGCGAACTACGTCACTGACAGCCCGACCTCCTCTGCCAATAGCCCGACCTCCTCCGCCAAATACTTCCTCTCCACTCTACAAGTGACCTCTCATATTCTTCTTTTGGTCACCTCTTGGCTATACATTAAAAGTCACAACCTGTAGGTTCATACGCATTGTCTAACAGCTATGCCTTTTTTTGTCTTCACCTTAAGGTTACCATTTCCTTCCTCAACTTCTCTGTAACTCTACCCTTGCAACTTTCTCTGTTGCAATCGTACCTCAATCTCACGAAGATTCCACTTCATCTATTGTAATCTACCATCACACTACACTTTCCTCTGTGCTTTCCACTCTCAACCGTCCAAGACTCCGCTCACTTGCAACAATGATTTTAAGCTTCTCACTCGCACTTCCATCTCTACGCCTCCCAACCCTTAACCTCCAGGACTCTCTACATCTGCAACAATACTTTTGGACTTCACTCATGCTTCTACTATCAACAGGTTCCATCACAAGCTACCTCATGTTCAATGATATTCTTGTGCCCCTGAAACCTCTGCTCACTTCCCTCGTCACCCGTAGGTCCTAGTGCGAACCGCCTCTCTTGGTGCTCTATCCGCACGCTCAAAACCACCTACTCTAATACCACTTTATGAAGAAGAAAACACAAATCTCTTCCGAATTCGCAAAATTTCAGATTAAAAAAGACTTCAAGCCAATTAACACAAAATTGATAGTTTCATTTTTCAGTTTCAATCACTCATGGTTGTATTTTATACTCAAATTTGTAAAGCAAAACAAATCTCATCATTTATTGATAACTAAATGTGAACAATTTACAATTTTGGTTTTCAATTCCCTATCTATACAATCTGCAAATTCCTCTTATATTGGCCTCAACTTATCTTTTCGGGCTTCCTAGATCAACCATGACCTCTCCCTCTCCAGTCCATGGAACCTTTTCTTCATTACTTTTCTTTTACCTCAACAAGCCTGACTCTCTTTCTGTGGCATGGGATTTGAATTTAAGGTTCCTCGAGCTGTTATTGTGTGGGCTGCCTCTATTGGCCCGATGCCATATAAATTTCCTTCACAATCTTATACAACTTATGCCACCATTTACCTTTGTAGTCTATGCACCCCTACATTTTTAAATCTGCATTTAAATGTTAACAATCCTTTCTCATAACACAATCTTACCTACCCCACAGGCGTTGTCTTCTCCCTGATGCATTTGCACTCTCCATTACATGCGGGCTGCTCTTTTTTTGTCTTTACTAGATTACTTCTAGTGTTGCCTTTCCATCTTCCCCTCTTAATTAGCAACTTACATTCTCCCTCTTTGTCACTTTATCTTCCTCTAGATTGCACAAGCTCTTCATGCTTCTGATTTTTTCTTCCCAATTTGGCTTGGCCTGCTATTTCACTTCTATGGCACCCTCCTCTTTTGAAATAACACATTCACCTTTGTCTTGGCGCACCTCTCCCACTCATTCGGCCTGCAAAACTTCTTCATAGTCTTCAAGGGTGCCTCTTTTCTCCCACTGGCAGTGTGTTTCCCTCTTCCTCTAGGCACACCACCATTCTCAATCGTTTGCAATTTTATATCTTTTGATGGTCCATAATGTGGCGCCACTTCTTCTCCTATGTGACTTCTCAACTTCCAATGAACATTAAATTTTAGTATTATTTCTTTGAAAGCTACCCTCATAATTTTTATTCAAACTTGTGATACATTCAATTATGAGCATACTCTTACACTAGTTGATTTTACTGAGGTTGCTTGACTTGCATAATTTTCTTCCTCTACCCAAATTTTCAATCGATATTCGATTTCTAGTGCTTGAATATGGAACTTCGAAATCCATAACTAAATATGATGACTTCATTCAATCCTTTTTTTGTTGATGACCATCAAAACCAAATGAAATTGTTCACAGAGGAAGGAAAACAAAACCAAAACCACAAAATCAAACAGGAATTTTTTTTTGGTTGATGTTGATTGTGCTTCACCCAGGATGCTCCTGCATCACAAAGGTCAAAATCAAGGTGAATTTCAAAATGCAATCCATGTCCTGAAGTTTCCATATTAACACGTTGGTATTTTGGCAAAGAATCTTGGAATTTGGATTCAGATCGGCCAAATACATTTGCTCAATATTCCCTTAATTTATCAATCACATTCCATATGAATTGACAAAACCTTTCAACACTTACAATTTGTGTATGCTCAGAATTATTGCTCAATGACTTCATACGCTACTTCAAAGTTTTCATTTTCATACAAGCAAAGAGGACACTAGCAGAAATCGTGGGTTATGGCTTTAAACCCGCCAACTGAATTTGCTTGAAGGTTTCTAACTCTTCATGCATTTGTGCGCATGGAGGAGATTTTTGTAGGATTTGGCTTTGCGCCTACCACCTACCAACAACATTTTCTTGTGGGTTTATAAAGCCTTTTACCATATCGATTTGTGCATATCTTGCAATAGTTGCATTCCCTATGATGATAGTTTCATTGAGGCATCTACCAAACAATTCACATGCCTTCCATTTGTATGTTTATTCCTCAATCATTACATTCTATGAAACCTTTGAGGCATTTTGTTATATTGTTTGCATGCTTTGTCCATGCGTCCACATTTGCATGTCTATTCCAATCTATTTTATCTACATTTAAATGCTATTTCTAGAGCTCCCATTTTGGCACGGATAGGAGGATAAACACTAGGTCGCATACTTCAACTTTTTTCCAGCCAGTGGCATTTGGTTATGGTTTCCACTCAAAGCCTCCTAGCATATCAATTTTGGACATAACCCGCAACATTTCATTCCGTGAGATCATGTCCCCTGTGCGACATTTTGTTAGACAATTGACATGTATTGTTTATTAGGGCAATCGAATTTCATGAGATTGCATCTCATTTGAGTGATTTGTCAAGAGTTCATGGGCCTTATTGATGCTTCTTCTTTTTGTACGTATTTCTACCAATGCTCCCATATTCATCGGGCAGTCATCATACAACTTAGCTTATACATAAACTACAATATTGTATTCCATGAAACGATATCTTGTTGAGACATTTTTAGGTCAAACATTTCATTTGCATGCCTTCCTCTACAGTCTGAGAGGACGCTGGTAAAAAAAGTGGGATTGGCTTTACATCGACCAGTTGCATTTATCTGGAAGTTTTTTTAGAGTCCCTTTTCAACTGGTTAAGTCTTCTACATACCCGCATTCATTACGGCCATGAGAAGACATCTCTATAAGGCACACTATCCAGATTAGTCCGCAGCCTTTACTGTTTCCACATTTTGCATTCATGTTTGCCAGGGTCGTTGCATATACCCAACCTGACCAAAACCCCTTATTGGCGTGAGCAAGCGATGAAGGTCATCGGATTTGGCTTTACCCCTGCCAAAATGCATTTGTTTGAAAATTTTCTTAAACCTCTTCAATAAATCGATTCACACCTGCAATCATTGCATTTCATTAATAACAGAGGCAGGGGGGTCGGGTTTATATTTTTCCAATGAACTTCCTTCAAGGTGGGTGGAGGCGGGATTCATAACCGAACTTGGACCCTTTAAAACATTTGACCAAAATGTGCACGTGAGACCCGCATCTCCGAAAGGATATCCCTTTTATTAAATTTCAAATATGCTACACGAAGCGAGGTCGAGAGAGCATATTGGCCCAATACATTAAATTTGTTGAGTCCCAATTTGCCATCGAGACCTGAAATTCTAATGGCACATTTTTTTTTTAACATCAAGCAGGGTAAAAATTTTATTAAATCAAGGAAACCTTACAAAGCAAGGGCATTAAATGGCCCTATCAAGCTCCACCAAGCGATCCAATTGTTGAGACAAATCTGGGGGTAATTGGCCCCAATCCACCAAATTCCAATCTTGAATATGATCCGACGCCCATTTAGCCAAGCAATCAGCCACCCCATTCCATTCTCGAGAATATGAGTGAAAGTAATACTCCAGAGAAGCACAGAGGGTGAGAATTTGTTGCACAATCAAAGTCAGTTGCCAGCTCACATCATCCAAACACTGCCTTTTCAGCAAGTTCACCACAACCTGTGAGTCAGACTCACAAATGATCCTTCGCCAACCCAATTGACTGCCCCGCTCCACAGCCAATAAAATAGCCTGAGCCTCCATAAGATTATTAGTATGGAGGCCCTTATACACAGAAAACATAAACTGGACCTTGCCATAGCTATCCTTGCCAACACCCCCAATCCCAGCATGCCCCGGGTTTCCCCAAGAAGAGCCATCAGAATTGATTTTAAGGACACCATGAGGGGGAGGATTCCATCTCCCCTCCCTATTCACCTTCGGGGTAGGATGTCTACATCTGTTATGCATGAGCTGACGCTACGGAGGAGGAAGATGAAGACGATTACAATAATCAACGTCACGAGGATCCACCAGCACAGTCATATCACACTTAGCCGCAATGGTTTCCCCAAGAGAATGTAGAATTTTCCACCAGAGATGAGGGGCCCTCAGTAGCGAATCCTGAAAGATCCGCCTATTCCTTTCCAACCACAAGTTTCAGATAATAGAGGGCCCAAGAGCCCAAGCAGCCTAAAGAAAGGTGGTAGAAACAGGGCCCTTGCCCCACCGTTCCCCAAACTCCGCCAAAGAGGAAGCATGCCAGCAAGATGTATTCCACACCCCCCACCAGAAATGCCAAATCTCCCTAGCATAGGCACAATGAAAGAAGAGATGGGAGACACTCTCTTCACTACCATGACATAAAACACACATAGAGGGGCCATGAAAACCCCACTTACATAAATTATCCCAAGTAAGACACCGGTTCTGAGCCACTAACCACATGAAAAAATTGCACTTGGGCCAAGATAGCTTGTGCCAAACTTGCTTCCACCAAGGCACCTCAGTGTCCCCAAACAATTGTCTACCCAATTTTTTATAACCAGCCGCCACAGAGTACTTTCCGGACAAATCAGAGCCATCCCAGGCCAAGACATCTGGGCCACTTAGAGAATTACAAGCACGGGAAGCCAAAAGCTCAAACAGCTCCCGCCTATCCCCCTCAAACCCTCCAGGCGGCCACTCAGAAGGGTGCTTCCAGCGAAAACTAATAGCCAAGCCACCATGTTGTGCCACTTTATAATGCTCCACAGTATCCCAGCCGGCTGCAATAAAAACATTGCATAGGGACTGGAGGTGAGGACAAGAAGAGAGAATAGAAGGGTGACCATCCCAAGAATCCGCCCAAAAAAGAGCCTGTGACCCTGAATGACAAATCCAAAAAAGCGCACCCTTAATCAGCTGCTCCCCCACTTTCAAAGTATGTCAGATCATAGAACCACTCCCTTCCAGAGCATAGCAAGGAACCTCAAAAGAGGTAACACCCCGAAGATATTTATGGTTGAGAATACGAGCCCATAACTGATGTTGATTGGTACACCATCACCAATACAGCTTGGCAGCGAGAGCTTTCCCATTCAAAATGGCAGAGTGTAAACCAAGCCCACCCTCCTGCTTCGGTCTACACACAGAATCCCACTTAACAAGGCTCTACTTGGGGGACAACAAATTGCCGCTCCAAAGAAATTGGTGAGAAAGAGCATCAAATTCCTTAAGGAAATACATAGGAGTCGCTTGAACAAAGCACCTATAGGTGGGGAGGGCCTAGATAACAGACTTGAGAAGAGTCACCCTTTTCATCCTTTTAAAATTTTTGATTTTTTTCTCTTTTTACTTGCTCTTTGGTATTTCAGAGTCGGGTTTATGAAAAGAACATGCACTTTTTGATGTGTGTCCAATGGTTCTATTAGAACTTCCTTTGAATTTCAAAATTCAAAAGATTTTGTTTTATTTTTATTTTCACTTTTAAAACCTCTTTAAATTTTAAAACTCTTTTAAATTTTAAAACTCTTTTAAATTTTAAAATCATCTAGATTTTAAAATTGCTTATTTGTTTTATTTTATTTTTATAATTTATTTATTTATTATTATTATTATTGTGTTTCTTAAATTTTAAAAAATATATTTTTTGAATTTTATTATTTTTTTTATTTTCAGACTCTAAGGTGATTTGCCCTAAAACAACAAAAAACAAAAACAAAGAAGACCAAAATGAACCAACGAAAACCAAGAAATGGAAGAAATGACAAGGCAAAAAGACGGTCAGGGCGAAAAGAGCAATCGAAAAACACATCTCTGAATAGACCAAGATAGACAAAGAGAAACGCGAAATCGGGAAAGCATTTCGAATTTGAACCTTCAAAAGAAATGTTCAAGTTCAATTTGGTTTTCTAATTCCAAGCAGGAAACACCGACACACAAAATCAGAAAAGAAAAATGAACCTGCACCTTTGAGAAAAAAGTGCAAGTTTAATTCATTTCTACGATTCCAAATAGAAATGACGTGGAAGAAAGCAAACCGAAAATGGTCTCAGGGAAACGAAAACCCACGGGACAAAAAGGCCACCGAGCGAGGTCAAGGAAATGACTTAGACCCGAACCTTTTACAAAAAGGTCCAAAGTTTGAATCGAAACCTGAAACTTGACAAGGACACGAGATGAAAGATGAGAGACGAAGATGAAAAAGAAAACAAGCGAAGAGGGAAAATTTGAAAACAAGAATGACAAAGCGCAAACAAGACGGAACAAAACAACAAAATGAAGGAAAGAAGAGGGGTCCCCAACTTTGCCAAGAAAAAAGTTGGGGTGTACGTTTGTAGGGCATATAAAATGGCGACTTGGTTGGGAAAATGCTCCAAGCATTTTAAAACATACAACCCTCCAAATACCCAAAATCTTTGGTTTGCACTCATCTAAGGAAACCTAAGAAGTGTAAACATAATCAACATTGGGACACTACAAAGATCTAAAGATTAAACTAAAATTTGTTTGTGTGTGCAAATAATTTATTCCCCTTCATAAGTGTTGTCATGATCAAAATGGAATAGACCCTACCCAAGCTACGTAGTTTTGAGTTACATTCCTAATGTGCAATGATATCTTGGGCATAGCTTTGTTGCCAACCAAGAGTTTATAACCCCGATAGAGATACCTCTAGTTCTCTCTAAGCATCACTCTACTGCCAGTCATGCATCCATAGCCCCGATAATAATGTGAACCAAGAGGATGAATCCTACATGATTCATCTACAACAAGGTTTGTTATGCAACTAGAATATCCAGGTGCCAACATTGTTGCATTCATCTTTCAGAGCACAAAGTCACATATTCTCACGATCTCCCCAGAAGGACTAAGTAGCAAATCATCCCCATTGTCAACTTGTGAGGTCTGCAAACCCTTTTCCTTCTGAGGTGAATCATTTCTTTCAGCATTCTCTTCAATCATGTCACCAACAAGAGCTTGAGAATCAACCTCCAACTCATCACCATTAATGCTAGAGATACCTATACATGGTGAACAAGGATTTTCTTCAAACAACTCATTTGAATGCATGGAGTCAAAGCTAGGAAAATACTTCATCAATTCATGTTTTTGCATGTCATCCACAAGAACGTGCAAGTCAACATCAATTTTACAACCGCTAAGGTCAAATTCATTAATGCACGATAAATGAGGATTTTATTCAAACAAATCATTCAAATAAATAGAATCAAAATCAAGAAGATACTTCCCCATTTTGTTCTCTTCATCATGTTGGAATGATTCAATTTTTGAGGCAACCTCTTAATAATCCATTTGACATTATGTTTCATCCAGTTGAATCTCATCATACATTCCTTGTTGCAATAAAACACTAAACTCATCCATGTCAATATTTTGATTAGCATTAAAATCCAATCTATTTTCTTGAGAGGGGTTAAGTCTGATCTAACTAACTATTGGGCCACACTTGACTGATCAACACTTCCACTTGAACTTTTTTTTCACAAGATCCCATTTGGCATTCAACTTCTTGGCCTTCACCATGAAATTCATTTGCAATATCATTTAGAAATATGTTGCTCTCTTCTTCCATGTGTTCATCCTTCAAATCAATAGAATTGTTTTCATGTGTTAACTCATCAAAGGGTGTTTCTTCATTATCCACCATCATGAAAGAATCTATGAATGCATCGGTAAACTCATTTTCCACATCTATCAAATCTGCACAAGGTAGGGAAAAGTTTTTAACTTTTGGATCCATCTCAATGCAAGGATCAAGGTCATCGGATGATGGGGGGGAGCTAAAATTCTTCTCATAGTTACTCTCATCATTTTAGATGGGGTCATTATCATTTTCATTTGTGCTAACTCTTTCATCTCCATTATCAAGTGAAGGACTATCCCAAGGATCTTCCATGAATCTCTTTAATAGTGATCAGTCACTTCACATATAACTCCATCCTTCCAAGGAAAACATGACAATCAACCTCAGAATGTTGATCTGCCAAATGTATCCTACATCGATTTAGCATAGTGAATTCAGACAAACTCAAAGCACCTAGTTCTTCCAATTTCTCATTTAATCAATTTTTCATACCTGATATGTCTATCTAACACAAGCCATGCTCTTTTGTCCCTTCATCACATTGTTGCACATCTTGCTCAAAAAAATTGTTCAAAGAATTGGAAGGTATTGTTGATTTCTCATGACAACAATCCTATTTTGACACTTCATCTTTTTCAATACTGTCATTAGTATTTCTAGTGAAATTAGATTCTAACTTGATCTTTCCATTATGCTCTGATTTTAAATCTGTTTCATGCTTCTTTTCAAATACAACATCAAAATGATATATTTGTTCATCTAATCTTTTGGGATGCATTGGAGTATGACTAAAAATAAATGATATAGCCACAACTTCATTAGAGCCCATTGAACACTTACCACTATGGTTGGCTTTTGCAAAGCTTGACTTTTCATGTGGGTAGGCGTAGTGGGTAAATTGGTGCAAAGATGTGAGGGCTGGCAATTTGTGAGTACAAGATCATTGTAATTCTTATTTTGATTACTTGTGTTTCTAACGTCTTGTCTCGATTGTGCCAACAAGAGAGCATTGTTAAATGCATCCCATAAGGTGGTAACCTCACCACAACATTTAATTCTTGCTACCAATAAAGCATTCAAACCCCAAAAATAATGTTCTTTTACCACATGATCATTAATAACCAGATTTCAATCTATAACTTGCTTAAACATAAGAAGAAACCTGCGATTGAATTGCATAATTGATTTTCATGGTGCTCTTTTCATGGTTGCAAATTGAAGTGATGGGTCTCATGTACGCGCATAAGGATCAAACTGATCTAAGAATAAGATTTCTAACTCCATCCATGAATAAATAGAATTTGGTGGAAGATTAGCATACCATTGTCGCGTTGTACCTTGAAGTGTTTTGACTAATAGTTGACAAGCGATATCTTCATGTTAAATCCTGAGAAAAGTTATTAAATCCTTGCAAATCTTAACATGATTTAAAACAATTTGTCCACTATCAAAAAAAATAAGGGAAGCCTATCATGCATGTGATCAAGAATTTCATGAATAATGTCAAGAATACACAAAGGGCTACCCATCGGAGCAGGGTTTTCCTAAGTTCCCACCCACTCTAAGATGCAACAAACCAAAAATTGCCTAAGTGGCCCTCCTTCTAGTGTCATTTTTGTTGATGGCCAAATTGACACAACAACATGCAGCCAAAATACAAATTACCTTACCTCTCCTGAAAAAGATGAATAATTGTGAGATCGATCACCTTCCAAGGTCCTGGGTGTTGGGTCACAACATTATTGTTTTACTGAGTGGTCAATATGGTTGTAATATTCAAGGGGTTTGCTAGTTAATGAGCTTATTGGTTGTTGCAAGATCAAACTTCTACCTAAAACTACTCTAATTGAATGATAAAGAAAAGAAAAAGATAGATTAGGGATGCAAGAGAGAAAGAAATGTTGATTCATCTAATTAACTAGATTTGTTTTTCTTCAAGGAATTACTAACTTAAACTGCAAAAAAAATCAACCTGTAATCAATACAAAACTATATTCATTCATAGTGCATAAATAAACAACATATTGCAAATAGTTCATCATAACTCAAACTTAATAAAAGATAAAACTTCATTCATTCCTTGAAGAACTTCAAATCAAACAACTAATCAAACGAATGCTATTCTAGAGTATAATTTTGAGCAGGTTTGAATCTGGTTGCTTCTACTGCAGTAAAATAGATAAACAACATTTACAAATCTGGCAAGCTTCACTGGTGTATGAAAACCAATATCCTCAAATTACCCTAGCTAAACTTAGAATTCTGAAAAAATCTACAATATACTCTACTGTTAAACTCTAATAAGCTAACTCCTAATTCTCCAACTTATTTTTTTTAAGCGTCTCTCGAACTCTTTCAAAATGAGCAGATTTGACAATAAATAGCTCAACAGACTACATAATTCCCACCAAAACAATACATCAAAAGTTGTAGTTTCGTATGCATGCAATTCTTCACAAATGGAACTTTCTATTTTTAGCCTCTGTTGACTTCAGTTTGCATCAGTTCAAAAGTTGGAATTTCTAGTTTCCACTTTGAGTTCACTTCTTGCATGATGTAAATCAGCATCCTTTTCCAGCAATCACGTCAAGTGGGGCCATGAAGCATGCAGTTCATTTTCAGTTTGATAATCTTTTAGAAAATATTCCCTTTCTTCGCATGCTAGCTTTTAGAAATCACAACCACAAACTTTAGTAATCGCCTCATTACCCTAGATCTCCAAACATTGATTACTTTGACCTTAACCACCTGGAAATCAAAATGCACCTCAATTAATTAACTAATGATTAATTCCGATAACTATCAGATGCATGCAATTTTAAATTTCGCCATTGAAATATTAAAAACCCCTTTTAAATTTAATGTTATTTCAAATAATTGAAATCAAATAACATTAAAAAAATCATTTTTCATAAGGATCTAAAATTCTGATGTCGTTCCCCCTTCCAGTCTACCTTGAATTCACAAAGAACGTAATTAACTTATTTGTTCATTTTCAAAGAAAATCAATAAATCAAAACATATGAATAGCCAAAACTCTCTTCTCAGATTTATTGATCAGCACGATTCTTTTGTGCTTCCCTTTTGCATATAGATACTTTATCACAAACTTTCCCACCTTTTATATTTCAAGTCATTTATACAAGAAGCTTCAATCTGTAATCCTTGTCACTTATCATAATGATGGTCCATACGGTATGACCTGAGTGACAAATAACCCACTTTGCATGATGTCATCTTTATCAGTGGGATCTAGTGGAACATGTCACCTCAAACTACACGATCAAGATATAAAGCCACTTTTGGAAAAACCCTGTTCGTTTCCCTCATATTAAGCAGATGCATAACCCTTTTATCAGCATTTGGCCTGCCTCATGTAATGCCAAACCTAACTTCAGTGGGATTGACAGGTATGCGAAATCTCAAATTCACCATACAGCTCTCCAAGGCCAATACATTATGGATTGATAAATGAAAGTTTCCAGTGAACTTTTTAGTCCTTTGCCTCATTTTTAAAGTAACATCAGCACTCTGCTATGACTCCATTTGATTTTGACACCTCCATTGATGTTTCAAATCCATGCAATGGGGAACACAACATTTAGATTCCCTGCAAGCTCGTGCATGTAACTGTAACATATGCCACATCTTCTAACAGTGGGTGGAGCCCTGTTTAGCACCAGTTTTGTAATTCATCCCAAGTCGAAAGATCCCTTTGAGAGTCTGACAATTCTGATATACACACTGGGAGGAGACGCACTGAAAAACATGTATAATCAACATCGTTTGTACCTATTGAACCCAATTTTTATGAGCTTCATGACTTTTCATGTTCAAATCATCAATAGATGGGTGAGGTGTCAATCTATGGGAGTGTTTCACAGAGCTATGCTTTTGATAACAATCATTACAAGAGTCAAAATCAAGGAAAATTTTAGAATGCAATCCCTATCCTGAAGTTTCCATATTAGCACACTAGTATTTTGGCAAAGAATCTTGGAATTTGGCTTTAGATCGGCCAAATACATTTGCTCGATATCCCCTTAATCTGTTAATCACATTCCATACAAATTGCTAAAACCTTTCAACACTTACATTTTGTGCATGCTTGCAATTATTCCTCAATGATTTCATACGATGCTTCAAAGTTTTCATTTCCGCACAAGCAGAGAGGACATTGGAAAAAATCGTGGGTTATGGCTTTAAAATCACCAATTGAATTTTCTTGAAGGTTTCTAACTTTTCATGCATTTTGTGTGCATGGAGGATATTTTTGTAGGATTTGGATTTGCACCTGCCAACAACATTTGCTTGCATGTTTCTAAAGCCTTCTAACATATCGATCTATGCATATCTCGCAATAGTTGCATTCCCTGTAATGACAGTTTCATTGAGGCATCTGCCAAACAATTCGCATGCCTTCCATTTGTATATTTATTCCTCAATCATTACATTGTATGAAGCCTTTGAGGCATTTTGTTATACCGTTTGCATGTTTTGTCCATGCGTCCACATTTGCATGAATATTCCGATATATTTTATCAACATTTAATAATGTTGTTTCTAGAGCTCCCATTTCGGCGCGGGTAGGATGATAAACACTAGGTCGCATACTTTAACTTTTCGCCAGCCAATGGCATTTGCTTACAGTTTCCACTCAAATCCTCCCAACATATTAATTTTGGACATAACCCGCAACATTCCATTCCATGAGATCATGTCCCCTGTGCGGCATTTTTTCAGATAGTTGACATGCATTGTTTACTAGGACAGTCAAATTTCATGAGATTGTATCTCATTTGAGGCGATCTGTCAAGAGTTCATGGGCCCTGTCGATGTTTCTAGTTTTTGTACATATTTATACCAATGCTTCCATATTCATCGGGCAGTCATCATACAACTTAGCTTGTGCATAAACTGCAATATTGCATTCCATGAAACAATATCTTGTTGAGAAATTTTTAGGTCAAACATTTCATTTTCACGCCTTCCTCTACAAGCTGAGAGGACGCTGATAAAAAAAGTGGGATTGGCTTTACATCAGCCAGTTGCATTTATCTGAAAGTTTTTTAGAGTCCCTTTTCAATTGGTTAAGTCTTTTGCAAACCCCATTCATTGCGGCCATGAGAAGACATCTCTCTGAGTCACACTGTCCAGATCAGTACGCAACCTTTTTCTGTTTCCACATTTTGCATTCATATTTGCCAGGGTCGTTGCATATACCCAACCTGATCAAAACCCGTTATTGGCGTGAGCAAGCAATGAAGGTCATCGGATTTGGCTTTATCCCTGCCAAAATGCATTTGTTTGAAAAGTTTCTTAAACCTCTTCAATAAATCGATTCACACCTGCAATCATTGCACTTCATTAATAACAGAGACGGGCTGTTGGGTTTATATTTTTCCAATGAACTTCCTTCAACGTGGGTGGAGGCGGGATTCATAACCGAACTTGGACCCTTTAAAACATTTGACCAAAATGTGCACGTGAGACCCGCATCTCCGAGGAAAAAAGCTACCCAGCAAACTCAGCAAACAATCGGAAATGGCTACCCAGCATACAATCTGGCTATTTGATCATATTTTTTAATTAATTAAAAATAAAGATGTAGTATTCTTTTTATTTTTAATTAATTAAAAAATCTGGTCAAATAACCAGATTGTATTCTTTTTATTTTTAATTAATTAAAAAATCTGGTCAAATAACCAGATTGTATGCTGGGTAGTTTTTTCCCAAACAATCTGGGTATTTGATTAAATTTATTAATTAATTAAAAATAAATATAACAGTATTATCTTTATCACTGTTATCTTTATTTTTAATTAATTAATAAATCTGGTCAAATGGTCAGATTGTATGCTGTGTAGCCTTTTCTCATCTTCGAAAGGATATCCCTTTTATTAAATTTCAAATATGTTACACGAAGCGAGGTCCAGAAAACATATTGGCCCAGGACATTAAATTTGATGAGTCCTAATGTGCCGTCGAGACCCAAAATTCCGATGGCACATTTTTCATCCTTGTAAAATTTTCGAATTTTTGTCTCTTTTTACTTGCTCTTTGGTAGGGGAAAAGATCCAATTGCTGCCCATGATCCAATACCCGTTCACTCCTTGTTCACCTGACCCCCCAATAACCGTTTACATTTTAGTCATTACATTGTTTTAATTATGCCAATAAAAATTTACAAATTACACCAATATATGTTCACTACATGTGTAGTTGACCAAAAAAAATAAAACACATTGAAAACTATTGAAAACACTTTAAATTTTTGTGGGTTTTTATTGTTTGTCTAATGAACGGGTACTGGGGAAGTGATAAAGATGTATGGGACGAAGGTTTAAAAACACCCTTTTTGAACACCTTTCGCTTTACAGGTTCCATAAGGCGCATTTTAAATACTCAGAAGTCAATTTTTTTTTTTGAAGGTCCTAACTCGCTTATGAAGAAGCCCAAAAAAAAAATTTGAAATCGGACCTATTTTGCACTCTGCACAAATGCGTGAAGTTAGCCCTCACGGCTATTTCAGAGTCGAGTTTATGAAAAGAACATGCACTTTTTGATGTGTGTCCAATGCTTCTCTCAAACTTCCTTTAAATTTCAAAATTAAAAAGATTTTGTTATTTATTTTTATTTTCACTTTTTAAACCTCTTTTAATTTTAAAACTCTTTTAAATTTTAAAATCATCTAGATTTTTTAAATTTATTTATTTGTAGAATTTATTTATTTATTATTATTATTTTTGTGTTTCTTCAATTTTATAAAAAAATATTTTTTGAATTTTATAATTTTTTTAATTTTCAGACTCTAAGGTGACTTGCCCAAAATCAATGAAAAAAAAAAACAAAGAAGACCAAAATGAACCAATGAAAACCAAGAAACAGAGGAAATGACAAGGAAAAAAGACGGTCAGGGTGAAAAGAGCAATCGGAAAACACATCTCTGAATGGACCAAGGTAGACAGAGAGACAAGCGAAATCGGGAAAGCATTTTGAATTTGAACCTTCAAAAGAAATGTTCAAGTTCAATTTGGTTTTCTAATTCCAAATAGGAAACAATGACACACAAAATCAGAAAAGAAAAATGAACCTGCACCTTTGAGAAAAAAGTGCAAGTTTAATTCATTTCTACGATTCCAAATAGAAATGACGTGGAAGAAAGCAAACCGAAAATGGTCTCAGGGAAACGAAAACCCACGGGACAAAAAGGCCACCGAGCGAGGTCAAGGAAATGACTTAGACCCGAACCTTTTACAAAAAGGTCCAAAGTTTGAATCGAAACCTGAAACTTGACAAGGACACGAGATGAAAGATGAGAGACGAAGATGAAAAAGAAAACAAGCGAAGAGGGAAAATTTGAAAACAAGAATGTTAAAGCGCAAACAAGACAAAACAAAACAACAAAATGAAGGAAAGAAGAGGGGGTCCCCAACTTTGCCAAGAAAAAAGTTGGGGTGTATGTAGGGCATATAAAATGGCGACTCGACTGGGAAAATGCTCCAAGCATTTTAAAACACACAACCCTCCAAATACCCAAAATTTTTGGTTTGCACTCATCTAAGGAAACCTAAGAAGTGTAAACATAATCAACACTGGGACACTACAGAGATCTAAGATTAAACTGAAATTTGTTTGTGTGTGCAAATAATTCATTCCCCTTCATAAGTGTTGTCATGATCGAAATGGAATAGACCCTGCCCAGACTACGTAGTTTTGAGTTACATTCCTAATGTGCAATGATATCTAGGGCATAACTTTGTTGCCAACCAAGAGTTTATAACACCGATAGAGATACCTCTAGTTCTCTCTAAGCATCACTCTATTGCCACTCAAACATCCATAGCCCCGATAAAGTTACTTGAATAATTGAGTTTATTTTTAGATTTTCATCCCTTCTCTTTTTTTCTCAGATGTTGAGCCGTTTAAAGCATTTTTTCTTTTTTTCTTCAATTCTTAAGCAATAAAGCTTAAACAACGAGTTGAGAACCATGGTGGATATCATGAAAGAAATGTAACCCTTTAGAATTTTCACCTAGAATCGAGTTACTCCACCCGATGTAAACTAACTAATGGATTTCTTAAGATGTGCAGATCGTGCTAGAATTGCAAAGACTCCCTAGAAACTTTACAATGTACCAAATCTCGATCCATGTTAGCATTCCTTAGTTTGAGATAGATGAAGGTAAACCAAAGTTTTCAAGGTAACCAATTGATCAAGTGTTTGAAAATATAGATAACAGACCCTCAATAGATTCACCCTTCAACATAACTTGCATACAACGCCTTAGTTTATACTGTCAACGAGAGGAACCCCCAGAGGAAGGAAAATAAACAAACAAGGGAAAAGGGGAGCACAAGAAACGAGCACATAGACACGACGAACCAACAAAACCAAACAGAAAGCAAGAGCAAGAACTAGCAAAAAAACAACCAAAGACCGAAAACAGAAAGAAAACAACAAAACCCAAAAAAAGAAAACCAAAACAAGAGGACACAGAAAAGGAAAAATAGCATAATGAAAGAAAAGAAGCCAAAACCGACGACACAACTAACAAAAGAAACCAAAACAAAAGGAAACTAACTAACCCAAACTGACCCCTAACTACCCCCAATCCTAAACTAACTCTAAACTAAGCGCAAAAAAAATAAAACAATGAAAACTCATACATCCCCCGTACTAATTTTTCATTATGTGTAGAAACATTAACTTACCAAGTAAGGTACTAAACCTATCAAATTTATCTTTATACTCAAAAATGTAAAGTTTATGTGCAATAAATTCATTCCAAGGGTACAAACCCCAAAAAACTAAGAGTTGTGGATTTTCCGATTTATCATGGTTGATCTACAAACACATTTTATTATCCCCAACATCATAATCAAACTGAAAATCATCAGAACAATAAGGGCAATGAAAAGACACCACTTGATTTAGAAAATATTCAGTTGCTGATTTGTAATCATGTCGTATGACTTCCTTCTCGTGATGTCTCAACTCATGGAACACCACTCCATTTCTCTCTGATATTTAATAATGTGAACCAAGAGGATGAACAACGAGGTTTGTTATGCAGCTAGAATATCTAGGTGCCAACATTGTTGCATTCATCTTTCAGAGCACAAAGTCATAGACTCTCTCGGTCTCCCCAAAAGGACTAAGTAGCAAATCATCCCCATTATCAACTTGTGAGGTCTGCAAACCCTTTTCCTTTTGAGGTGAATAATTGCTTTTAGCATTCTCTTCAATCATGTCACCAACAAGAGCTTGAGAATCATCCTCTAATTCATCACCATTAATGCCAGAGATACTGATACATGGTGAACAAGGATTTTCTTCAAACAACTCATTTGAATGCATGGAGTCAAAGCTAGGAAAATAATTCATCAATTCATGTTTTTGCGTGTCATCCACAAGAACGTGCAAGTCAACATCAAGTTTACAACTGTTAAGGTCAAATTCATTAATGCACGATAAATGAGGATTTTATTCAAACAAATCATTCGAATAAATAGAATCAAAATCAAGAAGATACTTCCCCATTTTGTTCTCTTTGTCATGGTGGAACGATTCAATTTCTGAGGTAGCCTCTTAATAATCCATTTGACCTTATGTTTCATCCTTCAAATCAACAAAATTGTTTTCATGTGTAAACTCATCAAAGGGTGTTTCTTCCTTATCCACCATCATGAAAGAATCTATAAATGCATCGATAAACTCGTTTTCCACATCTATCAAATCTACACAAGGTAGGGAAATTTTTTTAGCTTTTGGATCCATCTCAATGCAAGGATCAAGGTCATCGGATGATGGGGGGGAGCTAAACTTCAATAAATAGATTCACACCTACAATCATTGCACTTTATTAATAATAGAGGCAGGGGCAGTCGGGTTTATATTTTTCTGATGAACTTTCTTCAACATGGGCTGAGGCAGAATTCAAAACCGAACTTGGATGCATCTCCCAAAGGATATCCCTTTTATCAAATTTCAAGTATGCTGCAAGAAGCAGCGTTGGGCAAGCATATTGGCCTAGGACATTAAATTTGATGAGTCCTAATGTGTCATCGGTGCCTAAAATTCTAATGGCACATTTTTTATCCTTGTAAAATTTTCAATTTTTTTCTCTTTTTACTTGCTCTTTCATATTTCAGAGTCGGGTTTATGAAAAGAACATGCACTTTTTGATGTGGTTCCAATGGTTCCATCAGAACCCAAAGTTCTGACATAACTTTTTATTATATTCTCTTCCCTTCTTTAGATTTTTAATTTTTAATTTTTAAAATTTTAAAATTTTGTTTTTAAAGACTTTTTTCTTTTATGATTTTTGTACTTATTTGATTTTTACTTTTACTTTTTATGTTTAGAATCTTTAAATTTCAAAATTAAAAAGATTTTGTTATTTATTTTTATTTTCACTCTTTAAATCTCTTTTAATTTTAAAACTCTTTTAAATTTTAAAATCATCTAATTTTTAAAATTTGATTTTTTTATTTTAATTGTAGAATTTATTTATATATTATCATATTTTTGTGTTTTTCAATTTTATAAAAATTATTTTTTGAATTTTAATTTTTGTTTTGGAGTTTTATAATTTTTTGATTTTCAAACTCTAAGAGGACTCGACCAAAAATAACGGAAAAAAAACAAAGAAGATCAAATTGAACCGGCGAAAACCAAGAAACAGAAGAAATGACGAGGCAAAAAGACGGTCGGGACGAAAAGAGCAATCAAAAAACACATCTCTGAACGGACCAAGGCAGACAAAGAAACGTGGAATCGGAAAAGCATTTCGAATTTGAACCTTCAAAAGAAATGTTCAAGTTCGATTTGATTTTCCGATTCGGAACATGAAACGACAGATAAAATCGAAAAAGAAAACAGAACCTGCACCTTTGAGAAAAAAGTGCAAGTTCAATTCATTTCTTTGATTCTAAATAGAAATGACACGAAAGAAAGCAAACCAAAAATGGTCCTAGGGAAACGAAAACCCACGGGACAAAAAGACCACCATTGAGGTTGAGGAAACAACTCAGACTCAAACCTTTTACAAAAAGGTCCAAAACTTGAATTGGAACCCGGCACTTGACAACAACACAGGACGAAAGATGAGAGACGAAGAAAAAAAAGAAAACAAGCGAAGAGGGAAAAGATGAAAATAAGAACGACAAAGCACAAACAAGACGAAACAAAACAACAAAACGAAGGAAAGAAAACAGGGTCCCTGACTTTTCCAAGCAAAAAATTAGGGCATGTATGCAAAGCATAAAAGTGGGTTCATCCAAAGGTTCTCCTTCTATGGTAGAAATTTGATATGCTCTTGAACCATATTTTGTAGCAGTAATATGAGCACCTCACCAAATAGCCTCAAACTTGCCCTTGTTTTCTCGATCATGTTCGTATTGTTGATCCTCCTAAAGTACAAGATCACCAAGTTGAAATTGGTGAGGCTTGAACTTCTTATTGTAACTTATTCTTAGCCTATTCTAATATACTTGGATATGATTGTAGGCATTGAGGCACCGTTCATCAAGAATCTCTAGCTGACTCATATGTCTAACCCAATATTCATCATTGATGATATTTTCAATAAAATGTGCAAGGATGGGAGCTCCACCTCTATCGAAAAGATAACTTTGACATCATAAACTAATGAGTATGAAGTGACACTAGCCAGGTATGGATGCTATTACAATAAGCCCAAAGGGAAGGATTTAGATAAAGGTGTCAATCATGACTATTTTCATTGAAATTTTTCTTAAGGATTTTGACTAAGGTCTTATTAGTTGCCTCTGCTTGGTTGTTACCTTTGGAATAGTATGGGGTAGACCAATGGTGTTGGATGTGGAATTGTTTGAAAAGGCCACAAATGTGTTGGTTCTTAAAAGGTATACCATTATTGGTAATGATGGTGGAAGGAATACCATAGCTATAGATGATATGTCATAGGATAAATTTGGAAATTTAGAGGTCAGTGATGAGAGTGAGGGGAAAGGCTTCCACCCACTTGGTAAATTATTTAATGCGATTATAATGAATGCATGTCCATTAGATGATCATGGATGTATCTTGTCAACTAGATAAATACCCCACTATGAGAAGGGCCATGGTGAAGTGATGGGTTGCAATGCTTGAGAGGGTACATGTATCAAGTCTTTATGTTGTTGACAAGGGACACACTTCTTGACATACTCGCATGCATCATGCTCCATAGTGGGCCAATAATAGCTTGTTCAAAGAAGCTTTTTAGCAAGGAATATTCCACTTGTGTGAGCCCCACACATGCCACTATGTACTTCATGTATGTTACACCCCAGTTGTATAGTTACTATTTACTATTACTACATAGGGTAAATATGAATGTACTGTGAATTCTGGAGATGAATAAATTATGCTTTTATCTTGTTATCGATATGAATATTCTCATTTGATGTTGTCTCATTTGGTATTAGACACACTTCTTGACATACTCGCATGCATCATGCTCCATAGTGGGCCAATAATAGCTTGTTCAAAGAAGCTTTTTAGCAAGGAATATTCCACTTGTATGAGCCCCACACATGCCACTATGTACTTCATGTATGTTACACCCCAGTTGTATAGTTACTATTTACTATTACTACATAGGGTAAATATGAATGTACTGTGAATTCTGGAGATGAATAAATTATGCTTTTACCTTGTTATCGATATGAATGTTCTCATTTGATGTTGTCTCATTTGGTATTACCTCAATTGATGTTATTCATAGTGAAATACTATACATAAGTGAATGAAAGGTTATTGAATTATTGTTATTCTAATTTTGGAGATGTTTATATATACTGCATATGTTATGAACAATTAACTGTTGTGTGCATGTGTTAGTGGATGCAGGTATGTGTTTCATTCCTCTAGGCAGAGGGGAAGTATCACTCGGGAGAAGATCTTCATCGGGTAACCGATAAAAGAACTTTTTGAGCATATACACACACCACATTAGAATGATTGAGTTGAGTCAGTTTGTGGGTAATAGGTAAGTCATCTCTAGTCGTACATTTATATTTGAGAGTCTTGTTTACTTCTGCATGCAATGGGTGAAGATTATCTATTTGAGCTTTTGAGATCTTTCTTGTGCTATTACAGTCATATGGACAAGTGGGATGTACGTGGAAGTATGTATATCGATACATGTGTACGTTGGTGAATGGACACGCTCATACGGATGCATCAATGTAGATATACCTACACATATGTGTACATAGAAGCATATACATTTATATATATACATACATTCAATATAATGTGTTTACTATATACTATCCTGTATGTACTCATATATATATATATATCAGATGTATGCTACATTATAGGCTTACGATATATATTTAACATATTATATATGTTAATTGAAGTCGACTATCTTTTATTTATTGAAGCTAATATATTAAAGGTTGTTTTGTAGTTGATAGAGACTATGAAATGGATGTCGATATTGACTATGTCAATGGAGGTTGATTTAATAGATTGTGATTGTTAATGGAAACCGATTATCATAATGAATGAGACGTGATACAAGTTGTTGCATTACGTTTGTTATTCCTATCTATCATATACTTGACTTGGTTGATGCCTTTATTGAGACTATGCTTGAATTTTTCTAACGTATTAAACTGCCAAGTTGATTCATTCACCATATGGATCGATAGAAACCTGTTGTCATAAAATAGGAATTGATTGAGTTTGGCCACACCAAATATGTAGGAAAAGGAATTGGAGTTGGCGCCAACTTTGAGTCTGAATTACTATAGAAGTCTTTTCTATGTGACAATCTGAATTATGCAAATGTTGATTGAATTAGTCATCTGATTGTTGTCATAAAACAAGTCGACCTATAGGTGAATAAGTTGAGTATTAGCTTGAGAATTTGCCACCTTTCTGATAGGTTCCATGTGTTGCTTTGCATGAAACTTGGTGTCCATTAGCATGCCTAATCTATAGGCTTTGAGGTTGCTTGGTTGCTTGGTTGCTTTATAAATAGCCGAACCATTTCATTTGTGAGGGACACATTCTTTCCCAAGAGATTATACATCTTTTGCAAATTATTATTCCTAAGTTATTACCATCCATACTTGTCTTATTTTATGAGTGAGATATAGAGAGTGTTCTATTGTGAGTAAGAGGTAACATTGCTATTGAGAGGAGTAAGCTATCAACAAGTGTGATAGAGTTGTTTATGAGAAGTTGATTATCAAGCTAATTGTTGTTGGAGAGGGCTGCATTGTTGTCTTTAGTTGGATAAGCGATAAAAGGCATGAGGATCTCTACTTCTTTGTTATTTTTCTTTGATTGATGTGTCTTGCATGCATGATTGATATGTCTTTTCCAATATATGCATTAGAGAATGTAGATTATTTTGAAAAGAAAGTTGAACCTATTATGTTGTTTTCATATTGTGTTTTTAAGTACTCCATAGTAGGAGATGGGTGTTTATCATAGATATTATATACTAGGTATGAATGAACATGAAAAGCACATATGGTGTATTTAGCTAAGTTATTGATTCAACTAGGAAAGCTTGTGTTTACTCCTAGGAGAGATAATTCAGTATGGGAGGGAGTTTAAATACTTACGAGTAAGTAGGGTTATTCAAGTATATTATAGGTTATCTTTGGAATGAAGGACTATCCATTGAACGGAAATACCTAGCTTGTGTACTTACTAGTTAAGTAGGTTTGTTCCAAGTAGATTAATGTAGTTGTAAGTTATCTAGGATGATGGACTATTTATTGAAGGAAATACTTATGTGTAGCTTAAGATAGCCTTAAGTCAAATCGGCCCCGAGTAGTGTATGTGATAGATGACCCTCAATAGAACATATTGAATGAAACACTTTGGCCAAAGTAGTGTGATTACCTTTGGCTCCACTGTCAATTTATCGTGATCCAGTATTACATGCTAGACAAAGATTGTGGGATTACAAGTTCTACTTATGTAGGACACAACACTATGATCAGTTGGTTTTCGTTATCGGTTACTCTACCAATCTCTTCGTCGAAGGGAAGGTCCATCTATCGAATGATAGATGTGCAGAGGGACGCATTATGAGTTTGTGGTTGGAAGAAAAGCACCTAAGTGATGCGTCTCCTCCACAATAGGTGACAGAAGAACCAAGATTTGAAAGCAAGGATCATGGACCGTCTTACAACTATTTGTTCTAAAGCTCTTTGAGCTATGTTTGTAAATGTATGTTTTCTTACATTGATGTATTATATGAACTGAAAAGGAATTCATGTTGTAATATGTTATGCATCTTGATTGGAAATTATCAATAAAGAAAAAAAATTATTACAATGGTTTGTTACTTGTTTATTTACTCGTATGGTGTAAAAAATAAAAAAATTTATTTCATAGAAAGGTTAGTACGTTACATGTGGTATTAGAGCTACGAGGTTTAGCTTTGGAACCTATGAGCTCATCATTCTTTCCATTCATTATTATCTAATGTTGTGAATTCTTGTGTTAGGATGGTGCATCTCAGATTAATAACTCGAAATTCAATAATCGAAAATAAGCGCTACCTCAAGGCCAAGAAGGAAAAAGAAGCCATCGTTAGAACCATAGAGGGAACCAACTACGATAATGCTATCCGGTTGAGTGACACTGAAACCTTTAGTCACACACTTTCTTGAAATAGTGATGTCAAGAGGAAGATGAAGATGGAGGCTATGTACAATTACCTACCAACCATCTCACTAGAAAATTCTTAGTCATTACCACTTTCCAGGGATATGCCTTAAGAAAAATGTGTTACTCTGACATTCATATTTAGGGATCCTAGAGTTCTATCACTAGCTCAAGTAATAGCAATTTCCTCAAGTAAAGAGTTTGAGAGATATGTACCACGAACATCTCCAAATGAGAAATGGTCTCATGAATAAATGTGTACGAAAAATGTAGACTACATTGTTGATGAACACCATATTGACATTGCCTCTCGAGACTATGTATGGGATGATAAATCTGAAGGTTATTATCCTTTTTGGGATAGGTACAAACAAATGAGAGATGAACAAAAATATAGGGAACAACTGTCTTAGTGTGTAGGTTATACTCCTTTAAGTTGTGTTTGAGAGTGAATCTAAAGGATACTCTCCACTCGACTATCTGAATAGTCACTCCACATAATCAAAAGGATATTGAAATCCTCCAGAAGAATATTTATTTTTATGTTTTCTATAAGATAATTGATAACATAATTTAGTCTAACATGGTTAAAACATTTAGGTAAAAACCAATCACATAAGCAGGCTAATCAGGCCACGAAGATCACATCCACCAGCTTCCGGTTCAGAATAGCGAAAAATCCATGAAAAACCACAAGCCTCCCGAACTTGCTAAAAATAGAAGGTGATAGCAGGCGAGGGCATGAAAAGTTTCTTAAGTCAAAAATGAAAGTGAGCACCTTCATATGCGCCCAAGCTTGAGGTGATGCCATGAAAAATCTAAGGTGTGGAAAACAGAAGCTTCACCTTCAAAATGTGCCCAAAGGGTCATGAAGTTAAGGAATTCTCTAAGTGTTTGAGAATAAAAGCATGGCATGTAAAATGCGCCCTCACATGAAACCTCGCCATGTAAAAGGCGCCCTAACATGGAAGCTTGGCATGCCAAAGTGTGCCCTCAAGTAAAGAAATGGCTAAAATCTTCTAAGGCATGAGGATGGGAGTGAACACATGGAAATGCACCCATGATGAAAATAGAAGTAGGCCTTCTAAAATGCGCCCAAGGAGATGAAAAGGGGGACAAACACTTAGAAATATCCTAAGGCACAAAATGGAATGAAGACCCCCCATTTGCGCCCCTAGATGAAAGCTAGCACATCAAGATGCGGCCATCAAGGATAGAGGCGTGAGGAATTTTCTAAGGTGTGGAAATCAAAGTGCTAAGTCTAAAATGCGCCCCAAATGAAAGCTCTCATATGAATATGCGCCCTTGAGGAGATTGTTCAAGTTGAAAACGCCTAAGGCACTAGAATCAAAGGTGGAGGTATAAAATGTGTTCAAGTCAAGAGATAAGTGGTGGTGTGAAATAAACTAAGGCATTTAAAATAAAAGCTGGAGGTATCAAATGCGCCCACCTCCAGCAAAGGTAAATGGAAAAGTTTCTAAGGCATTACAAATGAGAGTGTCACATGGAAAATGCGCCCACCTCCAACAAAAGTCATGTTAAAAAAGACTAAAGTGTTGAAAACGCCTAAGGCATTTAAGATGAAAGCACACCCATGAGAATGCGCCCAAGGTAAGTTGAAAGCCTTGAAAATTTCTAAGGCATGGAAAATAGAAGTTGAGAAGAGTAAATGCGCCATAAAATTTCACTGAGTAAAATACGCCCTTGGCATGGAAAGTTAATTGGATCAACTTCAAATTTTCCAAAGGCATTTAAATGAAGTGGGCAATGTGATGAGATGTTTTCAAAAGGGTTAAGTAAAATGAAAAATTAAATGAACCCCTTTAAAATACGCCCATGGGTTGATGAAATTTAAAATTATTTTCCTAAGGGAGATTTTAATATTCCTAGAAGAAAATTATTTTCCCTGCGGTATTTTTCTAAAGGGAGATTAAATTTTGAAGATGGAGTGATCTGGCAAGTGATTTTAAATCGTCTGGGTGAGATATTTTAAAAGTGAGGATTTAAATTATCTAAGGCAAATTTCATAAAGATTGATGATTTAAACGACAGATGTTTTAACAGGTTGGAAATAAATTTGAATCTCCCATGAATTTTTCAAGTTGAATTTAATTAAACATTGCGAGAATTTTAAAATGAAATTTTCAAATCAAGTCAGAGTGATTTTCTCGCAAGTGGTTTAATTACCATGAATTAATTGGCAGACTGGAGGAAAAATTCAAATTTTGAAGAAGAAAGAATCTTCATTAATGGCAAATGCCATGATGACTGGCCGATGACTAGCCCACTACTACGCCTAAGTTAGAAGATTCTAAGTGGAGAGAGTGGCGAATTAGTGAAGGTGCTAAAAATAACTCCAGCACTACTTGGCAAGATTTTTTGTGAAGAATTATTTAAGCAACCATTTCTTTCTCATTTCCTCTCACATTTCGAAGTTGAAAGTTGCTGAAGTAGAGAAAATTCTTTGAGAGATTGAAATATTGGTGAGAAGAAATCTTTTTCAAATTGCTGAAAGTGGAGTTGAGAATTTTATTTTTTCAAGTGTGAGATTGCTAGAGATTTCTCTTCTCAAACTGCTAAGAGTTGAAGTTGCTACAAACTTAGAAATTCTATGCTGGAGATCTTTATTTTCGAAGTGTTGAAGAAGTTAATTCCTGAAGTTGCAGAAGAGTTATTGAAGTGCTGCAGTGATTTCTTTTCTTCTTGCTACTGAAAGTTGAAAGCTGAAGGGTTAACAAGTTGAAGTCAAGGATTCAAAATTTTATGCCAGAAAAGTTAACTACTTGCTGAAAGTTGTTAGTTTGTTGCAAATTTTCTTCACCAGCCAGAAGTACATTGCGGAAAGTTCTTTCTAAGCTCAGAGGATTTTAGAGTTTGAGGTTTGGAGCTACAAGTTTATGCTAAGGAATTTTTATTTTCAAAGCTAACTCTGTAGTTGCATCCATCTCGGGAATTATTTTTTTTTATTAAAAATCTGCAGTCTAACTTATTCTATTTTATTTTGCAAATGGCTCAAGCAAGAGAAAATGTTGCAGGAACAAGCAGAGCTGCAGGAAAAGCTGCAAACATTGAGGCAGGCAAGGCAAGCTCATCCCGACAAGCAGTGATCAAAAAGCTCGCCAAGCCATTTCTTCTGGAGTCCACGATCACTTCAAAGTTGGCAGGATTAAATGACACCAACCTTAATTCATTTAATCTGAATGCACTTAAATCAAGGATGTACGGACTGGGAGGTCATCAACCGTGAGTCACAGCGCACAATATTATAAAAAGTGGGATCTATGCAGCTGCTGGTTTTCCATCAACAATACAGTGTCCGGAATTAATCATGGAGTGCGCGAATTGCTACAAGCCGGAACGCACAACTATTGTCTCTCTAGATGGAAAATTGTTTGCCAACTTCACGCCATATGCTATCGGAGAGGCGTTTGGGATTCCCATTTCCGAAAGAATGTTGTACAGGACAAAGGACAAAGCAGATAGAATGTATTCCTCCTCCTTCAAAAGGTGTGCCGCTGTGATCAAGAAAGTCTGGATGCAAAGACTAAAGCCACCCCGCACTAAGCTCCCAAAACAGATAATTGTTGAAGATGTGAAACAAGAATATTGTGACCTAATAATGATGCTTAGTCGGGTGAACGGGAGTTCGCAAGCATATATCTTTGAGCCTTGGATGTTTTATTACATCGAGATCATTTTGGAGGGAAAAGAATGTGTTGATTGGGCTAGGATGATTAGCAACAACATAGATGAACAGTTCAGGAGCCTGAGGAGGATGAAGACCTTTTATATGAGCTTGTACGTGATGTATATGTTGGCTCGGATGACCAAGTACCGAGGGATAACGTACAAGGAGCCGATTGGTTGTGGCACTGACCAGCTCAAGATCCACGAGGCCTACACCCAATTGCATTTGACTAACACTGCCAGCTACAAGCAGGCGAATGATGCATTTACAATGCACATTGCAAGGACCCTTCAGCAAAGAACCCAACAGAGGATTTCAAAAGAAGCACAGGCGCTGATTGAAGAGTATGGATATTGGCTCATCCAATTTCCAAAATTCACATACATTAGGCTACAGGGGTTGACCTCATATCTATTATGGTTGCTGAGGTACCCCACTGATCGGATAATAATGCTAGAAGTATCTAGGCAACTCATTGGCTACGATAAAACTCAGAAGAAGAAAAAGAAGAAGGGACTGGATTTTCCTATCGCCATGGGGAATTCCAGTGAAGTGTGTCCCTCCTTGCAGGCAGCTCAAGAAGTAGAGGATGAACTGCAATTCTTTCATCTCTCATATCACACAAGCAGACAGCATTTCGATCCTTATAATAACATCCGAGTGGTGCAGAATGTTGAGTACAGGCATAAGGCTCATATAGAATATTTTTGGGCAAATGCGGTGGATGAGGTCGAGATAAGAAGAAGGATGTTTAGAAGGCTCCCCCTCAAGTTGATCAGAGAGTGTGAAGTCATTCCAGTTCCCGATCAGGTGGACGAGGATGTCAACGTTATACAGCCTGACTATGAGTAAGTAAGAAATACTCCTGTCCCACCACCTAATTGGTTCGAGCCCGAAATCACGGACTTGGACACACTTTCTATTCCGATGATAACTTTCACAAGGGCTTGGGTCGATAGGCATGTAAGCAAACTTAAGAGCAAATCAATTGCTCTTACTTATAACTTGATGGGCGATCAAAGGCCACTATCGGTGAGAAAAGGAAAGCAGATTGCCCAAGCTATGGAAACATGAGAAGAGGTGTCGACCCAGCCGATACCTTTGAGGATGGAGCGAGCATCACCCACGCGGTCACAAACTTAGTCTTCGAGTTTGAGAGAAATTTTGTTGTTTGCTGATCAGAGGGCAGAATTGAATGAAGAGCGGAAACTTGAAGAAATAGATCAACCCAACACCAGGGAGTCAGACAACCTAAGTGTCAGTGCACCCAGAGGAGGAGGCCAACAGGAGGAAGAGGAGGAAATGGCAGCCGATACCCATTTCCAGCAGATACTTGACATTGCGTTGGAAGAGGAGGAAAACACAGAGCAAGAGGCCCAAGGATCAGGAGATACTTAGCTCATGGAGACTGATGAGCCCGAGTAGAGTATTGTTACATAAGAAGTACGCGAGGTGGAGGCAACAGAGGAGCAGCCCCTCGTCATTTGCAATCTACAACAGACGGTGCCGGATTGGCTTACAAATAGAATGAGAAGGGACCCTGAGGATGATACAGATCCGGTAGTTGAAATGGAGGAGTTCCTCAGGAGGATTAGTGCACCGTCGGAAAAGAAGAGAACCAAGAAATTTTTGAAGATTTCAACTGATGAATCAGGCTCTCGCACACTTCAGGTTGTCGTCCCGAGGGTAGAGTGTGATTGAGCTGAGGAGAGGCCCGAGAATTATGTGATCACCACTGTAGAGTTGGGTCGTCCTAGGGGAACCCAAATTCTTGAGGAGTTCGACAACTCCTATCAGGCACTGAAACACAAGTTGCTTCGTACGGAGGGAAAGTATAAGAGGTTGAAGAAGGAGTGCAAGAATTTGATAGGATATGTGCAAACTATTGCACGTCTAGGTGAACAGGGGAACCTAGTAGTTGAACTCTTGTCAGAGCTTCCGAGAGAGTCAGTTGTTGGCTTGCAGGATTTGAAGAAAAATGGAAACGGAAGCAGATAAGTGGGTTGGCCATGTTCAGACTAAAACAGAGAAATTCATGGAGGACCTTGCCCATGCTTACCGGCAGACCTCAAATGTTCTAGCATGCATGGATATGGTGGATCAAGCTTGGAGTGAGACCCAGATTTATCAAACGAAGACTGTTCTTCGTCTAGAGGCTTTGATGCACATGCCTCTGCACACCCTGGTGGATGGGGGTGTAATACAGGAGGGTGATAAGTACGATTTCACCAGCTGGTACTCCTCAGTGGTCACGGGCCGTGGTTTCCATGATGTAGCACGAGCGGATTCAGCCAGAGTCAGGAAGGCAATGAATAATATTCTGGATGGAATCCTCAATACGTTGGAGGCCATATTTGCTAGGAGGTTGGCTCCGGAGGAGATAACTGCAGATGGCTTGAGGGATAGGTTGACTCCCTTCTTCTTAGTCGTGAGATCGTTTGTCCAAGACGACTTTGAGAATATCTCCACTTTCTCCAGCATAATTCAGAACACGCAGGATGCCTTGGTTGCTTGGAGAAATTCCTATACTCGACACGGGCATACAGTTACGGTGTTAGAATTCCAACTCAACCACATCCCGCTGATTTCAGTTCAGGAGGTTGAGGCAGTGTTGGCCCGTTTGATCGAGTTTGTTATTCAGGAGAGGGACAACGGAAACGCTCTATTAGATGAGGATCTTCTAGAAGATGGTGATGGGCATTAATTGCTCATTATGGTTCCTGCAGGGGAGTGGAGAATATTCTGTGCATTTATTACCCACTCCTCTCAGTGGCGATTTTTAGGGCATAAACCCTAATTAGGGCATACGTGGCTCAATCTGAGCCCTTTACTGTAATCAGATATAAACCGTCCACAGAAATGGGCTTATTATAAAAGGGGCATCCCCCCTCATTTGTAATCTATTAGAATTAGTCCAAGAGTTAAGGCAGAGCTAGAGAGTAGAGAGCATATAGTGAGTAGTTAGAAGTTAACTTAGTTTGAAAAGGAAAGAAAAGCTTTCCCTTTGAAAGTTTTTGTAAAAGGTTGTTGTGGAGGACTCTCATAATACAAAGAATTTCATTGATTGGTGATTCTATCTTTCGTTGTGAGCAGTTGACAAGGCTTTTTCGTCTTTCCAATTCAAGTAGATAGAGTAAAGTAGATTTAATTCCATGCAAGCAGTTGTTAGTTGTGGAATGTGGCGTTTGATTTGAGCAAGCCTTCTTTCATCCATACCACTAGCGGGCTCGCTGATCGTGATTCGCCCTGCGTGGTCAACTGGAATATTGGCACTTAACTTCGATTGTGGTACATATGTCCATATGCATCGTTGTGATGGTATGTACATGTTGTCATAATTTGAACACCTTTCTCGTCCTTTGAAGATTGCACTAATTTTGTGGAAGTTGTCCGAAGGGAGGCAAAGTAAAGTCTGGTTTGAAGATTGTTGAAGTCGATCCTCGCATTCCACCCTTTAGAAATAGATTATAGAATCCCTGTCCTCATCCTTTTTAAATTCAGCATTTTCTGGGTTAGTTTAGAACTCAGAGCATTATAGTCAAATCTTTCATTTGCTTCAAGAAGTCGAACAATTACGTAAGTCCCCTTGGAATACCCAGCATATTCACATCAACCAACTGAGCCTATTCGCTACATAAGGAACCTTGGAGTTGAACGCGTGATCTTTCACACAATCTTAGCATGCAGAATACTTTCATCAAGAGAGGATAAGGTAACCGTTGGAAACTTTATTCTATGTTGGTGCGGTCATAAAACACCCGTCAACAGGTATGATGCCGGATAGGCAATAGTCAGCTTTCATGATTCAAATTTACTTCTGGTCAGAATGATCCTTCTGGTAGGAGGTACCTACAGAGGAAGGATCGACCAGCGGTATAGGTTCATGACACCAGGCTCAGACTGGCATGATGTTAAATTGGTCCGTGTTGATCACCCTCGTGAAGGGACGGGTTCTTCAGTTGAAGAACACGAGAGGTCGGTAGGTCTTTGGTTGGGCAATAAAACCCCTGATGATATATCATTTTCCTTGATGACATGGAGTCAAGCTCAAGTATTGCAGCTTCTTAACTGTATCTTCTTGAACCTTTTCTCTCTCTTGTAAATTTTGATTTGTTTACTTAGCCAACAATTTGTTAGCTGTAATTAATGTTCTTGTAGTTAGAAAGCAAAGAAAAGTTAGTTAAAGTTTTGCAATTTCTGTTAAATGGAAATTAGTTAGTTGTTTCTTTTCAACTGAAGTTGTAAATTTAAAAATTAGTTCAGAAATTCATTCTTGCGAAATTATTTAAAATTATATTTCTTACTTGTCATAATTGCAAAGGAAGCCCTAGTCTGAAACAAGTTAGTTGTATCTTCAGTTGAAAGTTGTTAGTTAGTTCCTTTCTTAGCGATAGGACATTTAGAGTATTACATTTTGATTTGGGATAACAATTTACAAGAGTCTTTTAAACCCCAAGCACACTTATGTATGCTCTCCTCTCGCACCCTAGGATGAACGGATCAAAAACAAGTGTTGTCTTGTTTTACTTTTAGGGGGTCTGCTTGGGGATTTCATCAACACAAGGGATGACCTCAACTTCAGTGTTCCAATAGAGTATAAATAGTGGGGGGTGAATCAAAAGACACACTTGTTGGAAGTTGTGATTTTGTCATTCAAGCTAAGCCTCCAAGAACTTTATCCTTTGGGTAAGTGAAGGAGAAGGGTGGGTTGCCCTATTCTCCTAGTTGATTGATTCTTTTAAAATTTCAAATTCATGTAGGCCTCACATACCCTTGTGGTATTTGGAGGATTCCCTAGATAAGCCTTGTATAGCCTTGTTTAAGACCTTTTGATCATTGCTTAGTGTGTTGCAAGGTACAGTATCATGCTTGAAGTTACTCACCATGTACCTTCCTAAATAGAGATAGAAGCTCTTGGGGCAAGGTGTAAAAAATCTCCAAAGAAAGGGAAAAGGTGATACCTTGTGCCACGGGATCCCTATCTATCGACACCTGAAAGATAAGTGCTTTGCACTAATCTTAAGGTATTTTATTGTGTGGGCCTCCACTAAGCTAATACTCCTTTCATTGAATAAATTTAGGCTTGTTATCAAGTCTTCTTGTTTGAGTGTTGCATATACCAAAGTGCTTGTTTATAAACTTTTACTACCAAGTTTGAGTCAGGACTAGTTTGAAGTCGTTTTGCTCGTTTGAGAACATTTTCCAATTGGTATCCTCCTAAAACACAAAACGTTGAAGCCAAACCTAGGATAAACATTTAACTCTAAAACAAACCAACATCCCCTACACCACACCAATACCTTATCCATTGCTCATTTATCCAATTTGACCATACTCTTAGTCCTCCATACATATCCACATTTTGACTTGTCCCATTATCCAATCATCCATAACACACCTTTGAGTGCAAGGAATGCATCCCTTTGTCACTCATTGTCCACTTGATCATAACCTTAGTCATCCTTGAAGTCACATCCAACATCTTTGAAAACATTAGGAAATCCTTAATCATTTCATCATTACCATTTTTTTATCCACCATCCTTCTAGTCCATATTTGAATATCATGGAAATCAAATCCTTGGTCATAGTTAAAAGTTATCACTTTTGCATCCTTTAATCAAAATCATGACCTTAGTTCAACCTTTGGGACCTTTAATCATCCTAAGGCCCATTGTTTAATCCTTGGAAACTCCACCAATTTGTAGATTCCAAAAATCAAAATCAAAGTCATAATCAAAAAATCCTAAGATCCAAGTGTGTAACTTAAACTTTAAATCCAAGTTTAGTCAATCCACTCCATTTAATCCAAGTCATCCATTTCAACATCTAAGGTTATCCACTCCTTATAGGCCTTGGCCTTTTATCCAAATTAAAAAATTAAATAAAAATCTAAGGCTATCCTCATTTACTAGGATTTGACTCACTCTTGGTTAGTCACCACAAACCCAACAAAGGTCACCAAGTCCATCCACATCCATCCTTTCCCACATCAAATTTGAAAACAAGACCAATGCCTCCCACCACAAGACAAAACACTAGATGTGAGAACATGGAAGAAAATCCTTTCATGGTCAACCACTCATAGAAAGGTTTCCTTTCTTTGGAGAGACTTCCCAAGTTCCACATGATGATAGTGAAACTGATGATGATATTCCTCACCAACTTGAATATACTATTGATCCCAATAAAATCCTAGATTCCAAACAAGAGCAAGATCCTATGGATAAATACATCGAAATAAACAAAGATGTCATCCTTAAACAAGCCATAGAATCAGGGGCACAACTACCTCCTAGTTATGACCTCTCCAATCGTGATCACATAGTTCATCTTGATCCTACCCATGAAGTCATACATCCCGTAGATGACCACATTGATCCTCATGTAAACCCTATCACTCCTACTAAAGGGAAACAACCCATAGCCATTAGAGTTAATCCCTTATATCAACGGTTTGTACCACCTAAAGTGTCCACTTCCATTCCTGATGAGGTTCGAAATCCCATGTCCACTAGTCATACCACATCCACAATAAACACCCCACTTGGAACACAAACCATAACTACCCATATAGACCCCATCTCCATCTCCATTCCTAATCTAAAAATCTCCAATATCACTACATCCACCATGACCATTCCTAATTCACCCGAGGTCAACATCAATTCCAAGAGTCATTTCAACCAACATCAAAATCCCATCTCATCTAAGGTCTATAACACAACATTATCTATACATCTCTCCACCACCACCTAGTTCATCCTGTGACCAAGAATGGCAAGCCATGAAGGGTGCCCTTAAAGGACTTCAAGGAGGAACTTATAAGAAATCCTATACCTTTGAGGAATTGTGCCCCTATCCTTTCGATCAATCAATATCACAAATACCTTTCCCTGCATCTTTTGAAATTCCTAAATATGACAAGTACAAGGGGAAGGGAGATCCTAGGAAACATCTCACAGAGTTCTTCATGGCACACAAAGACATATACTTACTACGCCTATTCCCTGGTAGCTTAGGTGGTCAAGCACTTGAACGATTCTTGCACCTACCTAAGGGGTCCAATACATCCTTTGGAGGCTTAGTTGAAAAATTTGTCAAACATTTCTCTTATAACATGGAATATGAGTTTACCATGGACTTGTGTTACACTAAATAGAAATTAGGGGAAAGCTTTTCATCGTTCCTTCAACATTGAAGAGCTTTAGCTAGTAGGTTATCATGGCCAATACTAGAAAAACAACTAGTACATATCTTTGTCACCAATCTTATCTTGATTTAGCATTCCACCTTCAAGTCTAGTGTGTCTCTTCTTTTGATGAAATCATTGTGAGAGGTATTCAAATTGAAAAGCCCTCATTGATAAAGGGATTGTCAAACTTTATTCCAAGGATCACAACCGAAATGATAAATCCAAATTTTCCAATAACAAACCCAAATTCTTTAGCAAGAACAAGAATGTAGTTGGAAATGGGGTTACCAATTGGAAACATATCCAAGATGTCCAACAAGCCTCATCCATTGTCATTCCATCCACACCCCTAAACCACAACGAAATATAAGACAATTTACACATTTAGGGGAACCCATTAAGTCAGTCCTTCATCAACTTGTAAAGGCTAACAAAGTGGCCTTTCCACTCACAAAACATTTTGATGATAATCAACCGAAGCCTTCATAGTATAAGGAAGATGAATATTGTGATTATCATCATATCAAAGGCCATGCCACAAGAAAGTGTACGCAATTAAAACATTATATCCAAGACCTTATAAATAAAGGTGAGATTGAAATTGAGGGATCATTAAACACCTCACCTAACCAAGACTTCGGTATATATCAAAACCCTTTCCCTAAGCATAATCAGCGGCATACTCAAGGCCAAGACTCAAATACAAACACTATCAATTATCACAAGACCCCTTACAACTATGATTCCACTATTGGTCACATTGAGCAATCTGACAAATGGATCCACACCATATACATAAAAACACCTAATTGTGTTGTTACCATTGACATGGAAAAGTAACCATCCCAAGTCCTACTCCTTCCACTTCAAACACCCATAGAACCTTCTTGACTGTCTTGAGTGGACTCTGACCCAAATTTCCATTCTTAAGCTTCTACGCACACCCCCTACTCATAGGGGCATCTTAAACTATATCCTACAAGAATCATAAGTACCTAATGATATCAACCCTTCACATTTCTAGGCCCTTGTTGGCCACCTTTCCACCGACCATCGCCTCACTTTCACTCCAAGTTATTTTCCTCCACTCAATCCATCCAATAATCGCCCTCTCCATGTATAAGCTTTTATTTCCAAACATAAGATAAAATTTGTGCTCATAGGTGATGGGTCAAGCCTAAATATTTGTACACTTAGACTCATGCAATATTTGGGTTATTCAGCAAAAGCCTTGGGATCACATACTATTACCATCAAAGCTTATGCCAATGCAAAAAGAGAAATTGTTGGTACTATTTACCTTCCCGTCAAAGTAGGACCCTCATTGCAACATACCTTATGCCATGTCTTAGACCTAGACCTTCCATACAACATCCTGCTTGGTCAACCATGGCTCCATGCTATGCAAGCCATACCCTCTACCTACCATCAATGTCTTAAGTTCCCATACAATGGTGTGGAAATTACTATTATTGGTGATCTCCAACCCTATGAATATTGCCAAAAGTTGGAAGGGAAATATGACAACCATTACCCATCCTCTGACATTGTTCCCCAATCATCTTCCATCAAATCCACATCATACATTGACCCTAGTGATTTACCTTCCACATCCTCCACTCCATCCACTAAGCAACCATCCTTAAAATCCACATTCAAAATCCTTGATAAGGATGTGGAGAATACCAAATCTATGAATCCTTTCATATTGTCAAATTACCCCTTTCACCACGATCCTATGGTCGCCCTCACCTAAGGGTTCAAAATCCCCTTTTCATGTTGCAATGGGGCCCCATTACCTTCCTTTTCAATGGTTATCTTGCTAATGAGGACATAGATGCCTTTGATATCACATGGCTCTACATAGATGAGCAATATGCTATTTGCTTCAAAGAACGCACATATCCTATTCCCTTGCGCATTTCTAGTAAAATAAATTATAAAGGCAAAGGTCATGTTTTACATGAACAAAGCCCCCTTGATCCTATTGATATACCCACCAACAACGGAACCACTAGTTTAAGATATGGTGCTTACAATGAGCATTTTGATGCCCTTATAGATTTTCCCGATAATGCTAGGCACACCTCTTCTAATCTTGATGATAGAGAAGTGAGTCATTCCTAGTTCTTTCGAAGGTCTTGCTGCCACAAACCTATTCCATGATAATGCCATCCTTACCATCCACCTCGACCTCACATACCTTGAACTCATTGAATGGGACCAACACGATCCTCTTGATTTGGACACATTTCAAAACGATGAAGCCATTCTGGAGCTTATGCAATCCCATACCCATATTCCATCTAGAGGTCATAAACAAGGTTCCAAATCCTATTGAGTTAATCAACATACTTTGGAGAACAAGAAGGCATTTTATAGGAACCATCAAAAACTATAAATACATCCTTTCATAATGAGCTTCACCTTCCATTGGCTCCCACTCCACTTTGAGATGGATCATCACTCTTTATTGAGGAAGCTATAGATATAGATCTAGGTACAAAAGAGAGACCTTAATTGACACAGATTATAATTGCTTTAGATCATGAGTTAAACATGAACATCTCTACAATGCTTAGAGATTATATACATATATTTGCTTGGTCCTACACTAACAAGCGTAGCTTGGACCCATCTTTGGTTGTCCATCACCTTGTGGTAAACCTTGATGCTAAACTAGTTCGCCAAAAGCTAAGAAAAATGTATCCTAAGGTGGCACAACTTCAAAAGCTGCTAGATGTTGGATTCATTCGACCTATTGACTATCCAAAGTGGGTTTCTAATATAGTATCTATAAGCAAGCTAACCAAAGGAATTAGGGTATGTACAGATTTTAGAGACATCAACAAGGCATGTACCAAAGATGATTTTCCACTTCCGAATATTGACATGATTATGGATTTGACAATTGGTCGTGAGATGTCCCTTATGGATGTCTTTTCAAGGTATGACCAAATTCAAATAGCACCTGAAGACCAACATAAGATAGCTTTTATCACCCCATGGGCTACATTTTTATATAAAGTCATAACCAAATGGATGTCCCTTATGGATGTCTTTTCAAGGTATAACCAAATTCAAATAGAACCTGAAGACCAACATAAGATAGCTTTTATCACCCCATGGGCTACATTTTTATATAAAGTCATGCCATTTGGTCTCAAAAATGTTAGTGCCACATATCAAAGTGCCATGACTGCCATATTTCATGATATGCTACATGATATTGTTTAAGATTATGCAGATGACATCGTAGGAAAGTCAAAATCTCAAAGCAGATCACCCAATCATCTTGTATCGCATCTTTCAGAGGCTCAAAGAGTATAAAGTTAGATTAAATCCCAAGAAATGTGTCTTTGGAGTCACATCAAGAAAGTTCCTCAAGTTCATTGTTTCTAGACGTGGCATAGAGGTAGATCCAACTAAAGTAAAAGTAATAACAGAAATGCCACCGCCTAGGAACCTCCCACAACTACATAGTTTACAAGGGAAACTCTAAGGAATCAAATTACTCATTGCCCAATTAGCGGATAAGTGTCATCCATTTTCACATCTACTTCGAAAGAATGTCAACTTTGAGTGGGATGAGTCATGCCAAATAACATTTTATCAAATTAAGGAATACCTATCTAATCCTCCAATTTTAGTGGCACCCACCAAGATAAGCCTTTGTTGTTATACATCTCAATTACACACACCTTAGGTGCCCTTTCAGCTCAACATAATGATCAAGGGAGAGAGAATGCCATCTATTACCTTAGCAGAACATTGGTTGGATGTGAACTCAATTACACATCCATGGAGAAAGCTTTCCTTGCACTAGTGTTTGCCACATAGAAACTTCATCACTACATGCTAAATGCTACCACTCATTTGATTGTCAAAACTGACCCATTGAAATATTTGTTTTCCAAAGCACCCTTACTAGTCAAATCGCGAAGTGGGTCATGATCCTTAGTGAGTTTGATATTGAGTATGTCAACCAAAAGGCAATCAGAGGTCAAGCTATAGCAGACCAGTTATTAGAGGCTCCGATTTAAGACTTTCAACCTTTGAACATACGATTTTTAGATGAATCCATCCTTCACAATGAGGAATCCAAGCCATTATACTTTGATGGATCACTCACATCACATGGATCAAGTGCTAGCATCCTTTTTATCACCCCCCAAAGTGATTTCATTCCTAAAGCATTCTGCATCACTTTTCCTTGCACAAACAATATAGTGGAATATGAGGCATTGTTATCTAGTCTAAAACTAGCAGTTCAATGGCACATTCAACACTTGCAAGTATTTGGATATTCACAATTGGTAATCAATCAAGTCAATGATGAGTTCCTTACTAAGGGTGACAAACTAGTGCCCTATAAACACATGGTTGACAATTTCAAGCAATATTTCTTAGATATATCTTTTGAGCAAGTTCCTTGTATCAATAACAATGTGGTCGATGCAATGGCCACCATTGGATCTCTACTAGATATCCCTGGTGAAGCTCATGAGTATCATTTCCTTGCGGAGAAACTTCTTATACCTTCTTATGATCTTCCAGATTTTGATATGATATGTGATATTGTTGGTCCCAACACTCCCTAGTACAGTGACAATTTTGCCTATCTCCAAAACCAAACCATCCTTCTCAACATATCATCCACCAAACGTAAATCCCTTATCCAATGTGGATCCTATTATACCATCCTTGGTGGCACGCTCTATCGTAGTGGTTATGATGGCACTTTTCTTATATGTCTCAACTCGGATAAGGCTAACCTTGCACTTCAGGAAATCCATAGCGGTATTTGTGGTGCTCATATGAATGGCATGATCCTAAACTACTTCGCATAGGATACTATTGGCCTACCTTGGAATTTAATGCCTATAAATATGTAAAGAAATGCCTTGCTTGTAAAAAACATGGAGACCTTATTCATGCACCCTCACAAGCCCTCCATAACCCACTAGCACTCCATGGTCCTTCTCTATATAGGGCATCAATCTCATTAGTAAGATTAATGCCACCTCCTCCAACAGTCACAAGTTCAATATTACCGCTATCGAATATTTCACTAAGTGGGTCAAAGTTGTTCCACTTACTTTCACTACTGACATCCAAATTTCCCAATTCATCCTTACCATCTCATTTGTTGCTTTGGCATACCATCCACTATCATCACAGACAATGGTAAATCCTTTAAAAACCATTAAGTACAATCCTTATGTGAGAAATTCCATATCAAGCACAAATTGTCCACCCACTATTACCCGCAAGGCAAAGGTCAAGTTGAGGCATCTAACAAAACAATTATCAAAATCCTTAAGAAAACTGTCAATGACGCTGGTCCATATTCACTTGTCTATGGTGTCAAAGCAATCTTGCCAATAGAGGTTGAACTCCCCTCCTTGTTTGTTTCTTTGTGTAACATCATCTCAAAAGAGGATTATTGAGCATCGCACTTACATGAGCTAGAACTCCTTGAAGAACACTGTCTCACTACTCTCAATCACCTTAAAGCATATTAGCATCAATTCCATCATGGTTATAACAAACACCTCCGCACTAGAGAATTTGAGATTGGAGACCTTGTCCTTAAGGAAAACCAAAAGAACACCACCTAAGATAGAGGGAAGAAAGGGAAATTCAAGCCAAATTGGTTGGGTTCATATGCCATTATTGCCAAGTTCAGATCTAGAGCCTACAAGCTAGCCACTCCTAATGTCCATGAGCTAAATGAGCCTATAAACATTGTCCATCTCAAGCGCTTATATGCTTAATCCATTTTAGCACCAATCTTCCAAAAAATACAAAAAAATCTTTAAAAATCGTAAAGAGAAATTATTTCCTCCATTGGTGAAAACCACTCCTTGTGGCACCTTGGGCAACACTACCATGATGAAAACCTAGTAAATAGGCATCATGTGTAGCTGGCAACCACCCTAGTCTATGAGTATGTTTTCCTTCCATATTTTTCCCATCACCACATTTTATTCATCGCACTTTATCCCTTACCTCGGACTGTTCGCTCAAGTCCCTTGTCCATCCATCATATTTCATACATTTTCACTATCCCCTTCGCATACATTACCTACTCATGTTATCCTCCTTCATCAAAATTCTCAAATTACCAACACTTTCCATTCATTTTCATCTCTCCACCCCACCATCCGTCCATTTCCATTCCATAACCTTTCCTTGATTTTGCACCTAATTGGGGGCATTCCCATGCTGAAATTTTCTAGGGAATGGTCCAAATGTATATATCCACAAGCATGAACTTTTCATCACCATCTATCATCACCTTTCTCCATGATTCAATCCTTGTTTGGAATCTACCCATTGACCCCCCATCCCCCATTCATCCATCCCATCCACCCATGGCTTCAACATTTCATTAGATACCAACTTATGTTTTGTCCATGCTTTTGATAGATTGTTTGCTTGTCTTTGTTTTTATCAATGTCAGTTTGTGTACGTTGCTTTTTGTTTTCCCTTTATTTGACTTTTTGCTTGTTTGTTGCATCTAGTCATAGTGTTCCATATCTCACACCATCACAATCACCTTCCTCATTCATATGATAGTGTGCCTATGACACTATGTTCCTTGGCTCACTACAGTATTTGCACTTTCTTTGATTTTCTTTGTCTTTCGTTTTCAGTTTATATTTTTGTTGCTTCTAGTCTTAGTGCTCCAAATATCACACTATCATGGCCACCCTCATCCTTCATATGAGGGTGTGCCTACAATAACATGACTATTGGATCACTATTCTATTTCCAACTTATTTGTTTGTGTGTCAATCCATATGCACATGGCGCATCATCAACATAATCCCTTATATCATGGTGCATAACGCTAAGTGCTACAGGAAAATAAAAGGTTGCCACTTGCATGTGAAGTTACTATGACAACATGTATTCCTCATCAATTACATCCTTTATCATTATCCCATCATTTAACCATACCTCAAATCATGTGTTATTTTGTTGCATTACATTCTTGTGAGATTTCATCATCCAACATGTACATCCACACAATCAAGTCCAATAATCCTAATGCCATCAATCGACATGTTGAATCCCTAATCCATCATCAATCATGTATTCATGGCATGTACATCATACTAACATGATTTCTCTCAAGTCATCTTTTAATCCTTTATGACATATTTTATCACCTTTGTCTTTCAAGATACCTATTATGTTTCATTTCACCCAACAATTCTCTTGAGGGGGCATCACTTCCATCATCATCCCTAAGCGACATGGGTAACTTGCCACCAGAGTTCAATTCCATCCCATCCTACTTTTTACTCTTCTTTAACACAACGCCACTTAGTTGCATTGTATCAAAGAAGGGCAAAATGTAGACACCTAAAATGTTCCTTAAGTGTGCTCCCCATCACCTAGTCTTAATCGACCAATATCATCACCTAATATAGTCCCATTCATCTAAAGTCCATCACATAATTAAATAATCATGTTATTTAATTAATCACATTTTCGATCTCCTCACAATAAATAAATAAATAATCCCCAAATTTCACCTATTTTCCATCTCACACATGGATAAAATAATTAAATAATATTGTTATTTAATTAAGCCTATATTGCCTCAACACATTTCAAGAATACAGCACCTATGAACAGTTGTCCTTATGGTTCCATTATTCTCTCAAAATATTCCAAGAATAAAGGGCACCAAGAACACTTGTCCTTACAATCCCCCTTATTCTCTCAACACAATCCAAAATTATAGCTTTATTAGGTGCACATGTCCCTTATTTCCCTCATGTTCACAACTACTTACTAAATTTAGTAAGTTCATCTTAGCCATTCACAGTCTAACAACCTCCATCTCCACCCTTCATCCTCTCTGTGATCCTAGGGAATTCCTCTCAACCATTGATCCCATAATCAGATCTTGACCATCCATTCCCCCTTCCAAAGTCTATAAATTTAGGCACTCTATCCTACATTATATATCAATCATCACTTATGCTAGGTACATATTGTCAAATTGGTATCTTCAAGCAAGGACCAACCACATATCACCATTCAAGGAGCAAATCATTCAACAATGGAGGCTATGGTAACAATTGAATTTAGTTTTTGATGTTATAGTTTTGTTTGTACTCTCTTGTTGAGCTCTATCTAGAGTTTTGCTTCGTTTGGATAGGAATTTTACATTCTAGTTTGCTTTCATTTGTATTTCAAATCTTAGGCATTACAGGAAGAACACATTTTCTACTAATATTCATCAAGGGAAGATCCAAGATGATAGGTATATGATAGTAGATGATCTTATTCTATACAAAGATGGAAACTATCTTACCCTAGGATTGAAAGTAAAGGATAAAGTTTTGGAGGCTGCACATGACACATCACTGGTAGGGCATCAAGGTTACATTAAGACCTAGCAACAACTTAGGGAGAGATTTTCATGGATGGGTCTCAAGGAAAGCATTCTTAGGTACATCAAGGAATGCCTCACCTGCCAACAAAACAAAAGATAACAAGTTTTTCTTGCAAGGTTATTGCAACCTTTATCAATTCCAAACTAGAAATGGGAAAGTATCTCGATGGATTTTCTTGCAAGACTCCCTAAGGAAGAAAGTAAAGACTATATGTTGTGGTTGAAAGACTTACTAAATATATATAGTTCTTTCCCATATCTACAGAGTTTGAGGCACCTCAAGTGGTTGATTTACCTTTCAAACAGATTTCCAAATTGCATGTGTTGCCTAAAAGCATAGTAAGTGATAGGGATAGTAGTTTCATCAACTACTTTTAGCAAGAACTCTTTCATTTAACAACAACTAAATTGTCTCCAAGTACCAATTATCACCCATAGGCTAAAGAATAGATGAAAATAGGCAACAAATGGATTGAAGGCTATTTAAAAAATTACATAGTAGGCCATCAGGCAACATGGATAAAACTTCTTTATTTAGGGGAACACTAACGCTACATATCATATGTTCATTGGGATCACCCCTTTTAAGGCCTTGTATAGTTATGATGCTTTGTCGAGAGCAAGAGATATACTCAAGCAAAGTCAAAAAAATTTGGAATCATTCAAGAATTTATTGAGGGCACGAAATCAGCAAATTTATATGAGAATCAGTTATAATGTCAGTGCAAAGAAATTAAAACCAAGGTTTTGTGGCCCTTACACAATCAAGCCAGAAATTGGGGAGGTGGCATATGAACTAGAATTGCCAAAGAACAATAAGATTCATTGTGTATTTCATGTCTCTTGTTTAAAAAAAATTAGTAACTCAAATTATTCCTTCAACAGAGTTAACCCCACTTGATGATGAAGGGAAACTAATTTTAGTTCCTAAGCATTTTATAATTTTTAGAGAAAGAAAGCTAAGGAACAAAACAATCATAGAATATCTAGTCCATTGCAAAGACCTTCCTAAAGACGATGCTACGTGGAGAAGATGCAGAAATTCTTTAACATCTGAATTTGCAATTATTTGAGGACAAGAAATCTTGAGAAGGACGGACAATAATGTCCACTCTTTGAAACTAAACCAAGACTAAACCATCCAAATCATGTGGTAATCCTATCCGTGGATTACAAGTGTGTTTCATTAAATCCAATTTTGAGTTTAAAATATTTCAAAGTATTGAAGATTTTATTGAGGCAATGTGTGAAGGATTAAGAGAATTTGAAAGGGGTTGTAGGAGATGCTAATACAAGAGAAAGGTAGCTTTACACTATAGCTGCCACTGATTCTGGTAACCGCCAATGGAGTTCAAAGGTGCTAATAAGTTGGGGATTTGTACAGAGGGCTCAAATAAGACAAAGCCAAATCACCAATAAAAGAAAAGACAAAGGTAGCCATGCTTTTTATCCTAACAGCAAGAAGACAAAAGGATATTGAAGGGTGAAAGAAATCACAAAATTTAAAGGCAATCACTTCCAAAAGGAGTCAAGTAATATTGCAAATGAAATTATAATTAAAATTTTGTTTTAATATTAATCAAGAGGCATTTAAAGAGTTATGACTCTAGGAGGAAAAAACTATTTAAGAGAGGCCAAGGAAGGAGGAGACATATTGAGAAAACATTGTATTATCCAATTTCTACTCCTTGTGGAGCATGGAACTTCAGTTCAATTAACCTGAGAATGAAAACCCACTAGGTCTGGAATTAGAGGATGAAAACCTACAATTCCTTAGAGTGATTTCACAAAGAGATCAACATTGTACAAATTTGATTAATTTCAATTTGAATTAAAGTATCCTTTCAACTAGCAACTGGTTGTGGCATTTTCAAGGCAGATATCATGCAAATTTCAAGGTGTCTCAAAGATATTTTACTAAGAGATAGATAACCGCAGATTTGGGACAAAAGAGCAACCGCTTCAAAGAATTAATTTTCTTTCTTTTGAACTAACTTCTAAACATAAAATTTGATTAAGGAATTGTTGCCTAAGTTCTGAGTTCAGACATAAATATTGAAGTTTTTTGATACCCCTTTAGTTTGAACCCTTGTTATTTTACATGTTCTTTCCTTTGTTGATTTTTGGTCAACTTTCGCAACCTTGTTGATCTGCAACCCATACTCAACTTATCTTTCCACCAACTTGGCTTTCTTTTTGAACTCTTTTCTTTTTGGCGTCGGTCTTTCAACCAATTGTCAATATCTTTTCGGCTACCGCACAAGTTTATAACTTGCTTGTCTTGCGAAGAAGTCTCTTTCCAAAAGTCTATTTTTGAAATAGAGCAGGATTTTAATAGTTCTGAGTATGTTGGGACCAATGTTTCTTTTCTAACTAGTCTCGACTCCAACAAAGTGTTGTGAACATCATCTAAACTGTACTCTACTAAGAGGAGGCATGCAAATAAAGGAAGGATGGTCACATCGGGTTGGACTAAACTTTTCTAACTTCATCGGCTCCCGATGAAGTTTTTGAAAGTGATTCAAATACCCAACTTTGTCGTATATATCAAGGTTATATGATATTAGCGCCAAGTGGCATGTGTCAGGCATTAAACTCTATTAATACTGAAGTGGGTGAAATAAATGCTCAATCGTGCAAAATTAAGATACCTTTTGCGACATAATCATTGTTTTTGGGAAGTGTAATTCCAAAAACAAGAGAAAACAAATACACAATCAACACTCAAAGAAGTGGTTCGAGCTAGAGTGGGTGGCATATTACCAAGTAAGTGACACTCCTGAATCTTTCCTTGATACTTGGAGATTATTTTTTCTACAAAGGTAGCATTGTTGAATTCTCTTTAAAGGAGCATTTGGCTGGATTAGACAGTTTTTTTCCTGAAATAGGAGATACAAGGTTAGGGTATGTTACTTTGGGTGCTTTTTGGGAGAGAATCTGTAAACCAAAAAGGGACCCTATTACTCAAAGGGTAGTAGAAAGTGGCCTTCTACAGGCTGTTGCATTTCCAATAGCAGTACAATGCACGGAGCTCATGTTGGAATGTATATCCTGCTAGAATCCTGAAACAAGGGAAATTTGCATTGAAGATAACAACTTGTTGGTAACCTTGGATAGAGCCACTATAATGGATGCTTCAAGCTATCGAAAAGGGAGGTATACTCTCATTTCAATTTTACCCTATCTCGGTGTCACGTCTCAAAAAAGAAGGGATATTATTGAAATTGTATCACAAAGGAATGGTTTGACCCTCCAAAGAAAGGGAAATCACAACTTCGTAAGAAAATGCATAAATCACATTTTAGGGAAGAGATTTCAGATATTATTGTACTATTGCATAGGGTTAAACGGAGCATGAATTCTCATGACTTCAAAGAATGGATGTATTTCTTCATCTAGGTTATCTGTGTCGACCAATAATATTTGGACTGGGCCACTATAATCAGTGATCGATTGGATGAAATGATAAGGAGTTTTGTTGTTAATAGATCATTTTACTTGTCTTCTTATCTTTTCTATGTCTTGGCCTACACAAGGCCTTGGATTGGTTTAAACCCTATGGAGGATTTCGATGAACAAATTCAAATCTATGATAACTACCCTGATTTACAGCTTGAAAAGAGCTGTAAGAATTTTTCAAGGGTGAATGATGTTTTCAATATGAGATTGGTCAAAGAGCTGCAAGGTGATCTTGATCAAAGAGTGTCCCCTAAGGTTTTCCAATTGGTTACTAAGTATGGCATCCTTTTCATCCAGTTTCAAAAATTTACCTATCTGAGGGTTGGCATATTTGATGATTTCCCAAATATGTCGAAGACAAATTTATCCTAATAGAATTATGTCGCCAAGTTGCAGAGGTGAACAAAAGGTGCGCAAATAGGAAGAAAGTTGGGATTCTGTTTCCAATAGGTTTGGGCTATTATGAATGCAAATCTCAATCTAATGCCCTTAATCTAAAAAGAGATATTGCGAAGTTCTCCCTTGATACTTATGAAAGAAGGTTCCCATTTGACATCAAGAATTTTGTTAGAAACCACTTTTACCTTGGTCCTAGTTATTACCATATTTCACACCTCGAAGATTTTTTGGCAGATTGTGTAGACGATAACGAGGTAAGAAAAAGAGATTGGATGAGACTCTCCTTGCAACAAATATTTAACTTTAAGTTGGGATGGAATATAAGACACTGATTTGATTGATTTAACCTACATTAATCTGATACAAACACAGCCCATGCCACTTATTGATTGGAAAAGTGAAGAGACTGGGGATATCCATGTTAGAACTTCAGCAATTTTGAGGACACAATTATGGTTCGCCAAGAAGGGGGAAACTACCAAAGCCCCATCAAAAGAGAAAAGAGGAGCTTGAGAAGAAGCAAGTGCTAGCCACACAGGCACAATTCCTTTTGTGCCAACACCACCAACACAAACCACGTCCCTACCGCGCAATAGTGGAAATGGAGATGATCCTCCTAAGAAAGATAAGGGTCCTGAGCAAACATGTGGTGGAGGCCCTCTCTTTGACATCATAACTAAAGAACAATTAGATGATGAAACTAGGAAATAGTCAAAAGAGGGTAATCAAGGGCATGAAGTTGATAGGGAAGTTTTGGAGACTCATATCTGACAGCCTAACCAATCCCAAGACAATCCAGAAGGAGATATACAGAAAGGTAAGCCTTCAATATCTTCTCCTTCAAGTACGCAATGCAATGAGAATCTCAATAGAGCTCTTCGTTTTTCAACACCTGGAACTTCTCAAAGTCTTGATGCTCCCCATCTACATCATCTTGGTTGGAAAGTTCTCTCTCTAGGAAGAGAAAAAAAGTTCCTATTGCTTTTCCAAAGGAAGATGTAGTAAGGCAACTTTTACAAAGAACTCCAAGGGTAAAGAAATTGAAAACTACATCTAGGCTAATGGAAGATGAAACCTCTGGACATTTGATTATGGAAGTTGCCCAACCTTCAGTGCAAAGGGATCCTAGTCAGGTTACAATAGAGGACTACAATGTGACCAAAGTTGACTTAGGTCCACCTAGTAGAGATGGAGACATTCATAATTTTCAAGTCATGGCTTCAAAGGTTGGTGGAGAGAATGGAGAAGGATAAACAAGACAAAGATGAGCTAAATAAATTTGTGGAACTCCTCTCAAACTATCTTAGAACTTTAACATATCCCTCTCCTCAACCTCTTCTCAATCCGCATTAATTCTTCTTCCATACCGTTGATATAATACTCATCCTTGCATGCTTCAATCACTGTTTTTGGTTCAACTTCAGAAAGTAAACATAGATTTATTTGTTCTTCGACAGCTTTCCTTCTTGTTAGTACACCTTTGCTCTTATCACCAATGATCTATTCTTCAAAATGATTCTTCTGCACATACTTAGGAGTTTTAGGAATCCTTTTTGGATCTTCTTCCTCTTCAATCTGCACTTCTTTTAGCTTAGTTTTTTCTTCCTCTTTGCAAGTAGACTCATCTGATTCATATCCATCTATTACCATTGAATTCTTTTGTGGATCTTTATCAACCTTGATGCTTGCACTCTCAACAATATTTCTCAAGCTCTTGTTGTAACATTGGTAAGCTTTGCTTTTAGTAGAATATCCAAGGAAGATACCTTCATCAAACCTTGCATCAAACGTTCCTAAGTTTTTTTCATCCCTTCTGATAAAGCATTTGCTTCCAAACACTCTAAAATATTTGACAGTAGGAATCTTTTTGTACCATAGCTCATAAGAAGTCTTTGTGTTGTTTGCTCTTGCTTGCACCCTGTTAAGTATATAAACAACAATATGAAGTGCTTCTCTCTAGTAAACTTCCGATAGATTTGCTTCTTTCATCATTGTTCTTGCAGCTTCTTGAACAGTCTTATTCTTCCTTTCAACCACTCCATTCTGCTGAGGGGTCCAAGGGGCAGATAAATGCCTCTTTATTCCAGAATTCCCACAAAAGATATTGAGCTCATTGGAGGTGAACTATCCACCTTTGTCAGATCTCAAACATTTTATTTTCATATCCATTTCATTCTCAACCATAACTTTGAATGCTTTAAAGCTATCCAAAGCTTCTGATTTTTCTTTGAGAAAAGTAACCCATGTCATTCTAGAATAATCATCAATCAATAGCATGAAATACCTGTCACCTTGAAGACTTCTTATTCTAGTAGGACCACAAAGATTTGTATGCACAAATTCCAACAGTTCGGTAGAAGATTGTTCTTTGACTTTGAAGCTTCTTCTTGCTTGCTTTCCAATTTGTCACTCCTTATAGTCAGCATTGATAGGCTTTGTAATCTTTGGCAGATTTCTCACAGTTTGAATTGACTTATCCTCGCTAAGCTATCAAAGTTGATGTGAAACATTCTTCTATGCCATAACCAACTCACATTGATCTAAGTCATGAAATAATAACCATTAGCGCCTTTGAGCCGATAGACAATTCCATGTCATTCTTCTAGCAGCAATCATAGTTCTTGAGCCTTTTTTGATCTTACAACCATCATCCTAAAACATAAGCTTGTATCCCTTCCTACACATTTGTCCAACACTCAAAAAGTTGTCTTAAACCCTTAATATAGTAACCATCATCAATATTATATTTGACATCAAAACTGATTGAACCTTTTCCACATATCTTAGCAGATGTATCCTCACCAAATCTAACAAGTCCTCCGTCATATTTTTCAAGTTTAACAAAGTTACTATTATCACCTATCATATGATTAGAGCATCCACTGTCAATGATCCAGTAGTTCTTCTGTCTAGCATGAAAAGTAGACACCAAAGTGCCTTCAGTTTTAGCACTTGCTTTCAGAGCCCTTTCCTTCACACATCTCTCAGAGTTAGCAGAAATAGATTCATCTTTTAAAGCCATGAACAAGAATTCACCATCATTATCAAAAATACTTGCATCTTCTCTAACATAATAACTTTTTGTAATCATCTTACCTTTGTTCTCCCCATTTTTGTTATTCAAGGCTCTATTTGAACATCTCGAAGCATAATGACCTATCTTTCCACAATTGAAATATTTGAAAAGTAGTTTCAACTTTTGCACTTGTAACAAATTCTCTCATTTCAAAAGCAGTTAAAGAATCATACAACTAATCTCTGGTATATTGATTCAAATTTTGTAATTCTTCAATAGCAAAAACTTTATGACTATAAGCTTTAGGAAGAGCTCTAAGTAACCTTCTTTACCACTTCCTTCAGATCTCCACCAAGATCTTTGATGCCATTGACAACTTCATCCACCTTCTGCAAGTAGCTTGTGATGTTTTCATCTTCGAACATTCACAGGGTCTCAAACATGATCTTCAAATTCTGCATCCTAGCTTGCTTGATCTTATCATCTCTGTAACATGCCCAACCAAATTGATCTTATAATTATATTAACTCATATGTACATCGTAAGTACAATAGTAATTGTATTCTACATGACACCTATACCCTTGTGACTGGAAAAACATGTTCTCCTTGGCTAATACAATTATCCTTAGTGTAACCCAAATGGAAAAGGAACGCCAGTGCATTGCACACCACACCGTGGGTCTCATCCTTCCCTTTGGTCTTTACACAATCAAACAACTCAAAAGTCGAGATTGTCCATCACTGACACAACTATCTACCTTAAGCATAATAGTATTGCTTCCTCATTTTGACTTTGTATCAACAAAATTTTCCTTGATCCTTTTGATCTATTATTCCATCTATGACAACATTTTTGGTCTAACGGTAATCTTATTTCCTAGCTTCTCTCAGTTTTTTAGGAATTCAACCATTCTTCCCGTATTATGGACCAAATTTCAATAATAGAAGTTTTATTATAATACAAGTATTCCACAAATCCTCCAAATTTTGGTTTATCCCTTTTGCCTAATTGGCTAACTTAAAGTAATAAATTGACCATTCATTCTATTAAATTTTTCATAAGATGATCATGGTTTACACAAAACCTTACATTACTTGCTTTACACAATTTGTTGTTTAGGACTTATATCCTATAAATCTAATTTCCCAATCAAAGTTGGTTACCTTGGTGAGTTTATCCACCATACCATTATGTCAATTCTATTGACATATAAAGATCAAAACTATTCTTATGATCTACCACTTCCTCTCTGGAATTCCTTGAGAGTATACAAGTCTTGTCGTTCACAACGTCCTATCTTCATCCTTTGGCATTCTAGACAACATCTTGCTACATACCTTGCAGCATCTTACTCTATCCCCTTCCAGATTATAGTGGTTCCTCATCCGACAAATAATTTTGTCATTCTCGCATCTCCTGAATATGACATCAATTTACCTCATTTCATTCTTTAATCTTCCAAAATCTGGTACATAGGTTCTTTCCCTGATTCATAAAAGTCCATCTTGACTAGTGAAATCTCTTATGTGGACTTATACCACTTACGATTCTCAAAATATAATGATTTGATATTTTTGGAAGAGCTAAACTCCTTCATCCTATGACATCCATAACTTGAATTTCTTTCGTCCTCAAAGCATTTCCAAAGTTGTAATCTGATTTTCAGCTCAATCTATTTCTTTCGATGAGCATTTTATATTAGTTCGGGTAACAATTCTCGTTTAAATCATGTTGGTTTTGATATTATCTTTTAAAAGATGTCAACAATTATTACATACCTAGTTTCCAAGCATGAACGTTTTCTCTATAGCTCAATCATGAGTACATGAATCTTCTCTTCCCTATTTCATAGATGATAATCTTGCCTTCCATGATGAAGAACATTGCCTATCCTTCTCTAAAGTATCAATGATAATATCAATTTGATATTACAAAACAAATATGTAAAGGATTGTGTTGTAAAAATTTCTTTCTCATTGGTCAAAAGCCTTGACCTTTCCACTACCTTTCACTAATAATACCAATATCTTAACCTTTTATCTTTACCAACCTTGTTGTGGTTATTGAGCTCAATACTTCGATTAAAAGTTCTCTCCTATTGGAGATACAACATTAAACTTCGTTGAAAAGGGTACTTATCTGAGTACAACTACTCTCCCTCTTTCCCCCTTAGTAAATCCAAGACATTAGATCATCTCAAAGTTGAACCCTTCACAATCATCCACTCTCTCCAAATTGGTTGAAATGATTTAACATTCCTTGTTGTTGGCCTTTGATAGTTGATTGACTATTACTTGCCTTTCTTACCATTCCCAATATACTTTAGATATACTTTTTGTTTCCAAAATGGAATTCATCATCACCTTCTAATATCTCAGAATCAACTGTTGGATCCACTGTAACAAGATCTAATCAATAAACATCTTATAGGCTATGAGATACTCTAGTATTTCTTTCCAATTCACTTTTTCATGTATAATAATAGCCTTTTTAACCATATTCATTGGAACACCTCCTAAACATAAGTTTACTTTCATTGACAAGTTGGTAGATTCGATTTGCACTTCAACCAAGCTATGCTCTAACTGAACCCTTTGTCTGGATTGTTTGATTTTCTTTCCAAAGCTTTTATCTTGCAATCATCTTTCAAAGTAATTTTGTCCAAATTCTTGGTATTTTCCTTTTCTCATAACTTTAGACACTCTAAGGTTGTTCGGTTTTTCTTTCCCCTATTTCAATTAGAATCTCCAAATTGACCTTGCCTATTCCAATTGGTGGAATCATGTTGACTTTTATTCTTCATAGGTTGCTTCCTTTTCTGACCATTTTGGTCTCTACCCTTTTTCTAAGGTACTAACTCTTCACTCTTGGCTCCAATTATTATTGCAAGATTTTAACCTTGTACTAAATCAAGTCTGTCAAGGGTTATCCTGCCTCCTAGATACGTCTCTTGTTGATTTTGATTCACAAAACCTTGACTTACTACTTTGCCTAAAGTTTTCGATTTATGCCATCAAAATATTCCAATCCAAACCCCTTTCAAAGACAATAAAAGGTATGAGCTTCTCTTTCTTCTTTTTTATTGACTCGGAGGTATCCCTACGACCCAGCCCAATGCTCAACCCGCCTTACATTGGTCTTATATTTTTCCAAGTTGGGGTTGAGAAGGGGTGTCATGCTGGGGCGAGACTAGTCCTTTGGGATGTATGCAACAACCTGCAAGCTATGTGCATCAGGTAAACTCAAACCTCGAAATCAAACTAAAGACCATAGGGAGCATACCCACGACTTAAGCCTCCTCCGCTATTCGTGTGGGCTCTGGGAAGAACTCGACTTCTATTCCTTCTTAGGGGAGAGAATGAGGGTATGAAGATCGATTTTTTTAATTCAATTCTAACATAGATAAGATAATTACTATCTATTCCTCTAGCATCGTCAAATGATTGAAAACATGTTATGTATTATAAATTACAGGAGAAAAAGAAAGATAGCGAGAAAACATGAAGGGAAGGAATGGGCTTGATAAATTAAATACAAGGAAAGATAATAGGAAAATAGACCTAGATATAAAATAGCTAGAATGAGAACGAAAAACAAAATAAATAAATAGAGAGAAAAAAATAGGGACATGTTTAGACAACAAAGGAAAAGTTGTGAGAGAAAGTCAAAAGACAAAATGATAAAAATATTAAAAAATAATAATTAAAGTTAAAAAAATAAAAATAAATAAAGAATAACATAGAGATGAATAAATAAACAATGAATGACCAAAGAACATAGAGAGAGAGAGAGAGAGAGAAAGAGAATGAAGATAGAGAGACAACAAAGATATACTTGCATAAGCAATTTGAATAAATAATAAACAAATTCAGAAAGACATAAAAGACAAATAAAGTGGAGACACAGAAAGAGATTCCAAACTTAGAAATAAATATTACAAAAAGAGTCTGAAGAAATGACATAAAAAGAGAAACAAAAACAAATAAATATTGATGAAGAAAACAAAGAATCTTTAAAATAGGTATGCAAAGAATAAATACAAATAGAGAGAGAGAGAGAGAGAGAGAGAGAGAGAGAGATGTAAGAAATCAAAGCGATAGATAATGAGAGAGTGTTAATGTGACAGAATGACAACTACAAAATAAATGATAGATAAAAACAAAAAAAAAAATTAACCAAAGATTTAAAAAAGAAAAAGAAAATAGATACAAAATAAGAAATTAATTTAATATAAAATACATGAATGAAAAAAATATATAGAGAGAGAAAAAGATCTAGGTAATATCAAAAGTGTAGGCAAAAAAAACAACATATAAATAAGAAATTAGATAAATTTATAAAAAAATTAACAATGGAAAGTAGATACATAAAAAGAAAGAATGTAGAAAGAAAGAAGGGAGAAAAAATAAAGCAAGCATGAAACAAAAAAAAAAAATTTAAAAATGAGTAAATGAAAGTGAGAGAAAACAAATAAAAGGTCAATAGATGAAAAATAGTTATTGAAAGGCAAAAACAATAGGATGAATGAAAGTATTAAGTGAGGGAAACAATAAATCATAGAAAAGAAAAGAAAAATAAAAAAGAGAGAGTGGGAGAATGAAATAAAAATAAACAAAAACAAAAAAGAAATTGAGAAAAAAGGATTGTAAAATAAATAATGAAAATAACTAAAAATTGAATTGAAGATAGAAATAAATAGAAAATAAAAATAGGGTAGAAATAGGAACAATCATAAAAAGAAATAAAATAAAAGGAAAGAAAGAGAGAATAAAAGAAAAATTGAATGTCAAATAAGAAAGAAAGAAAAAAAACAATCATATAAAGACGAAGAATTACATAGTCAAGGAGAAACATTGAATGCCAAATAATAGAGACAAAAACAATCATGTAAAGATGATGAATTACATAGTCAAAGAGAAACATTGAATGTTAAATTTAAAAAAAAAAGAAACAATCATGTAAAGACAAAAGAGAAACAATCATGTAAAGACAAAGAATTACATGGTGAAGGTATTTAAAAAAGAAGTTGAAGAGAAATAAAAAAGTAAAAAAAAAAAAGACAATTTTAAAGAGAAAAATAAAAGTAAATCAAAAAAAATATAGATTGAAAGAAAATATAAATAAAGTAATAAGCAATAAAATGAAATGTGCATGGGCAAGGTAAGAGAAAGACACACAAAACAAGAGAAATAGAAAATTGGGAAAATAATTAAGACAAACAAATGAGATATAAAATATATGAATGAAAAAAGTAACATAGGAAAAAAGAATAGGTAATATTAAAAATCAAGACAAAAAAATTAAGTAATAGAATGAGATGTGGAAGGTTGGGTAGACGACTTTCCACACCCATTGTGGAAAATCCGATCTAAGAGTGTGATTGGCAATGGATGGCTTATGTGGATGCCACATCAGTCGGGCATGGGCACAGGTGAATATTATGGTGTCATCGTTACTCCACACCACCTTCGTCTATCTATATAATGATAAAGCATGTTTGAAGTTGCAGTCGATTAGGTGATGTTGATACAAGTCTTTTCACTAGCTCACGTCTCCAACTCATTACATACTCCAAGACTAGGATGGTGGCATACCAATGTTCACAAGTTGGCTAGTGGGGTGGTTCACACAATTATGTACAATGTAATAATAGAGGGTGAGATTTGCGCGTATCTTGCATTTATAAATTTCACTAAGGTGGCAGCGTGGTGGCAATGTTGTGGTAATTATCAATTCTTTCCTATTTCTTTTCTCTAGTTCTTAGTAACTGCAAATGGTAGAAAGGTCGAAATTCGTTGTGAAGATGTCCTCGAAAGCGCTCATGTGTCTTGGGGTGGGCACCCCAATTCACCTTGACTGCAAGGTTCGACAATTACCATTTCGTGGGGTTTCAGACCAGTCTAAAGCAGATTTAGCTCAACATTAACCACCTCACTGTGGTAGCAATGAAAATGGTGTTAAGAAAAGGGCATATGGAGAACCGTGAGACATTTCGCTCGTGTCAAGGTTCTTGGCTTCTCTGCTATACATATGTATGGCAAAAGCGGAGGCGAAGGCCCTCGTCTGCAAACTCTTCAAGGAGGACTTGCTAGTGGGACTTGAGGAAATTTTATATGCTATGATTCCTAGTTCTTGCACTCCCTGCCCGTGCAACTTGGCTCTACTGAAGGTTCTTGGCAAAGTTATCAAATACTACCCCTTTTTGTTGGACCTAAAGAGGATGGCTTTGGTTAGACACAAGCAATTCACGGCCTACGAAGCAAACTACCTGAAGAAGGCGCTACAACTAGAGTCTATGGGCGACTTCAAGTGGGTCCCAGAGTTTGACACCTTTGCCAAGGCAAATAGGTTTTTGTAAGCAACAGGGTCAATCTATTAAGCTCTTTCAAGCATTTGTGTAAACATGATAAGTCTATGTTCAATAGGTAGTATAGCTCTCTTGTTTTGGCATTTAGTATGGTTTGTTACGCTCTCTCGATATGCAATTTTGCAATCTCAAGTGGAAGATTGGGGGTGTTGGTGTGTCTCAAACAGAAGGTTAGAGGTGTCTGTTTTTGGGCTTCTTGTTGTGCAGACGATTGTAAATTTTTTACTTCAATATAATCTATCCTTACATACCAAATAAAAAAAGTAATAGGATGAGAAAATAAATACAATACCAAAATTAATTGAAAATAATGTGACATGCAAGAGATGCTCTATCAATCTTAGCCAACAATTAAAAGGTTATAGAAAAAAAAAGACTAATAAAAGAAGAAAAATATGATAAATAAAAGGAGGGAGAATGACAAATCTACATACAAAGATGAAAAAGGATAAAAATGACAAAGAAATGAAACAAGAGAAAGATGAAAAATAGATCGAGAGAATAAAACAAATAGAAAGAAAGACAAGCGAGAGAGATAATAAAGAGAAAAAAAACATAAAAGTATGAAAATATAGAAATGGGGAAGGAGGATAGATAGACAAAGAAAGATAATTGAGAGGATGAGAAAAATAGATAAAAAATAACTAGAAAGACATGGAAAGAGAATAAAAAGAAATAATTTGGATTGGTGAAGTCATAATTTCTAAATTTAAGACACATTTGATACAACTAGGAGAAGAGAAGGATGTTATGTTAATACGAACAGATTGTTGGTGTATCAATCAATATTCTAATTAAATTATGTTTGTAAATATTCTTCAAATTAATCAAAATATTCTAATCCAAACTTTTTTTCAAAAACAATAAAAAATATGGATTTTTCTTTCTTTCTTTTTGTTGATTCGGAGGTATCTTCGCAACCCAACCCAACACTTAACCCGCCTTACCTTGGTCTTACATTATGCCCAAGTTGGGGTTGAAAATGGGTGAACTAAGTCACAAGGATAGAATTTCTTATAAAGTACCTTTGATCCAAAGGGCATTGGAAAATAATGTTGTGTTAATTAATACTCATGGATTGTCGGTGTATCAATCAAAAATTAATTCAAAATCACATTATGACTTTTTTGCAAATTGGCATCTAATTTATCAAATTATTCCAATCCAAACCCTTTTCAAAGATGATAAAAAAGTATGAACTCTTGTTTTTCTTTTTTTATTAACTTAGAGGTATTCCTACGACCCAACCTAATGCCCAACCTGCCTTACCTTGGTCTTATATTTTGTCGAGTTGGGGTCTAGAAGTGGTGTCATGTTGGGGTGAGACTACCCCTGGAGAGGTATGTTCAAAAGACAAAGGAGAAAAATGTTATGTTATTTAATACATATGGATTGTTCGTGTATCAATCAAAAGCTACATTAAAATCACATTATGATTTTTTTGCAAATTGGTCTCCAATTAATCAAATTATTTCAATCCAAACCCTTTTCAAAAATGATAAAAAAGTATGAACTTTTTTTTCTTTTTTTTATTAACTCGGAGAAATCCTTACGACCCAACCCAACACTCAATCCGCCTTACCTTGGTCTTACATTTTGCCAAGTTGGGGTCGAGAACCGGTGTCATGCTGGGGCGAAACTAGTCCCCTAAGGATGTATGCAACAGCATTCAAGACATGTGCATGGGGTAAACTCAGACGTTGAAGTCAAACACAAGACCATGGGGAGCATACCCACGACCCAACCCAACACCCAACCCGCCTTACCTTGGTCTTACATTTTGCCAAGTTGGGGTCGAGACAGGTGTCATGTTGGGGCGAGACTAGTCCCTTGGGGATGTATGCAACATCATCCAAACCATGTGCATCAAGTAAACTCAGACCTCGAAATCAAACCCAAGACCACGGGGAGCATACCCTTGACTTAAGCCACCTTCGTTATTCGTATGGGCTCTAGGATGAACCTAACTTCTATTCCTTCTTGGGAGAGAGAATGAGGATATGGGGATCAATTTTTTAATTCAATTTTAGCATAGATAAGCCAATTACTATTTATGTCTCTAGCATTGTCAAATAATTGAAAACATGTTATGCATTAAAAGTTGAAGGAAAAAGAGAAAAATAGAGAGCAAACATGAAAACAATGGGCTTGATAAATTATATACAAATAAAGATAATAGAAAAATAAATTTTGATATAAATAGATAAAATGAGAAGTGAAAGATGAAGAGTGAAAAAGGAAAATAAAAGAAATAAATAGAGAGAAAGAGGTAGGGGCATGGTGAGACAATAACAAAAAAGGTTATGAGAGAAAGCCATAAGACAAAAAGTAGACAAAAAAGATAAAAATATCAAAAAGAATATTTAAGAAATAAAGAATAACATAGAGATGAATAAATAAATAATGAATGACCAAAAAACATAATTAAAGGAAAAATGATATATATATATATATATATATATAAAGAGAGAGAGAGAGAGAGAGAGAGAGAGAACAAAAATATACTGACATAATTAATTTGAATAAATAATAAACAAATTAGATAAAGATTACAAAAAGTGCTCGAAGAAACGACAAATAAAAAAAGGGAAACAAAGGTAGAAAAATATTGGTGAAGAAACAAAAAATCTTTAAAATAAATATGCAAAGCATAAATACAAATAAAGAGACAAACTAAGAAAATGTAAGATGGAAATCAAAGCGATAGATATTGACAGAGTGTTAATATGAAAAAACTACAAAAAAATGATAGATTAAAAAGAAAAATAGACAAATAAAAAAGAAAAAATAACCAATGATTTAAGAAAAAAAAGAAACAGATACAAAATAAAAAATAATTTAATATAAAATACACAAATGAAAAAAAGTAACATAGAGAAAAGGATAGGTAATATTAAAAGTGTAGGCAAAAAAAAGAATGGTATATAGATAAGGAATGAAATAAATTTATTAAAAAATTAACAATAGAAAGTATAAACATAAAATGAAAGAAAAGAATGGAGAAAAAATAAAGCAAGCATAAGAGAAGAAAAAAGGAAAGAATGAGAAAATGAAAGTGAGGGAGAAGAAATAAAAAATCAATAGATAAAGAATAGATAATGAAAGTACTAAGTGAGAAACAATAAATCCGAGAAAAAAAAAAGAAGAAAAAGGAGAGTAGGAGAGTTATTTTCAATTACTCCAAAGACTCTAGTGATAGTTATGTTCCAAAAACTATAAATATGTTTTATTTTGGCATTGCAAGGGTCTGAAATTTTGATCCCTCTTGCACTATGATCCATAAGTGAGAATCGATCATAAAAGAAGGATCAAGTTTGCACTTTTAAAATATTGTTGTAGATATTTATTGTCTGTGTGCAGTAAATTGTGAGTTAGATACTAATGTTCTTGAATAAGTCTATGAGCTTAGATGAACATTTGAATATTCCTTCCCTATGAGGATGTGTTATTCAATGGCATTTGATTCATTTATTTGCAGCAAATGTTAATATTGTATTGAGTCGAGTCAACAAGCTTTGATAGTCTAATCTATGAGCTACGATATTATGGTTTGTCAATCCGTTTTCAGCATCGAAGTTAGTTTTCCTTAGTTTTAAAGCATTTTCCTTCGCATCTATTTCATGGCTATGGATAGATGTTAGTTTGTCTTTCCTGCTTTCTGATTAAAAGCATACCCCCGCTTTCATATATTTCAAAATAATCAAAATTCTATCAAAGAGGGAGTTGTACCTCAATTAAAATTCAGAGGAAGATCACCAATGCAATGGTGATCTCTCCAACTGTTGTTGATCAATCGAGCCTTCTTTGAGCATTATAGAGTCATTTTGTGTTAATCATCTAAAGGAAAAATCTGTCAACCAACAAGAAGCAATAAGGATTTTATATTATGTTTAATTGTGCAAATCCTTACAAAAAAAACTAGGATTTGATATTGGCAATATGCCCTTTGTGCAAACTCTTATGGTTGTGAGCTAAGGTTATATTTTGTTTCTAAATTAATAGGATATTATTACAAAGTTGTGGAAATACAAGATGTGTTGATTCTCATAACCTTTGGGGTGTAGGAAGAAGACAAGGAAACGCTAACGGGTATGCAAGTTAAAAATTCTAGTAAATGGAATACTGAAGTCATGGTGGAAGCTGCAAAAGGGGGGATTAAGACCATGCAAGATGATATTCGTGCACCAAAGGTGCGCATTCAAATCTTAGAATATTTCCTTAAGATTTGTGCTTTGTGATAACAAATATGGTAGCTTCAGGGGTTTATCCCATAGTGCGATGGTAAAGTGGTGGTGTTGTTGTGGCCACCAGGGTTCAAACCTCCACTGGGCCATTGTGATCGCAGGCATTATGCCTTCATTGATCCAATGTACTTGTAGGTTTGAATTGCAACGTCAAGGCTGCTAATGGTGTTCATGCTATGAGACATATGTTCAAGCTTGTGTTGTTCCAATCCCTCATTGGGCTGGTATGCTCACGAGCTTTGTGCCCCTATTGGGCTACCGTGCTCGTGGGATTGGACCGATCACTTGAGTTCATGTCGAGGAGGAGGTCCCCTAATTGTGGCCTCCATGTTGGCTTGGGCCATGCTAAAATTTCTCAATGTTACCAATCCAAAAAAAAATATGGTAGCTTCTATCCATAAGGGCGCTCTTTAAATTAGTGTTGCCTACACAATGCCCTTCCTAGAGAATGATCCACTAACGTGAGCTTTAAGATTAAAGGCAGAATCAATCTTAGTTGAGTGTCTCCTTATGTATGGATGTTGATTAGTTTTTCAACTAGAAGTCTGTAAAATCCTTGCAAAGCTTGTGCATGGTATCTTTTCAATATAATAAAGGAAATGTGTGGGTATTCGTGAGGATTACTAAGTAAACTTTCTTTATATTTTGCAACTATCTATTGTCTTTCTAAATAAATATGTAGAGCCTAGCTTGCCTATGCATTTTGAAAGGCATAGTCTTTTGTGGTGACTTGATTAAGCTATCACCTTGTTTTCAGTTGTTGCTTGTTTCATTAAACCTAAAGACTCTATTGCCCAATGGATAAAGCCACCGGTCTGTAATTGGCTTTCTCTCCCATCATCCTCAACACACTCCAAATACATCAACTCAAACACCTTTTAAAGTTTTACTTTTTGTGTTTAACTGCCATGTCTGAACGAATACAACAATACAAGGGTGTTTTTAAACTCATTCTCAGACACTTATATGGTAGTTTATATGTTAATAAGGTGCTCATCATTACATGTCCAAACTAGCACATAGGTTTATTGTACCACTAGTATTGGGATACACTGTGCAGTGAGTATAGTTTGTTGTAAGATATTGTCCAGTGTTTCAATCATCAATTTGGCATCTTAGGGAGAACCCCGCTTGCTCTTGCAGAAAAAAAGTGAATGAGGTTTTACCCACCTCAATCATTGGTCCTTAGATGCCAAACCTAAATATAGGTTTGTGGTAATCTTCCCAGGTGTGACACCCCTAGCACCTGGAAGATTATCAAGCCTTAGGGATTTGCGGCCTACAGCTCCAGCCACCAACACATTACATGCTAGACATTTTGCTAATAAAACTGGAAATGATGAGAATGGGATTATAACGCTTATAAGGAAGACTTGCATCAAAAATATTAACAACCAAGGTAAGTATTGAGTAAAAAATGATATAAAACCCTCTTGGAAGTTTAACACCAAGTGTATATCTGAAATATCCCAAACAGTATATATGCAAAAATTCAGATTTTTTTGTAACATAAAATGATGCCCTAGTTTTCTGATTTTCAATTTTTGCTTAAACCTTAGTGTGCTGATATAATTTTTTGAGCTTATTTATGCATGAACAACAGTACATAATGCAACCAAAAAGTAGATAAACTTATAGCAAACTACAATAGCATTAAATCATCAACATAGTTCGACTAGATCCATCAATATGAGCCATTATATTTCTGATATTCAACCTCTAATCCGCTGCTAAAAATATGAATGCAAATTACGAAGGAAATTGAGTCTCAAACATGCACCACATGGAGAAACCCCAATGATGCAAGTGCAAATATAACCCTAGCTGGGTGAAGTTGCTCCAGCCACAAACATGCAACTAAATGATGAAGTAACAACTTTAAAATCCTACCAAGGGGTGCACTGTCCTGCTGGACTGATGTTAGGGCTTTGCCACCCTAGAAAATCTAAAGTAGAACCTCCAACTTGCACAGTTCGCCCTTCAAATCAGATATATCTAAAATGCTGATGCAAAACTGAACATGAAAACTAGCAATGATCTCCATTGAAGCACATAGGAACCTCTGTCATGAAGTCCTCCATGGAAGAAGCTAGGATTTCGTCCAACTTCTTAATTCTCAAGGGTTTCCATCCTTAGAAACCCTTGAATAAGTCAATGATGATTAATGCCTCCAAACTCACCTTGTATAAATACACATCTCCTTATGACTCCCAATTTGGCCGACCTAGCTCTAGGCACCAATTTGCATTTAAAAATTATTTTAAATTCATTTTTTCCCTCCTTTTGGGCGCCCAAATGATATTGCTTTTAATTTATTGATCTTCTCTAAAGCCAAAAAGTATTGAAACCTTCAGCCTACATCAGTTTAAAAACTCTTTATATTAAATGTTTGCATCATTCTCATATAGCGGATTGAATGACAGCAACGAGACTTTAGTAGTTGTTTTTACTGTTTTCTCCCCACTTCAGATCAATATGACATCACTTCAACACCAAATTGGTCAACTTGTATGTGAGCTCCACCCCCTTGGTCCCTTTCAACGGACCTTTGTTAACTTCAGTGCATATATCTATTTCTGGCTTCTGGTTTTTTTTATTCCCACTTTAATTAGAAAAGGTTGCATTACTTGATAGCCCAAACACTACAGGAGTCTCTTGGGCATTTTGACCTGGTTCCTAAAGATGATTTCTTTTCTTTTTCTGCATCAAAAATCAGGTTAGGACATCTCTCTTGTTGTCAAGAACTCATTATCCTTGATAAGACCCACTCATACTGGATATTTCGTACTATCTCTTTTTATCAGCTTTCTTGTCCAAGAATCCATGATATAGAATCCAGATGCTAGCTCATACACTTCCTACTCCATTCCTTACGAAATTGAGAAAATGCATTTTCAGATGTTGGAATAAAAGTTACTTTTTCACATGAGTACACTTCCTACTCCATTCCTTACGAAATTGAGATAGTGCATTTTCAGATGTTGGAATAAAAGTTACATTTTCACATGAGCAAGTAGTTGTAACTTTAAATTTATGAATATCATTAAAATTGTGTACGATTATAAATGGTGCTTGGATATCAATGGAGAAGGAACAGTTTGGCTTAAAACAGAATAAAGTTTGTCACCAATCTCAAAAGGCCTGAAAATGAATTCATTACCCTAGTAGATATCTTTCATAGATTGTATTATGTCCATACTTTCCTTCCAATCTCCTCTTCCACTTTCTTCAACATTTCCACAGATTCTTGCTCTTTCCTTTAAACCCCCTTCTGACTAATATTCATGTGAATCAAACTGTTATATGTTATGTGAAGTTGTACCTGTTGGCTAGTTGTCTACTATTATCACATTGTCATGAAACAAAGGGAAGCTTTTTTTGCTACAATATATTTTTGCTCATCCCCAGAAAAGTGTGAAAGAAACAGGACAAAGCAAATCTTAATAGGCCTTAAAATCCTTAATGTTGTAAGTTTGTAGCTCCTAAAATGTTCCTCTACTGTAGTGATAACATGAAAAGACTGCTAAAGCAAAAATGAAGATAATGACCAGGATAGATCTGTATGTACCTGACTAACTACAAAGTTCACAGAATCTGCAATAAATGGTTCATATGGTCCAGCCCGAATTCCTATAAGAATGTATCGCTTCAGCATAAAGCATGGAGTCCAATTGACCCTGTCATAGGGGAAAATAAAATAAAAATTTTGCATTTGCATCAAGTCCTTTGACAAATTCTTAATTTCAATAATTTGCAGAAGTATGCTAGCAGCTATAGAATTCAAATCACTTTTTTGATGTAACTGGTTTCTCGAACTTGTTGGATGTTTGAGAACTAAAATAAGTTGATGCAATTCGAAGGATAGTCTAGTGACAACTAGAAATGTCATTATATAAATCTTAACGAAGTTAATTGGCTAGCAGAATGTTTTACAAATATGTTGTTGAGCATTCTGAAGGATGAAAAGGGGTGAGATAAGCATAAAGAAATTACTGTTTTAAACATCACAGCTCATTTTAAAAGCTTCATTAAGTAAATGTTATGCATCTATACTTTTATCCACATCATGCAGGAATGCTGCTGTACAAAGGCATTTTAAACAGCAAAGATCAACACTCAGAATAAAAATCCTGAGTAAACCTGTTATACTAAATATTTTGATATTTGAATTAAAAATGAAAAATCTGAAGTCCCATTTAAAAATAAATTATTTGCACTTGTTGCACCTATAGAACTTATTCTAACTTCTAACACCAAGACACAGAGATACTCAGTTTGTATGCCCATCCATAGGAGGTTTAAATAACGGGAAGTTGGGGCTCAAGAATCATGACCCTTCCACATGCCTTCCTATCCAATGACCCAAGATGGTAGATAGAGCTCCAAAAATGCCAACTATGGATATGTTCCAAATATGTTGACTACAAATATGCTCCAAAGAATGATAGACAATGTGTTATGATGATAGTAGTAAAATTTGGAATGACAATGCATGATCATTAATCACTTTGCATAGTTTCTTGAGCATGTGTAGTATCCTCCGAGAGCTGTACCTCCCAAAAACCCTTTAGCAATTTTACATCTTACAAGTTACAGCACTATCTAGACACCCCTATTTTTGTAGGCAGCACAAATGGTCTAGATAACTGGCCTAATCTCATCTATTCATACTTCAAAGAAAATCACTTCTCTGAAAGAGAAAAGATTACTTTAACCTTTTCAAAAGTATCCTTGCTTGTTAAGAAATGGGAGCAAGAGTACTCCACATCCCATGAGAAGAAGCTTGCATCGAAATCTCTAGACACTTAGAGTGGTTACATAGAAGCCCTAAATGAGACTTACTACCATGTTGGGAACTATGAGGATCAATACATCAAATTTGCACAACTACTCCTAACAAGGAATCAATCAATGCAAGAAATACACTAGTATCTACTATACCCTTGCCTGATTTTATATTGCAATTCCTATGATGTTAAGATGGGTACTTATTGAGAGATAAAGCACACCACACCTTAAGGGATGCATATCGAACTGTGTCTAATATAGAAAGCAATCAAAGAGCCTTAGGGAAAATTCACAAAAGAAGTGACCACAAAATTCTACCCTATGATAAGGGGTAAAATAGTAGAGTTCATGTAGCTAATGATAAATTGGATCAGGTGATGCAAGCTTTGAAAGAGAAAGGGATATCTAATGACAAACAAAATTATGGAAAACAACAGAGAATTCCCAAGCTATCTGATCAGCCTTATAATACCACTTGGCACAATGGCAAACCTGTCCAACAAGGATATAGAGGAAAATCAAGTAAAGAGACACTTGATCCTATAACGAAGGTGGGTGCACATAATGTGGAAGACACTCCTTGGTGTATGGCATGCCAAATGCCACTGCCCATTAAAATGTGTTGTAGCTCTAACATTCATTGAGGCAAAAAGACCTTGTGATGAGTGTAGTGACTTTGATGATAGTTATGGAATGACCATCAAAATAAAGATATAAATATGTTCTTGTCACAATGGTGCGCAAGTAGCAAATAATTCATCTGCAGATGAGTGTGGGTTAGAGTTGGATGTTGCTAAAAGAAGATATGCAAAGAGCTCCTACCATCAACAAGTATTTTCAAATGATAAGGATATGCACTACATCCACAACATTGAATCCAGTACTGCCAAATTCAACTTGAGGAGATCATCAAATGAAGAAATAAGGTCTTTAACTATCGCAACTATTGTTCAAGTTAAGAGCAATTATAACCTAAGAAATAAAGGAAATCAAGATGGCAGCAACACAGGCAATGCAAGAAGCCTTTTCATTAAAGAGAAACAGCAGGGATAAAAGGGTCACATTTGGAGATGTCAAAGGAAAAGAGAAAAAATGTTGAGCCACTACATAGATATGTTGCCCAACATAAGCCTAAAGTGAAAGTGCAAAATTTTAAAGTTGAGTACAATGGTAGCAAAGGGGCACATTCTTCTAAAGTTAACATGGCAAAGCAGAAGGGAAAAATTGTTCCTACTACAACAAATCATGTATCTGTTGACATGCTTTTTATGACGACATCAACACAGAATAAAATGTCCAACGGTCACTCTATTCTCTCTTGATCAAAGTATCTCGCATGCTAAGATTGCATGAAAGTTCATGCGTTCAACTCCAAGGTTCCTTTTATCGCGAATAGACTCAGTTGGCTGATGTGAATATGTTGGGTATTCAAGGGGACTTACGTAGTTGTTCGATTTTGTGAAGTAGTTAAGACATGAATGATTCGACAATATTGCTCAGACTCCTAAGTTAACCGAGAAAATATTGAATTGAAAAGGAGAAGGTGTAGAAATTTTACAATCTATTTCTAAAAGGTGGAATGTGAGGATTAGCTTCAACAATCTTCAAACCAAACTTTGTTTCGCCTCCCCTTCGGACAACTTTGACAAAGTTGGTGCAATCTTCAAAGGATGAATAAGGTATTCAAATTATGATTCAACATGCGCACCCCATCACAACGATGCAAGTGAACACATATGAATCACAATCGAAGTTAAGTACTGAAATTCCAGTTGACCACGCAAAGTAGACTTACCGTCAGGAAGCCCGCTAGTGGTATGGATAGAGGAAAACTTGTCCAAACTAAACACCACACTCCACAATTAACGACTACTTGCATGAAATAAAATTCTATTTTACTTTAATCTACCCTGAATTGGAAAGATGAAATGGCCTTGCTAGCTACTCATAACCAAGAAGAAATCACCAAGCAATGAAACTCTTTGTATTATGAAAAGTGTTCACAACAACCGTTTACAAAACTTTCAAAGGAAAGTCTTCTTCCCTCCTCAATCTAAGCTAACTTCTAAGCCAAGTGCTATGTGCCTTCTACTCTCTAGCTCTGATTCAACTCTTGATCCAATGTCTAATAGATTACAAATGAGGGGGGATGCCCCTTTTATAATAAGTCCAATTCAGTGGACGGTTCAAATCTGATTACAATAAAGGGCTCAGATTGAGCCACCTATGCCCTAATTAGGGTTTCTGCCCTAAAAACCGCCATTGAGAGGAGTGGGCAATAAATGCACAGAATATTCTCCACTCCTCTGCAAGAACCATAATGAGCAATTAATGCCCATCACCATCTTCTAGAAGATTCTCGTCCAGCAGAGCGTTCCCACTGTCCTTCTCTTGAACAACAAACTCGATCAGACGGGCCAACACTGCCTCAACCTCCTGAACCGAAATTGGTGGAATATGGTTGAGCTGAAATTCCAAGACCACTATCGTCTGCCCGTGCCGAGTGTAAGACTTTCTCCATGCCACCAAGGCGTCCTGGGTATTCTGAATTATACTAGAGAAAGTGGAGACATTCTCAAAATCATCCTGGACCAGTGACCTTGCAGCTGAGAAGAATGGAGCCAATTTGTTCCTCAAGCCATTAGCAGTTATTTCCTCTAGAGCTAACTTTCTAGCAAATATGGCCTCTAGTGTATTAAGAACTCCCTCCAAGATGTTGCCCATTGCCTTCCTAATTCTGGTCAAATCTGCCTTTGCCGCATCATGAAACCCACGACCTGTGACCACCGAGGAGTACCAACTGGTGAAATCATACCTGTCACCATCTTGAATCACACCTCCATCTACCAAGGTCTGTAGAGGTATATGCATCAAAACCCCTAGACGAAGAACAGTCTTCGTCTGATAGATGCGGGTATCGCCCCAGGCTTGATCCATCACATCTATGCGTGTCAAGATATTCGAGGCCTACTGATAAGCATCGGCGAGGTCCTCCATAAATTTTTCTGTATCAACCCGAACATGGCTGACCCATTTGTCTGCCTCCGTCTCCATCTTCTTTAAGTCCTCCAAGCCAATAACTGACTCCCTCGGAAGCTCGGGTGGGAGTTCTACTGCTGGGTCTGCCAGTTCACCTGGACGCGCTAGACTTTGCAGATATCCAATCAAGGATTTGTGCTCCTTCTTTAACTTCTTATACTTCCCTTCTGTTCTGAGCAACTAGTCTTTTAGCGCCTGATAGGAGTTATCAAATTCCTTGACAATTTGGGCTCCCGTAGGACGACCCAACTCTACGGTGGTGATCACATAGTTTTCGGGCCTCTCCTCGGCTCAATCATACTCCTCCCTTAGACAGCAACTTGGAGTGTGTGGGAGCCTGACTCGTCAGTCAAAATCTTAGAGAATTTCCTGGCTCTCTTCTTTTCTGGAGGCGCACTAATCCTTTTGAGGAATTCCTCCATCTCAATGGCTGGATCTGTATCATCCTCAGGCTCTCTTCTCATTCTATCCATGAGCCAATCCGGCACTATTTGTTGTGGGTTGCAAGTGACGAGGGGTTGTTCCTCCGTTGCTTCCACCTCATATACTTCTTCCCTTCTTACACTGTTCTGCTCGGGCTCATCTGTCTCCACGAGCTGAGTATCTCCAGACCCTTGGGTCCCTTGTTCTGTGTTTCCTTCCTCCAACGCAGTATCCAGCATCTACTAGAAACGAGTGTCGGCCACTGTTTCCTCTTCCTCTTCTTGTCGGCCACCCCTGGATGCACTGACACTTATACTATCTGATTCTCGGATGTTGGGTTGGTCAACCTCCTCGAGTTCTCGCTCCTCATCCGACCTTGCCCTCTGATCGGCAAATAGTGAGATTTCCCTCAAACTCGAAGATTGAGTTTGCGAGTGTGCAGGTGATGCTTGTTCCATCCTCAACGGTATCGGCTGGGTCGGTGTTTCCTCTCGTGCCTCTGCAGCTTGGGCAATCTGTTTTCCTTTTCTCACTATTAGGGGCCTTCGATCACCCATCAAGTCATAAGTAAGAGCCATTGACCTGCTCTTGAGTCTGCATACGTGTCTATTGACCCAAGCCCTCATGAAAGTCATCACCAGTATAAAGAGCGTGTCCAAGTCCATGATCTCGGGCTCGGACCAATCAGGTGGTGGGACCGAAGTATCTCTCACTGACCCATAATCAGGCTGTATAACATTGACATCTTCCTCCACTTGGTCAGGAACCGGGATGAGCTCACACTCCCTGATCAACTTGAGGGGAAGTCTAGTAAACATCCTCTTCCTTATTTCAACCTCATCAACAGCATTTGCCCAAAAGTCCTCAATGTGGGCCTTGTGTCGGTACTCAACGTTCTGTATCATTCGGATGTTTCTGTAAGGATCGAAATCCTGCCTGCCCGTGTGATACAAGAGATGAAAGAACTGCAGCTCATCCTTCGCTTCTCAAGCTGCCTGCAAGGAGGGACACACCTCGATGGAATTTCCCATGGCAATAGGAAAGTCAAGTCCACCCTTCTTCTTCTTTTTCTGAATCCTATCATAGGCGATCAATTGCCTAGATACTTTCAGCATTACAATGTGATTGGTAAGGTACCTTGATAGCCTGTATGGATACGAAGTGAACCCCTCCAGCCTAATGTAAGTGAATTTCGGAAATTGGATGAGCCAATATCCGTATTCCTCTATCAATGCCTGTGCCTCTTTTGATATTCTCTGTTGCGTTCTCTGTTGAAAGGTCCTCGTGATATGCATTGTGAATGCATCATTAGCCCGCTTGTAGCTGGCAAGGTTGGTCAAATGTAATTGCATGCATGCCTCATGGATCTTGAACTGATCAGGTGCACTGCCTATTAGCTCCTTGTATGTAATCCCTCGGTACTTGGTCATTCTTGCCAGCATATATATCACATACGAGCTCATGTAAAAGGTTTTCATCCTCCTCAGGCTCCTGAACTATTCATCTATGTTATCACTAATCATTCTTGCCCAGTCAACACACTCCTTTCCCTCCAAGATGATCTCGATGAAGTAGAACATCCAAGGCTCGAAGAAGTAGGCCTGCGCACTCCCATTTATTCGACTAAGCATCATGATCAAGTCGCAGTACTCTTGTTTCACGTCCTCGGCAATTATCTGCTTCGGGAGTTTAGTGCGGGGTGGCTTCGGCTTCTGCATCCAAACTCTGTTGATGACTGCAGCAACCCTTTCGAACGAGTACATTTTGTCTGCCCTCTCTTTTGATCTGTGCAACATTCTCTCGGAAGTAGGAATCTCGAATGCCTCTCCGATAGCATCTGGCGTGAAGCTAGCAAGCAATTTGCCATCTGGAGAGACAATGGTTCTACGCTCTGGCTTGTAGTAATTTGCACACTCCATGATTAGCTTTGGGCATTGAATTGCTGGTGGAAAACTGGCGGCTGCGTAGATACCACTTTTCATGATGTTATGTGTCATGACTGACGGTTGATGGCCTCCCAGTCTGTACGTCCTTGACTTGAGCACGTTTAGATTAAATGAACCGAGGTTGGTGTCGTTTAATCCCGCCAACTTCGAAGTAATTGCCACCTTTGGAAGAAATGACTTGGCAAGCCTTTTGATCATTGCCTGTCGGGATGAGCTAGCCTTGCCCGCTTCAGTGTTTGCAACTCTGCCTGCAGCTCTGCTTGTTCCTGCAACATCCTTTGCTCCGGCCATCTGCAAAATAGAATAACAATAAGTTAGATTGCAGATTTTTAATAAAATAACACAATTTTTGAGATGGCTGCAGATATGGAGTTAGCTTTGAAAATAAAATCTCTCAGCATAAATTTCTAACTCCAAACCTCAAACTATATAAAAACTCTGAGCTTAGAAAGAAGCTTTCAGCAACTTCACTTCCGACTGGCGAAGAAAATCACAGCAAACCAATAACTTTCAGCAATGTGAACAATTTTCTCAGCACAAATAATTCGAATTCTCTTGACCACACTTCGTTGACTTCGGCAATTTTAGAAGAAATAAAGAGATTGCTGCAATATGAAATTTCGAATTTCTTCTCAACTCTAACAGCAATCAACTTCCTCAGCACCTCGACTTTCAGCAGTTTTGAAAATAAAGATCTCCAAAGAAAAATAAATCTCCAGCAACTCCGGAAATCTGCAGCAACTCCAACAACTTGGAAATAAAGTTTCAGCTCTCCAGCATACAATTTCGAAAATTGCAGCAACACACCTTCAGCCTTTCAAAAAGAAAACTCTCAGCAACTTGGAAATAAAATTCCTCCAGCAACTTCGACTTAGAAAGTAAAACTCAAACTCACTTTCAGCAACCTCAAAAATATTTCAATCTCTCACAAAATTCCTCACTTCAGCAATTCCAAGATCTTCAAAACGTGTGAAGAAATGAAAGAAATGAAGTTGTTTAAATAACTCTTCGTGAAGAATCCTGCTAAGTTTTGCTGGAGCTATTTTTAGCACCTTCATTAATTCGCCACTCTCTTCTCTCGGAATCTTCTAATTCAGGCGCAGTAGTGGGCTAGTCGTCAGTCAGTCATTATGGCAGTTGCCATTAATGAAGATTCTTTCCTTGCAAAAATTCGAATTTTTCCCTTTAGTCAGCCAGTTAACTCTTGGTGATTTAAACAACTCGCGAGAAAATCACTTGACTTGATTGAAAATTCCATTTTAAAATTCTCGCATTGTTTAATTAAATTCAACTCGAAAAATTTGTGGGAGTTGTAAATTTATTTCCAATCTGTTAAAATGTCTGCCATTTAAATCTTCAATTTCATGAAATTTGCCTTAGACATTTTAAATTTTCTCTCTTTAAAATATTCAACTCCAGGCGATTTAAAATCACTTGCTTGCCGAAATAATTCATCCTTTGAGATTTAATCTCCGTTGGGAAAATAATCTAGGCAAAACGAATTTCCTCTTAAAATATTAAAATTTCCCTTATGAAATTAATTTTTTTAACTCTGTCAACCCATGGGTGCCTTTTAAACGGGTTCATTTAATTTTTTTACTTGGGAAATATTTCATCAATTGTTTCCAACTTCGCTTAAATGTTCATCCATATCCAAGGCGTGTTTTCCTCTAGTGAAATATTTATTTCACTTACAAAATATTTCTAACATTTTCTTCCTTGGTGCACTTCGTCTCACTCAAAATTAAATTCCCACGCCTTAGGCAAATTTTTTAATTTCCACATCAACTTGGGCGCATTTTGGAGGGTGAACTTTCATTTTGCCTTGGATGTTTTTAAAGCCTTCATTCATCCTTGACTTGGGCGCAAATACTACCTCCAGCTTTTGTTTCCATGCCTTAGAAATTTTCATCTTTCCTTCTTCTTGAGGGCGCATTTAACATAGCCCACTTTCATTTCACCATGCCTTGGTATATTTTTCATCTCCTTGTTTCAACTTGGGCACATTTAGGCATGTCCACTTTGATTTTGTGCCTTAGAAATTTCCAAGTTTCTCATTCCTCCTTGGGCGCAAATGGCATATGCTACTCACATTTCGTGCCTTAGACGTTTTAAGTCTCCAGCAACCTTGGGCGCATTCACATGTGGGAGCTTTTATTTCTCATGCCTTAGGCGCATTTTAAGCCTTCCCATTTACCTTGGGCGCATTTGACCTCTTCAACTTTCACCTTTCACACTTAGAAGAATTTCCCACCACTATTTACCTTGAGGGTGTAATGTCCCCATTTTTAGCACTGCACTTCTCAGTGATCGATGGCCTATCCCCGAGGTGCTGTCGGCTAGTCAGAGGCAAAATTAGGGTTTCCGACTGTTTGGTGGGTTCTCTCGAGGATTCAGGGTTCTGCTTGTTGGAGTTTGGGCGTTTGGATTCTGGATTCATTCTGGGTTTTCAGAAAGCTTCGCAGAGGTATGACTTGCAACTGCGTCGGGCAACCTTTCCGGACTTACTATTTTTAGTAAGTTATAACGGCTACATCCTGGAGTTTGGGATTTTGGATTGCGGATTCTTTCTGGGTTTTCAGAGAGCTTCGCAATGGTGGCACATGCATTGCATTCTGAGCAACTTCTTGAATTTACTATTTTTAGTAAATTCTATATTTAGCAATGGTCCAGTCAGCACCAGCTCAGTCAACTTTCCTTCACTTGTAATTCATTGGGTGATCCTGATTTTTGGCTTAAGAGGTTCATTTTGGAGAAATAAGTTATTTAAAGTCAATAATGTTTTATTTTATAGAATAACCCCTTGTCCTAGTAATATGACTTTAAGTCATTTTAAAGAAGGGGACTTTGAGGGTTATTCTCTCATGAGGAACATATTGCGATTTTTCCTAAAATTAATTGCTCAAATGGAATTGGACGCCAACTTTTGGAGAAAAGATAATTTTAAATTAAAGGAAAATTGCCTTTATGAAAAGGGACGCCATCTTGAAGGAAGACTTGGTCAAGTCAAAACCCTAAAAGCATCTTGTGGAGTGGGCGCACCTTCCAGAAGCATCTGGAAGTGTCTTCTCAAAATTATAAAAGGGAGCCTTGGGTCTTCATTTGATCATCTTATGTTTATGATATTGTTATGCTGTCGGAATGGCTTTGGGACTGCTTCGAGGAATGAATGCCTCCTAGCCTTGGCTCGACTTCGTGCTTGAGAGATAGCGCCTAGTAGAGAAGTTGCTTATTGTTGAGAGTTTTTTTAGTGAGGTTTGCTTTGTAGCTAGAGTTTGTTTGTAGTTCAGATTATTGCATTTTATGTCATTTTCTGGAGTTGTTGATAACAAGGCTGAATCTGTAGTTTCACTCGTAAATCTGAAAATAAAAATACAGTCGTTCTGGGTATTGATTCATTGAGTTTCCTTGATAGGGGCGACCCTTCTTGCAAAGATTCAGATTTTAATATTGTGTGTTTATTTTTTAAAAGCAAAATCGCCTCTCTCTATTGGCCGTACCATTCTGGTCTGCCTGGCAAGTGTTTAGAAAAAAGAATATTTCGATTTGTTAGTTGTTTCTTGGTCTAGTCCTCATTGCCATTATTATAGCTTTCTATTGCATCAGGTCTCATGTCATTCTGGCAAGTATTGAGTGAGTTGTGAGTATTTTGGTGAGTTCTAGGGTTGCTGATTGCTTCATTTCAGTTGCTGGTCTGTTATATCAGTCATAGATAAATGCAGATTTGTGAGGGGTTTGAGTCCAGAGAGGTTTGTCAAGCATTGAGGAGGTCTTACAAATTATTGTAGCATTGAAGAACTTGGATTACTAGGCTTTGGCAAGATTTCTAACATATTGTAAGCTGGCAGTAGTACTGACAGCAGTTCTTAATCTTGCTTTATCATGAATGTGTAATGCTCATCTTTACATTCTGAAATCGCATTTGTATTTCCTTTATCTCCGCCCTATGGTCGCCTCATTTCCGTAATGGATTGAGTAGCACATGCTTGGTGTTGAGCTTGCTTTCAGTTATTAGATGATAGGGACCCTCTGACCACATGCTCATCGTTCACCGACGCATTTCTTGGTTAGAGTTCTTGTATCGGCATTTCATTTAAGATCCTCTGACCATATGCTCGGCATCTCTTGGCGCCATTCTTGGTTAGAGTTCCTTCCAGCTCTGTTTCAGCATTCAGATCCTCTGACCAATGCTCACACCTTGCCCACATCGGGATCCTGGTGTACATTCTGGTTAGAGTTGCTTCAGCATCGTTTTGGTTTAGAGCTAACCCTAACGACTGTGAGTTGCTTTGCTTATTGTAATCAAAAATCAAAAAAAAATTGGCTTGGTATATTTCAGAGGGCGCATTTTGCTGTAATGTCCCCTTCTCAAACCTGATCGTGCATATGACCGTTGGCCTTTTTTCTGGAAACCCGAAGGCTAGTCGGAAGGTTAAATTAGGGTTTCCTATTTTTGAGGAGGTCTTGGCTCAGAGATGGTGGATTCAATGGCGGATTCCTTCTGGGTTTTCAGAGGGCTTCGCAGCAGTATGTTCATCTCGGCATTCAGAGCACTTTTTGGAATTTACTATTTTTAGTAAATTCTATTTTTGGCAGCTTTCCAGTTGAGTTCAGCTCGGTTGACTTCCTGCTTCAGTTTGGTCAGATGTTGGCTCAGTATTGGCTTCAGGGCACCTCCGGAGGGATAAGCTAAGTCATCTAATTAAAAAGTCACGTTTAAATATTATATTTTAATGTTGACCATGGGCCTAGATTAATGACTTAAAGATGTTTTAAAAAGGGGGTCTTTGAGGGTGGTGCCCTCATTAAAAGATTATTTTAATTATTGCAAAGTCAAAGCAAGGTTATGAAGGGCGAATTTATCAAGCATGATGTTTATTTAAAATATCAAATCAAAGCCATAAAGGAGAAGTACGCCCTCTTGAGGAGATGAGAGGTTTTGACCTAAAAGCTGATTTTAGGGTTTTGCGAAGTCAAACGAAAATTATAAAGAGGGGTCTTGTGCATCATTTTGGGCATCTTATGTTTTATAATATTGTTATGCTGCCGGAATGGCTTTGGGATTGCTTCGAGGAATGAATGCCTCCTAGCTTGGCTCTTCTTCTTGCTTGAAAGATAGCAACTAGTTGAGAGATAGTTTGTAATAGGTTTATCTTGCATTTCAGTTGAGTATCTTGCATTTTTGGAGTTCTAGATTTGCATTTCAGTCTCATTTTGAAGTTGCTGAAGTCAAGCTGAATCTGTAGTTTCACTCATAAATCTGAAAATAAAAATACAGTCGTTCTGGGTATTGATTCATTGAGTTTCCTTGATAGGGGCGACCCTTCTTGCAAAGATTCAGATTTTAATATTGAGTGTTTATTTTTTAAAAGCAAAATCGCTTCTCTCTATTGGCCGCACCATTCTGGTCTGCCTGGCAAATGTTTAGAAAAAAGAATACTTCGATTTGTTAGCTGTTTCTTGGTCTAGTCCTCATTGCCATCATTATAGCTTTCGTTTGCATCAGGTCTCATGTCATTCTGGCAAGTATTGAGTGAGTTGTGAGCATTTTAGTGGATTCTAGGGTTGCTGGTTATGCATATTACGTTGCTGTTTTGTTATATCAGTCTTGAGTAATCTGTATTTTGGTGAAGAGTTGTATCTGGAAGGTCATAATTAACCTTGGAATGATCATATCTATTATTGCAGCAGTGGAGAGCTTCTAATCTTGTTTATTGCAGGCATCTTCTGATATTTTGTAAGCTGAACAGTAGTACTGTCAGCATTTCTCTTAATCTTACTTTACATTCTGAAGCTGCATTGTATTTCTGTATATCTCCGCCAAATGGTCGCCTCATTTCCACTCTGGAATTGGGTAGCACATACTTGGTGTTGAGTTTACTTTCAGCATAGTTAGCATCTCCGTCATATGGTAGCTCCCATTCCATCTTGGTTTGGAAAGCACATTCTTGACATTGAGTTCCTTTCTGTATTTAGAGAAGAAGATCCTCTGACCATATGCTCGCCATCATCGGCGCCATCCTTGGCTAGAGTTGCTTTTTGCATAAGCAATTTAATTCAGATCCTCTGACCAATGCTCACACCTTGCCCACATCGGGATCCTGGTGTACATTCTGGTTAGAGTTGCTTTCTGCATGTTTTGGTCTATCTTCTAACCTTAACGGGTGCATTGTTTGAAATCTGTTAATTGAAAAATCAAAAAAAAAATTGGTTTGGAATATTTCATTTGCCATGGCTACTTTCATTCTCATACTTAGGCGTTTTTAGCCTTCCCATTGCCTTGGGCGCATTTACCATGGTAAGCTTATGTTTTTTCCTTAGAAACTTTTTTAGTCTTCAATCCTCCTTGACTTGGGCGCCTTTTGACTAGCTGGAGATGGGCACATATTAGAGGTGGTACTTTCTTTTGAACTTAGGCGTTTTTAGGCCTCCAATATCCTTGGGCGCATATTGCCATGTCTATTTTCATTTCATGGGCGCATTTCACCTTTGGAGATCTCATTTGTGTGCCTTGGGCGTTTTACCACCACCTTTTACCTTGAGGGCGCAAATAGACATGGCTACTTTTGTTTCATGGGTGCATTTACCATGGTAAGCTTCAAGTTGAGGGTGCAAATGGGGGTGGCTGCTTTTGTTTTTGCCTTAGAATATTTTCTAAGTCACTCCACAAGGTTGGGCGCATTTACCATGGGCGAGCTTTTATTTTGAACGCCTTAAAAACTTTCATGCTAACCTCTCCATGGTGGGCGCATTTTGTATGCTCAACTTTGATTTTTTTTTACTTAGAAAATTTTCAAGTTTGACTCCTTGAGGTGGGCGCCTTTTGAGCTCTTGCTTTTATTTTCCCACACTTAGAAATTTTCCATGCCTCTGCCTGCCCTTGCTTTTGCATTCTATTTTTAGCAAGTTGTGCTATTTTTAGCAGGTCCCTTAATTTTCAACTTCTACAGCTCCGTTTTGCCTGAAAATTTCACCATCTGATCTTCTTTGCCTTGTGAACCTGTTTTGACAGTTCTCTGCCTTGACCTGCTATTTATAGCCACCTGCTATTTATAGTAAGTTCTTGACTTTCTGACTTCAGTAGCTCCGTCTGACTTGAAACTTGCTATGCCTGATCCTGATAACTTGAGTGTCGTGCTCATGCCAACCTCGGGAGCAGACCTGCTATTTATAGCCGTGCCCTAACTTACTAAAAATAGTAAGTTCTTCGATTCCGCTCAAATTTTGCCAGCAAGTACCTTGAAGTATGCTGATATTGGTGGGGTACTTCACTCTGACAATTTCTGGATTTCATCCCCTATAAAAGTGGAAACCCTAATTTGACTTGCATGTATCCCGAACGGTCTTCGTTTGACTTTGTTTCTTCTGCATGTCGCTCTGTATGCTGAACTGAAGTGTTGGGTGGCTGGGGTGAAATTGTTATTTATAGAAACTTCCTGAAAAGTGATCCATCCATTGCCGGATGATTTTGCATGTCATATTGCCTGTGGGATCTCAAGAAACCCAGAAAACTGGTCTGCATGCGGGCACTGGCTAAAAATAGTAAGTCCCCGAAACTTGATCTTCTCCGCTTGCATGTCACACTATTGCAAAGCTCTCGAAAAACCCAGAAGGAATATCTGGACATGCGTTAGAGAACTCTGCATGCAAACCCTAAAAATAGCCTCCAAAGGTTGAACTCTGAAAGTGATTGTCTCGATTTGCATGTTATATCGTTGCGAAGGTTTCGAGAAACCCAGAAGTAATCTCCAGACATGCATTGAAAAATCACATGTGCAAACCTTGAAAATGGCTCTTGAAGCCTGAACTACCAAAAATAGCAAGTGGTCTGATCTTGCTCAAAATTTACATGCAAGCAGCCGATAGTTACCTAGATGTGGTGGAATAGGCAGAATTCCAAAATCCTGCTAAAACAGTCTCCAATTGAGTACTTACTATAAATAGTAAGTTGCCAGAATTCAATGAAAATTCAGTGGGACTTTGCTGGATGCGTTGTAACCGCAGTACTAAGCTCATATTCCAATTTGATAACCTGGTTTGACCTTAAAAAGCCTGAAGGATAGAAAACCCTAATTTCACAGACTTAATCAATATTTTAATCTAGGTCAAACGATGGGACATCCCCGAAAAGACAGAAGGACCAAAGAGAGAGAGAGAGACACAAAGCCAAAAGACCAGAATGGAGCAAAATTTAGGGGAGTCCCCATTTGAATGGGGTGATGTGTGAAAAAGGTCACAACAGTATCTATTCAGCCTTAGAGAACAAGAGATATTTCTGATAGTCCATTACCAAATGACATGGCACAAATTCTTAACCAAATCAAATTTCCTAAGCCACTATTGGAAATGATGAGAATAAACAAGCCTAAAGACAGAGCGTTGGCTCTCATAGGTGATGTTTCACCCAATATTCCCATTGAGAAGAAGAGTATTGGTTCGCAACAAAAAAAGAAGCAAACTAATAAAAATGGCTGCAAAGAAGTGAGTACAGAGATACCTGAAGTATACCTGGGTGCCACACTAAGCAAGTGTCCATCTCCAATGGACCCCTTTTATGTTACTTTGGTTAGAAATGATAAGCTAGTAAGGAGCTACATGATTGATTCAGAGGCTTCAACAAATGTTATGCCAATACAAATCATGAATCATCTAGGTCTGCAAGTGAGTCTGTCTTATGGGAAGTGTTTTTCAATGGATTCTCAGGAGGTGCCAATCATTGGTGTCATGAAAGACATAGAATTTAAGTTAGTGGCCTTCCTTGAGAAACAATACAAGATGAATGTGACTGTTGTTGATATTCCTCCCTAGTATGGCATGCTATTGTTAAGGAGGTGATCACTGTTTTAGGTGGGAGTATACAGATGGACTCTTCCTATGTGGTCATTCCCATAAACAACAAAGATGTAAGACTGGACAAAGAGAAAAGGGCTCCCTTCATTATTAAAGATAATGAGCAAGGTGAAGAAGAAATTAGTTTCATTAAATACTGACTTGGACAACTTCAGAGTGGAGATGAATCAGACAGTACAAATTGAGCAAAGTCCTCTGAAAGTGGAAGTTTGAGCAACTCCTCCTGACAATAGCATTTGGTAGATGTGTTTTGACTGAGCTCTCTCCAAGGAAGGATTTGGAGTAGGAGTTTTCCTTATTTCTCCATCTAATGATTCATTCAAATCTTTTTCAGCCTAGGATTTGAATGTACTAATAATGTAGCTGAGTATGAAGCATTATTGCTAGGGTTGAATTTAGCCTTTAAGCATAAAATAAAGAATCTTAGAATTTTAGGAGGTTTTGAATTGGTGGTATCACAAGTAAGATCAAAATATAGTTCTAAGAATAAGAACCTCAAACAATACAGAGATGTTGTTTGGGACAAGATAGAATTGTTTGATGCATTCTTTATTGATTGGGTAGAGAGGGAAAAGAATTTAATTGCTGATTTCTTGGCAAATGTAGCAATCAAGTTAAAAGACCTGATACTAGCAAGAATTTCAAAGGTAGATATATTGATAAGACCATCTATACTTGACAACATTTGTCACTCACAAGTTTTTAATAATGAGTACCACAGTCAAGAGATAGACTTCCAATATTTTGTTGAAATTATTAATGGAAAGGAAACTATCTTTGGAAATAAGATCATTCAATTGAAGACCAATAAGATCCCTAAAGGGATCGTCACCTTAGAAAGAGTATTTGATGGGACTGATAGGAATATTTCTAAATTGGCTCCTATGCATGAAAAATATCTAGAAGAGATCAACTTGGGCACAAATTCATCACCCAAAAAGGTTTAAATTTGGAAGAAGAAGAATCCTAAGATCGGGATTATGCTCATCACTTTGTTAAGAAAATACTAAAAGAGTCTTCACAAGTTTGTATGATGACTTGAAGGCTTATAGAGAGGACCTATTTAAATCCCTCTAAAGCCAGATGACAAGCCTTTCAAACAAAAGCAAAGACCAACCAATCTCACTCTAGCACCAAAGATGCAATAAAAACTAGACAAGTTCAAAGACAGTGGGATAATTAAGCCATTTAGACATTCCACCCCAATGTCTAATTAGGCCCTGTAAGAAAGAATAATGGTGATATTCAACTCTGTGTGGATTTCAAGAAATTGAACATGTCTTCTCTAAAAGGCAATTAACCCTTGCGAAATATGGAGGCAATGTTGCAAAAGGTAACTAGTTGTGAGCTATTATTTATGATGGATGGTTTATCTAGCTATAATCAGGGAAAAGTTAACAAGTCAAAGCTATATAAAACAACTTTTACTACTCCATGGGTGACATATGTGTATGTCTAAATGCCTTTTGGTTTAACTAATGCTAGGGTTACTTTTCAAAGGGCCATGGATGTAGCATTTTCTGATTTAAGTGATATTATAATTGTGGTCTATCAAAATAATCTAACAGCTTTCTCCAAGAAGGTTGAGGATCACTATGGTCATTTGGAAAAGATATTCAAATGATGTATGGAATATTGCATATCCCTAAACCCTAAAAAGTGTATGTTTGGGGTTACAGAGGGTAATGTGTTGGCTTATATCATGTCTAAAGATGGAATCAGAATTGACCCTGAAAGAGTGGCTGCAATTGAGAAGATTCCTCAACCAAAAACAATTAAAGGCATTCAATCTTTCTCTGGTCAAATCAATTTTCTTAGGAGGTTTATGCCAAACTTTGCAAAGAAGACTAAATCTATTTCCAAGATGCTTAAAAAGGACAAACCATAGCTTGGAGAGGAGAGCCCAGAGAAGCATTCTGAGATTTTGAAGGCATAATTGAAGAAGCCCCACTATTAGCATCTCCTGATTTCTCAAAGTTCTTTCGATTGCATTTGTTTCATTCCACACAATCATTGTTGTGCTATTGCACAAAAATCAAGATGGCTTTGAATAGCAAGTCCCTTCAAGCTGCAGAATTGAAATATGATGCTATGAAAAAGCATGCTTATACCCTAGTTAAAGCAGTGAAGAATTTTAGACCTAATCGAGTAGGTGCAATAGTTGTAGCCTATGTACCACATGCTACAATGAAAGATATTTTCACTCTATAGGAAGTGAATCCAAAATATGTAGATGGATTAACATGAATCTAGAGTTCAATATTGAGATCCAGATAACAAAGCTAGTCAGGGGACAAGGTCTAGCAAGGCTAATGGAAAAATCAAATTTAGAAGCAACTAAAGTAAATCAACTAGATATGGAAGATGATGAAAAGAATTGTAAGTTGGAGGGATCAGCTTGGTACAAAGATATACTATATTATTTATGTCGTCTTAATTGTCTAGGGGAAATGACTAAGAGCCAAAAAAAGACTCTGAAGCTTCATGTTGTAAAATATATTCTTATAGGCAATGAGCTATTCTCAAGAAATAGAGAGTATTATTTTCAAATGCCTAGATGAGAAGGAAGCTGCCAAAGTATTAAATAATATGCTTGGTGCAGATTGTGGAGGTCACTTCATGGCCAAGACAACCAGCCACGGGATCATTCAAGTACGATATTGGTGGCCATCCTTGTATACCGATGCACACCAAATGGTCAAGAGTTGTGATGCTTTCCAAAGATTCTCTAATAAATTGAAAGGATCTAGAGCTTTGCCCTTAAGACCATTAACAATGGAAGCCCCATTCCAACAATGGGGTATTGACTTCATTGGTGAGATCACTGAGAAGTCTATTGGTGGATTCAAATGGATCCTGGTGGCTACTAACTACTTTACAACATGGATTGAAGATATTCTCACCAAAAAGGCCACTAGCAAGGTTGTGTTTGACTTTGTCATGTATCATATTGTTACAAGGTTTGAGGTTTCGAATAAAATTATAACATGTGTTTCAAATCCTTGGAATTCATTGACCTTTGTGCTAATTATGGGGATTAAATTGTACCATTCTTCCCCCTATCATCCACAAGGAAATGGACATATTGAATCTAGCAATAAAATTTTGATGAAGATCATTAAAAGGATGCTAGAAGAAAATAAGAAAGATTGGGATTCAAAATTGAGGTTAGTTCTTTGGGTTGACTGAGTCACTCCCAAGAAATCTATAGGGAAATCACCATATGAACTAGTTTATGGGATGGATGCAACATTGCCTATAATCTATTGCCAATATACAAGTTCATACAAGAATCATTTGAAGAGCCAGAGGATGCCACTGTCTACAAAATAAACCAATTGATCAAGTTGGATGAAATCATAAGAAGGGCTCAAATGGTCAATGCAAAGAAACAACAACAGAATAAATAATTGTTTGATAACAATACCAAGAAATTTGAAGTTGAAGACTTGGTCCTAGTGTCGAATACCAAGTCACAAGATAAAGGGAAGCATGGTAAATTTGATCCCTTGTGGTTAGCACCATACACAGTTGTGAATTCTCATGGGAGGATTCATATTTTATTGAAATTTTAACAGGGAAATTTCAAGAAATGTCAATGCATGGATAGTTTCTAAAACATTCCTTGTCCCAGACTTCAACCTTTCTCTTTCCATGCACCATTGTTTGTGTCTCGTGCAACCATTGTTGTCTATAACCCATGGTGAAGTGTGTGCATGTGTGTTGATCTATGTCGCAGAGTATTTTTGAATCCTCACTATGTCCCACTAGAACATACGTCCCCAAATAGAGCTATTGTTGGGACTCAAATTAGTAAGGCCATTTTTGTTTGAGTCCCTTCCATTTTGTGTGCCTTAGTCATGTTTGACCCATTACTTATAATTGATTTGAGACCATTACTTATAATTTTTGTTTGAGTCCCTTCCATTTTGTGTGCCTTAGTCATGTTTGACCCATTCCTTATAATTGATTTGAGACATCCCAAATGGATCCCCTAAGCATCAAAAGTTGCAAAAAGTCTAAGTCTAGGTTGTTTCTAGTATTTTCCTTACTGTTTTGTGTATTTGTCGAACTTTCAGACTTTTGGGGTTGTCCATACCTACATACCTTCCCTACTATAATCTTGACAACCTACCTAAGTCCTTGTTCAAATTTCATCTAAGTGTTGTTTTCTTAGAGTTTCAAAGTTTTAGGGTTGTCCATACTCCCATCCCATGGTATTGAAATTCTAGGAAGTCCAACATAGTTGTGTTTTCCTTGCATTTTCAAAATTTTGAAGTGTCGGAGTTTCTAATCCCATTGTACCATTCCCTTGGAATTCCCAAATCCCTAAAGCCCAAAAGTCTATAAAGAGTCTAAGTCCTTTGTATTGGAGTCAAACTTTCAAACTTCCTCATCCATTTGATCCCTGAGTATCCATTCCACTTCATCTTCGCTCCTCAAACTCCAATCCCTTTGCTCCAATAAGTTTCTAAGTCTTGCGAAGTTGGGCTTTTAGTCATCCCTAGTGTTACCTAGGGATGCGTCCCCGAGTCTAAATCCTCTCGTCCCTGTCCCAGAAACGTCTCGGGGACAGGGGACGGCTAGGGTACAGCAGTAGTGTACTATGTTTAATATCACATAATGAATTTTGAATTTTGAATGCATATTGAGTATTGACAATGAATTCTTAACACAAATGTTATATGCTAAGTTTCTATAATGTATATATGCATGCTTTATCCATGTTTTCATATGAATATTTAAAGTTTCCCTATATATTTTAAATTTTTCTATATTTTATATAGCCATCCCCCGCCGTCCCCAAATTTGACCTGAAAAATCAGAAACTTGGGGACTCATCTTGCCATCCCCATCCCGGAAACTTGGGGTAACACCGGTCGTCCCTTAATCAAGTACCCCTTTCCATCCAATCTCAAAAGCCAAAACTTCACTAAACCACTTCAAAAAGTTTCTAAGTCTTGCAGAGTTGGACTTTTAGCTGTCCCTTATTCAAGTACCGTTTTCCATCAACCCAAAAGTCCAATACTCCATCTATTTTCTTTACATGGCTTGTCACAATTGGACTTTCAACCATTCCTTATTCCATCAACCCCCGAAAGTCCAAAACTCTGCCAAGTTTCTCTATATGACTTATTGCAATCAGGCTTTCAACCATTCCCTATTCCATCAACCACCGAAAGCCTGAAACTTTGTTGTTCATTCCAAAAAATTTCTAGATCTATTGGAGATGGATTTTTGAAATTCCCTTAACTTGGTACTTCTTTCCATCAAACCCTAAAAGTTCGAAACACCAACAAAGGAACAAAGGAAATTTGCTAAGTGTGTGATATCAACAAGTTCACCAATTCGCAAACCTATCGTAAGTGTGACAAGGAGAGGAATGAATTTAATGTGTCAGAAAATTCACCAATTTGCGAACTTCTTGAAAGGTTGACATATTTCTTAAGTTCACAAAAGGTGTGAAAGTCTGATGTGGTTCACTATCTCAACAAGAACTGTGAAAAATTAAAGGAAACAACAAAATTTGCAAGGTTCCTAATGTTAGAAAGTTCATGATTTTGCAAATTTACTGAAAGTGCGATTTTGTACGTTCTTCATTTCATTGAAAGCATGACAAAGAGAAGAAAGAAAGGAGAATGAGGAATTTTTTCAAGATTTCAAATGGTTCACAAACCACCAAAATTACTGAAATGGTTCATGATTCCCCTAAAAAACAAAGAGAAGTATTTTTTTCATGTGTGGTGGATGTTTTAAATGGTTTCTAACTTCTCCAAATTGCCGACACACAAAGGGAGATCTGCAAATGTTTAAGGTGCAACAATAATGTGTAAGGAAGACGAATTCCTGCATCGCCAATATTTTGCCCGTTGCATCCTCACATTAGCAACACGGATGGGAATGCAGTTGTATCCTAACCGATGCAGTTCAACGATTTGAAACAGAATAGTTATTCATCATGAAACTGTGGCATAACAAGTGTCACTTATCTAAGATGGTTTTGCCTTCTAATCTCTCTTTAAAAGTAGAAGGATTTTGTATTGTAAGGTGGCTGGATCGTTGGAAAAAGAGGAGGGAAATACTCTTATTGTTATAATGTCAAGTTTTTAGAAATACATTGTCCATCGTTGTTGCAGTTGTATTGTAACATGCTTTCTGAAGACTTAATATAAATGAATGTTCTTGTTCTAAATTGTCTCCACTTGCAATTTCTTATTTCTTTGAATTGAATTGCTAAGGGATTTTTCAATTATTTGCACACACTTCTTGTGACAAATTGTTATTTGATATTAGTGGCTATTGAGGAGTAGCATAAACCTTTTATCAATAATAGTAGGAAATATGGAATCTGTAAGGGAATATTTAGTAGAACTTAGATCACAAGGCTATATGTGACTGGTTTATTTATTGTAAGGCCATTACGAAGAAGTAAGTGAGAAATAATATTGTACTATTATGATGCAGTGAATACACCAAATTAGCGACCTTGTTGCTCTAGATAAGGCACCAATCCATAGGCTAAATACCTCCTCCCAGCCCACAATACATCAATCTTGGAAAAAACAATCGAATGTAATTTAATTGTGTAATTATTGGTGCATTCACACCTAAGAAGTTAACAATACAAGGAAATAAGATAATGCTGTTTGTACTTATCATATCCCTCCTAATCAGGTCGGCGCCTAGCCCACTCATTGAATTAAGGTGTTTTTAAACACTAGACCAATACATTATTTAATTAATATAAAATAAAATATGAAATATAAATATTATATTAAAATTTCAAAATTCAAAAAAATAAATAAATAACTAAAGGTGATATTCAGGTTGGCAAGTTCAGCTCCAAACAAGGTCGGCCTATCTTTGATTGATTTCAAATAGGTATAAATAGGAGCACTCAAGGCTCATTTGAGGGAGATATGGAGAAATGATTTTGCAGAACTAATTTCTGATGTGTAATTTTGGGACCAAACCCCTAGAGTTACAACACTCTAAGGTGGGATGAAAAGCCCTATCCTCAGTCCTAGTTTTTTATCATTTCCTGCATTGAAAATTTGTGAATCTTAATCAAGCACTTTTCTCCAGACCCAATGCAGCCAGAGGTAGAAAAAAGGAGACAAATTCATGATCAGACCTGACACTCTTCACTGTGAAGGAGAATTTGGTCCCAAACTTAGGCCAGCGCACATCATCAGCAAGGATTTGAGGACAGATCAGACCCAGCGCCCAACAGCTGTGAGATTTGAAGGTAAAATAGAAGACAAATGAGATTACTTGACTTTCCACCAGCATCCCAACTCCAATGCCATCAACTACAGAGAGTTTTAAGTCAATTTAGGAGCGATCCAAGGGTCTGACACAATCGCCAGCACAAGGAAAGCCTACAGCAGTCCCCTGTGGGTAACTTTGGAGGCTATACCCAGGTGTTCAAACCTGTCTACAGCAGAGGCAAGGTTATATTTATTGCAAATCAGATGTCATACATTTTTGTAACAGGCTGTATATGAACTGTTTGCTTCTGGCAGCACTATCACTTTCAGAATATTCCATTTAGTCTCCTGGAGTCTGTGTTTTCATTCATATAATATGAGATTGGGTGATTCTCAGATCTATTGTTTCCTAGCAGGCACTGAATAGCTAAATCTAATCTAATCTGTTTATAACTTTATTCAGTCAAGCGTTGGTAGGGTTAGCAGATTTTTAGATTGGTGTATGATTTTTAATTGCTCAAACTGAATTTTTCTTTTACAAACCCTAGAGCAGAAATTGGGGCAACAATGGGACATTACAATAATCTCACAGATCCTTGTCAATTTATATGAATCTTTACATCTGCTAAGAACTGTTGTACCAATTTGTTGTATATCTTTAGTCAGTGCAATCTTATAGGTCTTCTGTAATGTCCCCTTCTAGTTGACATCTTTTTGATGAGGGAGATTAGCCTATTACTGACCCTCGTAGGCTAGTGTGCTTGGATAGAGGGTTATTTGGGGTACGGATGATCTTTAGTGGGAGATATTATTCAGCTTTGGCTTTCGTTGATACTTTTCAGAGTCCATAGCAGAAACTTACTATTTTTAGTAAGTTATTTGAGGATAGAGATGGACCTCTACTATTTTTAGTAAGTGGGTACGGTCGTATGCAGGATCCACTTGCCAGCCTCCAGTTCACTCGACATGCATTTCTGATAAGTAATAATGGAGATATTAATATTTATTGATCATTAATAAATATTAAATGGGTGAGCTTATATTATAAGTTATAATATACTTTTATATTATAACTTCAGTGATTTCAGTGAAGGGTTATCTCATCATCCGATGGGGCCTTTGAATGATTAATTAAAAGGAGATTATTAATGCCAAACTATAGACATTTAATTAAAAATTGGTAATTAAATGTAATTCATTGGAATTCGCACCCTTTTGGAGAAGTTTGAACCCTAATTAGGGATTGGCCTTATTATTTGTTGAGGAGGTCGACTTGAGCCTCTATGCTATTGATTTTTGACTTCATGATTTCTACTGTGAAAGAAACCAAGGGTTTCATTTCATTTCGCCATTGGAGAACGTTTTTCTTTAGTGATTGCAGCCATTTGAGTTGGTGAGAATCTCGTAGAAGCATAAATCGGCAAAAAATCGCCAAAATCGCGATTTTTAAAAAATTGTCACTCTTCCCGATTTTTTCCCCGAAAAAATCACGATTTTTTGAAATCCATTGACTGAACAGAAAATCGTTGAAAATCGCGTATTTTTTTTCAAAATATATATTAATAGAATTATATATCAATATATAATTATTATATTAATATACTATTTTTTAAAAATCCGATTTTTTGCCGATTTTTTTCCGATTTTTTCAAAAAATCCTGAACTTTTGGTTTGTTGATTTTTTCCCCAAACGATTTTTGCTGCTATGGTTGAGATATCTAGTGAATTTGGTATACAGGGAGCTTCAAACAGAGGTTCCAGATTGAGCAAATACAGAGTTTCAATAAGGGTTTCCAGATCAAGGTTGGAAGAGATTGATTGCAGATTGAAGTTTCAGAATGGGAGCTGCAAACCAGGGGTCATTGGCATGCAAACCAAGGTGGTACGGCCTGCACATTCTGTGCAGCTGCAGCAGAAAAAGGCGCTGATCTCGCAGGGGAGATTTCATGCTTCTAAGGTACAAAAAAATCTAGAAATAATCTTGGGAGTTTGCCCAGCTCTGGAGATGGTTTGAGTCTAATTTTGGAGTTTTCCGACATCGTCTAATGGTGTCAATAAAATGCTGAGTGGTCAGATTTTTTTACCAGCAAACACTGTTTTCTTCTAGAATAACATATTTGGGTATGCATGTATTTATTTTACTCATATTATCAATCGTTGAATCATCCGGATGACTTAAGAAGTTCACTGGCTTAGTTAAACTTGCACACTGCTTTAGTTCTTTCTTTCAGTATTTATTTCTGTCAGCATATGTTCAAAAATATCAAAAAAACATACAAAATCAGCAAACAAACAAAAACAAAACATTTCTTTTCAAGGGTTTGAGTTCAAGGGAAGGAGTCTTCACATCTGCTCACCTAGGCTTTGTAGAGTCTGAACTGCAGGGGAGAATATCCAATTGTCTCCCATTTGTTGGCCAACTTGACAATAATCTATAGAACCTGAGAAATTCTTAGAGACTATCTGTTTGTTGGTTGGAGAGCCAACACCAAGGATCCCCTCGAAGAATGCTTTCAAATCGGGTTTCTCCTCAAATGATATCTTGGGTACTTTCCTAGTAATTGCAGCTAACTGTTGCAGTGCATTCTGCCTCATATAATAACTAAAGTTGGACAAAAATTTACATCTTTTGAAGCCATTGTCGTTTATCCCCCTTTCTTTACTGGAGCTCCGATGCCTACTTTATTTTCTTTGCACCTTTATGTGTCGTGTCTTATTTTTCCAGGTTTCAATTGTACCTTTATTAGACTGAAGTTGCTTTCTTCCTAGCACCCACGTTAATATATTTTCTTTGTTACTTTCTTTCTCAATTCAAGCATACAGAATGCCCATCAGAGAGATATTTTTCTTTCATCTCACTCACTGAAGCGACTTTAATTAAAACCCAAAATTGAAAAGCTACCCCCATTAATATACTTTCTTCAAGTGTCTTATTTTTCCAGGTTTCAATTGTACCTTTATTAGAGAGAAGTTGCTTTCTTCCTAGCACCCCCATTAATATATTTTCTTTGTTACTTTCTTTCTCAACTCAAGCATACAGAATGCCCATCAGAGAGATATTTTTCTTTCATCTCACTCACTGAAGTGACTTTAATTAAAACCCAAAATTGAAAAGCTAAGACCAGTCAAGGATGACAACACTGTTAAAAATGAATAACAATGTAATTGAGAACCAAACTACATGAGAACAACATTATTACATCGACCATTCTGAGGAAAGTGCTAAAAATATGGACTAGATTTTTGTCTAGCGACAAAGTGTGCACTGGTGGGACCAGTAAGTTTTCACTCGCTCCAACAGGGCTCAAATCATGTCACCTGTGGCAAAAAGTATGAAGTCCTGTGCAAATTCAGAGAAGATTCTGGCATAGTAAGAACCCCTAAGGCTTGGCAACTTAGCCAAAGAGAATGACCATCATTCAGCATATCAGCAGCAGCCCAAGTGGGGCACATTCCAAGTAGCATTCAAGAAGTAAGATGAATACAGACAAGATTGTTCCTATACATAAGGGTTCTGCCACATATTAGCAAGTCAACAGAGACCAAAAGAAATGCAGATTTATGCCTCCTACATCCAGAGGCCTGCTTTGAGTCAGGTTCTCTTTCAATTAGTTAAACACAGGGTGTCACTTGCAAAGCTATTAAGTTGTGAAATCAATGAATATATTATAAATATTTAATCATCACTTCAAACACTTATGCTAGCCTCCATACTGATACATATTAAGAGTAGCTACAACGTTTATTCAAATTGCCATATGTCTGGAAGGCTAAATAGAAGCAAGGCTCTTTCACATATAATTACTACAGTAGAGCAGCATAATTTGGATGAGCACATGCCAGCTCCAGATGATAAACAACTATACTTTTGGAGAACAATTTGCCTATTACTTGCACACACACATAGAGATAGAGGACTTATAATCATATGGTTAGCATATAATGTTATTGTACTTAAGCATTATGAAGTTGAAGGAACATAAACGAATATCCTCAAAACAAAGACTAATATATGGCCATCACTAGACCCATCATCAAACTACTCTATTGATGGCATTCCATGTTCATTGGCTGAATGATATTGATAATTTGCTCATTATTTTATAGCTCCAACCATCTTTGCTTGAGGTGCAGGATGCCTGGTTAACACAGAGACCGACGTTTAAGGCCTGGATAGGACACAGACCAACTTCCCTAAGCAAATTGTATGGTGAACATACAGGTCAGAGGTTAATAAAGAGGCAAATACCTATAGGTTCCAACATAGTTTGCAAACTCGGACTCGCCACGGACTCGGCAGCCCAAAAATATGACTCGGAATCGGGACTCGGGACGGACTCGGGAAAAGACTTGGCTAGGACTCGGCAAAAAAAAAACCGTAGTTTTACAAAAAAACAAGAACAAATTAATGCATTTAGAGAACATATTTCCTTGATGTTGGATTTTGGTTGTTTAAAAATGTTATTAGCTACTTCTTTACTTGTAATGTTTCTTTCTTGAGCCATAATATGTCCATCTAGAGAGAAGTTCCTTGCGGTAAACTTACAAGGAAGACCATGGCATTGCATCTCCAAAACAACGAGTTTCCAAAAAGGAATTTGATAGCACTACAGATTTTACTCGGCTTGGACGATACTGAACTGAAAGTTGTGCAGGAAATCCCCCAAGAGAGGTGCCATAAAGATGTACCTGCAAAGAGAATCCCAAATTAGGTACCCCATTACATAAATTTACTCCTTGCACATATTGATCATGCAAAATACCATTTAAAATAGCAAATGCGATTGCACTGTTATATGAAATAAATTCATTACAATTTATGATTGCATGCAAAAAACATGTACATTCAAACCATAAGTGTGCATCCAATGAAAAGATCGTAAAAATACTATAAAAGGAAAGAGTCCAAAGCCAATTACAACAGTTTTGTTTCTTACTTGCATAAAGTTCTTGTTGTGCCTTTCTCTTGCATAATTTTCAAATCCCTTTTGCATTTGAAATATTACTAAAAGAACTTGTGCTGTTTTGAATTTAACTTCCATCATTTTAAAATTCATTTTATTGAAATATAGCTCATTTGCTTTGGTTATAAATGACCCTCACACATGGTTTACTAATGCTTCCTCTTTTTGTATGCATGTGTATGTATGTATGTATCTCTTTTTGCTTTCTTTATTTCTTTTAAATCAGTAAATGCTCCATTTTAAAGGTCAAACAGCTCTCCTTTAAGCATTCTGTGATTCAAGCCCATCAAGGTTTGAACCTGTGCCTTTCACCTGGAAACACCTCATCAGAAATTTATTATACAAACATTCAAAAACGGTTTCATTGCAAGTTCAAAAACAGCTCAAGCAAGTTATATTTTAAATATTTGGATTCCTCTCAAAAAGTTATGCAATTTTCAAAAAACTGCAGCTCATTTTGAGTATGCAAAAGTTATAGCCTTTGCAAGTTGCAAGACCAGGTACCAATGATAGATTTGGCAGTAGCCAAATTTGTCTTAAAAATTCATATGGGCTTGAATTCGTCTTTGATAGGAGAGCGTGACATGTGATAGGCTTGACCACTGTCAAACTCACCCATATAGGAAAAAAGACAGATCTGAAAGGTCATTTGAGGGCTTGGAATAGTTTTCCTTCTTCCTTGACACATGGAAGGCATTACTTTCCTTCTTAGTCAAATCATGCACTTGTCATCTAGTATAAATAGACCTAATGAGGTATGTAGTAGTAACTTCTTCTTTGTAATGTCTTCCCTATGAGAACATCTTCCTTCTTTGGAAGGTGAGACAAAAAATAGTTGAGGGAGAGTTCACAATGAGAGTTGCATTTCAGTCATGCTAAGTCTTAGGATAATTTGCAATCAAAGGTAGTATTAAAATATTAAATGTAATAGTAATGGATCTTAGTTTTAGTTAGTCGTCTATTAACTTAGTTAGTTTTTAGTAACTTCTGTTTACGTTTTAGTTGGTTTTAGTATCTTACAGTTTATTGCTTTAGTTTGCTTCTACTCACGATGGTTTCTTTTCAGAAACATTGTCTTGTAATTTTCTATGTAAGGAGCTTTCATCTCCTTTTGTAAACACACAATTATGAATATCAATAATCATTTCATGCTATCAAAGCTTAGGCTCGAACCTGATTAGTTTTAGCTGATTGTTTTAAATTAAAAAGAAAATGAAGAAATTTATGAAATTTTTTTGAGAGCCAATTTGTTAAAAATCGAAGGTTTTTTTTTTCATTTGGAAAAATCGTGAAGAATTTTTCAAGGTTTTTTGAAGGGCGAAATTGCAAAAGATTTCAAAAGTTTTTGAGTACCTACAAATCTCATGTTCTTGGAGAAATTTTTCGTGGTGGTTTTTTAGAAGAAGAATCGCGTTTTTTTATGGGTATTTTATGGTTCGTGGTTATGTGCATTGTGCCAGATCAGCACCTAAAGTTTTTTGTGCCAAGTTTGCAGTGATTTTCTGAAGTTTCATGGCAACCTGAAGAGTTGTTTTTTGAACCAGTTTTTGACAGAATTTTTTTGGGAAAAATAAAGATTTCTGCAAAGAGCTTTTTCAAAAAAAAAAAATTGAACAAATTTCTATAAAAAATTTTCAAGTTTTGGAGGATTTTCTTACTTTTTCATAGTTTTTGAAGGTTTTTCTGAAAAATCTTACAATTTCTAAGCCTCTTTTTAGACGATTTTTGAAAAACCGTGAGTTGTGTCAGCTGATTGTCCAGAGTTTGTACCACCTGATCACAAAATTACCTCATTTTTTAAAAATGGGAGGGATGGCTGCTTTGCCCAACGTCAGGTTGGAAAGTACACAGAGGTTCAATGGGAAAAGTTATAATACTTGGAAGCAAAGGAAGCTCACAGTTTTCGAGGGCCAGTGTCTTGATTTGATTGCTTTGCGGGAAAGGATCTGTAATCACGAGGCAGTTATGCTTCTCTAGTTATCAGTCACGGATGATATGTTTCCAAAAGAATATGGGTAGACTTAGTTTTTGGTTGTAGGATGACCATTAAGAGAGGGTATTAAAATATTAATGGTCCTCTTAGCTTTAGTTAGTCGTCTATTAACTTAGTTTTTAGTAACTTTTGTTTATGCTTTAGTTGGTTTTAGTATCTTTCAGTTTATTGTTTGATTCTACTAACGATGGTTTCTTTTTGGAAACATCATCTTGTAATTTTCTATATGAGGAGCTTTCATCTCCTTTTGTAAACACGCAATTATGAATATCAATAATCATTTCAGGTAGAAGTCCATTGCAACGTTTATTGAGAGAGTTTGATTGCATGTAAGAAGGAAAGGAAGGAATGTGATATAGGGTTCTCTTGAGAGAGTTGCATGTCAATCATGCAAAGTCTTAGGGTTGAAGGCAATTAACGTAGAAGTCCATTGCCATGTTTCTTGGGAGAATGTGATTGCATGTAGTCATAGAATTTCACTAAATGAGCTCCAAGTGAGAATGCTAGTAGAAAGAAAGAAGAAAGAAATTATATTAATATCCACAAATAACCATGAATAGGTCTTTATTTTCTAGTGTGTGTAGAGAACTCCTTATGTCTATTGGTTGCCTCATCATGAATCCACCAAGAGTGTCAAACTTCTTGTGAGTTTTGGGGCATCCTCTTGTTTGTTGTTTACTAGCGAGTCAATCCATGCATTGGATACATCACCACCATGGCTATAAAATCCTTTGCTATATCAAATGAAGGTTGCTAAACTCAAAGTCAACATAACAGATCATCATGTCCATCCATTGTCATTGTTTCATCCATAATCATGTTTCTTGCATCCATCTTTTAATTTTTCCCATCTTTTTATTCCATTATTTTCCACCTTTCGATTTGACATTTTCTTCTCATCTCCTCTTTCAAGAGCTCACCATGCAATTTTCACATGGATAACCTCTTGAGGGGGCATCATCAATCATCCCACTATCTAAATTTCCATTGCTTCTCCTACCCAATTGGGGCATATCATCACTTTCATCATTATACCATCACTTTCTTCATCTCTTATATTTTTTTCTTCCTGGCTACTTTTCTTTTCTTTCAAACAATGTTACTTTGAATATTGTCCCAAAGACAGACAAACTGTAGACACTAGAAATTGACTATCAGTAATCATTAATCTTTTGTCATATCATTAATTAATCATTTATCATACCATTATCGTCATATCATTCATTTATCACATTTATCATTTATTTATCACAATTATCATTTATTACTATTATCCATAATCTATCCATTAATTAAATAATATTTTATTATTTAATTAATGTGAGCTAATTTTCCAATTTTAATAAATAAAATGTCTAATTATTGACTCACAAGTAAACTTATTCTTCTAATAGCAGCTTCTTCTTCTCATTATACATATTATTTAATTAATGTGAGCTAATTTTCCAATTTTAATAAATAAAATTTCTAATTATTGACTCACAAGTAAACTTATTCTTCTAATAGCAGCTTCTTTTTCTCATTATCCATTTAATGAGTTAATTTAATTCATTAATACCCCCCTAGGAGCTCAAAATGGCAACTTGCCATAATCAATCAAGTCATCTTCTCCACTTTCTCGAGTTGACTCCACAATCAATTCAGTTAACTCCTAGTCGTTGATCATATCCACACCCTTCATTTGATTTTTCAAAAAATCTATAAATACTTCATTCCATTCATCATTTTGATTATGTCAAGTTTTTATGCAAGTTTACTATTTTGAATTCCATTATCAAAACAACATAGTGTTATGCTACTAAGTTGCATCCACATCCTTTCACGAGCAAGTCATCATAGTACACTCAATCTTGAGGTTTGCAATGAATTTTGGTAATTAGGACATGTGTTCTTTATTTGTGCTTTCAAGTCTTTATTTTTACATATCTATTTTCATATTCAAGGTCAAAAGGATAGGAATGTACACAAGTTACAACAGCAAAGAACTAAGGCAAAAAGGGGGGCCCTAGATTCGAAGAAAATAAAATAAATAAAGAAATGTAGGAAAAACAAAGAAAAAGACAAAGGGGGTTAACCTAAATAAGGTAACCCCAAACAAGTACAAGTATAAAAAGATGTGTAAAGGAAGGACCCCACAAAGTAGTGGAAGTAGATGAAGACAACCCAAGTAGAGTACAAGAATATTAAGTGTCTATATAATGGGACGTTGGACGGGCTAACAATATTATCATCAATCATACAGAGTCTAAGAATGCTCTTGGAAAAAATCTAGGACTAAGGGCGACAAGCTAGAAAATCCTAAGAGACGATCCAATTCCCATAGAACCTCGCCTAACACTCAAGATCGAAAAGCTTCTGGTGGTAGAAAAGAAAATGGTAATGTAAGCTTGCTCCCAAGATCTATGCAATGAAAAGAGGGGTGTTAGAGGGGTTTTTTGAGTATATTGGTTCTATGTTCTCTTTATGTATTTAAGTTGTTGTCCATAGATAATACCATAAAATAAGACTTTTGTTCATAACATATTAGATTTTAGTGTGTTGTTCACCAAATTTGTCATGCCCCCGAAATTGTAACACTAGGATATAAAGAATTTAAATGCAAATAAATAGAATATATATTAAAAATATAAAGAGGGATATTAGCAATTTAATTATAATCATCATAAGATAATATTATAATTATAATTACCAAATATAAATATAAATATCAAATAAATATTAACAACTTGATATTATTATTATAATTATTATAATATATAAATATAAATAAAAACTAATAAAAAAAATATATATTAAAATAAGAAAAACATAGGTTAAGCTGCAGTGGATAGAGGCAGTGATTAGGGAAGTGACTGAGGGCAGCAATAAAGACAAAGAGGAGGCAGAGATTAAAACGATTAGGAGATATAGACAACAGTAGTGATTGCTATTAACAACAAGGAGGCAGCGATCATGTTCCAGGGAACAGCAACAAATAGATACAAGGCAGTGATAAAGGTAATAGCAGCAGGCAACGATTATATAAAAAGCAGCAATCAATAGATGTAAAGGTGGCAGTTATTAAAGGTTGTGGATTGGTTAAAACTGTTAAATAATAAGGGTGACTGTGGTTAATAAAGAAATAATAATTGGTGTATGAATAGTCATGACTCTTTTCAAAGAGTGTGTCTAATGTTAATGAATGAAGGTGACTCTTCCCACCATGGAAGATATAAAAGGGGAGATAGATGAGTGGGAAAAGGAGGCAGAAAGGAAAGGGCATTCAAAAAGAAATAAAGGAGGACCTGCACTTAAGAAAGCAACAGAATGGAATATAATCAGATTTAAACACAGCTATATAAACAGCAAATAAGGACAGAAATAGGAATATTTCCTTAATGTAGGGGGGATATATTAAAACGATATACTCAGACTTGGGAAGAAGAAATAAGAAATCTGACATGGAAAGTATGTGGAAGAAGAAGATAGTCCAATGGAAGATAAATGATAAATCAATAAGGGGAGTAAGTTAAATATAATTACACATAAAATATATATATAAGTGAATTATATACGATTATGCAATAATGATGCTTGCAGCAATTAGTGAGTCTTATAAGTAATTATGACTCTTTAATATAAGTATGGATAATAGATTCTTATTTGTTTGATCTACACTAGCGATGTCTTTTGAATGTTAAGGAGAAGAAACATGCAGACCAGGAAGAAAAAGAGAATCGGACCAGTGTATCACCGCAGGTTGCTATTATCAGATATATCAATATATTCAGGTGTATTTTTTGCAAATCATTGTTTACCTATGTATGCATATTGCTTATAAGATAATCAGAGTATTTAATGAAGGATTTCTTATGATTGAATCAAAATTATGCTCAACTGTCTGAAACCCACCTTGTGAGAAGGGCCAGGGGTGAAGTGGTAAGGGCCAAAAGAGCCCACTTGTGACCTCCGCTCAATTCCACAAGAAGGAAGGGCCAGGGGTGCAATGGTAGGAGCCCAAAGAGCCCACTTGTGACCTCCACCCAAGAACAAGTTAGTTTAGTGTGTTGAAGATAAGCAAAGATACCTCCAAGAGTGAATGTTGTTGAAAGAGCAATAGAAAGGTTAGCCAAAGAGATGGGAGACAAACTTGCCCAAGAGATGAGAGAAATGAGGGTAAGTCTTGATGCAAGGCTTACAGCAGTTGAGACAAATCAGAGAAGAGGTATGATCACATGAGACTTGAGTGATCAGGAAGAAGAGATGGATGAGAACAATCCACCACAAAAAGAACCCCATGAAGAAAGAGATGTTGAAGAGTTGAGGTTGGAGAGATTGCTGAAAGCAGTCAGAGGTGAAGGTTCCAAATTGAAGATGGAACTCTTGGTGTATTCAGGTAGCCTAAACAGTGAGGAACTTCTTGATTGGATTGGAAAATTAGACAAATACTTTGAATTTGAAGATGTGTCTGAGGGACAAGTGAAGTTGGCAAGAACAAAATTGAAGGGCCATACATCCCTTTGGTGGGACTATGTGCAAGAAGAGAGAAGGAAGAAGGGGAAAGCAAAGATCACCTCTTGGGATAGAATGGTGGCAAAGTTGAAAGGTAAATTTCTGCCTAGTGATTATGCCATTCAATTGTATAGGCAACTACAAAATTTGAAACAAAAAGACATGGATGTGAAGACATATACAGAAGAATTCTACAAACTAAGTATTAGATCAGGCCATATTAGATCTTTGCTTATCTTATACACCCTCTTAGGCTTGGTATGGAAATGGCTTCGGGCGGACCCATCCTATCCCTTCTCCCAAAATCCTAAAATGTTTGCATTGTTCATAATCTATGGATGTGATGCAATTGTCTAACTCTAACAAGCGTATTATGTGTATTCATGTATATGCTTCATGCTTCCTATGTATGCTTCATGTATTACGTGTATTCACATGTATGCTTCATGTATTACGTGTATTCACGTGTATGCTTCATGCTTTCTATGTATACTTTATGTACTACGTGTATTCATGTGAATGCTTTGCATACCTTGTATTCAAGTGTATACTTTGTGGCTTACATGTATTTAAGTGTATACCTTGTGACTTACGTGTATTCAAGTGTATACTTTGTGGCTTACATGTATTCAAGTACATACCTTGTGACTTACCTGTATTCAAGAGTATACTTTGTGACTTATGTGAATTCAAGTATATACCTTGTGACTTACATGTATTCAAGTATATACTTTGTGACCTACATGTATTCATGTGTATACCTTGTGTCTTACTTGTATTCATGTGTATATCCTGTGACTTGCATGCATTCACATTTTGTGACTTATGTGTATTTATGGGTATACTTTGTGATCCACATGTATTTTGGCATATACTTCATGACTTACGTGTATTTATGTGCATGCTTCATATCTAATAAGTATTTGTGTCTTTCATTGGCATGCTACATGTATCAAGTATATCCATGTGTTTGCTTCATACCAAAGGTGTCTTCAACAACGGTGTTTATGATTACCTTATGAAAATGTTAAAACTATGTTTGTCAAAATGCTTCTTGAGTTGAGAAACACTAACAAATTAACTTATCTAAAACCGAATTATTATTAGTATCCAAATGCAATTATGAAGAGTTGTAAGTATTGAAATGAAAAGGTGTGACTCCCTCAAACTTGTGATATAAAAGGGAGAGTATTTCATCCATATCATCATTTGAAGAATCCAATTAAGAATAGAGCCTTAAGTAAGTTTGCAAGAGATTTAAATTAGGATAAGTGAAATGATGCAACTCCGGATATGAAAAGTTGTGACCCTTCAAATATGAAAGACTATAATTCCCTCAACAATAAGGTATAAAAGGGGGAACCACCTCCTTGTAAAGAAACCATCAATAGGGAATCAATCTAACAATCAACTGGAAGTAAAGTATTGCTATCAAGGGTAACCATGAAGGGTGGTGACTCCTTCAAGAAATGAATAAGGGATGAATCAATTCATTAACAGTCGATAAGCATTCATCATTCATCTCTTCCTCAAGAAATCAAGTAATCACCATTCATCAAGAAATCAAACAATCAAAATATCGAAAAAATTCCCCAAGGAAAGAGCGCAATTGTTCTAATAAAGAGTAAATTGTACAATCAAGTCCATACCACATATGATCTACCTTGTAACCTACAAAATTGATCTAAGTGAGCCTTGCCATGTGGACCAAATTCACTCTTATATGTAATATCTAGAGTAGATCATTTCATCCAAGGATCTTTTGATTAGAGAAGCTCTACATTCATGAACTTGATACAAGTCAAGCTACAACAAAACTATTACATAAGCCTATGCTAAGTTACAAATCCCAGGATCATTCTCTCCCTTCAAACTTGGGAATAAATTGATATTGTTTAAGGAACTAGGCAAAATAAAACAACACCTTCCCAAGATATGAAAATAAATTTAGTAAGAAACATGAGGATATGTCAAGTGGAGTAGTCACGTTCAATTGATTTGGAAGATGTGACAAGAATTGGATGTTAGTGTGACCCTATGAATTTTAATCCTTCAATGAAATAATTATGGGCGATAATTGCTTACTTGTACATCTTTTTGCCTTATAACTTGCACTTGAGAACTATCTAGGAAATATATAAGGATATAACATGTCACTTGTGACAAGATGTTATATGTGAAAAGATGTTTGGAATTGTGATTGCTTAAGGACAAGCAATTTTGGGCAGGGTGGATTGTCATGCCCCTAAAATTGTAACACTTAAGATATAAAGCATTTAAATGCAAATAAATTAAATACATATTAAAAATATAAAGAGGGATATTAGCAATTTAATTATAATTATCATAAAATATTTTAATTATAATTACCAAATATAAATATAAATATAAATATCAAATAAATATTAACAATTTGATATTATTATTGCCAATAGTGGCATGGTGCAATGGTTAAGTTGTTGTGTTGTTATTCTTGCCATCAAGGTTCAAACCCCATTGGGGTGTAATTGTTGAGAATTTATAGTGGGGATGAGGTCACCCGTTTGTGACCTCACCGATTCATAGCTCCAGGTCAAAAGCATTTACCCCTCTTAATAAAAAATAATAATGTGATATTATTATTATAATTATTATAATAAATAGGAGTAAGTTACAAAAAATGAACAAAGAAGAAAAAAAACTCTAAAATACACCCTGACTTTTCTAAAAAAATGGTGCAAGGAACTGAGGAGCAGAGGTGTGAGGTGCAGAAAGAGAGGTGCGGTGACCAGCGAGCACGGCAGGAGGATCATGAGAGCCAGAGCAAGGATAGGTGGAGCGACGAGCTGGAGTGCATGGAACCAATGGAGGCCTTCAGGGATAAGATCAATAACGGGTGGAGTGTGTATGGCGATGTTGGTAGGGGAGCGCATCCTGAAAACTACAAACCTCAATGGATATTGGAGAATGGGGTTTGGGTTGACAAGTTCCACCCCTATTATTATGGGCGTTAGGAGGGAGAGCGTCATAGATATCAACCTAGGAATAGGTCAGGAGCTGGAGCCGAGAGAAGATCGGATCACTCTAGGAGGTATGATGGTCAGGGACCTCTGTGGGTTAGACCCTTCCGTTCTTTCACTGCTGAAGCCAACTGGGGAAGGAAGCACTGGTTAGGAAATCGAGGGAAGCAAAATCACATTCGTAGAAGGTCGAATGGGTAGTTCGGGAAAAAGCCAAATTCGAACAGTGATATGACCAAGCAATGACGTCAGGTGGTTCAGGAGCGGCAAGGAATTCATAAGCTAACAAGGGCAAGGGCAAGGTCATGGAGGACGCAGGCACTTCAAAGCAAGGTGAAGGTGAAAACGGCATGTCCCCATCAAAATCGTTTCCCTCAATTTCCTTTAAGGATGGGATAGTTAAACAAACTAGGGTTTTACTCCAAGATATAGGGTTGTTTTTAAAATGGGGTGGGGAAACCCAGAGGAGTCGGGAAGCCATTAAAAAATGGTGTTCAAAAACCTGGGGCGACAAAATAATGGTGAAGGCTCTGAAATGTAATTTCTATTTGGTTACCTTCCCTGTGCAAGAAGATAGGAATCAGGCCATGAAATTAGGGCCGTACTTTATGGAGGGAGCACAAATGCGCCTCTTCAACTAGTGCCCTAATTTTGATCCAAGAAAGCTAGTGATAGAGGAAAACTATGTTTGGATTCGACTCTATAACTTGCCCTTGGAATATTGGATGGAAGATACTCTCAAGGTGATCGAGAGACAGCTAGGGAAGTTTAAATTCCTAGATAAAGCCCAAGAAGATTTAGTGAGGGGAACATACTTCAGACTATGCATAACGATCGCGCGGGGAGTAGGGCTACCATCAGTAGTGGAACTAGTCTCAGAAACTGGTGTTTGGAGGCAGGATGTGATTAGGGAAGATAACCTGAACCTATGCCCTAAATGCAATCAGTGGAGCATGGAAGGGAGCGATGCTCCTCCTAGATCAGAGTCAATGGACTTAACCTGTATGTGGAAGGGAAGGACTCAACGATTGAGGCAAGAATGATATGTTGAAAGGGCTTCCAATCACAGACATGGAAAAGGAACTAGCAGATGTGATCTGCCCCCAGGCACAATATCAAAGGTGGATGGCAAAGAAACCGGTCCCATGAAGGATCCGCGGGTGGAGGAGAGTCAAATCGACACCCAGCAGGATCAAAAAATTATAGCATATAGGGCAACCTTCCCAGGCATTGAAGAGCAGATCGTGGACGGTTTCCCTCACCTAACAAATATTCAGGGGTGGAACATGGCAAAAGTAGGAACAAAAGTGAGGCAGGTAGGGATGGGGGCATAGGAGCTTGAGGCAGTTCAGGAGGCGGTCAAACCCCTATAAGGAAAGAGGAAGAGGGGGTTGAAGAAGGTCAAGACCAGGGGAGTTTGGGGTCTGAGTCAGATTGTGATGAAAGTTTCGAGGAGTATCAGGCAAGCATTCTGGCAGAGAGACGGATTGAGCAAATACAATCAGGAAGGAAAACCCCCAGGATCAGGTCTGCCAGCCAATGAGGATGCAAAACCAACAAGGAAAAATTAACCTTGGTTGGGTCAGCCAAAGGGCAAACCAAACTGAGCCAAACAATCCTAAGAAATGGGAAGGGATTGCCCCTTCCCAAGGAACCATGAGGGTTATAAGTTGGAATGCTAGGGGCTTGAATGCCCCTAGCAAATGGTGTCTTTTTAGACACCAGTTAGATACTAGTAAACCAGACATAGTGTTTGTCCAAGAAACAAAATGGAGCAAGGAAGAATAGGAGAAGAAGATGAGGTTTTGGAAGGGATGGGAAAGGGCCTTTGTGGAGTCAGTCGAGGCTTCTGGTGGGTTGGGTGTAATCTAGAACCCAGCCATGGTCGGTTGCATGCTCATAGAGACAAATCAGAATTGGATGACGTTGTCGGCGAGGTTCTTTCAGGGCAATGTGGTGGTCAAATTGATTAATGTGTATGGACCGGTGGCTACAGTAGAGAAAAGAGCTCTATGGGGATCGATATCGACCACTTTAGGGCAGTTCAAGGAGGATAGAGTCCTGATAGGTGGGGACTTTAATGCTACACTAAACAATACGAAGAAACAAGGTGGAATAAGAACCCTATCCAGGGCACAACAAGACTTTCAGGAATTTGTGGACAATAATATGTTAAGGGAGATTCGGACAAAAAATGGGGTATATACTTGGACAAATAGAAGGTTGGGTCCCACTGGTATTGCAGAAAAGCTGGATAGGTTTCTGGTTGCCAGGGATTGGTCCCAGGTGTTGAGCTTGATAGAAGCTATGATTTTACCCTTTAGTGGATCAAATCATTTCCCAATTTAATTGAAAATCATGCCAGACAACTTCAAAGGGGGCTCTCCCTTTCGTTTCGAGAAGATGTGGTTGTGGGATCCAGACTTGCAGGTCTGATTTCTCAATGGTGGAAAGAGGCCTAGGTAGGCAACCAGTTTTGCCTATTTTCCTTTCATAAGAAGCTCTCCTGTATCAAAGCCAAACTACGGATTTGGAATAAGGAGCATTTCAAAAATATTTTTGAGAGTGATAAGATAGAAGAGGAGCTTAGGGACTCAATGAGAAAATAATAGAGAAGAGTATGGGGCAGGAGGAGTACTTGAAAGAGAAAGAGCTAACAAGCAAGCAATCGGAGGTCTTGGCCAGAGTGGAGTGTCATTGGAGGCAAAAGTCAAGAGAATTATGGCTACAAGAGGGGGATAGGAACACAAAGTATTTCACAATACAACCCTAGTCAACAGAAGTAGAAACAAGATTAGTGATCTTGAAAGGGAGGATAGCTTTGTAGCCAGGAATGAAGAAGAAATGAGTTTCAGCAAGTGTGAACTGCAAGAAATGAGTTTATAAGGGGGATCCCAAACATAATTTCAATGGAGGACAATAGGGAGCTTATCAAGCCAATCAGTTTGGAAGAGGTGAGGAAGGCAACTTTTCAGTTGGGCTCAGATAAGGCCCCAAGGCCGGATGGCTTCCTTGCTCTCTTTTATCAAAACTTTTGGGAAATTATCAAGGATGACCTATTTAAGGCAGTTGAAGAATCTAGGAAAAAGCCTACAATGCTTGGGGTGATTAATCACACCTTCATCGCGCTCATTCCAAAAAAGAAAGAAGTCAAAAGCATGGGGGACTACAAGTCGATCTCTCTTTGTAACACATTATATAAGATTATAACCAAAGTAATAGCAAACAGACTCAAACTCGTGATCAACAAGGTCATCTCTGAGGAGCAGAGTGGCTTCATCCCGAGGTCCATTGTGGAGGGTATAATTGTGGCTCATGAGACGATACATTCAGCAAGGAAAATCAGGCTTCCAAGCATGGTATTAAAACTAGACATCCTGAAGGCTTATGATCGCGTGGATAGGCAATTCCTAGTAGAAGTGATGGTCAGTTTTGGTTTCGACGGGATGCTAGCGGATTGGATAAGAAGTTGCATTGAATCCCCAAGGTTCTCGATCCTAGTCAACGAAGTAGCGCAAGGCTTCATCAATTCCTCTCGTGGTATAAGACAGGAGGACCCCCTATCCCCTTTTTTGTTCAACATTATGGCTGAAGCACTAGGTAAGAGAATCTATCAGGCGAGGCTGGAAGGATCTTGGAAGGGAATTGAAGCAGCTCTGGGGGTGGGGGCAAGCACTCACCAACAATTTGTAGATGACACCATTTTATTCGAGCAAGTCACAAGATCAGAGACCAGGAAGATTAAGGAACTACTGGATGAATCTAGCAGAGCCTCGGGACAAGCTATTAATTGGAGAAAATCAGAAGTTTGCTTTCTAAACGTGCAGCCTAGACTACAACGGGATCTCTCCAGGATCTTGGGCATGAGAGCGGCCAATCTTCCAGGGCATTTCCTCGGTATGCCTTTGTTTGCAAGGGCTAATAGGAAATGCTTCTGGGACAAACTTGTTGACAGTTGCAAGAAGAAGATGGAACTGTGGAAGGGCAAATGGCTAACATCTGATGGGAGGTTACTTATGGTCAAAGTTGTTCTGGCCGTGATTCCAATATATTCAATGTCATGTATGAAGCTTCCTGATAGCATATCTGATCAACTCAATCAAATCATGCGAAATTTCTTCTGGAATGGGCCGAATGATACGAACAAGATTTCGTTGCTAACATGGGATAAGGTGTGTAAACCTCAACTGGCGGGTGGGGCTGGCATTAGGCAATTAAAGATCATGAACAAGGCGATGGGGGCGAAATTGGCTTGGTTAATGTACACCGAAAATCAAAAGTGGGTCAGAATCTTGAGGAAGAAATACCTGGATTCGAATGATCCGATCCATATAGTAAGAACCCTGAACCCACCAAAAGGATCAGCCATTTGGAATTTCATTTGTGAAAGCAGAGATCTCATTACTAAGTGTAGACATGTAAAATATACAAGCACCTGATTCTAATCCTAATAACATCATTTTGTCTTGAATCATACTCTCAGTTTATCAACACCTTTCATCCCTTAATTAAATAAATAATGATTTATTTAATTAGGTCTTTCTCCTCTGGTGATTAAATTAATCAATTTAATTTAATTAATCATCTTTCTCTGTTCATTTAAATAATTCATTTTATTTAAATTAAATCTTTAAAGTCCTCTTATTAAATTGAATAAATTAAAACATTATTTAATTTAATCTAACATTATCCTTTTTAGTTAAATAAATCAAATCATTTATTTAATAAACCCTTCCTCTTAATTTGATTTGAATCAATTTATAAATTTAAGTCTAAATTGTCACATCTCCTAATTCCTCATTAAATTAATCAAATCTTTGATTAAGTTAATCCCTATCACTAAAATCCTCTAGAGAATGCAATTTGCACAATAAATCAATTACTTTGATTTATTAAATGGCCTATTTTCTCTCAACATGGCATCAAAAGGGAATATTCCCTCAATTTGAATTCAAAATTCAAATGGGCTTGGTCCTTCCAACAAGGCATTCAATGCCTCTTACATGTCCTTGTGCATTGAGCCAAGTGACATTAACTCCATTCTTCTCTCCCCCCAACATGTCACATTCAAAATTCAAATTTGAATCCAATGGCATTTATCATGCACATTGACCAAAATGTGTTCATTCCTCAACCATTCACATCTTGACAAGTGGCACTTGGCCATTGGATGTTGAATGATCCCACATTGCTTATTTTCACTCTCTCTTCCATTTTGGAAATCTATAAATGAGAGACTCTTCCTCTCATTCTATCATCCACAATTTGAGTAAAATTATTATACTCAACTTCATCCTCATCCACAATTGCATACAAAGTTACTCTCTTCACATTGAGAGCTAATTTTGCCCATTTCACTCAACCTATCACCATTTTCACAATTTGTAACAAGCTTATGCTCAAATCTCTTTGGAGATTTGACCATTCCTCAATCACTCAACATTGCAACTTAGGAATTGGGAAAGGGCCAATTGCAACATCTCATTGGCACCAATTCCCCCATGGGATCTTAAATCTATTGGCTTAATTAGGATTTATATGCTTCTCTTGTATTGTGTTCTTCATTTTCCTAATTTTAGTTTAAATAGATGGATTTCATGGGGAATCTCTCATACTTGTTTGCATGCATTTGATCTAACATTTGACATGTTTGTTGCTCTTGTGCATTTGCAGGTTTAGGGGTTCACACTAAGCATGTCACGTGGGAGGTGCACAATGGGCAAAATGCCTCCTTCTGGCACGACTCTTGGGAAGGATATCCAAAGTTAGGTGATATGCCACATATGGCAAAAATAAAGGAAGAAGCTATCAAGGTTTGGGGACCAAGAGTGTGTGATTATGGAAACAGGATCTTGAGGAACGGCGTGAGTCAATGGACTTGGAAGGACCCCTGTGAGCTCAACGCTCCTATAGATCAAAGAAAGGCTCTAGAAACAATACTGAAGGAGAGAACCCTACTTGATGGTGAAGGGGAAGATGTGTTGAGGTGGTGTGCTTCTGCAGATGGCGAGTACAAGGTCAAGATTGGTTATAAGATCAAAGAAAGCGCAGAATCAATGCAACTTTGGCCAAACTCGCTTTTCTGGGGAAAGGATGTGTTGCCAAAATCTAGGGTGTTCTCCTGGCTTGCCACTCAAAACAAAATCCTAACACAGGGCAGATTGGAGAAGTTGGGCATCAGGGGTCCCAATAGATGCATTCTTTGTAAAAGGCATGCGGAAATTGCAGACCACCTCCTGCTCACATGCCCCTATTCCAAGTTTTGTTGGAAATACATTTTAGGGCTCCTTGGTTTCCAAACCCTGCTCTCCCAAAGCCTCCGGGGTTGGATGATAGCCTGGCCGAGAAAGACTATCAAAGGCATTTTTAGTAGCATCTGGCAAACCGTGCCATCCACGATGTGTTGGGAACTCTGGAAAGAAAGAAACGGGAGAATCTTCGAGGAGCAAGCTATGGGCAAGGAGGTTTTGGTGAGGCGTTTGTCGGGGGCAATTGTAGAATTAGTAAACTCGGAGGCTAAAAGGAAAGCCTTCCCAAAGAACATTTTCACCAACAGGGATATCGAGCTCACTAACAAATTTGAGGGACTGAGCATTCCCACAATCGCAGGATTCACAGGAGTTGTTCTGAAGTTTGAAATCCGAAGAAAAACAGTATGGCAAAAACCGGCGAAGGGGTGGATCAAGGCAAATTTTGATGGGGCCTCCAACGGGAATCCAGGTGCGGTTGGTATCGGTTGTGTAGCAAGAAATTCAAAAGGCGATGTGATCGCTCAAAAGGCACAATATATTGGCCAAGTAACTAATAATGTTGTTGAGTTTCGTGCTGTCTTATGTGGTCTTGAGTTGGGAAATCCCTAGGTGTGATGAAGGTTCATTTGGAAGGGGATTTGCTAATAACGGTGAATGCAATCAGGGCCAATTCCACGCCCAACTGGTTGCTACGAAGATGGCTACCTCCCATTAGGGATCTCATCAACTCCTATGAGGAATTTCAAATCAACCACACCTACCGAGAAGGCAACACCGTAGCGGATGTTTTGGCAAAAGGGGCGGCGGCAAGTGCCGTGAGAGGGCAAGGCAATGCCAACTAAGCAAAGCCCACGACTAGAGTAGGGATCCAACTTGGTTGCCGAGGTGGCCGTTATGCAAGGTGTAGGGGTTGTGTACGTGACTCCCAATGAAGATTATTGACGGTAGGTGGGATCTCGTTGGCAAAGGTAACATCAGTACCTCGGGACTTTAAGGCGGGATGCTCAATGCTCACTAATAAATTAAAAAATATTTGATAAAGAGTTCAAAAGGCGGCAACCTATCTGGCAGGATGACGGCAGTATACTCGCGTCATGCAAATGTCAAATCTAAGTTGGCATTCTAGGGAATGTCGTGCCATAACCTTTATGTAAAATTCATGTGACAAGACTGATGATTTAATGAGAAGTCTGGATGGTGGCGAGAGGCTATATGTGGGAAGTTGCGGCCACAGTTAAGTCATTTTAGGAAGAGTTGGAGAACGAAGCACCTGGAGCCATGGATACGCCGGTGTGCTTGGAAATGACTACAACGATGGTTCCATTCCATGGAGAGATCTCGAACATTCGCCTAAGGGGGATCCTGATTGTGAAGAACAAGTTGGTGCTGCATGTCGTGAAGGAGGTTTTGGGCCGTGAATTCTTGTGGACATACCATAGGCACCAGGTCAATACAGATATCCCGGCAATGTTCTTAGAACTCACATTATACAGAGGTGTGACAAAGCAAAAGGCAAAGAATTTGTGCCAGAGACTCTTCAAGCATGCCTATCGTGGAGAGATTGATGTTGTTTTGGACAACATAGACGATAAGGGGATGATTCCTATGCCACAACACTATTATCTAAGCAAAGGGCGAAGGTCTAAGCCGATTCCGAGGTTCCCACTCATTTATTCGATCGAGCCAGAAGAGCTTGAGAAGCGGGTGGGGGATATTGATAGAAATCTCGATTTTTTGCTACGCATGCCGCTATCCTTCCTCCTCTAACAAAGGACGAGCTGGGGAACTACATGGCCGTGAAGGGTTTGAAGTGGAGGATGACAGCGACAGCGAAAATGATGCAGAAGCCTTGGTGGTGCCACTTCTGCCAAACACCAGTGAGGACTGGCAAGAGGAGGACGGGAGGGATGTAGAGAAAATTGCTAAAGGTCCAACGCACCGGAAATGCAAACTAGACTGCCCAATTAAAGCCCGTGCGGCCCACGCAAGGGAAATGAGAAAGGAGGAAGACAGAGGTTCTAGTCAAGAAGCGAGGAGCCCCATCTTCATTGCACTCTGTGGCCCCAGAAGTCGAAGAGAAGGCGGATAAGTTAATCCCTGTGCTATTGTCTTTTTTGCATATATGTATTTGGTAGTATATGGTTTTAGTCCAACATCTTGAGTAGGTAGGAAGTTTGTAGCTAGCTCGGCATAGTCGGGTAAGTTTAGTAGTATGAAGGCCGGTTACAGCATTTTGCTTTGTTGTAGGCTTTTGCTTCATTATGAACTCAAAATTGTAATTTTGTTGATATTCGATATAATACAATGGAGGTTGGCCCTACCCAGCTATTAATCTATCAAAAAAAAAAATTATTATAATATATAAAATATAAATAAAAACTAATATTAAAATAAGAAAAATATAGGATAAGCTGCAGTGTATAGAGGCAGCGATTAGGGAAGTGACTGAAGGCAGCGATAAAGACAAAGAGGAGGCAAAGATTAAAACAATTAGGAGATATAGACAACAGCAGCGGTTGCTATTAACAAGGAGGTTGTAGTATCCCCAAATCGGGATATCTTCAAATCTGACCACAATGTTAGCCTCGAACCCAAACTTTGGTATTCCAATGCAAAATCTGAATATGTAGACGAGTACAAACAGCAGATATATACACATTCACCATTCACAATGACATCTTCATTCATGGATCAAAATGAAAACAATAACAATATCAATACTACCCAGCCTCCTATGCCAAATATGCATTCACAACATGAGTTGTTGTGTCACAATGATTGCTGTTAATAATCAGAATATGCCCTAAATCTAAGTGTAACAAACTGTAACAACTCTGCCCTAGATTTCAAGATGACAAATTCGCCAAACAGAAGCAATATGGAATGTGATCACAACATGTTTAAATGGGTGTGACAACCCAAACAAACCAGATTTCATAGTATAGATTAGTCTGAAAGTACTTGCAACATGAATAATGAATGAATTATCAAATCCTAAGAGTTGCACCTAAACTTATCTCAGATCTACATATACAATCTGCTCGTAAATCACCGTTGAAGTCCAATTAGGCCTCCATGATGAAGCCTTCCCATCAATGAATTGGGTTTCCGTCCAATTCACGTTCCAAGCATAAGGGTTTTCATCCTTCTGCTGGTCTGCTCCATAATGGAATAAAAAATGAATGTTCAATGATGCCCAATGCTCTTCATTTATCTTGTTTATATAGCCACTTCCAATTCCTAACCTTCCTAGGCCGACCTGCTCCATGCTCCTCATTATGGCACCAATATAGGAAATAAATAATAATATTTATTATTTAAAAATCCCTTGATGCTTGTGCAAATAGTCTTGGGTTGGCCGACCATGGTTATTATTCCAAGATGGGCGCTAGGTGAGAGCTAACTCTCCTTTGCAAAGGAGGCCGACCTTATGGGTTGAGGATGTTTTTTTATTCTTTTTTGCAAACTTCTCCAATGGCACCCAACTGATATTTAATGCCTTGAGACCCATTAATCTCTCCTCCTTCTCTATGCTGGCCGACCTAGGTAAGTTTGCTACTAATTTTTTATAATTTCCCCATCTCAAGGCCGACCTAGTAAGAAATATAAATGTTTTATTGTTTTTATTCACAAGCCCGACCTGCTTTTCCTTAGCATGAGCCGACCTAGGAAAAGGGATATAAAGAGGGGACATTATAGAGGCAGTGATCATGTTCCATGGAACAACAACAAATAGATACAAGGCAGCGATAAAGGTAATAGCAACAGGCAACGATTATATAAAAAGCAGCGATCAATAAATGTAAAGGTGGCAGTTATTAAAGGTTGTGGATTAGTTAAATAATAAGGGTGGTTGTGGTTAATAAAGAAATGATAATTGATGTATGAATAGTCATGACTCTTTTCAAAGAGTGTGTCTATTGATAACGAATGAAGTTGACTTTTCCCAAAATGGAAGATATAAAAGGGGAGATAGATGAGTCAGAAAAGGAGGCAAGAAGGAAAGGGCATTCAAAAAGAAATAAAGAAGGACCTGCACTTAAGAAGGCAATAGAGTAGAATATAATCAGATTTAAACACAAATATATAAACAGCAAATAACGACAGAAATAGGAATATTTCCTGAATGTAGCAGTGGATATATTAAAACAATATACTCAGACTTGGGAAGAAGAAATAAGAAATCTGACATGGAAAGTATGTGGAAGAAGAAGATAGTTCAATGGAAGATAAATGAAGATAAATGATAAATCAATAAGGAGAGTAAATTAAATATAGTTACACATAATATATATATAGGATATCTATATATGTGAATTATATACGATTATGCAATAATGATGCTTGCAGCAATTATTTCTTATAAGTAATTATGACTCTTTAATATAAGTATGGATAATAGATTCTTATTTGTTTGATATACACTAACGATGTCTTTTGAATGTTAAGGAGAAGAAACAACTAGACCAAGAAGAAAACGAGAATCGGACCACTGTATCACCGCAAGTTGCTATTATCAAATATATCAATATATTCAGGGGTATTTTCTACAAATGTTTACCTATGTATGCATATTGCTTATAAGATAATCAGAGTATTTAATGAAAAATTTCTTATGATTGAATCAGAATTATGCTTGACTATCTAAAACCCACCCTGTGGGGAGGGCCAAGGGTGAAGTGGTAGGGGCAAAAAGAGCCCACTTGCGACCTCTGCCCAATTCCACAAGAAGGGCCAAGGGTAAAGTGGTAGGAGCCCAAAGAGCCCACTTGTGACCTCCGCCCAATCCCACAAGGTGGCAAGTGTCTTCAGGGGGTTGAAACAGTGAAGGAGAAAGTAGGTACAAGCTGCCCAGGGGGAGGGTTGTGGTATATACCCTCTTAGGCTTGGTATGGAAATGGCTTCGGGCAGACTCATCCTATCCCTTCCCCCAAAATCCTAAAATGTTTGCATTGTTCATAATCTATGGATCTGATGCAATTGTCTAACTCTAACAAGCATATATATTTGCATATATTGTTCATGTGGTGAATATAGGATTCCAATCCAAGATTGCATCATTAAAGAAATATTTATTTGGTGAGTTGAAACCCTAATCCTAATTTGTTGCAATTTGTGATTTGTGGAAAAAGTCTAGGGCAAATCAGGATTGGGGACATTACAAAATTGTTCTTGGAATCCTAACCATATGGCTCAACTGCAAGATCCAATCCAAGGAAAATTATATTCATGTGATGTGCATGGAAGTTAAACACCTTTCAAAGTATAGCATATCTTTATTATATAGCTCATTATGTCTATGATATAGTTCACTCCCCAGTACATCTTTAATGTAGATAAGCACTTCCATTGTATTTATGTATGTGTTTTCACATGAAAACCAAAATGTCTACGCATCAACATGTTACTCGATAAAACAATTTGATCTTGCATACCTTATTTTATGTTGCCTCTCTTGCTCAAATTGTTGTTATTTATCTCCTATTTGCATCTAGAGTTTACTTAATAATTTGCTTTTCACAATAATTGATCTTTTTTATTGCCTTCATTTATGCTCCATTTCTTTATTCAATTGTTTCTTCTCTCCAACTTAAAATTGTCTTAAGAACTTGCTACGATACATCTTGTTTAGAATAGTTGGTCATTCCTGCAACTAGTGTAAAATGCATGGTCCTTGGAAATTTATGTAGCCTACAGCCTAATATAGTTTACAACATCATGACGGACACACAAAAACATACCATGTCAAGAGGTAAGACACCTCAAATAATGGAATAAATTTAATGACATAAAATTAAGAAAAACTTACCAAAATCACAAAATTCCCACGAAGAGTTCAACAATGTATTATCCTCCACTTAAAGATTACTTACATATCAAAACAAGGATAATACTTGCAGAATAAATCTCAAAGTTACTTACATGGTGAACATCAATATCGTCTAAGAACTTTTCAAATGAATCAACCCATTCTTGATGGCTCCATAAAGGTGGTGCATCAGCAGCAATTACTCGATAACCCTAACCCCAAAAAAATCACAAAACATGAGAGTTGTCGTTTATTCACTTTGGAACATGTAAACTTATTGAAGAAAAATGTATTGAAACAATTTTGCAATATGCATGGAGACAAATGAGAAAAGAAATTCTACACATGCCCATGCAAGAAAAGGGCCATAAATGTCATGTCATGGACCAATGATCATCTATTATAATCTTCACTACCAACATTTAGGATAGTCGACATACAATAGGGAACTTAATAAGATGGCAAAGTTTTTTTTATTTGCTATAAAATATGGAAGGAGAGGAATCATATGACCTCTTGGTTTCCACCCATCCACTTCTAACTAAAAGCCACTCATAGCAACTAGATCTTACTTTTGTCTAAACAAACTGAAGTAATCAGAACCAAGTAAATAAGGCAAAATTAAGGGTAACAATAATCAAGATTAGCCATAGAAAAGCCTTCGAATTCAAATCATACACATCATATTTATTTGAGTAAATCACCATTATATAAGAAGATCAAAATGATTTTATTATAGAAAGTATTACAATGAATTGAGCATGCACCAGTTAGTACTCACACATAAGTTGACTTTTGTATTGACTTTTATTCTTTTCAAGCATAATAATGTGAACAATACTACAAGTTGAGAAATAACAATACATTTAATTTTAATGTGAACAAGTTATTATTGAGAAATGGCACAAAAATTGAAAAATATATAGTAAGGATTGCTTACCACATATCTAAGGCCCATTTATTGTCATAGAAAAATATCAACCATCAACAAAACACTTAATAAGTAATACCAAATTGTGTTTTCATTTTAATTCATTATTTACGTCAAATGATGTATATGTTGATGAATATATTTTGTTATTAACTTATTATGTATTCTATTAGAAAGATGGACCATGAACACAATTTTTAAATTCCATTTTTCTTATGATGTTATGAAATACAACTACAATTATGATGAACAAACCCTACATTTTGGAAACTTTGTCAATCAAAACTAGCATGTTAGGCAACAACCAGTATTGGTGACAATAGTCTTGATTGGAGATTGAGTAGAGGGTGGGAGGAAATTCTCAAAGAAAATCCTACAAACTAAAAACAGCCATCCATTTTCAGAAAATTGTAGTATTCGTTCTTAAAAGGCATCCTTCAACAAGTCTTTCAAAGCCATTGTTACAACTATAGCCCACATGAGAAAGTGGATTCAACCCACGTTTTCCTCTAATGAAAAGACAATTGGTTTTAGAGAAAATGGAAACATTGAAGAAGGACACACATTCTGCAAACCTCACCTTTCTACAAACAATGAAAGGAAATGTAATTTAAAGAACAAGTTGATAGAATTACCAAGCAAAAAATTATTTTATGTTACTCTTTTGTGAAACCTTGCTTTGATTAATTTGTCTAATATCCTATAAAAAAAATTAATATCTCAAAGGGAATATTTCATGATATCTAATCAAATTTTATTTTTAATTGCTATAGAATAATATATTTACAGGAAACTGTACTTCTTTGAATTGATATTTTTTATCATTAATTGAATTTGCACAATGGTGATTTCCGGTGAAATCACTCTAAGGAATTGTGGATTTTTGTCCTCCAATTCTAACCTATACGGGTTTCATCCTCAAGTTATTTAAAAAATTAAACCATAGTTCAATGTCTCACAAGTAGTAGAAATCAAATAATGAATGTCTTCTCATTGATGAGACTTCTCCTTTGCTCGGAATCTCTTAAATACCCTTTTTCATCAAATAGACATAACTCTTTATGTGCCCCTTGATATTTATTAAAACTAAAAATTTCTTATAATTTTAGTTTATTATTACTTTTTAATTGAAAATTAGTATTTTCTTCATCACTCCGCTATTTCCACTAATCACACCATGTGTGCCCATTTGTGGGTCCTTAGAAACTATTGCCCCCTTCTATTTAATTCACTAGGATTAAAGGGCATTCATTGCTAGTCCATGTAATAGTTGAACATTAATAAAATTGTAATTTATAATATCAATTAATCCTCCCCTTGGCGACACACGATTTCTGTTATCCTTTGGTTTCCCACAATTTCCTTTATCTTTTTTAGTGGCAACTTTTCCTTGTCTACAGATTGCCTATGTGGGTTGTTGCCTCTTTATTGACTTCCAAGCATTTCCTTTGGCAACGAATTATTTTGGCGAAATTACCATTGCCTTTGTTTGGGGGTTTCACATGATGTGGGTGGCTTCATCAAATGAAATTTTGCAATGGCTATGTTATAGATGAGTTGTGATCTCCTTGTCTTTTATTGCAAACTTCACCAAGTATTGCAGACTTCACCAAATGCTTGTGATTGGCTGATCTTCCTTCCTTTTGTGGTGGCTTTGTCATGTCCCCGAAATTTCGACACTAAAAACCCTAATGGGAAATACGAATGAATAAATAAAATAAATAACAAAATGCATATTACAAATATAAATGTAAATATTAGCAATTTAATATTATTATAATTGTAATTATCATAAGATAATATTGTAATCAAATATAATAAATATTATTATCATATAAATACTAACAATTTAATTATGAATATAATCATATTAAAATATACATATAAACTAATAAAAATAATAATAATATGATACCATGTAATAAGCAGCAGCAATTTCATTAAGAGGCAGAAATAAAAGGGCAGCGATTGTAACTATAAATGCAGCAATTAACAAAGGACATGGACTGTGGCTATTCGAAAGGTTGTCTCTTTTCATGAGGAGACAAGGAAATATAAATGAATAGGGAATCAGGAAGAGAAAAAAAGGAACAGGAAAAAAGGTTAGAAGGAGTCCAACCAGCAAGGAATACACGTTGGGAAGAGATCAGAATTAAGGGTCTGCAAACAGGGCACGGATGAGAGGAAAATTATTACAATGGAGGCTAAATCCATCCACTACCTACAAGGGAAAGGACAAACCTGACGTGGCAATAAATCAGACAAAGGGGAATAAGACAAAAGGAATACAACAGCTATATATATTGGAAGAATTGCGTCTTTCCTTTAGGAATCGCAATTAAGAGTATTTGACTGGAAATGATGTGTAGATAAAGAAAAAGACTCAAAGGTAGATCAACAATCATATTAAGGGATAATATTAATAAATATTAATTATCCCCTAAATGATTAGAAGATAATATTAGTTATGATCATTAACAAATGGACATGCCTCTTGGACGAATGTGTATGATGAAGGGGTATGTCTCACAGCCTTTTGTGGATATAAGAAGGAAACCTATTCCAGTCAATGGATAAGGAAGGAAGAATATATTCTAACAGCAAATCATTTATAGAAATATATTCTCTAAAAATTAGAGCATCGTGGCTGGGAGAATAAGAAGGTTACAGCAGATCAAAGGTAAGTATCTTTCATTTAAAATAAGAAATAATTAAAGTTTATATATGTAGAGAAAATAATATAATTTGACAGAGAATCATATTCCCTCAAAATCTGATTACAAGAAGGGAGCAGCAAACTGTGGTAAGTTCGTTATAATTATTGTATGCTGTTGTATGTCTAATGTTTATATTTGTTATTTCTGTGGTATGCTCTAACTAAACTAGGGCCTCTGCAATTATGTATGTATATATATATTTTATGATCTTGTAGTATGCTTTGTGCGTTTTTTTGTGAATACAAATAATAGTTATGTGTTATGATATATTATATAGACTAAAGATGAGTTGATTATGCATTTATCATTGCATAGGAGTGCAGGAAAATCTGATATGTACCAATCATGCTAGCCTGTACATGTGCGTAAATCTGCATCATCTATATTGGCTAAGACAAATAAGGAACCTGTATTATTGATTAATGTAGATAGAATATGTGTCTACACTTATATTATGTCATTAATTCAATAATTGTGATCAGAATCTGTGCATTTGTATTATGGAGTAATGTTCATTGATTAGAGATTGATATTCATAATGTCTGGTTGCAACACTAGCCATAATAGGGGAGTTGAGGACCTACAAGGAGGGGAAACGGTGTGTAGGTCAGCCTCTAAGTACCCCACCCATATGGATGGCAAGAGCCACATGGGCCAAGGGGGGTGTACTGCTCTTGGGCTTAGAGGGAATGACTGCCCAGGACACCCTACTGTAGCCGCACCCTCAAATCCCGTACATAATTAAGTAATAATGGTTCTGATAAGGGAAACGGTGATAGGAAGCCTCACTAGGTACCCCACCCATTAGGATGGCAAGGGCCACATGGGCCAAGAGGGGTGTACTGCTCTTGGGCCTAGGGTAGAGGGTTTCTTGGGCACCCTATCAGGCCATTATGTGCAAGGAAGAATGAACTAGAACATCTAAAGAAATTCAATATATTTTATTGTGATATTGTCTCTATTCATAAATGTCTACTAACATATTTGCAGTCTAAACGGGTAGTTGTATCCCTAACCATGTTCTCTTTTAATTTCCTTATATGTATTCCAATTAATATTATCTTGTAAATATCCTCTAACTCTGTTTTGCAGGGGCCTACTCACATCCCCAAAACCAAGGTGATCACTTGGAATTGATAAGTTAGGGCAGATTTAGGGTTATCCCAAAAAGAGGACATTACAGGCTTCTCACTAGAAATACAACAACTAACTTAATTTTAAAATTAGATGTGATGACTTCCTTTTTCTTCTTTTGCAAATTGAAAAGGGACATTACAATTTGTGAGATAGAAGGTGAGGATACATAATATGTTCAAGTAGTTGTAGAGCAGTAAACTTTGAATTGGGAGATAAATCAACATTAAAATACATAATCCCTAGTTGGCAAGTGTTGCAAACACTGCTCTGGGCAAAAATTGTAGAATTGTTGTGGTCTTGCTCGATCTAAATGTGGAGCTTTCCAGATAGGCACCTCACAAAGATTACAAGGAAAGGAACATCCACTTAGAAGCATGGATTGCAAAAGATGACATCATGACAAGGTTGAAATACTAAGCATCCAAGTTCTTGGAATAGTATTGTACTATTGACAAATGGCATACTTCATAAAGGATCTAGAGAGAATACTTTTCGAAAGAAATATGGAGTAAATTGGACAAACCACTATTGAGGTTATTCCAATTCTAAATGAGAATTACAAATCAAATTCCTGTAAAACCCCTTGGCATCACGATTGCACAAATTTAAAATACAAGGTAAACTGATTATCATGGACTCGGAGATGACTTTATTGGTAAATTTGTTCATGCCTGTGATACATTGCTCAAATGTTTGTACTCAAGGCAAGAAAAGTATATCCATCATTGTGGCAGAAACTCCATTTGATCAAGAGCCAGAGGAAGAGACTACATAATGATCTATCAAATGAAGCTACAAGGGTGCCGCTGAGTTCGCACTCAAAAGAACAGGAGGAATCCCCAACAATAGAAGAGGATGGAATTATAGATCTAACAGAGGAACAAATCCTTCATCTAAATGATTTTTTATTAAAAATTCTTGAAATGAACTTCTCATTTGAAGATGGATGCTTATAAGATATTTGCACTTTTCCAGAAAGTCAAGATTCAGAATCAAGACAATCAAGATATCCAAAATGCGAGTAGGGGGAGAAGCACAAGTGAAGAATCACAGAATATAGAAGCAGCCTGAGCACAAAATTTGGGGATGACATTCTTCTAAAAGACCCAAGTGAAAAAGGCATAACAATAATCTTCCAAAAATTCACAACCATCCGTTGGACCATGACACCTTGAAGGAGACAAATGATGCCAAATGGAACACTCCCTGAATTTATTATACCAGAAGAAGCTATCAGCAATGCACCAAACTACCAATTATGCCTAAGTGACACCATAATGTACATTGGACTAGACACCACAAAAGCAATTTGGGTTTAAAGAATGCCCACAAAAGATCACTATAAAAACAGAATAATCAGATATTGCAATATCTTTTTCCTCGATGTCCTAATTGATCCACTTATGTTGCAAACTTTGGCAATATAAAGGCCAGTCATAATACACAAATTATTGCAAGTGTAAATTTGGTCACCAAGAAGATTGATCTCCTTGTCAATTTTATTGGAGGAAGAAGTGACAACCAACACCTATTCTAAACTAAACAAATCTCAAAGATGATGCTGTTGGAAATGAGACATTTAAGGAATGCTCTTAAATTTTGTTGCCATAATCACGATTTGCAGATGATTCTGCCAGAAAAAACATTAAAAAAATCTAGCTTCTATCACTAGGATGATATCAAAAAGTGTATTGCTCAATGTGTCAAAAAATTCCAAGCAATACTTTCTATCTTGTCTATGTAAGATCTATGCATGCATGATGCATACCTTTTCAATGCCTAAAATGATGTTTAACATATTTTTACAAATTTTGAGCTTTAACATCTCAATGTTTGGGTAGCTTAGAAAAAATTATAGTAGTCACAAAATGCCAAAAACTAATGAATAATGTGACAGAACCTCTAAAATATGGAGGGCGTAGAAAAAAGAAAAACCAATTATAAGATTACCTTCTAAACATATAAAATCAGAATAACCAGAATAAAAAACATCTCCAAGCTGAAATCTCATATTCAGGGATGATAAGGATGCATGATAATTATTTAAGAGGAAAGATCTTCCAACAAATGCAAGAACCCAAGGCAAAGAAAAAGACTGATGGAGAAGAGAACTGCATAAAAAATAAAGCTCTAAAACACATTGCGTGTTTCATCCCAAAAATACATCTAATGCTACAATTACTCTTTGATTTTGTATTTACACTGCCAAGCTATGATGATATGACTTTGGGATTAATTTTAAGTTTTATAAAGCAAAAAATAGAATCTATATACCTTCATTGATAAAGACAGGATCTGCTAGTAAAATACATCAGCAGTCCCTGCTATGCCTGAAAGACAAACAAGAGGTGGCATTTCCTTAGGACCATAATCATAGTATCACCACTGTTTCATCCCAATCTGCAGCACATAAAAGCTGCTGAATTTAAAAATATAAATCAACACTCTAAATCAATGGCAGATGAATAAAAGAGGAAAGCAGAGTTCAACAACAATAAAACTTGAAAAAATATTGTGTCTTAGTGCAGAGTTCAACAAATATCAGTAGAACACATAATGTGTAGTACTAAATAGACATACACGCATGCATAATAGAAGAAATAAAAGCAAAAGGAAGTAACTGTGAAACTGCAAAATGCTAAACAGGCCATTAAAAAACTGAGAAACAATTAATAACTCTTGAGTAATATTGCAAATGCAACCTTCCACCAAAGGAGAAAACAAGCTTTTCCAACTTAATAGTTAACATTTAGTCATGAAGACATTAATAAATACACAAGGTTTAGAAGAAATTCATAGTTAAAAGGATCAGTATGCTTGTAAATAAACGGTTTGGAACATGTTTGTGTGAGCCCTTTAAAGAAATGGAAAATAAATAAATAAAGCTATTGATAGCATTCCAAAGGGCTTGACATTTTGAGACACCACAAATAAAATATACATTTGGATACTACAGAGTAGTTACCTCATAGAATTTTACTTGAAGATTTAAAAGTTTGATACAAAGACATAAAATGAGGGATTTAAGGATGAAATGACTTGCTTGTAGGATTTTTTAAGCACTTGCCACAACTCTAACTCAAAGGAAATTCCAAGTATGTGCAGCCTGATACAATTTTTTCTATTTACTGGTAAACAAATTGGATTCCAATGGGATGAGATCAAGCACTAAGATGCCACACCAGATTTAGTTTCAAATGTCTTATAATAAACGCAGTATTCTATGCTATATGCTAAAATATGGGAGCATACACCTCCTCATTAAATAACATCCGACCATCTCTCAATTCAGAAAGTCTTTCATGAAAATTTTCTACTGCAGATCTGTGCAAGTTCATACCAATATGTTTAAGACTTCGCCTTTCATGCTACAGAATTTTTCAAAATGTATAAAGGCATTGAACTGTGAAAGGAAAAAAGGCAGGAAAAAGATATGACTGTTAGGTTTAGAACCACCTTCAACTGGTGACTATGGTTAAATTTTTCAGGAAAATCTATGCCTAAGACATTTGCCACCTACCACAACATAAAACAGTGAGGGCTGCAAATAACAACAAATATTTTTTGTCAAACTACAAAATTGTAAAGGATTGGATGAGGGATTAACTTAAAATTATGCTAATCTCTTAAGAACTAATTGTATTAGGTGTAAAGTTGCCAGCTGAAAATAACAATAAATATTTTTGTCAAACTACAAAACTGTGAAGGACTGGATGAGGGATTAACTTAAAATGATATTAATCTCCTAAGAACTAGGTGTATTAGGTGTAAAGTAGCCTCTAAATGGTGGCTTTGGTCAGACTTTCAGATAATATGCACAACTTCATTATTTGTCACTCACCATAACATGGCATTCAGGAGTGCTAGCAAAATGAATATATATGTTATAGAATTCAAATAGGAATGCGATCAAAACAAATATTTTAGCTAAACGACAAAAGAGAAATTATGGATTGAATAAGGGTTGAACATGAAATGTCAGGCCATGATCAGTAACACTAATATAATGAATATTTCTGTTAAATTATTAAAAATACAGAGAATTAAATAAGGATTTAATATTAGATGTTCAGAGCTATGGTGAATCAATAGGGTATTCATGGCAAAGCCTAATGATTAAATTCTAGTAATTTTGACCAAAACCTAGTACGTCCTATTCTGTGTACAGCATACCTCGATGGACAAGGACATTGTGGCACCTAAGCTAGAGGAATTTTAGAACCAAAAAGAATTGACGAGCACGGGCAAATTTTCAGGCAAGTGTGAATGTGGAAGAATTGGTGAGATGTTTGTCACATTAAAAACTCATGAGGATTCCGTTATTATTGAGTGCAAAGGTCCTTACAGACAAGGACTTTGGTATTTACACTAAAGGAACATTAGCAACCCTTTTGTCTTAAATGTCATAATGTCCTTATCCAAAAGAGCGTTTACCTTCGACAAGAATGGTACACTGGTGAGCTGTTTATGAGCCAAACGTCTCACGAATTGTTCCACTGCCACAATTGTCTAAAAAATTTGCTATCACCACCAATTTTTGTGGTCGATATAGTACCTTTGGCTTAGATGCTGCGATGTCCTTGTCTGTTAGGACTTTTTCAATCAACAAGAATGGAAACCATGCGTGCTATTTATGAGTCAACCGTCTCATCAATTATTCCACAGCCACACTTACGTGATAATTTGACTATTAGCTACCAATTTGTTTGCTTGCAAGACTTCCTTTAGCTTAGATGCCAGAAAGTCCTTGTCCGTAAGGACCTATGCACTCGATAACATAAGAATCCTAGCAAGCTTTTTAGCAACCAGAGAAAACTGGCGGTCATAATCAAAATTTCAATTATGGCAATAGAACAGTTGTTGTGACACCTGGCTCAGCTCACTATTCCATTCTTGTCAAGTGCAACGGTGTCAGATAACAGGGGATGAGGCAGGGTATAAGTCCCTGGACAATTTGGCGGAATTTGGAAGAAAAGATACCTCAAAACCTTGGCTCTATGCAAAAGGAAGATGCAAAAAGTTCGAAGAAAAATAAAATTTAAAAAGTAATTGAGCAGACCATGGCACAAAATTTTCAGGAACGTTGTGTTTCGTTTTGTCTGCTACTTCAATATTGATAATATAGCAGTAAGGAGTGCTCTTAAAACAAAATTTCCAACCAAACCAAAAAAATGCGAAAAAACACAGTGCCCTAGCCTTGAAGAATTTACATCACCATCAAGTAGGAATGCAAAAGAATAATGCGATGAAATACCGATATATGAAGAACAGGCACATTCGCCTTGAAATGCAGATAATCGCCTGGCACAGTCACCATGACCTCCTCCTCTGTGATCACTGCAAAGGCAAGGCAACGACCTTTTCCTCAAGAATTTTGTTGTGCGTCGTTATGCTTTATCTTGATTTTATTTTTTGGTCCGTTGCGTTTAATTCAAACTTATTCGGCCAGCCAAGATATGCAAGGCTTGGCCCTCGTTTCGCTGTACAGAGGGCCCACGCTGTCGCGATCATAACTCTGCAATATCATATTTCATATGATGAAGATTTTCTTTAAGCTTTTGTGGATTTCAGTAGGTATATACGACAAATGACGGGAATCCAGTTGATCGAATATCTCTCGAAGATTAGCTGGAGAAAATAAGTACAATTCGATAGTAGAAAATCTTTGGCATTTTCCTACTAAAATTAGTGTAATCATAGAAAGTGGAGTTATTCCTTTGGTTGAACAACATGAAAGTGCCAGCGGAATTCTGGGCGAAAGATTCTGAAGGTGGGGAATCAATCATGTTTTGAATGCGCAAAGAAATGAAACTTACCGCTCCTCTTTGCGTTGTCTTATTTTCCTTATTCTTTCCTCTCTTCTTAAGGGTTCAAGTATCTTTTGTTATGGTCGTGGCATTTCTACATGTAAGGCTATTTTTAGGTAGAAAAGTTTGTTGTAGTAGTATACGTGGCGTTTCTTCTTTATAGGTATAATATATGTTTAAATTCGAATTTGTAGTATAGGAAATACATTAAAAGAGGAATATCTTGATTAATTAATTAATGTATTTTTTTAATTGTGACGGAAAATATAATGCATTCACATTGTAATGGAGAAAATTACATAATATTTTTTTGAATCACTTTGATGAAGTTAATTTTTATGCAATAGTTTTTTAATAAAAGTTGGTAAATCTTCGATACATTTTTATTTGTTGGATTGTTCAAAATTGCAGCATGAAATTAACCCTTACATTTTTAAATTTCAAATATCAAATGCTTAAATTTGATCCTGACTTGAACATAAAATGTTTCAAATTGTATTATAGGGTGTTTTATAAAAGAACAAATCCTAATTCATTATGAATATTTGGATAGCGCATGTCTAGTACAAATCTAAAATCAAGAATCAAGAACTCATAATACACTTTTGCATTATTATGAGAGCTTTAACATTACATCAGCATTTGTACATATAATGAGAGATACGCAAATACATATTTGCTTGTTATCTTCAATATTTGTTCACAAGTAGTTGAATTGGTTCAACTAGGGGCTTGATTGAGGAGAACATGACCCTTGTTTACCAAGCTCCTCAAGGAATTTGTAAACATTATTAATTCCTTACTATAATTTAGATACCCAAAGGTGAGGCAAACTAGTTTCTAGACCACAAGAGTTTTCAAAAAGACAATCTGCATCATGATTTTTCCCCTAATGGAAGTAGAGTTCAAAGAGTCGGTGTCTAACATATTCTAATGCCCTAAAACTTTAGCAATCATTATAAACCATTTATTACAAACATATTAGAATCAGAATAAGAGCTAAGTAAATTTGTTGCATTTTTTAAAATTTTATTCATATATTAATCAACATCAATCTCATCTCTCTAACCTAGGGTATATTTATGTATTCATTACAATTAAATTATGTCTTAAATGTTAGTTGAAAAGGTTTTTGTTATTTCTCCTTTCATTTAGGTGAACCTAATGATCTTGCAACCATAGGATTTCATTCAAATTAGATTTCTCTAATTACATGTCCTTCATTGTGTGTTTTTGTTATATCATTTATTATGATTTCTTCTAGCCCTTTGCCTTTAGGCTCTCTTCATGCATGTCTTACTAGTTTTGAGGTGTTTTTATCCTTTGTGCCATATAATCCCTTCATCCTTAACACTCTTTTTATTATGATGTGGATGATGATGTATGCTTTTATGGGGGTGATATTTTATCATGTGCATGACTTTCCTCTCCAATGGAGTCGGTCAGTACCTTTTCTCCTCACTTGGATACACTCATTTCATTTTTTTATGGAATCAATATCAATTGTACCATTCTTAGGGTTAGTGATAGTGAGACACACCATGATGTTTTACTTTTGGTTGATTGTTCTTTGCTGCAAGCTAATGAAATTACACATTCCTTATATAGTCATGGTATTTATGAATCTAGGGGTGAACTAATATTACTACATGTCATGACAATTATATTCGTATTCCCTTAGTTTCATGTTCTTCTCATTTAAACTTCTTGTGAGGAGTCTAGAGATAGGGATTTTTTAAATTACCTTTCTATGTTCGTCATAATGATGTTCGTCATAATGTTGTATCTTGTGATGATACTAAAGATTTATTAGTAGATGATTTCATGGTGTTAAGGATGCATCGTTATACGTTAATTCATTTTTGTTTGTTAACTATCAATGCATAGATGATGATACCTTGTTGCTAAGTAAATGTAGACATACTTTTAGTGGTGGAGAATTGTTATGGTTTGATTCATCGTGCATTTTCTATCAATGGCCTTTGTGACATCAATACATGATAAATTATCGTACATTTTTCTTGCCTTGGTGTGCATGAGGTTAGCTTGGACTTGTGTATAGGTATATCTCTTAATAATTATCTTGGTGTTCATATGAATGATATTATTCATAATCATATATGACCTAGGGTTGTTGTTAGTTGTGTGTCAAATAATTCTTCTCCTATCTATACATATGTGTCCCATGAGGCATCGTATTCATAAAACTATCATGTAATGAGTACTATTTATCAAAAAATGAATGAAGGAAAAATTTACGTATAATTTTCCAATCTTACCATCTAGTAATCCAATTATGCCTAATCCCCTAAGTTGAGAGGAAGAGAACAAAAAGGATATGATTTAATTGATTAACTTAAGAATAGTTCAACAAATATTTTTCCTTGAGAATTAATTCATACATATGAATTATATAGAGGGACTTTGAGGAAAGCATTAGAAATGTATACTTTACCCTCAAATGTTGATTCCACAACATCAGCTAACATTCTAAAATTGATATGAGAATGCTTATAAGGTTTCTTTTAGTTCTTATGAGCTCCCACATAATAATATTATTAATGAACATTTGCCTTTACATATTATAGTAGATTATGGCATTATTGGTGTGAAGCATGCATTGGAGGATAGTGGATCTAATGTCGAGACTTACATGAAAATATTACAAATAGATATGTCCCACTTAAAAAAAACTTTGATAAGGGTAAGTGCAAGAAGTTGGGTCCACGAAGAGGGGAAGTTTTAGCCCAAAAATGTCGATAAGAATGGGATCCCAAGCCTAAATTTGAATGGGTACCCGTTATGCTTCGAGTACCCATTATGAAATGGGTACTTGTTTTGTAAAGCTATTTAATTTCTTTAAAAAATGGTTTTTAGTCATTTTTTCCTACACTTTTGCAAACTGAGAGCAACCAGGGTGAAACAGGTACCCATTTTTAGCTATTTACACCTCCAAACTATGCATATCCCCTCCTCCCTTCCATGTAGCTCAATTTTAGCAACCTCTCAATTAGGATTTGTGGTTTTTTTGCTATATATTTAATGTTTGTAGTTTATAATTAGGGTTTGCATTTTAGGTATATAATTTAACATTTATAATTTGAAATTACATGGTTTATATTTTAGGTTATTTTAATTATCATAATTATGATGAATTTTATAGCTTGTAAAACCCATTTCTATTTAAATATATTCAACATCAAAATAATGGATGTATAATAAAATTGTGAAGAATAATATCTCCTAAAAGATATAGAAACCAAAACCTAACATAGACATAAAAACTAAAACCCTAAATCCTAAATCGCAAACCCTAAACCCCAAAACTAACTAGATATAATAAGATGAGATAAGGATGTAAGTTTACCTTATGCTCAAATTACACGCCTATTGATAGGAAATTCATAGTTTGAAAGATATACATTTAGTTATCCCTCGCATTAGGACATGGATATGGACATGGATAATGATCTCTCATGTGATCATGTTATAAAAAAATTAGGCTCTTTTTCCTATTCTATGATGTCATTATTTTGATCTAATTTATCACACTTAAATTTTAAAAGTTCTTTTTTATTGGTACATTAGACAATGAACTCATTTGACTTACGTTTCCAATTCTAGATTATGTCAAATTAGAATTACATTCATTCTTAAATTGGTTAGTTTTTCATTCACTTGTTTAATTATGATCCATTGCTCATATCCTCCCCCTTGTTGAAGATGAAGGTAACTTTGTAGCTTAAAAAACTTGTACAACTATCATATTGTAGATTTAATTAAGCGTTCTTTGTCACAATTCTTTGTGCATAATTAATCTATTTAGATCAATTCTTTGTAAATGATTATTATGTTTGGTTCAATTTTACCAGTTGTAGAAAGAGACAAAAGATTGTAGAAGAATGTAGATAGAAGATAGAAGTGACACAACATATACGTGGAGAAACCCTTTCGAAAAAAACTTCCACCACCAGAATCAATAGTTCTTGTATTATTTAACTTTAGAACAAGATTACAATAATATTGTATCAATCCTTGATTGATATGCTTCTTTTTTCTTCAACAATACTTCTTCACAACCTACAATAAACTCTCATTGAACTCACATAGAATTCTCATTCACTTGTTGCAATTTATAGACAATTTTAAGCATGTAAACTCACATAAGAGTTATCAATACAAGATATAAACTCTTCTCACAAGTATCTACACCCAAATTGTGCAAGTAGAGTTTCAAAATGTAACTTGAAGCCAAAACCAAAGTCTCCTCAATTTAGGCATCCCAAATTGAACTATGGATAAGAAGATATCTTGGAAGCTTCACCTCAAAAGTTGGCACCCAAGAATGGGCCCACTTAACTGAACCTTCTAAATATCTTTTCATGAAAAAGGTCTTAACTCAAAGATGCCAACTTGGGCACCCAAGGTGGGTCCAAGTCAATCTTAGTTAATTGAAACATATCTCTCCATCAATTTATGCAAACAATGTGCATGATTGATCACCTCCACTTAATTGAAAGTATTCGCCTATAATCTATCATGCAACTAAAGTTATTAGTCATATAACTCAAGTCAACTAACATGCAACTCAAGTCAACTACATGCAACTCAAGTCAACTAGCATGCAATTCAAAATAACTACATGCAACTCGAGATAACTAAACCATAACTAAATTGAACTAAACTGAACTAAACTGATAGTGCCACTCCACTCTTGTAAATATCAATCCATATTTTGTAGGAACAAGACATGCGTTACTCAAGTGCTATCAAACCTCCAATCAGTTAACTGAAGCAAGGTCCACTCTTGTAAATATCAATCCATATTTTGTAGGAACAAGACATGCGTTACTAAAGTGTTATCAAACCTCCAATCAGTTAACTGAAGCAAGGTGGGTTCCACCTTTCATGTGGGCACCTCATGTGCTCCTATCTTGTAGGAGCTCAAAATGGGTGTCCCCACATGTTCCTATTATTTAAGAATAATTACAAATGTCAATTTACAAGTTTATTTCATTCAAATTTAATATCTTTCTAATCCTAGTGTTGGGGAGCACTTTCCAAGGACTTAGGAGATACATGAAATATGTTTAGGATTGCAATTAAATGGCATCTTATTCCCAACATTCTCCCACTTGACATTATACATTGCAATTATTCTTAACAAGGAATCATTAATATAAATCAAGTACAGGACTCACAGCCAATGGCCTTCCTGCACTAAGAGAACTTATTTGCAACATTGATCAAAGTGTCAAATTTCTCAATCAATACCTTTCCCAAGTCTTTGTAACCAAACTATAATAGGTAGAACTTCATGTTATCAACATAATAACCCAAATTTGCAAACAAGTCCTTGTATATCCACCATCCTACAAAATAAGACTTCAAGGTAATAACACACAGACATGCGATAAAAAAACCTTTGAAGTAACTCACTGTAGTAAACCATTTGGTACACCCATGGTGACTGGGTGTAAGTTGACACAAGATGATGATTCTCCAAAGGAAAATAAGACTAGATACAGATCAATGATTGGTGGTTTGATGTATTTGACTCAAACTAGACCTAATATCATGAATGTTGTGTGCATTGTCACTAGATTTCAAGCCGATCCTAAGGAATCTCATATGATTGTTGTGAAGAGAATTTTTAGATACTTGCAGGGAACAGTTGATTTTGGCCTATGGTATCCTAAAGATGATGATCTTACTTTAAGTGCCTTTAGTGATGTTGATTGGGCACGATATGTGAATGTCATGAAAAGTACTAGTGGTGGTGCATTTTTCTTGGGAAAGAAATTGATTTCATGGTTAAGCAAAAAGCAGAATGTCGTTTCCTTGTCTACGACAGAGGAAGAATATATTGCTACTGCTAACAATTATACTCAAGTTTTGTGGATGAAACAAATGATGAAAGATATCAGAGTTGTGTATGATGAACCTACTACCATATTTTGTGACAACTCAAGTACTATAAACATATCTAAGAATTTGGTGTTGCATTCAAAGACAAAGCATATATCTATCAAGTACCACTTTTTGAGAGATAAAGTGAGTGATAAGGAAGTCAGACTGGAGTATGTGCCTACTAAGAAATAGATTACAAATATCTTTACTAAGCCTTTTCCTAAAGATAATTTTAAGTATTTCAAAGGGAGGTTAGGGGTGATTACCCCTCATAATTGGAACTAAGATGCATAGTTTTTGTATCAATTCGTGCATTCATAGTCATATCTTTATTTGGATTGAAGTTGACGTGGCTTCTACTCAGGGGGAGTAGTCGGATGATTTAGATATGCGGTTCAGAGCTTGTGTACCTTTTCCATTGATGTCAAAGGGGGAGAAGAGTAATGTGAAAAACTATGGAAGAGCTAAAAGTAAGGGGGAGAACAACATGAGAAGAGCAATGTGTAAAGGGGAGATTGTTGGAAGAAGAGTTGGTTGTGTTGATTGTGTATTTTTCACATCATGTGTTGCCATCAATGCCAAAGGGGGAGATTATTGGATATTGTGGTTGTGTTGTTGATATGTGGTTTTTATTGATGTCAACTTAATGTCTTTAAGATTGTATATGTCGAGGATATTGAAAAAATTGTAATAAACATGTTACAGGTTATCTGTGAAGCAGTGAAGATAAGTATGATAGAAAATTCATTACGTTGTAAACTAATGTTCTGGATTAAAGGGTTTTTTTTCAAGCCTATCTAGTTTCTACTCTATAAGTTTTAGAGGTGTGCATGAATATTTGAGGAAGTTATAAGGTTCAGTGTTTTCACATCTATTTTGTTACTGCAAGTGGTGTTCATGGAAGAAGACAATATGATTCTGATAATCTGAGTTGTGTATGTTCCTGTGGTGTTCATGCACATTTCTAGATCATGTTCTATCTGTGTTGCATGTCCGCATTGATCATTGTGCTCATGATCCAAGATTTTCTCTTGCGTGTTAATGTTTTTCATGTTCATGGCCGACAAGGTGTTTGAAGCGTGTTGTGGATCTTCAAGGAAGAATCTTTGAAGGTGTTTTGTGTTCGAGGAAATTTTTTTGGGTCTCTACTATGTCGTGGCCAACTTTGGTTGATGTGTGTAGACACCTAAATTTGGACACTTCATTTATCCAAATTTACCCCTTTTTCATCTAAATATCCTCTTATTTGCATTAATTAAGTAATATCGCTATTATTTAATTAATACCCTTAATTCTGCCAAATCCCTAAGATATTTAGTTAATAATTAAATACTTTATCTCTTTAATCCTCTCTTTCATCAAATGAATTAAATAAATATGAAATTATGAAATTTATTTAATTCCTCACAGGTCACATCATTTTCTTAATCTTAATTAACCTCTTAATTTCTTCATTAGAGATGTGCACATGCCTAATCCTTGATTAAGACATGTCACATCCTCCAACTTTTGCAAGTTGTCTTATAATCCTTATTAACCAATAATTATCTTCTAATTACTAATCAATTAAACCTAATAAGTACCTTGGTCAACTCTCCCCATCCCCCAAGGAATTTTTAATTCATTTTTATTCATCCAAGGCTCCTCTCTTCCCCATGTGAATTTTTAATTCACTTTTATTCCTCCAAGGAATCTTCTCTTCCCCATGCAAAATTCTAGAACCTTTGACTTGTCACATCACATGTGCCAAAGTCTTCTAGAACCTTGGACTTGTCACATTATTCACATGTGGCAAATCCCCACCTTTTTGGAAACCCTCGTTTATCCACTAGATTCTTCTAATCATTGTGAATTTTTAATTCACTTTTATTCCTCCAAAGAATCTTCTCATCCCCCAAGGTACCTAAAAAGTACTTGTCCTTCCTCCACCTCATGTACCTCTCTTCCACCTCACTCCCACATCATCTCACTCTAGGCCATCTCACATTCCACATGTCAAGATGTGAGGGCTTGTGAGTCCTCAACTCACCATAACCCTTCATCTTGGCTTTATTGGATTAATCTCAACCGTTGAATTCTTTGGGAATAAATCTTTTGCTATCAAAACTCTTGTAAAATTACCATTTGAGCTTTCATCGACCATAACATTTAGCATTTCACCCATCTTGCATATCACTTTGCATATTTAATTTAGCTTGTCATCCAAAGAGCACACAAATCTTTAAAGATCAAAGGGCCAACCAAGGAAGAAGTAGCATGAAGGTATAATCAACCTTAATTTGTTTCATCTTGCTTTCATGTTTATCATTTACTTAGGCTAATCATTGAGGTGTCATGTTTGTGTTATTTCTTTTTATTGCATCATTAGTTTATTTAGCATCTCATATTACAACATAACATTTTAAGGGATCACATTTCTGGCATGCCCGGTGGGACCCACAAATGGGTCTCTTTGCTTTATGTTTGATGTTGTTTAAGCTGTTTGTAGATTTAGGTCGTAGAGGGGTGGATTTTCCCCGTTGACGGGCGGACTTGCCCTCCTAGGCGCTGCAAAGGGGCGGATTTGCCCTGCTTTTTCAATGTTTTTTGACTATTTTTTCGCAAAGGGGCGGATTTGCCCTGCTGTTTCAACGTTTTCTTACTATTTTTCTACAGAGGGGCGGATTTTCCTTGTTGTTTCAACGTTTTCTAATAGTTTTTCTACAGAAGGATCTGCCCTGCTGTTCCAACATTTTTCACTATAGAGGGGTGGATTTTCCCTTAACAGCATGTTTTAGAAGGTAAAATTGGCATTTTAGCTTCGTTTTTGGCTCAATTTTTTGTTGTTTTCAAGTACTAACCCCCTATCCTTGTTTGTTTGAGGGTATAATTGGATTTATTACTAATATTTTCCCTGTTCTTCACACTATTTTCTAACATTTTACTACAGAGGGGCGGATTTGCCCTAAACAACACGTTTTTGAAAGGTAAAACAGGCATTTTAGCTTCATTTTTGGCTCAGTTTTTTGTTGTTTTGAAGTTCTAACCCCTTAACCTTGTTTTTTTGTGGGTGTATTTGGATTTCCTACTAATAATTTGTAGCATTTGGTGGTTATTCGAAAAAAAAAAAGAAGAGAAAACAATGAACATTTGTTTGCAGGGCCATCATTTTACTCAATTTTTTTTTAAGTTCTTCCTTGTTGTTTTATCTATGCACTTAGTATAATTAGGGGGAAGTAATACTTGTTGTGTGGTGTGTCTTTTTTTCTTTGTGTTACCCTAAGGGGGCATTAGTTTGTTTTCACCTTCCCCTTGCACTTTGTGCGGACCAGGGGGGTAGTTGGAAACGATTAGTGTCTTTTTTTTAGAGGGACCTGCTTGGGGATTTCATCACTCCAAGGGACGATCCCAACCACATGTATCGGTGGGGTATAAAAAGGGGGGAGAGCCAAAGTTGTACCCAATCTAGTCATGTCGTGTTTGGCGGAACGCCAATGCTAGGGTGATACCTAGATAGATGTGAAGAGTTGGTCTAAGTCTTTCAGTATCTCATTGGGGTTCCCAACTCATGCTTGTGATGGGTTTGTGTTCACGGTTGTGTTGTTTGTCTGTAAATACTATGAACTCCTTTGGTAGAAGGTAATGCCGCCACTTCTTGAGAGATTGCACCATTGCATAGAGTTAAAGGTCATATGAGGGATATTTTCTTTTGGCCTCATTGAGTTTCTCATTGAAAAATACCACTCGCCTCCCTTCTTGACTCAAAATAGCACCTATGGCATAACCGCTTGCATCACATTCTATTGTAAACAACTTGTTAAAATCAGGGAGTGTAAGAATAGGTTGTTTAGCCACTCTAGTCTTAAGGTATTCAAAGCTTCTATTAGCCTCATTAGTCCATTGAAACTTACTTTTATTTTCACCCTTAATGGTATCAATGATTGGTGCACAAATATGGCTAAAATTCTTGATGAATTTCCTATAGAAACTATCCAAGCCATGAAAGCTTCTCACCTTTGTTGCTACTTTAGGAGTTGGCCAACTGAGTATGGCTTCAATCTTTGTGGGATTCATCTTCAATGTTCCTTCTGCAATCACAAATCCAAGGTAGACAAGCTCCTTCTTCATAGACTCACACTTCTTGAGATTGATCATCAACTTCTCCTCATTCAACTTCTTCAACACCATATTCAAGTGTTGCAAGTGCTCCTCTTTTTTTCTACTGTATACAAGGATATCATCCAATTACACCACCACAAATTTTCCTATGAAGTTCTTTAAGACCTCATTCATTAGTCTCATGAATGTGCTTGGGGAATTAGTTAACCCAAATGGAATCACTAGCCATTCATACAAACCCTCATTAGTCTTGAAGGCAATCTTCCACTCATCACCTTCCCTCATTCTAATATAATGGTGCCTACTTTTTAGATCAATTTTTGAAAAGTAACAAGCTCCTGATAAGCTATCCATCAAGTCTCATTTTGGGTATGGGGAACCTATATCTAATAGTGATCTTATTTATGGCCCTTTAGTCAGTACAAAGTCTCCAATCTCCATCTTTTTTAGGTGCCAAAACAGTAGGCACAACACAAGGGTTCAAGTTCTCCCTTATTAGACCCTTATCCAATAGCTCTTGAATCTGATTCTTAATCTCCTCATTCTATCCAAGGGTCATCTTGTATGTTGCCTTGTTTGGAAGACTTGCACCCGATATGAGATCAATGTGGTGGCTTACATCTCTAATAGGTGACAAAGAATTTGGAAATTCCTTCACCACTATGTCCTCATATTTATCCAACAAGACTTTCACCTCCTTTGGTACCTATTTTCTATATGTTCTTGCATTTGAAATAGGTTTACTAGCAATGGCATAACCAATTTTCTCCTCCTCTAGATCTTTCAAAAACTCCTTCTCCTTGATTATCATCACACTTGGTCTCTCACGAATAACACAATTATCTTCTTGCAAAGGTGTAAGAGTGTATGCCACTCCATCCTTCTCAATCACATACACATTTTTGTGTCCATCATGCTTGGCCTTTCTGTAAAATTTCCATGGCCTACCAAGGAGTAGGTGGCACACATCCATTGGAACAACATCACAAAGGATTTTATCCTTGCAAGCACCTATGTTAAACTCCACCCAAAATTTCTCATTAACAAGCACTTGTTGCCCTTTGCTAAGCCATGAAATCTTGTAAGGATTTGGGTGAGTATTTCTATTCATCTTAAGTTTTTCCACCATTTCCAATGACACTATGTTATTTGTTGAACCGAAATCTACTATTACCTTGTATACTTTTCCCTGAGACTTTCATGTTGTCTAAAACAAAGCCTTTCTTTGAGGGGGTTCCTTGCTGGTTGGCACCTTGAGTAGTGTCCTCCTAATCATTAAGGTCTCTCCTACCTCTAGGGTAGCTTGTTTGGATGGTGATTTTACACTTTCTACCTCCTCTTCTTGCACTAGTTGATTTATCCTCTCTCCACCATGAGAGCTTGCACCTTGTTTATCTAGGCACTTCCATGCAAGATGTCCATATTGGTTGCAGCTATAGCACCTTCCAGAGAAGGTATTAAAGACCCTCTTCCTTGGCCATTGAATCTGCCTCTTCCATTTGGTCTTCTTCCTCTAAAACCTCCCCTTGATTCACCAGTTGATTCTTGGTTTACATTTTTTTCACCATGGTCTCTTTGTGTTCCTCTTCCATTAGAGGTTCCTCTTCCCCTAAAACTCTTTCCTCTGCCCCTTGTCTATTTTTCTTGCCTCCTCCTTATCTTTTCCTCTACCTTAGTGACCATTTGAAAGCACTCTTCTACTATCCTAGGTGTGGTGAGACTTATCTCATCTTGAATATTGAATCTCAGACCATTCAAGTACCTTGCTACTTTCTCCTTTTCATTCTCAAAGTGCCCAGACCTTATAGTCAGCTTGTGAAACTCCTCAGTATATGCTGCCACATCCAATTCTTTTTGTCTCAAGTTTTGTAGCCTCCTAAACACTTCTAGATCTCATATTTGCCAGTAGGAATTGACTTTTCACCTTACCCACCATCTTATTCCATGAACCAATATTTTGCTTACCATTCTTTGTCCTCTCCTCTTGGATATAGTTCCACCATGTCAATGTTAGTCCCTTCAACTTAGTTTTGGAAAATTTGACCTTCTTATCCTCTTCCATCTCTTTGTATTCAAAATAGTTGTCTAAGGCATCTATCCACTCAATTACCTCTTCAACACTCATCTTACCACCATACATAGTTAGTTCCATCTTCACTTCATGAGCATCTCCCTTTGCAGCCTTGAACACTTTCAGAAACTTCTTTTCTTCAGGATCCAACTCCTCTTATGGTCCTTGCATGGGGTTCTCGCATTCCCCTTCTTCCTCTTCTTTAGGGTCACTCTCATATGTGGGTATATGCAAGATCATGATGGGCCAAAAAGTGGCAATGAGAAAAAATCACGTTTTGGATCGACTCAAAAACACAAAAATGCCGAGTTGACTTTTCTAAGTTCGGGTGTCAGTACATTTACCCGAACCAAAAACCAAACCTAGTTTCCACAAATCAGATATCTGATTTCTAGAAACATTATATAAAAAACAGTTGACTCTTACAACTTCATTTCTCACAGTTTGCACGCGGATGCACAAGGAAAAATCAAAATCCAATATCCGCTTCGATCTGATATCCGATTTCAAAGGTAAGTATTTGGTTTTTTCAATCTTGTAATCGATTTTTCAAGTAGATTCTCTTAAGTTTAAGTAGGTTTTTTTTTTTTTTTTTCAAAAATAGGGTTTTCTATTGATTTTTTTAAAAAACTAGAGTTTACATTGATTTTTTATTAAAAATTAATGTTTTGAAATGGATCTTGATTAAAAATTAGTGTTGTTGATATATTTTTATCAAAAATTAGAGTTTGTTATTGATTTTTGTGAAAAAGTATGGTTTTTTTTGGATTTTTATTAAAAACTAGGGTTTTTTTATAATAATTTCATTTATATTGTGTAATTTAAATTAGTTTAATTAGTTTTTAACTTTAATCAGGTATTATGGCTACAAATGAAAACAATTGAAGACTTAATTGGTGAAAAATTGGGGCAATTGAGGGGCATTTGTGAAATTTATCAGACAATGTCTCGATTGAGAGATATGACAAACACATTGAAAGAAATAATTAAAAATATAGAAACCCTCTCCACCCAACATAATTCCTTTTATTCATGGTGAGAAGACATGAGGGAATATTATCGATGTGGATTTTCTTACGATGATGTGAAAGATCTCCAAATAACCAAAGCGCAAATAGCCTCTTTATTCATTGACCCCCGCACCAATTTGCCAGTGAATGTTAATAAAACAAAACTTTCCATAAAATGGTGCATGCATAGGGACACTGCAGCTAACTTTTGGGATTGTTGGTGTATGGATTTTGATAAACCACCGAACAATAATTCTGATATACCATTTTACTTTATTAAAAAATTATATGCTGAGTTTGTGTTAGGGCATCATGTCAATTACTTTGACATTAAACCCTTCCAGGGTGTCGGTGGAGGTATGCCCCATGATAGACCAAGGGCAGTTAGAGTAGTTTCGCACCCAAATGTTTCCCTTCCTCCCCTTCCTCCCCTTTCCTCCGCCACCTCCAATATATCATCCAGAGATTATCCAAGATGCATCCACACAGACTATTCAGGCTATTCACTCTTTGAGTGGTCATTTGGTTTCGCATGCTTCTATAGTAGCTCAACCACATTTTAGTGATGTTGGTGAAGGCTCGAGTGCTGCTGCATCATCCTCCTCAAGTTCACATATTTTTGTGCCACATACTTGCACTATGTCCCGTCAGATATGCTTGGGTTCTCTTGTACAACCTGATGAGCATCCCTTGCACATTTCTGATTATGACCTCCATGATGTGGAAATTATAGATCAGTCGTAGGGGAGTGGAGTGCACCCTACAGATTCAATTGTCAATTGCATTTGTTTGTCATTGAATTCTATGAGACCACATTTCTTTGAAGCTTTTTTTCAAATAGTCCACTGCCTTGTCTATGCTACCACATTTTCGATACATGATAGCGATCACATTAAGTTGTAATAAATTAAATGATAGCCTATGGCTATTTAATTTATACTCATTTTATTTAAATGGATGAGGCCGACCTTCCTTGATATTATTTTGTAATTTACTATTTTCAAGAGAGGCCGACCTCCTTGAAGAGTCACCTTATTTTGTATAAATATGAGGTGATGTTTGTTCATTTCCTCAATCAAGTTTATTCAGCATAATTTTCAATCCAAGCAAAATTTTGCACTTGAGCAGCAACGCTTCATCTTGCAGCAGCAGGCTGATTTCAAGGAGAAGCATATTCGATTGTATCTTTGCATCTACGAGAGGTGCCATTATTCATTGTATCAAATTCAGCCATGAGTTGGGCCTGAGTTGTAAGCAAATTTCTTGTTGTGTTTATTGTCTTATGTGTTTCATTTTTTGAGTGCTTTCAGTTATATTATTTGATCTCTAAGTTGAAGACAGCGAGAGAAATGGTCATATTGTTGATGACAAAGATTTGACCATGTTGGCTCTTAATGGTCTTCCTTCATCTTGGGAGTCTTACATTCAAGGAATCAGCGTGAGATCGAAACTTCCCAAGTTTGATCGGTTGAGGGCTGATTGTATCCAAGAGGAGTCAAGGTTGGTTGCGAGAGGTATTGGACGAAGCCCTACAAATGAAGACATTCATGTTCTTTCTGCTCAATCCTCGAAGAAGGAAGGAAAAGGAGGAAAGAAAAGATGCTTCAAGAGGAATGGAGATAAAGGGTCAGATGGTGCTCCTACATTCAAGAAGAAGTGGGACCTTTATCATGTTCACTGGAATACGATTTGCTCAAAGTCAGTCAACTTAGATTTAACATTGGTAGCTCCGCAAACCTATTCATAATAGAGTGATCTGAAGAGGACATCCCTAAATCTCTACAAAGGTGTAAAGTTGCAAAGTGGTGCAATTTTTATTCTCAAACTCGTACGACCCAACAGACTATTCCAATACGTCTAGATGGGTACGTTTACGTTAGGTATGGTTCTCTTTTGCACCCAAATACGTTGAATCGCTCTGAGCTGCATTGGAGCGGCGTTTTCCCTTAAGAGTCCAAAGTGTTAAAAAGAAGCAATCTTTGACAAACTATTTCTCAAAAACCGTGATGCTTACAGACTCTTCATCTGAGGATATGGGATCATGTTGAGACCATCTACAATAACCTCTCTTAGTTTTTGCTATCTCGAAGGCGTTTTCCTGTGGTGATGAGTTTTCAGTTAAGGGAAAAGTTGTCAGATGCAAGTAGTGTAAAATTGCAAAGTGGTTCAACTTTCATTCTCGAACTCGTACGACCCAATGGACTGTTCCAACACGTCTGGATGGATACGTTTATGCTAGGTATGGTTCTTTTTTGCACCCAAATATGTTGAATCACTCTGAGCTGCATTGGAGCGACTTTTTCCCTTAAAAGTCCAAAGTGCTAAAAGGCAGCAATCTTTGACGGACTATTTCTCAGAAACCGTGATGCTTACAGACTCTTCGTATGAGGATATGGGATCATGTTGAAACCATATACAATAACCTCTCTCGGTTTTTTCTATCTCGAAGGCGTTTTCCCGTGGTGATAAGTTTTCAGTTGAGGGAAAAGTTGCCAGATGCAAGTAGTGTAAAGTTGCAAAGTGGTGCAACTTTCATTCTCGAACTCGTACGACCCAATGGACTGTTCCAACACGTTCGGATGCGTACATTTACGCTAGGTATGGTTCTCTTTTGCACCCAAATACGCCAAATCGCTCTGAGCTACATTGGAGCGGCGTTTTCCCTTAAGAGTCCAAAGTGCTAAAAGACAACAATCTTTGACGGACTATTTCTCGAAAACCATGATGCTTACCGACTCTTCGTATGAGGATATGGGATCGTGTTGAGACCATCTAAAATAACCTCTCTCAGTTTTTCCTATCTCGAAGGCGTTTTCCCGTGGTGATGAGTTTTTAGTTGAGGGAAAAGTTGACAAATGCAAGTAGTGTAAAGTTGCAAAGTGGTGCAACTCTCATTCTCGAACTTGTATGACCAAACAGACTATTTCAACACATTCGGATGGGTACATTTATGCTAGGTATGGTTCGTTTTTGCACCCAAATACGTCGAATCGCTTTGAGCTGCATTGGAGCGGCGTTTTCCCTTAAGAGTCCAAAGTGCTAAAAGACAACAATCTTTGACGGACTATTTTTCAGAAACCGTGATGCTTACAAACTCTTCGTTTGAGGATATGGGATTTTTTTGAGACCATCTACAATAACCTCTCTCGGTTTTTTCTATCTCGAAAGGTGTTTTCCCTTGGTGATGAATTTTCAGTTGAGGGAAAAGTTGCCAAATGAAAGCAGTGTAAAGTTGCAAAGTGGCGCAACTTTCATTCTCGAACTCGTACGACCCAACGGACTGTTCCAACATGTCTATATGGGTACGTTTACGCTAGGTATGGTTCTCTTTTGCACCCAAATACGTTGAATCGCTCCGAGCTGCATTGGACCGACATTTTCCCTTAAGAATCCAAAGTGCTAATGTCAATGAAATGTGGGGGCAGAAATATTTAAGGTTGGATCAAGATTCTGCAAGTCCTAGCTCTTGCATCAGAAAACTCTTACCCAATCAACTTGAATCAATTACATGGGAAATGAAATTTGCAATGAACTTTTTACTTTTTTGTTTTTCGAAAAAGTGGCAAGCCACTATAATTTGTTATATATAAATAGGAGATATTACAAAAACTGGTTCAAACGAGCATACCGACATGAAAGAACTAGGAAGAAAACCTCTGGTTGTAGCTAGATTAAGTACAAAAATTGTTTTACATTTTAAACATACCCTTTATACAATGCCAGACATTTGAACCGTATTTCAAAAAACATCACTGGATATAGATTATGCCTATACACAGTTATGACCTTTTTACATTGTTTCACATTTCAAAATTCAATTTTTACAAAATTTGCCTATTTGAGGCATTCATGGCACAGTCTTCCACAAGAGTAGTATGTTGGTGTTTTGGAGTGACAAGCACCTGTACAAACCATCAAGGTAGCAGTTAAACTACATACAATAGAAAATATGCTTAGAATAACCAATTGATATTATTGTAATTTGTCACATACCTCTCTGAAAAGATCAGAGTTGCCTATTGTTGCAGCAGGTCCATGATCAATCATGCCAGGAATATCACAAAATTTATCAAATGATAAATCTATATGGTAACAATAAAAAATATGCTTCGACTAACAAATCTATATTAATCTAAACAACCTGAATGATGATGAATTGGTAATGCAAACTATAAAATATGCTTTGAATAACCAATCTATATTATTGTAATATGTCGCATACCTCTTTGAAAGGATCAGATTTGGCTATTGTTGCAGCAGGTCCATGATCAATCGTGTCAAAAATATCACAAAATTTGTCAAATGATATATCTATATTTTCACAACAAAAAAGAGGCTTAAGCATTGTACTTTCCATTCTTGAATATGCTATTCAAGTGTGCCTAAAGGGTCATCTCTTTGCTTAAAAGTATCCAATATTGCTTCATGATCAACATTACTAAGTGTCTATAGTTGTTTTGTCTTTGGTTTGGCATGATGCTTCAACAACTTAACATTTGTTGCTATAACAAGGTGTGAATACATGAGACTGGTTTTATGTTTCTCATAGTCTTCAAATGTAGGTATTCCATTCCATCTAATCATGTATGTTCGCAACCAAGTTCCTACAACCACAACTTAACCTGTAGGATACACGAACCCATCATCATCTTCCATTGATTGTTAGCTTGTGCTTTACCTGCACACATCGAGCCAGCCAATATTTTGATCTCTCTTCATTCCCCTACGGTGCAACAACTACAAAAACATGTCCTGGATGTAGTAAATCTGAAAGCCGGTCGTAATCAAGTGAACTTTCCAATGTGTAATTTGTCATGGATATAGTTTGAGATAAAGGAGTTAGATACTGTGGAACCCATGTATCCACCCACTCACTTGGCTCGCATTAATCCCACTCGCACTGAATACAACTCTGATAAAAACAAGCCAACTATTGTGTCCAAATGGTCCATGTGCTTACATCTAAGCTTTGAAATGAATGCATATTTGAAGAATCTTTGATTGTATGACAATCCAATCTGCCTCCCACTGTACCCTCCTCAACCAACCAAAAGAATTTTTGCACTGTTGAATCAAGTATCCCTCCCTGTGACAATGCTGAACTACACCAATCAACAATAGAACGTGTATCACTGAATTTTGCTCCTGAAATCTTGTATTGCTCCTTAACTAGAGCTCTCTTTACACATGCATTTGCTCCATCATGCTCCCCTTTCCCATGCCCAGCTTCAAAAAAACTCCAAATATTAGGTACACTCTTCTCTACATGCATTCTACTCAACCACTAAAACATACGAGCATTCTTGAATTGACCTATATAGTTATCTGACCAAATGAGATGTCGGCCCAGTGCTATATCATGCTCCTGCAAGAACTCAAAAAAAATCTCTAAACAATGTTGGACATACTCGGACGAGTGAGATCTATCACCACTCATATAAAAATGATACTCTCTGATTATCTTTTGATCCTCCTCTATACTATCAGGTGCATGTCTAAACGTTATGTGGACAAAAATAACAATCTGAATGGAATTGTAATACTGAGATTGTACCTCATTTTGTGGTTGCAATGTGTAGTTTTCAGCAAAATCAACCACTGATATAATAGTGTCAATCGGAAAAGAGTCCTTACATATCCTGAATTGTTGATCCAACCACTGAGACCTATGACTATGCCTTTCATATTTGTAGAAAAGATTGCCCTTAAAATCTGAAATAAAATCAGCAACACTGCATTCTTTTGTAACCAACTCGCATCTAGAACCTTCACCTCCACTCTGCAAAGTATATTTGACTATCTCATATCTCTTTTTCTCAACAAGATTATTTCCAAATTCATGTTCGGAACCCTCATGAAAACATTGAACAAACTTTGACAAGCCACCACATTGTGAGCACTTTGCATTTAAACAATCATTTCTGTAGAAAAAGGAACCATCATCCCTAGAACATAAAAATAGATCTAGCAAGTCCCTTGATGATTTTGGAAGATGCATTGCACCACACTCCTACAAAATTTCATTAGTATGCAAAGTAGAACGAATATAGCATAATAGTTCATGGTACATTGAAAACTCCACATGGCACTTGCAACAACAAGTATTACGAATCTTAAGAGGCACACAATAAAATGGCTTCAAACCTTCAAAAGTTCTTTGTGAGATTTCCATATTTGGATGTGTTTGAATAAATTTGTTGAACAACATTGTTTGGCTTGATTCCAAGAAATGTTTAGGATGCGGTGTATGGTCTCGACTGGCAATTCTTAACTTGAAAACATCCTTTGCATTGGGTGATACTCTAGAGTTATCATGCCAAAATTATTGAATTTCCTGCTTTACATTATCGGTTAGCTTCTTATCAACATGTGTAAGCCTTCCGGCAAAATCCCATGTATCATTTTGAAGAGGATCATCTATTCTTTCTCTTCTTGCAAGTGCTCTATCCAAAGTTTCACGATTTAAGTCAAAATCAATACAAGTTTGTCTCATAAAGTGAGCCTTTTTCAATTGATGGCTTACTAGGGTGGTGGTAATGACTCTCTGAGCAACTCTCTTATCTTTTTCCTTGTTATTTTTTCCAATAGACTTTAGAGCATTAAAAATATTTTTGACAATAATAGAATTTTTTTCGGTCCTCTTGTTCAAACGAATCTTCAATTTGGCTAGCAAAGGTCTCATCTTTTGCATCTTTAGCAATTGTACAAAAAGTTGGCATCGCTCGGTCAATGTCTTATCGCTAAAATATTGGTTGAAAAGTATTCTATCCCACAACCGAATAGTTTGTGTTGACCTTTTGCCTTCAAAATTGTTTATAATGTTATCATCAATTTCAACTGGGGTCCTTGAAGGTCTTGAATGTGGAATACGTCTTTCTTCCACACAAGATTCTTCATTTCTCATGTAATCTGGTGAAACATAATTTACACTTGCTTCAATATTATGTTCAACATCTTCATTTCCAACATCAATTTGAACAATTTCATTCCCAATTCCAATATCATGTTCAACATCTTCAATTCCAACATTTTCATTATCAATTTTAATATTTTCATTCCCAATTTCAATATCATGTTCAACATCTTCAATTCCAACATTTTCATTATCAATTTCAATCTTTTCATTCCCAATTTCAATATCATGTTCAACATATTCAATTCCAACATTTTCACCTTGAAAATTTTCAATATCAATTTGAACATTTTCATTCCCAATTTCAATATCATGTTCTACATTTTCACCTTGAACATATTCAATTTCCTCTTCACTTGAAAGACTATAGGGCTCAGGTTCACCAATATTTAACATACCTTGTCTTTTCTTCCTATGACCTTCTCTATCTCTTTGTCTATATCCTTCAATTTGTTCTTTTGTCAGCTTTCTCTTACTTTTTTGCTTCCGATGACTGTTGCTTCCCATTATACCAAATAAAAGATGCTAAAAAATAATTATGTATGACAAATTTGAGTACAAGATGCTCCAAAAAGTTTATCTTTATCTTTTCCTGTTTGAAACTGCGCATTTGTCGACTGCAAAGTGCTGCAACAGAATGCAAGGTTGGTTGGAATGCACAAAAATGACCCACATGGGGTTTTTCTATGGCCCACCAATCCAATATCCGATTTATAAAATATGTTCTGCAATGGTAAGATTTCACCTCTGCACAATGAAGTTTCACAAATCAGATATTTGATTCAAATCAGATATATGATTTGTACACACAAAGACCTAAGGGTTAATGGTAGGGAGTGGGAGAGGTAGAGAGGGCGAGGGAGAGGGAGTGGGAGAGAGGGAGAGGGTGAGTGGGAGAGTGATAGGGAGAGGGAGAGGAAGAGGGAGAGGGGGAGAGGGAGAGAGTGAGAGGGAGAGGGAGAGAGAGAGAGAGAGAGAGAGAGAGAGAGAGGGAGAGAGAGAGGGAGAGGGAGAGAGGTAGAATGGGATGGAGATAGGGAGAGGGAGAGGGAGAGGGTGGTGCAGGAGCACCTAGGAAACACTAGGCAATTAGGCAATCTAGTTTTGATTTTTGTTTTGGTATGTTACCATGAAGTTCATGTTGACCATTGAGTAGGTGAGATAGCTTAGGAACATGTTTGATCTCTAGGATAGTAATTGAGGAAGGATGGATGAGTTTAGAAACTCATTTACTAAGTTTACTAGAAATTGGCAAAAGTTGGAAAATGGTGCATTTTGCAACTTTGCCACTTTGTAATTGCAATGTTCGACCAAGGGGAGGTATAACTACTTTTGTTGACCTATATAGGGTGTGCCTTGACCTGAAAGCAAGGTTGGAAGCTTTTGCATTATTGGAAAATTATGAATACAAGAGAAGATAGTGACAAGTTTGTGTAACTTTCTAGTTTTTGCTTTGAATTTATGTGTTAAAGGAGTGATCATGGCACTATGAGTTGTGTAGGGTGTAATGTGAGTGTTAACTAAGCATTGTGTGGTAGTAGCTTTGATTCTTAATTCGGTTTGAGTTTTTGTTTGTAGGTAGTTGTTTCTTTCTTAGTTGCTGATATGGCAGTTTGGTAGTTGAAAATGGAGGCTTAGATCACATTCCCTCTGTACATAGCATACGGCCTCTTGGGAATTGTGACTAGTCTCCATGATTGTAAATATGGTAGGTGTAGGAGTCACTAACAGTTCAAGAAACACTTTGGAAGTCTTCTCCTAGGCGAGCCTGACAGTGTCCGGTTAGGAAAGACAAAGAGTGCTTGGCACTTGATTTGCAGGGGTGGTCATTCCCTGTCAAGTCATGGTGTGGAGAGGGCAACCAGATTCCTTGCAAAGACTTAGCATGAAGGAGGAAGCTTCATCAATCAATTTGGTGAGAGAAATTCATGACAGTGTGTTGTGTGGTCAGGGAAAGGGCCCAAAGAGGCCAAATTTGCTAAATTGAAGGTCCAACCTGTGTACGGACAGTTGAGGGTTAAGACCATCAAAATCTTCAAATGGTAGGCATGAGGACCAGGAACCCCAAAGAAAGATTTTGAGTTCTTTGGAAGATATTGGAGTATTAGTGTGTTCTCTCAGAGTAGGGCTAATTGGGGCTCCTAGGGATAGTAGCCTTTTTAACCCTAAATGAGGGTTTGGTGGAAGCGATGGGAAAATGAAGGTAGATGGACCCTCAAGAACCATCATGTCATGGTGTGCACGTGTTTGAAACATCTCCACACCCCTAAAAAGATAAAATCCAGTATTGGGAATAGGTTAGCCTTTAGGGTGGATTAAGGGCTAAGGAAGGATTACAAAGGAAGCACCAAGGTTAACTTGGTTGAAAGAATATGTATTGGTAGATGGGTTGGCAAGGAGAACCAGGGGAGCCTAGTAAAGAGGTAGGTCCTATAGGTTCAGGTGGTAAAGTGAGACACCATAGGGGTCTTCCAAGTAAGACCTAGAGCAGGAATAATGGAGTGATTCCTCCAACCCCTCCCTATCAGATTGGTATCAGAGCAAGTTAAAGATTTGGGATAGAATATTGTATGTCAGACCTTGAATCTAGTGGTTCCACAACCATGGTGACAAACATTGAGCTAGCAAAGAAGGTCGAAGATCAGGAGGAAGACAATAGGAGATTGAGAGAAAGACTAGCTCAACTTGAGCAAGCATTGAGTAATGTGCATACCAAGGCCGAAGAGGTCAGTGATAGATTGGAAGGCAGGGTACCAAAGAGTGAAGAGGTTGTAGAGGAAGACAAGACCCCTGAACCTGACCTTGTACTGTAAGAGGAGCCTTTCTTGAAGGCATTGAAAGCTTTGAGTGGGAAAGCACTTGAAGGCATACCACTGTTTAGTGGCAAATTGGAAGCTGATCTAGTCATGGATTGGATAGATGGCATGGAAAACCATTTTGAGTGTGATGGAGTCACTGAAGCACAAGAGGTGAAGGTGGCCAAATCTAGATTGAGAGGATCTGCCTTGACATGGTGGAAATTCATTTAGACAAAGAGGGAAAAGGAAGGAAAGAAGCCTATTTCAACTTGGAAGGGTATGGTTGCCAAAGTGAGAGAAGCATACATGCCAGATGATTATGAGATTCAGTTACATAAGAAGAGACAAAGCTTGAGGCAAAGAGACCAAGATGTGAACACTTACACAGAGGAGTTTCAAAAACTTTGTATGAGGTCTAATGTTGCAGAAGATGAAAGTATCAAGGTGGCTAGGTATCTTAACGGCTTGAAGTGGAACATTCAAGAGAAGATGTCTCTTTTAAGCCCCAAGACAGTACACCAATGCTATCAATTGGCCATTAAGATTGAGGAAAGAAGCAAGAGGAAACAAGATCAGGCTTCTAAGAGTAGAGGCAAAGGTAGAGATCGAAGATGACATAGAGGTGGCTACCAAGGTAGAGGAACTGAACAAAGAAACCAAGGAGAATCCAAACTCACAGAGCATGGAAGTGAAACACGTTCTAGAGGAGGTTATGGAAGAGGTAGAGGATCTCAAGGAGGATCAAATAAAGGAAGAGGAGCAGGCAGAAGCAACTCATATTTTGCTGATATGAAGTGTTATCATTGTGGTCAAGTAGGTCATCCAACTTATAGGTGCCCAGAGAAAGCATCTTCATCAAGTACTGAGAAGAGAGTGGCATATGCTCAAGAGGACACCATGAGTACCAAATCACCTCAGGTTAATCACATTGAGTCAAAAATGGGGGAGAACCTGATGTTTAGAAGAGTTTTGATCAGACAACTAGTCAAGGAAGAGCCAAAGCAAAGAAGAGCCTTATTTAGAGTGAGATGCAAAATACTTGGGAAAGTATGCAAGGTTATAGTGGACTTAGGGTCTACTGATAACATAATCTCAGAAGAGGCAGTAAGGAAGTTGATTGGTCTATGAAAAATGCACCATTTTTCATTGCCACTTAAGGGCCTGTTTTTTCCATGATGATCCTGCACATACCCATGTATTACCCTTTCCTCTCTTTTCTCTGACTTCTAGTGCTTTCATCTTGGCTAACATAGCTTCTTGAGACTCTCTTATGGCCTTAATCTCCCTAGCAACAATTGAACCACCTTTTGGAGGCATTTTGAATGCTTTGACTAGCAATTTCTTTACTTCAACACAATTCTTTCTCCCAACTGACCTAGAGCCTAATATTTTATACCACTTGATGTAGAATAGGGGTGGATTCAATTTAAGGAGACCTAAAACAACATGATTCAAACACTAACACACTCCCAAGACTTCCACCTATGTGACTTTCAATAGCTAGCCTTTCAATTCTACTAGATCCCCAAATTTCCATATTTTGGTATATCTTTTAGAGAAGGCCATCTCTCATTGAGTTCTAGACCTTTTCTAATACCCATTAAGGTATATATCAACATATCTCCTCCAAGGAATAAGGTGTTTTGGAGCAAAGAGCTCAAAACAGGTCTACTACGCTTAGGAATAGGCCTTTTAAGCCACCCTTACAAAGGAAGTATCAAAAATACTTCTCCCAAACTCCCATACTCTTTACCTAAACCTTAAACCAGTCTCAAAAGGACATTTTCCTCAAGTTTTTTCCATAAAACCTTCCTACAATATAATGTCCTACTTCTTAGCTATGTTACATAGCCTAACACATATAGATGTTAGGCTTGGATCTTGACAAGAACTCCAAGAACCTCCATTTCCCCTGCTCCCAAAACCTATAAAACAAATAAAAAACACCTAAAAACACCATTCCACCACTCCTAGTTATCTTTACTCAATGGAATGGCTTAAAAATTCACATTTTCTCTCAAAACCCTTAAAATGTAGGGTTTCCAAGCGATGTAGACACAAATGCTTCAAATAGTCTCAATACTTGATGAAATGACCTCACACAACACCTAAAGGAAAGCTAAAAAGCTGCACTAACTCTTCACAATGATTTTAAGTCATGATAGTATTGTACAGACTATACAAAGATTTAAAAACATAGAAAATTGCACTAAAAACTTAGGAAACAGAGCTCTTCATTCACTTTTCTTCACCAAGACCATTACAACATTCATGCCTCAAAGTTTTGTGAAGCTCTAAAACATACATGCAAACACCTAACATCAGTTACAAAGCCAGAAACAATGAGTGAGTGTTCATTCTCCATGACATGCAAAATGGACAAGTTGCAAAAAGCAACATTGTGTAACTTCCACCAACTTCTTGATCCAATACCCAAACGGACCTTACAATGATTCAAACATGAAAAATAGGTATCATTAGACCTTATTAAAATGATGACATGATCAAAACTCACAAATCTAACATAAACACCTATTATGCATTCCTAAGGCTAAAATGTCTAGGGTGCCCTGCACCAAAGGTGCAAAGGGGTTTAGGGTTCGTTCTACTCCTCGTGAATAAGTGAATATTTTACTCAAATACACTTAAGTCATGAACTACACACATGAATACAAAGTATATGCATGAAAACACGTAGGTTGTAAAGTATACATTGGAATACTCGTAAGTGACAAAGTATACACATAAGTTGTAAAGTATACAGTTGAATACACGTAAAGTATACACAATATGCATGATATTATCATTCAAGAATTGCTATCAAATATAGGATTTAAAAAATTCCACATAGGCATACAACAAATGACCCTAACACATAGTCATTTCCCAGTAGGGGAAGGAAATAGATCACACGTTGCCTTCATGGCCAACACACTCCACAACAATACCACATTGACGTTCTAGAGTGACAAGCACTTGTACAAAGCATCAGGGTAGTAGTTAAAGTACATACAATAGAAAATATTCTTAGAATAATAAATCTATATTATTCTAAACAACCTAAGTGATGATGAAATGGTAATGCAAACTAGAAAAGATGCTTAGAATAAAAAAATCTATATTATTTTAAACAACCTAATTGATGATGAAATGGTAATGCAAACTAGAAAATATTCTTAGAATAAAAAATCTATATTATTCTAATCTATTACATACCTCTTTTAAAGGATCAGAGTTGGCTATTGTTGCAACAACTCCATGATCAATCGTGCTAGGAACATCACAAAATACTTCGAATGACAAATCTATATGGTCACAATAGAAAAGATGCTTAGACTAACAAATATATACTATTCTAAATAACCTAAATGTTGATGAATTGATAATGAAAACTAGAAAAGATGCTTAGAATAAAAAATCTATATTATTCTAATCAGTCGCATGCCTTTGCCAAAGGATCAAAGCTAGCTATTGTTGTAGTAGCTTTATGATCAATCATGTCAGGAATATCACAATATACTTCGAATGACAAATCTATATGGTCACAATATAAAATATGTTTAGACTAACAAATATATATTATTCTAAACAACCTAAATGATGATGAAATGGTAATGCAAAATAGAAAAGATGCTTAGAATAAAAAATCTATATTATTCTAAACAACCTAAATAATGAACCTTAGCAGATAAACAATATCGAAATATGATGAACAATATTATACATGTACCATACAATAAATAATCCTTTACTCAAGTGTGCTTGAAGGGTCATCTCTTACCTTCAGAGTTTCAAGTAATGCTTTATGATCAACACTACTAATTGTTCATAGTTCCTTTGTTTTTGGTCTAGCATGATGTCTCAATAACTGAACATTTGTTGCTATAACAAGGTGTGTATACATGAGAATGGTTTTTTGTTTCTCATAGTCTTCAAATGAAATTATGTCATTCTTTCTAATCATATATGTTCATAATCAAATTTCGAAAACAACAACTGAACATGTATGATCATAAGTTTTTTATCAACATCTAAATATACCTAGAATAACAAATTTATATTATACTAAACAACCTAAATGATGATGAAATGGTAATGCAAACTAGAAAATATGCTTAGAATAACAAATCTATATTATTCTAAACAACCTAAACGATGATGAAATGGTAATGCAACCAAGTTCAAGAAACAACGACTGAACCTATAGGATACGTGAACCGATCATAATCTTTCATTGGTTGTGTTAGATTTTTCTTTCCCTGTACACATTGTTTCAACCAATAGTTTGATCCCTCTTCATTCCCCTGTGATGCTACGAATGCATAAACATGTCCTAGATGTACAAGATCTGAAAGATGGTCATAGTCAAGTGAACTTTCTAGTGCATCTTCTATTGAGAATTGTGTTATAGATAAAGGGGTTAGGTACTATGGAATCCATGTATCTACCCAGTCACTTGACTCGCACTGATCCTAATCACATTGAATATAATTCTGACAAAAACAAGCCATCTCTTGTGTCCATATGGTCCATGCACCCACATCTAAGCTTCGAAATGATTGCATCTTTGAAGAATCTCTAATTGTTTGACATTCCATTTTGTCTCCCACTGTGCCCTCCTCAACCAACCAAAAGAACCTACACACTTGTGAATCAAGTGTCCCTCCTTGTGATAGTGCATAAGTACACCAATCAACAATAGAATGTGCATCACTAAATGTTGCACCGCCTTTGATCTTCATTTGTTCCTTAACCAAAGCTCTCTTCACACATGCACCTATGCTATCATGCTCACCTTTTCCATGTGTAGCTTCAAAAAACTCCAAATATGTGGTACACCCCTCTCTATATGCATCTTGCTCAACCAATAAAACATGTGAGTATTCTTAAATTTCTTGTTATGCCCTGCATACATGCCCTAAATTTTTGCTTGGAAAAGTCGAGGGACCCCTCTATTTTCCTTCGTTCTGTTGTTTGATTTTGTCATGTTTGCACTTTTTAGTTCTTATTTTCATCTTTTCTGGTGCCTTTTCTTCTTTTCTTTTTCTCTTTGTCAAATTCAGGTTTCAGACCAGAACTTGCACTCTGCACCTATTGGGGTTTCACTTGTTCTAATTTTCATCTTGACTCCGATCTTCGCTTGCTTGTCGTCTTTGTTTTTTCAGAACCAAGTTTTGGAATGGAATTGACACCTGGCACCTTTCACGATTTCAAGTCATGGTTTCCATCTCGACTTCGATCTCTGATTCCTCATTTTTCTATTTTCTAGTTCAAAATCTGGTTCGTACTAGAATTGAAACTATAAACCTTTCCAAGGTTCTTTATCTTGGTTCCGTCCTGATCTTTATTTTCGTGTTCATTGTGCTTTTTGCCTATTGGGTTTAAGTTTCAAAACTTTCTTAGAACCTTGCACTCTTTGAAGGCTCTTGTTTTGAGTTTCGCCTCGATCCTAATCTTTAACCCATTTTTCTTCATTTTTCCTTTAAGCGTTGTTCGGGTTCGCATTCCTTGTCTAATCCCAATCTCGATCCCCATCTTTTTGTTGTGTTGTTTGTTTTTCATCTTCATTTTTGTGTCATTTGTTTGTTCGATTTTGTTTGTTGTCGTCTTTCATTTTTTTGTTCGCTTGTTGTGTCATTCATTTGTTTGCTCATTCTCGTTGCATCTCCATTTTTTGGTTGTCATTTGATGCCCTTCATTTCTTCATTGTTGGTTTTCACATCGTTTCTTTAGTTTTTGTCTTTCATTCATGTCGCATTGTCCTACCTTAGAGTTGGATAGATCATAAAAATCACAAAACACAAATTTTTTTTAAAAATCAAAAACACAAAATACAAAAAAAAAATAGAAAACACAAAAAACTTAAAAATTGGAAAATACAAAATACAAAATATATATACAAAAACATTAAGAAAAAAAATAAATAATAAAACAAATCTTTTATTTTAAAATATTTAAAATAAAACTTTTAATAAATCGCCTTTTAGTTTTAAAACTAAAAGATTTGAAATAATATAAAATTTAAATAAATGTATTTTAATATTTAAAAGATTTAATAAATAAAGTCTTTTTATTTTAAAAGAAGATTTTAAAAATTAAAATTAATAAATAATTATTTTTTTGAAATTTAAAATATTTAAATTTAAAAATGTAAAAAATCATAAAAATTGAAAATCGATAAACTTCAAAAAAAATACATAAGAGAAATAAATAAAAAATAATACTAAATGAGGTGGTCGGATTCGAGTCCCAATCGAAAATTTCACCCTCAAATGCAAATATTCATGTTCTAGGTACAAACCCAATTCCCAAGTTTGAAAAGAAGAAACTTTAGTTGTCGTTGGAGTTGGATAAAATATTGGGACTGGACAAAATGAGAAGTTCATGTGCTCCGTAGATTCCTGAACCCACCTTCCGAAGTAAATAGCTGAATAAATAAAATGTTCCCTGGAAAGTCTGATCCCGCACACAACAAGCCATCGGATTTCGAAATCGGACGTCACGCTGGAAATGCTTAAAAAAAGGTGGTTTGTGGTTGGCACCAAATCCGATCCTGATCCCACACACAACAAGCTGTCGGATTTCGGATTTCGGGCGAATGTGAAACCTTTCCAAATTAAATGGATAGGTTTGGTTTTAGTTATGATCCTGAACGAGCATTTGGAAAGCGGTTAAAGAGCTCCGGGCTAGAAAATTTCCCTGATCTTGCCATGAAGAGAAGTGAAAACATGCAGAAGGGCACGCAAACTCTTTGACAGAACGCCTTAAAGAGGTGACACCATAGAATACAATGTGCAGAAGGATCACATTTAAAACCTTCAAAAACTTTTAAGCAAATGCAATGGGCAGTTGAAAAGCTCGAGCTCACGCACAGCAATGGAAGCGTTAAAGGCAGCGAAATGTGTGATACATGGAATGCCTCTAAGAAGATGGTGTTTCATGGGTTACGAATACTCTTGATGAACATACAACAACGTGAGGAAGCATTCAACTTGGCATAGATGAACTGTTTGACCTAACGTCTCAAAGGAATACCATTTTATTAAAGATTTGATGTACTGAAATGCATAGAACGGACTTGTAGGAGGGTTTTAAAACTTCCACGCATGTGTAATGAGCAGCCTAAAGGACGAATGATACTTTGGTGCAAACGTAGTGATCGCAGGAGATATGTGCTAAAATGGGAGCTAGGGAACAAGGTCTGAACATCCATCAAAGCATTTGATAGAGCACCTCATAAGAGATTTTCAGTATATAGAATGCAATCGTTGCTTGCCGAATCTACACAAAAGGAATGTTGAGAGACTTTAGAAACTTTCAAACAATTGTTATTCGCAGGTGTGAAGATAAATTTCTACTGTTTGTAATGATTGCAAAGTGTCCTCAAAATGAATTCGTTGGAAAAGGGCGTTCAAAAGTTTAAACACTCTTCCAAAGTGTGGAAGCCAAGATAGCTTGAGATTTGTTGACAGTATCCCTCATGGAGATGTCATTGTGCGGGATCTAATAAATTGCAGAAAGGCACAAAATGAATTTATTCGATCGGTTGTCAAAAAACTTTCAAGTCAATGCAAGTCAGCCAAGCAAAGCCGAGCACCTCAATCTTTGCTAGAGTCCTCACGACCTGCGCCAAGATTGGAGCTCTAGCACAAGGTATCGGCATCCATTAAAACAAAAGTAAAGAGAACCCTATCATATATCAGAATCAAACTGCCTTGGTAAATATCTGTGCAAATTGTGGAAGCATATAGAAGGCACGCGAATTGTTTGACAAAATGTCGCAACAAAATGAGGTCTCATGGAAAACAATGATTGCAAGATATGCACTTAATGGGATTCTCAAAGAGTCACTGGAGACTTTTAAGAAAATACAGGTGGCAGGTGTACAACTAGATTTTACAGCCTTTGTTTCGATCCTCCCAGTCTGCTAAAATGGGAGCTTTGGAACAAGGTATGCATATACATCAATGCATAATTAAAAGTGTTTTTTCTTCTCATGTTTTAGTTACAAGTAGCTTGATAGGCATGTAGGCAAAATTTGTAAGCACGCAAGGAAGAGGAACTATTCAAGGCGATGTCTCAAGCGAACGTAATCTCAAGCAACTATAATAGCAAGAAAAGCTCGAAATTCATTTTGTGGAAAAACTTTTAGAAACTTCAAGCAAATAAAATTGAAGAATATATACAAAATATGAGAGCACTAGAGAGGTTGCGCACTGCTTGACAGGCCGCTTCAAATAAGTATTGTCTCACGGGGAAGAGGTAATAAATATTTTTCGAGCAAAGACTACTAGATTCGCATAAAAGCAGAGATATGCACGAGACAGATCCGCTGGAAAGTTTTCTTGAAACTTTTATGCAAATGTCATTATCATTGGAGGCTTTAATAGTGTACGGGGATATGGTGAAGGGGTTGTTGGCACAGGGAAATCATATTTTGTTGTTACCAATGAGCTATACATCTCTATGACTGGATTATTACGAGGTGTCATATTTGCAGATTTTGGAACAGACATGGGTACTGGAAGAAGAGTCCATTGGGATCCTGCTCCTGTATGTGGAAAACCAAGATCTGCTTTTGGGTATGGTATATGCATTCGAGTAGACTCTTCATTTGGACCCTTGTGAATTGATTATGCTGCAAATATGTTGAATGGAAGGTGTATTCACTTTGGTCTTGGATATCATGAATAAAAGTGAGCATATTGTGAAGGCTCTATCAGAATTTCATCAATTATAAATATCCAGACAAGGATTAAAACCTTAATTTCCTATTTGAATGAAGTGTATGGAAGTTTAGGTTGAGATTTAAGGATTGGTTTTCAGTTTTCTTCTCACAGGGAAATTTTGGCTTGACAATTTTAAATCTTGAAAACCGGTTTAGTAATATTTTTAGAGCTAGAGGATCCAAATTTCTTGTTCAAGGTGATGCATCATGTGAGTTCAACAAGGGGACTTGGAAGCTTTGAGATTCATATTTTCCTAATTTATTGATTCTTATTAATTAATTTATTTTATTGTTAATTAATTGTGCATTTGTAGTGAAAATCATTAAATTGATGAGCTAATTATATAGTTGTTGTGTTTTGCAGGCACTTTCCTTCCCATAAGCAAATAACACCAAGCTCGTTGACTCATGCAGAATATTATTTTAATGTTATTTTATTTCAAAATAACATTAAATGGACAAAGGGGGTTTTTCTTATTATTTCAATCATGAGAGTTTGAAGTTCATCGTGCACCTTTAATTGAAATAGTTGGATATTTGATTAATTTTCAGAATTAATAAAATTTTATTAATTAGTTAAGTTTATTGATTAATTAATACACTTTGATTCTTGCAAGGTGAACCTACAAAAGTGGTTTACAATTTGAGTGAGTAAGGAAAAGTTGCAAAAAATGACCCCATGCAAAAAAAATTGATTTTTGGGGGTTCGAACGAACTTCTAGTTTGAGTGAACCCAAATAGGGTTCGATAGAACCCCCCTTCAAGTGAACCCATTTAATATCAGGTCTCACATTTCCCAAAAAAAAAACAAAAACAATGATTATGGAAAGGGGGTTCGAATGAACCAGGTTTCGATAGAACCCCCCTTTTCCCCCATTCTCCCCTCCTGGCACCAAAAAACTCCAGAATTTTGCCTTTCGAAGCTCAGGTTGAGGATGAAAATGGAGGAGACTTCACAGACCCAGCTAGATGATGATAGTCCTCAGAATAGAATGAGCTATCCAACGAATACAATTTTAATATGGTTTGGTTTTATTATGTATTTGTTTTTTTAGTTTGATTAAACATAGGTTTTTCACCGAAAATCAAGCTCTTTATTTTGCACATGTGGAAAAATAGAAAATTATAAAAATAAAATTCTGAAAAATATGTGTGTTAGGTATTGATGTCCTTGATCCAGTAAAAAAAAAATTAAATTTTGATACATACAGAAAAAGTTATGGTGTATACGGTCCGCCTATGTCTGAATTGTAATTGGTTTGACTTTGAAACTTGATTAAAGAAAAAATATTCATTAAAACACTATAAAATCAAATTAAAGTGCTAGATATCGTAGTTACAAATCTAAATTCAAAAAAAATAGAATTTTATCCTTCATACAAAAAAAGTTATGTTGTATACGGTGAGCGTCACTCCTTAAAAATGTTGTTTTAAAAAAAAACTAATTTTCGAAGGAGATGGAAAAATAAGTACAATATGATTCCAAAAAAATTGAAAAAAATATATTTAGAATCTATAGACAAAACATCACAAATCACTAGTTTTCATCATCTTCAAATTCCTCACGGTTTAGCCATTATAAGAGCCTGAAAGTGAAGATTTAGTTAAAAAAAATAGTTCAGTGTCCAGTTTGCCCAAAAATTGTAAACCAGTATTGTGGGATCACCTTGGCATAGGTGCTTTTAAAAGGGAAGGATGATGAATCAAAGTAATCAATGCTCAAGATCTAGAGATGATGAGGTGATTTAATAAAGGCTCATAGTCATGATTTACAAAGCTGATGTGCAAAAGAGGAAATTATTGAAAAGAACAATCAATTGGGAGTAAATTGAAGACATGGCAGTTCTGCTTAGAGTAATTTCTAGAGAAAGATATTTCTTTACATTGTGCAAGATGGAGAACTCTGAGTCAAGCTGAAAGTTGCAATTGTGAACTAAATTCAAACTGGAGGATGGAATTTCATATTGAAGTCAACCCAAGTCAAGCAAAGGTTGAAACAAAAAATTTATTTTGAAGAATGATTGATTGCTACAAATTTTGAGTTATTTTAGCAGAAATTATGGAGTTAATGGGTTATAAATGTAAAACTCTACTCATTGTTTGGGGTGAGAATTTTAGGAAAAAGTGAGACATTTTTTTTAGTGTTGATTAGAATTTAGCAATAAGATAGATGATGCATTTTTCTATTTTTCTTAGTTTAGACGAGGTAATTTGAGGATATTGGTTTTCATACATTGGTGAAGTTTTGATAGAATTGTAAATACTATTTATCTATTTTATCGTAGTAGAAACAGTCATATTCAAACCTGTCTTGAGTTATACTTTGGAATGATATTTATTTGGTTAACTATTCAATTTAAAGTTCTTCAAGGAATGAATGAAGTTTTGTCTTTTCTTTTTTTTGAATAATGATTTGCAATATGCTTTTAATTTCTACACTGTGAATGAATGGCTTTATATTGGTTACGAGTTGATTTGTTATGTAGTTTAGTTTTAAAAATTCCTTGAAGAGTAATAGGTCTAGTTAATTAAATGAACCAACATTATTTTCTCTCTTGCATCCCTGGTCTATCTTTTTCTTTTTTTTATCACTCCATTAGAGTAAGTTTGGGTAGAAGTTTGATCTTGCAGCAACTAAGAAGCTCAATAACTAGCAAGCCCCTTGACATTACAACCTCATTGACCACTCAACGAAATAGCAATGTTGTGATCCAACACCCAAGACCTTGGAAGATGATCAATTTAACGATCGTTTGTATTTTTCAGGAGAGATAAGGTAATTGCATCTTGCCTGCATGTTGTTGTGTCAATTTGGCCATCAAGATTTCCATTTGCAATTATCTGACCAAATCAGATGTTGACCCATTACAATTCCTTTTTCCTGTAAGAACTCAAAAAAGTTTTCAAAATAATGTTGTACAAACTCAGATGAATGAGATCTATCATCACTCATGTAAAAATGGTACTCCCCAATTATCTTCATGTCCTCTTTTGTACTATTAGGGGCATGCCTATATGTTATGTGGACAAAAATAACAATTTGAATAGAATTATAATATTGTGATTGAACTTCATTTTGTGGTTGCAATGTGTAATTTTCAAAATAAAAAAACTATAGATACAATAGTTCAATGGGGAAAGAGTCCTTACACATCCTAAATTTTCAATCCAATCATTGTGACCTATGGATATGCCTTGCATACTTATAAAAAAGACTTTTCTTAAAATTTGAAATAAAATCAGTAATACTTACCTCTCTTGCAACCAACTCGCATCTAAAACCCTCACCTCCACTCTTCAATGTGTATTTGACTGTCTCAAACCTTTTTTTCTCAACAATATTGTTACCAAAATCATGATTGTTGCCCTCATGAAAGCATGTTACAAACTTCGAGAAACCACCACATTGCAAACACGTTCCATTTAAACAATCATTTCAATAAAATAAGCAGACATCACCTCTAATGCATAAAAATGAATCTAACAACTCCTTGGATGACTTGGGAAGTTGCACTACATGACACTCCTGCAACATTTTGTCAGTATGCATAGTAGAATGAATATGGCATAATAATTTATGATACATTGAAAACTCAACATGTGGTATTTACAACATGTATTATGAACATTAATAGGTACACAATAAAATGGCTTGCAAGACTCAAAAGCCCTTTGTGAGATTTGCAAATTTGGATGTTCTTGAAAAAATTATTTGTACAAAATTGTTTCGATACATTCCAAAAAATGTTTAGGTTGCGGTGTACGATCCCGATTACCAATTCATAACTTTAAAACATCATTTACATTCAGTGACACTCTAGAGTGAGAGTTCCAAAAAAAATCAATTTGCATCTTTACATTATAGGTTAGCTTCTTATCAACATGTGGAAGCCTCCCACTAAAATCCCACATACCATTTTGAAGAGGACTATTGAGTCTTCCTTTTCGTGAGAGTGCTTTATTCAATGTCTTACAATTTAAGTTTAAATCAATACAAGTTTGTCTCATTAAACGATCCTTTCTCAAATGATGGCTTACTAGTAATGTTGTGATCACTCTATGAGCAACCCTTTTATCTTTTTACTTACTAGTATTTCCAATATAAGTTAGAGCATTAAAAAGAGTTTTTACAATAATACTATTTTTTTTCGGTTTTTTTGTGATACAAATCTTCAATTTTTTTAATAATGGTCTCATTTTGTAAATCTTAAGTAATTGCACAAAAAATTGACATTGTTCGAATAATGTCTTAGCAGAAAAGTATTCATTGAACATTTTGGTAGCCCACAAACGAATTGTTCATTGTGACCTTTTTCCTTCAATATTATCAATTATGTTCTCATTTATTTCAACCAACCATTTAGGGGTTCTCTTGTAATTAGGTGAACTACATAAGGTTCATTTCCAACATTTTCATTTTCAAGTTCAATGTTATTAACATTTTCATTCTCACTATTTTCAACATTTTCAATAATAATTTCATTTTCAACAACATTTTCATTTTCAATAACAATTTCAATTTCAACAACATTTTCATTTTCAATAATAATTTCATTTTCAACAACTTTTTCATTTTCAATAATAATTTCATTTCCAATAACATTTTTAACAACATTTTCATTCTCAATATTGTTCACATTTTCAATTTCAATGTTTTCATTTTCAATTTCAACATGATGTTCAATATTTTCAATTTCTATTTCATCTTCACTTGAATTAACGTTTAACGATGCAAAAGAAGCTTCAATTTGAATATTTTTCATACCTTGTCTTCTTTTCCTATGACTTTCTCTATCTTTTTTTTCTATATGCTTCAATTTGATCTGTTGCTAGTTTCCTTTTACCTTTTCTCTTATGCGACTGTTGCTCCCCATTACACAAACAAAAAAACACACACAAATGATTGTAATTGTAAAAAGCGTGTAAGAGAATCTTTCAAAAGCATAATTTTGTCTAATGTAGATAGAAAGCATGAGAATTTCGCGACAGAAAGAATGTAGGGACCATTGAAATACTCAAAATGGTCCCATTTTTATTTTTTTATATCTTTCAAAACGGATATTCGTTTCAAAACAGATATCCGTTTCAAAACAGATATTTGTTTCAAAATGGATATCCATCATATCTTCCACTTGACATGCCCGCCATTGTTCGTTGAAGTCTACCTTTACAATCCTTTAAAAACGGATATCCATTTACTTTAGTGTTATGAATTATTATATGTCATAATATATATAGTTATTATATCTTAATATACTATATTAATTTATTATATATATTTATATATTATATATTATATATTAATATTATACTAATTTATTATATGTATTTATATATTATATACTATATATTAATATAGTGTTGCTCGTGCAAGTGTATAACCTATAACAAAGGAAACAGATATTTGTTTACTTGAGTTTTAAGAATTATTATTTGTTATGATATATGATATATATATTTAGTATATATTAATATATAATATATATTAATAATATATTAATATATATTATATATTATCCCTCTCCCTCTCTCCCTCTCACTCTCCCTCTCTCCCTCTCAGGTCTTTCCCTCTCTTCCTCTCTCCCTCTCCCACACACACTCTTTGGCCTCTCTCTCTCTCCCTCTCTCCCACTCTCCCTCTCCCACTCTCTTTCCCCCTCTCCCTCTCTCACATGTACTCTCTCTCTCCTCTCTCCCTCTCTCTCTCCCACTCTCCCTCTCCCTCCCTCTCTCTCCCTCTCTCCTATCTCTCCTCTCTCCCACTCTCCCTCTGGGATCTTTCCTCCTCTCTCTCTCTCCTCTCTCCCACTCTCCCTCCCTCTCTCCCTCTCCCTCTCTCCCTCCTGGTCTCTCTCTCTCTCTCTCTCCCTCTGTCTCTTCCTCTCTCCCTCCACTCTCCCCTCTCTATTCCCTCTTTTGTCTCCCTCTCTCACTCTCCCTCCCTCCCTCTCTCTCTCTCCTATCTCTCTCTATCTCCTACCTCTCCCTCTCTCCCTCTCGGGTCTTTCCCTCTCTCCTCTCCCTCCTCTCCCTCTCTCACACACTCCTCTCCTCTCTCCCCACTTTCCATCCCTCCCTCTCTCTCTCTCCTTATCTCCCTCCCTCCCGCTCTCCCTCTCCATATATTCCACTCCCCCTCTCCCACTCTCTTTCCCTCTCTCACACACTCTCTCTATCCTGCTATCCCTCCCTCTCTCTCCCTCTCTCCCTCTGTTTAATATATAATGATTAAATATATATATTAAAGATCTGAGAGGGATATGGAGACTTCAAAGGGAGACTATGTATTAAATATATTATATAATATATAACATATAATATATTTAATATATATACAATATATAGAATATAAATTATATATATTATAGTATATATTATATATAATATATACTATAATATATTTAATATATAGTATATATTATATAATCTATAGTATATTATGATATATTTATATATAATAAATTTATTATATATTGAGAATACATAGCCAACATATATTTGTTAGCAACTGCATTGGATTTGAAGCCTCTTCAAAATATATGAATATGCTTGAAGATATCCATTTTGTTGAGGACTTTATAACCTGAACCCTACCTCATATTCACGATGCTACTAGTTGGGCAGTGACCTCCATCATGCACAACAACCTCCAACATATTTCAGGTATGTGTTGTTTGTATTTTTTTCTATTTTTTTTGCTAATTAGTGATTAATTTAGGGTTTTTTTGCATTTTTTGTAGTTTTGTTCAATTTTTTCATTTCAATCTAAATCTACAAAAAAATTGAAACCCTGGTTAGTGGAAAACAAAAAAAAACATCAAACAAAATAATTAAACCTTCATTATTGGAAAAATATATAAAATTGAACCTAATATCCTAAACAAACATAAAATTGAACCTTCATTACCTCCTTTCTACATTTATTTAAACCATTGTACATTCTTGTCTATTTTTCCTTCTTCTTTATCACTTATTCGTGTTTCTTAAATTCTTGCTTTGTTGCTTATTCTTAAGTTAGTAATTCTTTGCTAAACAATTTATTTTTTAATTTTTAATTCTTTTGACTCTCCTCAACTCTCAAAATAGAAGGGACACTTGTTGGAAGTATTGTGCTCTAAATTGCCAATACTTAGTGAATTTGAATCCATAGTTAGTATTGGCCAAACAAAACTTGTCCTAGAAGGCATAGAGAAATGGGTGAAGTTAATGGATAATAATCGATGGGCTATGCAGGAGGCTATCATACAATATGATAGCCTCCTGCATAGCCCATTGATTATTACCCATTAACTTTTCCCATTTCTCTATGGCTGTTGGGACAAGTTTTGTTTAACCATTACTGACATGTATCCAGATTCATTGAGTATTGGCAATTTGGAGCTTAACACTTCCACCTTTGTTGAATCAATTCGGAGCTTAACACTTTCATATTGCAGCAAGGTAAAAATTTAATGTATTTTTAAATGAGATTTCTCATCACTTTAACAATTATTTGTTTTTCATTTACATGCCTTAGACATAAATGAGCTTTACACATTTTTTATTTGTATTCAATTAATTCATTTGTATTGAATGGTTTAAGGGGATTTTTAAACATGTATCTTACATTTTGATATTACAAATTTAATGCAGGTTCACTTATATCTAAATCATAGATCCACACCTTCCAGCTCCACCCACTCCACCTCGTAACCCCCCACCTCCACCACCTGCATATGATGGTGCTCACTTTCGAGAACAAATCGATGTGAATTGTGTTAGAACCATTCAGGATCAAGTTAACGTTGTTCAGAATGAAGAATGTGTTCACCCATATTTGAGGTGTTTTGCATCAACTATGCAAAATGTTGTTGATCTTGTTAGGTCCATGGAAGTGGACTTAGACGAGCATTAATGATGGCTAGAGGAGAGGAGACAATCCCGTTCTAAAAAGGAAAACACAAAGAAACGAAGAGATGCAAAAAAGAGTTGCAAAACTTTATTAAGACAATGATGTTATTTTTATAAAAAAAATTGACCTTGGGGTGATCCCACAATAGTGGTTTACAATTTTTGGCCAAACTGGACACTAAAATATTTTTTTCTAACTAAATCTTCACTTTCAGGCACCTATAGCGATAAACCGTGAGGAATTTGAAGATGATGCGAACTAATGACTTGTGAAATTTTGTCTGTAGATTCTAAATATATTTTTTTCAAAAAAAAATTGAATCAGATTACACTTCTTTTTCCATCTCCTTCGAAAACTAGTTTTTTTCAGCAAACAACATTTTTAAGGAGTGATGCTCACTGTATACAACATAAATTTTTTTCCATGAAGGATAAAATTCTAATTCTTTCAAATTTAGATTTGTAACTCTGATATCTAGTGCTTCCAATTGGTCTCATAGTTTTTTATTGGATATTTTTTCCTTAATCAAGTTTCGAATTCAAACCAATTACAATTCAGACATAGGCAGACCGTATACAACGTAACTGTTTTTGTATGTATTGAAATTCATTTTTTTGTTGGATCGAGGACTTCAATATCTGGTGCACTTATATTTTTAATTTTTTTTGGATAATTTGCTATTTTTCCACATGTGCAGAACAAAGAGCTTGATTTTCAGTGAAAAACCTACGTTTAATAAAACTAAAAAAACAAATATATAATAAAACCAAAACATATTAAAATTATATTTGTTGGATAGCTCGTTCTGAGAACTACCATAATCCAGTTGGGTTTGTGAAGTCTCTTCCATTTTCATCCTCAACCTGAGCTTTGAAGCACAAAATTCTAGACTTTTTTGGTGCTTGAGGGGAAGAAGGAGGGAAAAGGGGGGTTTGAGCGAATCGCCAGGGGTTCGCTCGAACCAGGGTTCATTTGAACCCCCCTTTCAAACATGTGTTCTTTTTTTTTTGGTGGGAATGGTGGGACCTTGTATTTAACTGGTTCACTTGAACTAGGGTTCATTTGAACCCTTTTTTGGTTCGCTCGAACCTATGGGTTCATTCGAACCTCAAAAACCATTTTTTTTTGCATGGGGTCGTTTTTTGCAAGTTTTCCTTCCTCACTCGAATTGTAAACCACTTTTGTGGGTTTACCCCTTGGATGGATATTTTATAAAGAATTTTGTTGGATGGATATTTTATAAAGAATTTGGTTGGATGAATATTTTTAGTGTTGAATTTATGAATATAATAGTATAATGATGAGACAAAAATTTAGTAATAAATATTAAATTATCTATTAATTCAGTGTTTGTTCATATATAGTGTGCATACATAGTTTTTATTCATGCATCATGGTTGAGTGGTGTCATATTTGTTGATCATGATTATTGTATAGATTTCACACAAACAATCTAATGAAAATGTATCTTGTTGTCTTGTAAGGATTTTGTTTGAAGGTTGCATCAACCCCCTATGGTGTACATAATGTTCTTGTTTATGTATCATGGTTGAAAGATAATGATTCTTATTCATGATGATTTTATACCTTTAACATGAAGGATCTAATGACATGTTATTAAGCTTGAAGATTTTAATGGCATGAATGTTGAATTGAGTTTTAATAGTTTTGTTTGATGGTTGCATCACTTCTTATTCTAGAGGGTCCCAACACGGGAAAACACTCTTCCTCTCAACTCTCTCTCCATCTCTCAGGTCTCTCCCTCTTTCCCTCTCTCTCACTATCTCTCCCTCCCTCTCTCTATCTCAACTCTCTCTCTCTCCCTCTCACTCTTAGTGCTCTCTCTCTCTCAAGTCTCTCAAAGCTTCCTCTCTCCCTCTCAAGTCTCTCTCTCTCCCTCCCTCTCAGGTCTCTCACAAGACTCTCTCTCATATAATAATATAATATATAATATAAATATAATAATATATAATATGATAATATAATAAATTTACATAATATATAATATAATAATGTATAATATAACATATAATATAATACATAATCTATAATATATTATATAATAATACATAATATATAATATAATAAATATTATTTAACGAATATTTGTTTCTAAATGGATATCCATTTTAAAACAGATATTCATTTTTCCTGACAAAACCAGTAGGCTTGAGATTTGGTTCGGGATTGTCTAACCTAGAAAGTCAACCCAAAAATGTGTTTAGAAAATTTGTTTAGTTTTTCAAAGTTTGCCTTTGTGGCTGACAACTTTTTTTTATCCGAATTTCATGAAATGAAAAGGGTTTATAGAAAAAATTGCCAGCTTTCCACCAATATAAGTTATGCCTTATTTTGAATTTAATAAATAATTATTATTGATTTTCTACATACATTATGACTAAAGTCTTGATTGATAGGTTGATTGAAAAACTTCTATAACTTTCAAACTACTTAAAAAAAATCGAACCTACAAGATGCGTCACATTCTATGCTTCACATACTATAGGATAAAAGAAAAATGAGTTTCATTAATTTTTGACCTAGTTATGGTGGTCAAACACAGACATTTTAATAATTCTGAAAAGTTCTAATAAAAAAATCATAACTAATTATTTACATAGAAAAAAATTACAAAAAAAAAATATGGGACATCTGGGCATGTGTCCTCTACTTATATTGAAAGATTCAGAAACAAAAATTATTTTTTTCTTGTACTTAAGGTGGTCAAGCATACACCTGCTTCTTACCTTTTTCCTGAAAATTTAGTACCACTGCATTGAAATTTCAAATTTTCGCAAAATAGATTTACTTTTTTTCCAAAAAAAGACTAGTAGCCTAGAAACTACATTCAATTCGCTACAACTTTTGTTACATAGTTTTCCAATTATGTTAATAACCTATTCAAATTTTTATTTCAAGTTGCCTAACTCTGATTTTCTAAATTTTCATCGCCACTTAAAGGCCTAGTTTGGACCCCCATGATCCTGCATTGACCCACAAGCTTTCATGATCAACGGTAATGAAACTCACCTATACGAAACTCGACAAGCATTCCCTAATGGTGAAATATATTGAAGGTCCAACAATGCAATATGCATCCATGATTATTGGCTATAAGATCTATTATACAAACAAAGAGAACTTTGTTTCAACCACCACCATTCATACAACTTACCAAATGGTATTTAGAAAGGTGAAGACATAGACTTATGTGAACTCCTGAGATAACAGCTAATGGAGAATTTGTAGAAAATAAAAGAGTCCAAATATCCATTCCGGTATGGAACTCTTATCATTTATTTGATGTTTTACTTTCTTAGAGAAATTATCGGTGCAAAGAATGTTGTTTGGTTGGATAATGTACCTATTTCTAGACAAATTAGATATCATTTTAGAAGTTTTCTATATTTTGAATCCTGGAAACAAGCCTTGTGGGAATATTTCAAGTCTTTTCAAGAAAAGATGTATATCAGAAAGAGGATTCCATCAAGTGTGGTAGATAAATACAAGGACATTATATTCATGGTTAGTAGAGATTACTACTATATGGAAGTAGTGAAACCCAGAATAGTCTGGATTCTAGAAATGGGATATGAAGTGGTAGAGGATGTAGCCACCAGACTTGCAAACCTTATGTTGAGAAAACTTGGAGATCCTACAATGGATAGGTTTGGAACCTGTGAAGAGAAATCCAGTGAAGTGCATTTACAACACAAGGAAAAGGAGATAAAGAAAAATGTTGAAAAGATGAAGGCACAATTGGAGGATATTATTAGTTCACCAAAGAAATCCAAAATTGTACTTGCTCCTTTGCAGGCTAATCCAAGCACAAGAAGGTCAATTAGAACCTCGGCCTCCTCTAAGCCCTTAGTTTTGAAGTCCTTTGAAACTATGCCTACAATAAATACAAAGAATGAAACTGCATACAGTGTCCCTAAGTAGCAAGAGGCTCCTAAAAGGAGAAGAAAGGGAAAGGCCACAAGGGATAAATATAGTCGTTGGGAGGAAGAAGAGGATATAGAAGAAGGAAAACCACGGCTAATCTGGAAAAAGAAGATGTCTCAAGCCTCCATGGAAGAGACAAGTACAAAAAGAGAAAATATTGATGTGATTGATACAAAAAGTGTGGAAGAAGATACAAGTACAAATAATGTCCCTTTCATTGCAGAGAATGTTGTTGGTGAAGCAAATAATGATGATGTACATGTTGCCCTAGAGAAGGAAGAAGCTCAAACAAAACAAGATTTTCCCACTCTAAACATTGAAAAAGATGCAAATTAGAAGGAAGAAGATAAACATGAAAACCTGAAGAAGTCTAAGGGACAAAAGGATGAAAACTTTCCTCCTTTGGGGTGGGTGCATGGAAATGGGTAGCAATTCCGTGGACACCCTCAAAAAAAAACTTTGAAAACCATAACGCGAGCGCATTATAATGCGCTCACGTTATGTCTCCGTTAAGCCTAGGCTAGGTCTCGGCAGCTACAAACAAATAACGCGAGTGCGTTATAACACGCTCATGTTATTGACTGTTAAAAGCAAAAAAACAAATGCAAATCTCTCATTTGCATTTTGACTGGTTTTTTTGTTGCACCCGTGGCCAAAAACCCCACAATATCGTGCTCACATTTTAGGAGGAGAATTTCTTCACCAACAATCCCTATTTCTTCACAATGATGGCGCCACGATGACGAGGAGCTGTGAGAGGTAAGGATTCTATGGTTTTTGTTTTGAATTTGTTAGTTTTAGGTTGAATTTGATATCTATTTGTTTGAATTTTTAGGAGATGCAAATCAACCTGCAAACCCTAAAAATCCTCAACAGGAAGACCAACCAAATCCTCAAGATCAAAATCAACCACAACATCAACCTCCTCCACCAATTACTCAACCCCCTGCTAGCACTCAACAAAATTTAATGAGTGAAATTGAGAACAACAAAAAAAAAATTGAGGATTTGATCAATAGGTTGAGTGATCCAAATGGTTCAACCACAGAAAGAATGACCCTAGCAAATTCATTGAAAGATATGTTAAAAAATGTAGATTCAATTAGCAAACAAATAACTGGATGGGAAGATAGGAGGCAAGCGGCTAGGGAGTATTATGCAAATAAAATATCATATAAGGATGTGAAAGATTTAAAAATTACAAAAGGTGATTTGTGCTCATTATTCACCGAGCCACGCACAAATCAAAATCTTACCCTCAATGCAAAGAGGTTTCCTATCCATTGGTGCCACCACCAACAGATTAGGGACCGGTTTTATGATAGGTGGTACATGGTCTTCGATTACCCACCGTGCAACAATTGCGAGGTCCCGCAATATTTCCTTAGGAAACTATACAGCGAGTTTATATTGAACAAAATCCCAGATTATTTTGATATGAGGGATTTCCAGGGGAGAGGTGGGGGGTCAGCTCAGGATAGACCTGGTGCATAGCCAGATCCTACATGGCAAGGTAGACAAGCTCTCAATAGGCCACCTCATGAGCACATTGTTATGCCTTCCATCGTGAAGGAAAATACTGACATAGAGACATTGTAGGCAATCAACACTTTGACCCAGAGTTTAATCCATCATACTAGCCCTATTCTACAACGCCATCCAGGGGAGTCTTCGAGTGCTGGCCTTCGAACACATGTGTGTCAATCTTGCGGGGCTACTTGTTCACATGACCCCACTGACCCTCAAGAGACTGGTACACAAGATCCGTTTGCAGCTATGGAGATGGAGAGGGTAGCTGACATTTTGCATGAGGCATATGACATTAATAGTCAGGTAAAAGTTAGTGCATGTGTTCATTGAATTTAATTTATTAAATATTTTGATTTTGAAATGCAAGATTAACTAAATTTTTTTTATGATTTTAATAAAATTGCAAGGTCACAGTGTTGAGACTAGATACACCAGCCCCCCACCAACGTATTTTTGCAGTACACCTATCGCTAGGGTATGTAACTAGTAAACAATTATAAGTTTATTGCATATTAATGGCATTGTTTTACGAATGGTAATTTAATATGCAATTTTGGATGTTGAAAAGACTAATATTGGAGGTTTTGATGGAACACTTCCCAGCGGCAGTGGATTTACTCAAACCTTCACGCAAGTAATAGAATAAAGAGTTTAACTAATGAATCAAGTACTTAATAGATTTATGTAGTTTATACATGCACATCGTTGATTACGTTGAATAATTTATTGTTTTATTTTCAGTTGTTGCGAGATGATACACCTCCGAATGTGATGAGGGCAATGGATATTAGTGTGACATTTGCTATACAATCCTCGATGGCTCTGACAAAAGAGGTATGAGGCAAATTAGTAAATTTTAATTTACATTTGTTGTTATAGATGTTAGTTAGTGAGAAATCAAACCATTATTGATTCATGTAGTTTTTTTCTATTTGTATGGTTTATACAGGGCTTGAGCACGCCTGAGCATGGGCGTGAGGATATTTCCCTCATGGAGAGAGATCGTGAGATGGTTGTAAGTGACTATTTTGTCAAATATATCATTTTTTATAATGTAATTTCTATATATTCATGTTTTTACTTCTTATTGTAACAGTTAAAACTTCACCATGAACTAAACCCTAGGAGGCGTAGCAGGAGCACTCCATGAGCGTAGCAAAAATGAGTGACAGACCTATCGCCATCCGATCGAAAAGGAAAGGGAAAGATTTTATTTCCAGGACATGGAGAGTAATGACTTTTGATTCTAGAGTCCTTTGTTGTATGCCTACATGGCAGTTTTGTACATATTTGACATTGTATGCCTAGATAGCATTATCGTAAGCCTATATGGCTATTTTGTACATATATTTCATACTTATATCGACATATATTGATGTATGCCTACATGGCTATTTGGTTAATAGAAATATCTTTTATTGATGCCTGTCCATATTTGCATTCTAAATTGATGGTTCAATAGATATGAGTTACGTGTATTCAAGTGTATACTTTACAACTTACGTGTATACTTTGTGACTTATGTGCATTCGAGTGTATACTTTGTTTTAATTTGTGTATACTATGTATTCATGTGTATACTTTTTGAGGCTTACGTGTTTTTGAGTACTTGTACTTCCCTTATTGACATGTACATGTTTGACTTATTCACGTGTATAATTATTAATTGATTAGCCCTAGCATTGATCTATGCCATCCTCAATGCATGATCCTTGAGATGGAGTAAGAACACCCTCAAGGTCAAAAGGAGTTTCACATGCATTCTTCATAGGCTCATTTTGGTAGTGAAACCAAAAACCTCTTTCATCATTGAAACGGTTTTTTTTTTCCTTTATAGTAGGTTTGAAGCCATTATCATTCTCCATTAGTTCTTCATGTATCCACTCCCTATTAATGGTTGTCTCATGACCTTCATGAAACCAAGCACTCATCTCATTTGTGATAGAAGAAATGTATGAAGATTTATCTTCCTCATGAACCATTCATTATCATGAGAGATGGGTTCTTGTGAACCACTACTGAAGAATCATGGGTCAATGAGTTTGACTTGTAAAACTACACGATTGAATCCTGATAGCAATATCACAATATTTATATATCTAAATGTGTTATTTCCTTCAGCTAAAATTTGTGCTTATACTTTTTTTATTGATGTATGTTTGTGTATGGGATCATAGTAATTTCTATTTGATGATGCTATTGTGTCTTTAAGGTTTATTTATTAAAGGGTGCATGAAACAAGTTTTAAATCCTTAAAAATCTTTGAATTTCTTAGGTTTTTTTATTTGTCGAGTTTGGGCTCTGAACCTGAGTCCAAGTCAAAAAATGGCTTGTCAAGTCCGAGGCGAGTCCTAGTCTTGTAACACTGGTGTGAAAACTGATGGTTGATTCCACAAAAAGGATATAAAAGTCATGGCAAATCCTAACCTAGGAATTGGACATTCCAGTAGGTGACTAGCATCTTCTTATGGTCGTTCATTTACATTGTCAAACCAGGGAACGTATACTTGAAATGGAGCGGCACTGTATGTGCACTAAGAACCAGTTTCAACTATAATTTACTAGAAATAAATGCTTGGAAGGAATTCTACTTATGCTGTAGGAACGTAATGTACATTCTTCTTAACTTAAGCATAACTTAATCAAAGCAAAAATCATGACAACTATTACTAAGGAACAAACTATGAATTGGTCTTATGCTGCAGGAACAATATAAGACCAAGTTTGCGCTGAAACCTTCAAGAATGAAATTCTAACTTATAATCAACAGGAAATAAACAACCAACTACAGATACTCACTAAGTGGGCCCCCTTAGAAAGCATCAACCAGTTTATGCAAGAATTAAACTCAAAACTTCATCAGCTTTTATTCATAAACTTGGAATCATATACATTGATCATTCTGCTTGTAAGAAAACTAACACAAAACTCTATTTCTCATTATAATACTAATCTTAATACACTCTGTTCTATTTTTTTTTACTCACATAGGAGGAACACTTATTTATAGAAAAACAACTAACTACCTAACTCTAACAGAGAAAGACGTGGACATAAATGCCTCCTGACACCGAGGAATAGACTTCTCATAAATGAAAGCATATTTGTTCAACCGATTCAGAGAGAATCTAGCATTCCACTCTTCCTAGATTAATGATCATTTAGATGTCCTCCCAACGACCCGACCAGAGAGTCTTTGCTACAACAACTTCCTTGATGTCATGCTGGAAATGGACTTTATTGCAGGGCTGAGATCTGCTGCGCTTTGACTCATTCATGCCTCTTTCAACAACGTGCGATACACATGGCGAAAAAAGTGAAAGAAAGCACGCACACAATAACACAATACACATTCATTAATCACACATTAAATCCATTTCATTATCGAAAAACCACATGCATTATATCAATCATTCGGGAGGTCAAACAGGGCAATAAATACAAACACACAGAGATGTTAAGCTGCAGGAATATAGGAATGTGTTGCTACATGATACTAACCGATTTTAGATAAAAAGTCTTTAATCAAAGAGTTAAAACAACCATTAGCAAAAGAGTAAGGGTATTAAAAATACATCATAATATTCAAATTATGAGCATATTTCGAGCTCATCAAAAACATCGAGGAATAATGTATATGTCGATGAAGAGAGAACCCATCCTTGTTTCCAAACAAACCATGGTATAGATATGGTTGGTCGAGATAAAACATCACTCTTCTAGATAGTTCGAACCATAATCTTTCATGGCTACAAACACACCTTCATTATGTGTGTTCTTGATCCTACTGAAGAAATGGTGGAACATGTTGTAGATCAAATATTGCATTCCTAAGTCCACAAGAAGGTTACTTGTCCTGATTTCCGCAAATGTCTTTAAGATGTTCATCCTTCTTGAGTAATGTGAACTATTGATGTCATCTAGATCTTTGAAACTATTTGCAATCATGTGCAATACTGTAGAAGGTAGAACTATATCTAATACTACAAATGACTGCTTAATGGAATCCTGATAGCAATATCACAATTTGACACATTGTAGAAAATACATCCTACTTATCAATTGATGAGCTAAAGGGGATCTATAATGAATGTATCATAAGGCACAACACTTGCTGAAGGTTTTGCAAATGGGGTTGCAAGCTAAGTGGGCTTAACCTTGGGGAAATAACTTCGTGGTTAAGTGCTTGAGCTGGAGTATACTGGAATGGGTGACCTCCTGGGAAGGCCTAGTGCCTCACCTCTGTGAGCATCACCTAGATGCAATGAGTGCTAATTGGGCCATTCAATATCATTTCAAATTTGTTGCTTTAAGCAACTTACAAATTTGCAACTTTAGACTCCTCCAACCTAAGGGATCAATCCAGTGGAACATAGCTCGGATCAATTCCACATGTTTCGGTGCAAAAGAGGACCATGTCTAGCATAAACATACCTATTTGGACGTGTTGGAATAGTCCACTTGGTCACACAAGTTGCAGAATGAAAGTTGCACCACTTTGCAACTTTGCATTGATTGCATTTGATGCTTTTTCCATCAAATGAAAATCTGCCACCACTGGAAAACCACTCCGAGATAGCCAAAACCGAGAGAGGTTTTTGTAGATAGGCTCAACGTGATCCTATAGGATCAGGCGATAATTTTCTAAGCGTCACGGTATCCAGGGATAACTTTAAGAAACCCCCCCCTCGGCGCAGGTGTAAAATCCTGGCGAATCCTGTATACTTCTCGATGAAAAATATTAATTTTATTGGCAATTTTTTTTGTTTTTCAAGAAAAAAAATCCCCATTCGCGAATCTTTCATAATCCCTAGAAGTCTATGGAAAATCGTGGCGAATTGCAATTTTTAAAAATTGAATAAAATATTTTTCATTGGCGAATAAACCCGTTTTTCAAACCAGAATTTTTTTTCCATTGGCGATTAAAACCTTTTTTCAAAGAAAAAAGTATATTTTCATTGGCGAATTAAAATGAATCTCAAAATAATAAAAAAATCCAGTGGTGAAATAAAAATCATATGGGTCGTTCGATGGACGACATCACGACTGTAGTTGCATTCCGAAAGTAAATCTCTAAAGCACTAGACTTGCAATTTGAAACCTCTAGAATATCACTAGAACCGTTAGATTTCTAGAAATCAATGGTTGAGATTTTATTACTGTACAAATGGTTATAAAGTTCTGTTTCTCATTGATTGGGTGACCTCGGCAGGATGCACAACTTTCAAAGTGACAACTCATTTAATGAATTGTACAATGCCATTAAGGGATGTCTTCTCAAACACCAACTAGATAGATTTAATGTAATCTTTTAAATCCTCTGAAAGGATAGATCTTAAATAAGGTATTAAGGAGTTTGGAGAAACGGATTTAGTAGTAGATTGTCACTTCCTCCTGGTAAAGTTAAGTGAGTCTGCATACGAGGAAAGGTGGTAGCATTTTGAACTCCATACTTAGAGTTTCCTCAAAATGGTACTTCCAGCCGATATTAGGGTATGGGAAGATGAAATTGTGGCCTTCATGCAACCAAATTTGAATTGGCCTGAAGAAGAGCAACTCGACATCATTTCCCAGCTACGTTCAGTGGCGTGGAAAGAGAAAACCAACTATGTCGAGTACAACAGGGTAATTTTTGTTTTAGAAATAGAAGAAGAATGCGCTGAATTTCATAATTTTGTTATGGAAATGTAGTTAGAACTGTATAGAGTCCTGGAACCTCCAACAATTTAACAACATACACGAATCCTTTAGTGAATTGTGAATTTGTGTCACATAATGATAAGGGGGCGTAGTTTCAGCTTTTGAGCGCTTTTTGAATTTTGATTGTACAGTGTGTGGGGTGGTAGGTCTATGAAACCACATTTTTGGCATTAGAGAGATAAAATAATATATTTCTAAATCTTTGTATTTATCAATGCTTCCTTTTAATTATGAATGAATTGTGTTTCTTCATGATAATTGTTCAATGTTTATCTATTAGTGTTAGTTCAAATTCAGAATGCTTATTTTTTCATCTCTGAGACTTTGTGTTTAGATTAATTCATCGCTCATTCACTCTTTTCAATGCCTCAAATCTCGATGTTGTACATTTCATTTCATTTAAATTCTCAATATTTTTGAAGAAAGTGTGGTTGGCAGTGGCAGTGGCGGCAATTAATGCCATATGTGATATGAACATCCGAAGCAATTTCTTGGACAACTCATAGCTGTAATGAAACAAGATTTGTAATGATTTCATATCGTTTGAATGAGTGATTTTGATAGCTTGTCAGCTTGAGGTAGAGTTCAAGTTGGCATGTAGCAAGACGCCAATCAAATTAGAAATTTTAATTATACAGGCTGGTAGCGGCACTGGTGGCCCATAAATAGGGATAGTGATTAAGTGATTAGTAGATAGTGCCACAAGGGTTTTTATTTTCTAGGGTTAATAAGGATTCACGAAGAAGATGATGCAGTATTGGGGATACTGTAAATTCTCCTACCTACAATTATGTAGTTATAGAGTAATCAGTAAAAGACAAATTTCCTTCAAGTTCAAAATGGGTGGAATTGGAAAGAAGTTGATTTGGTTAACCTGAATTTTCAGATGGGTTTTGAACCAGGATGAGGAGCTCTGATGGAGATAAGTGCTATCCGAATGCATAGAGGCTATAGGTAAAACATGGGAGTAGATTTGTTTCTCCTTCTGTATTCTAACAGCTCCCATTTCCCCAGCATGGTTAGCCAAGCAAGCCCCATGCATTTATTTTCAAAGAGACATTTGTTTTTCATCTTCTGTATGACTCCGGTTCTCGAAGGGGATAAGTACATTTTGTATCTTCACGGCTCCCATTTCCCCAGGAGTGATTGGAACCCCCTTTTCCCAGCATGGTTGGCAAATCCACCAGTAGAAGCTTGGAATCATGAATTTATTTTCAGAGTCACATTTATTTTTAGAGATAGATGTGTATTAGGTTTTTAGCAACAAAGCTTGGAAATTGGAATCAATTTGTAATCCAATATAACGAGCAACAACTTGGAATAAATTATTAAATTTTGTCTATGTAAAGTACTAAAGTGACACACTGACATATGTTATTTATACAAAATAGGAGTTACAGTGCTACTCGCCTGTAAAAAGATATGTAATAATGTGACATTGAAATTCAGTTGCAATAAAATAAATGGTTGTGTTGTGCTATTCTTGAATCTTGAATCCTTGAATCTTCGTTATTCATTTACGTTTAAGAGTAAAGAGTTGTTTTCTGAGTTCGGAACTTCAGTGTCACTGTCTATTAATAATTTAATATATTCAAATCAATTTTTTTTCTTTTGAGAAATTAAGTAATATACTCTATGCAATATGCACTTGAGAATTCATGGTTATATCGGGCCATCGGGGGAATGCAATCATTTGTTCCACCGATGTTTATGTGTTACAACGATGTGCTTACTTTTGTTGATTCTATCGTTATATCAGGGACTGGGAGCACACCTTATGAGTTATGAGTCTTCGCCTTCAGGCCATCGACGAGGCTGTGATGGGGGTTCCACCGATAAAGCATTGTTAGGCCGATGCCTATGGTATTGACTTTAAAACACATTTGTCATGTTAATTTTTTTAAGTTAATATCATAAATTAGTAAATTACTCAAGTTTCAAGATCAACCGTTGGATGAACATTTGATGTATGGTTGTAGTTACATTCTGTAATGAAATGAACAAAGCGATGGGCGTCCCAACTTAAACCTCCAGAATCACCCTATAACCATTAGATTTAGAAAGATCAACGGTTAAGATTAAGAATTTCCAACTTGTAGAGTCTAGAGCTAAGACATGTCATTCACTTTAATGTTCCAATTTCAAGAAACAAAGCATTTAAAGCACTTTGTAGTTTGTATTGCTAAGTGTCAACTGTCAAGTGATTAGTGTTTATTTTTAAACTTCAAAGTTAATATTATGAGTTATGAGTCTTCACCTTCAGGCCATCAGCGAGGCTGTGATGGGGGTTCCACCGATAAAGCATTGTTAGGCTGATGCCTATGGTATTGACTTTAAAACACATGTGTCATGTTAATTTTTTTAAGTTAATATCATAAATTAGTAAATTACTAAAGTTTCAAGTTCAACCGTTGGATGAACATTTGATGTATGGTTGTAGTTACATTCCGTAATGAAATGAACAGAGCGATGGGCTTCCCAACTTAAACCTCCGGAATTACCCTATATCCGTTAGATTTAGAAAGATCAACGGTTAAGATTATGACAATAGCAAACAATCGATATGAAAATTTTATGACGGTTTGGTCATTTAAATGCCTATTAAAAAAATTGTTTAATTTACAAATTTTTATATAAAATCTTTTATAAATGGATTATCTTGAAATATTAGAAAACAATGATAATTATTAGTGATAAATATAAAAATCTACTGTTATAATTAACAATTAACAAAAGTTTCTAAAATCGTATTAAAAATCCATGCCAATTACAAACCTGGTTTAAGTGAGGCCACAAAAGTAGAATATGCTTCAACATATACTTCAGGAGCAACCATACTTGAAAAAATTGGTTATGAAGGTGGTCCTTTGGGGTCCAAAGGACAAGGTGGAGGCCCTTGAACAATACAAAGTGTTGAGCATAGAAAAACAGTTGATAAATCTGGCCTTGGGATTGGAGGTGAAAAAGTAGACCAAGGGGATACAAGACAAAATCAATTTGTTAGAGCTTCTAGTCCTCATCCTCATGGTCAGATACAATCACAACTAGGACATGCCCTTGGTGGACAACTTAGTGCAACTGGGAGTGCCATTGGTGGCAATGGTATGGGTAGTAGTACTAGTAGTGGTCAACATGTGGAACAACGACAAATTACACACAATACTAAGAGGAAAACAAAAAAAGATACCACAGAAACACCAGGTGATCAAGGCAATCAAAAGAGGCAAAGGATTTTGACAGGTCAAAGTCACACTATCAATGGATCCACCAGTACCACAAAGGAGTTATTTCCAGAAACTCCCACAAATCAAGTTAGTGTGGGTGTGACATCATTAGCAACTGCAAGTACTCCTATTCCTTTGCCATTCAAGCATTCCATTGTTCCTGCCTCCCCAGGTTATGATTTCATTGAAGAGTTTAAAAAGAAATCAGACTTGAATAAAAAAGAAAAGAAGCAACTGATGGAGAGTGCGTCTTTTGTAACTTCAGAGACTGCAACAACCATGGTATTACCCACATTTGACACAAATAAAGAAATCATGGAGTACACAATTGTTGTTCCCACAGTTCAAAACAAACCAAAAAATCAGATGGATCGATCTGAATACCAGGTAACCAATTTTCAATTGGATTTTTCTGGCCTGAAAAATACTGACAAAATTAATGTATCAAAGAAGAACAATGAATTGGTGTACACATCATTGCTAAAGCAAGATAGAGAGAAGAAAAGGTTGCAGACCCAAATAGAAAAGTTATAGGCATACCTAGCAAGTGAGAAAGCAAAGAGGAAAGCAACAGATAATAAGACCAATGAATTAGAAAAAAGAATAATAAAATCTACCTCTGCATCAGCAAGCAATGAGGATAAATCAAATGAGAGAGAAGTGAATGACCTGAAACAAAGGCTAGATGAAAGCAACAAGAAATATGATGAGGAAAAATCCACTTCAGAAAAATTAAGACTAAACATTGCGAATGGAAATGCATAGTGGGAACAAAAATTGGAGAAATAGAGAAAAACAAATGAAATATTGGAGATAGAGCTGACGGAAGCAAAAGATGAAATTAAGTCTTCTCAAAATAAGTTATCTGCATTTTGTAGAGATATAGTGAGGCATATGAAACAAAAGATCTGGGATGAAATAATGCAGAGGTTTGATCATTTGTGTGACATGTTTCAATTGATTGATGCTACCAAACAACATTATAAGAAGCTTAGCAAATCTTTAGTGGACAACAAAAAGGTGCTGGAATTAGAGAAATCTACAAATGAAGTTCTACAAACAATCTACAAAGCCAATGACACTGATCTGAAATCAAAAGGGATTACTAATTATATTGAAACCTCAATGAAGTTGTCATCTATCATTGAAAAGTGTTTGAGAATATCTGGAACAAAGGAATATTTGCATTTGGTTGCAGACAAGATGAAGGTGGTGGATGAAAAGGTAAGGAACTTCACAGAGCTTGGTTTTCAAGAGCCTTTTGACACAAATGAGCGATTCATTGGAAAGGATGCTTTCAGAAAGAAGATGGAAGGTGCAAGGAAGATTGATTTGGACCAGTTTCCTCAGAACCAAGATGTGAACTATTTGGATTCCATCAGAACACTGATAACCTTGAATGCAAAATTGACTGAAGAATTCAAGACAGGTTCCATTTCCAATTACAATCAAGAAATGTTAAGAAAATTTCAAGTCAAACAACATCAATTAGAGCAAATGACAATTCCACCACCTGAAGAGTGGAAGTTGCTAGAAAAGTTCATACAGTCACTTGATTTATTATTTTCAATCTTTGATAATATGAGTTTCGAAGTTCCAACTCAGCTCTGTGCAGACTTGTCTTTGGGCATTGGCAAGATTTTGCATTGCCAATTCCAATATGTACTCCTTCATGTGAAACTCAATTAAAAAGCTCAAATTCAGACTTCAGTAATGTGATGATGTTCAATTATCTGGATTCTATATTATTTATTCTATCATTTGAACTAGTGATGAACTGTTAGCTCATTATATTTACTTCTTGGTAGAGCTTCCATTTCCAAGTTATGGATGTAGAACTATTAGCTCATTATATTTACTTCTTGGTAGAGCTTCCATTTCCAAGTTATGGATGTTGAACTGTTAGCTCATTATATTTACTTCTTGGTTGAGCTAAAGCTTATAAGTTATGGATGTTGAATTGTTAGCTTCTGTTATGTTTTGAATAAAAATCCTGATCAGTATCCACCAACTTACACCTCACCCACATCCCACATACTGCAAAAATACACTACATTTGATTTTATGATAAGCACAAATTGCAGGGATTTGTGTGACAAGATCCATTTTGTGGCCTACATTACTACTTGATCAATGATCATGTCCATAAATAAATCTAAAACCCCATGGTCACAACCCCTATTCCTGAAGAATTCAAATTCAATGTACTGACAAATTGAATAACATAAACAACCACTTTGGAGACAGCCAAATAAGTTAATAACTTATAAGCATATGAATCCACAACAGTTGAACACTCGAAAGCAAATCAGTAAATATGTGTAACCTTCTCCATTGTATTGATCTTCAAAGTTCAAATGATATGCATTATAAAAATAGTTTATGATATGAGATGGATGGGCGAATTGGTGTAATCTATTATCTATCTTCTTACTATTTTCTACTCTAAAGTCTAATTAAAAATGATGTGATGATCCATTGATCTCCTATTGGGGTCTTCATCTCTCTTATATCTGAGAGGCAACAAGCTACAAACCCCTTGCAAAAAGTCATGACGTTTTGACAACTAAACATAACTCAAATTATAAATAAAACAATGCCGCAGGTGAATGCACCGATCCGATAATCTCCAAGCAAAATCCCATGACCACTGACCACCTAAGATCTGTTCAAGGCTTCTACTCCATGATAGGGTGCTCATCATGTTGTCAGCTGGCATTCTTCCTCTGAATCTGATGGTTGTCCCGTTGGATCTGATTCTGACAAATCTATAGTTTAGCTAATAAACATATTGACTGTAGAGAGGTGATGGATGTACTCCTGTTCAGCATAGGTGTCCACGTTAGAGATCGCCTCTTTCATATCATATTCCAAATACATTAATTTTTTGAGTTGCTTATGACTGTTTTGTAAATCCATATCCTCGTCATTTATTTCTTGCAACGCAGCAGTCAAAAGCCCATCAAGCTCTTCCTTCCAATCATCATATTCTCGCGGGTTTCTAATGCCAAAATGAAGTGTTGGGAGTGGGACTGAATCAAAGCAGTTGAAATCTTCCCTAAGCCTGTTATGATATCCGTATGTGATTCTACCAACTTGTTATATGTCAGCAATATTTGTCCTTTCATGACATTCTTATCTACGAGCTCCTTTTTTTTCTCCATCATTCTAGGCTGCAATCGTTCATTCTCCACCAATGCAATGCGTGTCTGATTGAATACTTCCCAATATTCAATAACACATTTCATCATTTTATTGAACCTTTCTTTTATCATTTCAGATACAGTGTTATATTTGATGGTTTTCACTTCTTTATCCAATTCTTTGCATTTCCCCTAGGATTTTAGATGGCAATTCTTCCAGTAGGCTGCATCAGCCAATGCATCAAGCACTCTCTTATCTTTGTCAAGCCACGGGGAGTACAACTCTGATGTGGAGGAGGAAGATGTTTTCTCTCTCTGATTTGCTAGCTCCTTCTTCAGTTTGTCATTTTCCTTAATTAGTTTATCGATCTATGCTTTGGTAAATTTTGCCACATTTATGATCAATTCTGCTGTCTCCATAGGGTTGGTATCCACTACTCATTGAACCAAGAAATGACCAAACACTTGGTTTGGATTACTAATTATAGCAGGTCTTTTATCATGGGGATATAGTGACCAAATAAGCAAGGTGGCTTTGTCTGGGTTTTACCCAAATCCTAAATACATTTTGTCACTTGCTTCTTCTGTTAAGTTCATTGTCGTATCCCCTCTTTTTCTGAAGCTATCAAATACAATTGAAGAGCTAATATCCCACCCTGGTAGGAGCAACACTCCAGCTTCTTGAAGCAATTCCCTACCTCTTTCAGGAGTGATGGACTCCATTTCCTTTTCTACCTCCCTTTTCAATTCCTCTAGAGTGGTTGCCTCATGTTTAGGAGTGATATCCTGTATCTATTGTCTCATTTTTCTACCTTTATATTCATAAACAAATGATTTAAATTCAGAAGATTTAACAAAATCACGATCAGAAATAAAATGTTTTCCAACCATGACCCTCACATCATCAGATAGTTCATTTGATGCCTGAAATCTTACAATATTATGCTCTTGAGGGGGATCGTATTGTGCAATCACAGGAGCACTGATTTGTTTGACCTGCTCACCCTCTTCATCACTCTGCTCTTCTTCACTTATATCAGTATCTACAGAAAAACATACCTCAGGAGTAGGCTGTGATGGTATGTAATCCAAGGGCTTTATGTCTTCAGTTTGTACTCCTAAATAGGTTGCATGAGGTGCATCAAAAACAACTAGGGGAACATCCTTTACTAGTTCATTGACATGAGCGATGAGTTGCTCAATTCTTGTTAAAGGATCCTATATCTCACCAAATGCCTTTGAATAAGATGGGACATTTTTCCTCTTCCATTCCTCTGCAAGCATAATCTTGTTATAGGTGGCCATTCTTTCCTTGGTGGAAGCCTCATCATGGTTTCTTATGACATCTTCGATTGAGAACAAATGTTCATAACCTGATAACCCCTACGATAATCTCGCCTTCTAAATAAACCCTTCTGCATCAAATTTTTTCCTTACATCACCTAGAGGTAGGTTGTACTGTGCTAATTTACCATCAATTTCTCCATATCCTTCATTGGCAACCACTGTAAAGTCTCCAAAACACAAGGTGTTGGGCATAATTGATTGTTTGCTATGTCCTTTGAGGTGTTTGGAATCAAATTTTGCTAATTGCCTCACAATTTCTAAAAAAGCAATTCGGTCAGGAACTACTCATGGCATCAAGTGTGGAGCCCCTTCGAACCCATAAACCCTTATCACTGTACAATCAGGGAAAGCATACCAGTCTCCCCAGTTATGATTCACTTTATTTCTCCGGTCATTTTCCTTTGGTCTTACAAATCTTTGTACTTCTGGGGATAGGTTATAGTTGCACGAATACCCCAGCAACTTCATCAATGGTTTTACAAAAAATTCTTCAAAATAAAGGTAATGAGACCTACCAAATCGGCTGTCCCACAATGAAGTCCACATTTGTACAGGTTTAAAATCTCCATTTTCATCTGTATCTTTTATCCTTAATTCTTCACTCCAGACTCCTCTGACTTGTCCCTCGTACAATAGAAAATGCATAAGCAAAGAATAGTGTTCAAAATTAATATTATCACTATTATTTTTAATCTTTTCGAGCCCTCGATGTAGGGCGTTGGCCAAGCAACTAGCATAATCAAATGGCCTGGCATCCTTGCTCTGTATGTTTGTAGCTAAGACCATTGGGGCAATCGACATGAGAGGCGGAACCTCTACTCCAAAAACCTGACCAACTGAATAATAGGTGTATCAGAAATACTCTTCGAACAAATCTTCATGGAAAGGAGGGTTTTCACTGCTAGAGAACCTCCTGAGTTGGCCTCCTTCATCCTTGGGCCTATGCAAAGGTAATTTCCATCTCTTATAGCTGGTATCCATGTGGCGATACTCTGTCAAGAGATCTTTGAGCGTGAATGATAAATTCAGTGAACACTCTAACTGAAAGACATTAAAAATGAGATCCCTAGAAATAACAAGCATGTCACCCCTGCCATGTGACTGAATAGTTCTTTTCTTGGGGTCATATCTAATAGCAAGAGCTTTAATTAGCTCTACGTTCACAACCACATTGGGCACCACAAGTCTTCCCAAGTTCAACCTCCATGGATTGCAGACTGGTTGGAACCTAAATTGTTTTCTATAATGGTACATGAAGAGGTCGTACCCTCGTTGCGGTGTCCAAATATCCCCTAAGCCCTTATGTTTGTCCCATAATCGATCCATGGAAGGATTCATTTGAGCACTCCTCTTGGGTCTCGGCCTCGACCCAGGACATTGATCTATCAGGTCTTCATTTAGGAGTCTCTTAGGCTTTTCGGTTTTCTGTTTTTTAGCTTTAGGTTTGTCTGTACTCTCTTCCATTATTTAAATCTTAAGCTTTTGAGTAAAATAGTTTCTTAGCTGGGTCTGAAAGTGAAGTACTTACGTGAGTCTCGCCGAGTCACCTCCACAGTCCACTGGTCTTTTCTGCGTCAGAACTCGAAGTTTTTGCTTTTTTGCATCTGCCCTAAGCGAAATCTTCCAGGATTTTGTAACAACTATGTGATCAACTTGTGATATAATTCACTTCAATTCTGGTTCATAAATGCACCGCAACACGATGCCATGGGATGTCACATCAATCTTTCACCGATAGCCACCCTCTCCACCGATGGACACCTATACTTCGTTCTATCGGTGGGATGCTAGATAATGTTTCCTCGATGCACCATAGTTCCCCCGATATACTTTATGCATTCGATAATTCATGCCCATGGCCATGGGCCATGGTTATAATTCATGGTTACTTTTGTTGACAACTTGACTCTATTGGTATATCAGGAGAGCACCTTAGGAGTCAGCCCGATAGAGTATTGTTACACCGATACTAGGTTGTGAGCTATTTTTATCAGGCCATCGGCGGGATTGTGATGGGGTTCCATCGATGAAGCATTGTTAGGCCAATGGTATTGAATTTTGTTAGGAATGGGGCAAGGACTACGTCACTACGGAATTTCAAATTATGTTTAATTATGTTGAAAGCGTTATACAGTGAAAGCAACAAAGGAATATTCGTAAACTTTTTGAAGCTTCATTGAAAATGACAGGCAAGTGGAAGTATGTGCTGCTTAAAAATAACAAGCACATAAAATGTTTTTTTTTTTCTATTTTTTGAAATTTTTTTAAATTAAAAGCTTCCCAATAAATAGTTGTTAATTTAAATACTTTTGGATTAAAATTACAAACTAAGATATGTATGCTTAAATAGTTTTTTATATATATTATTAATTAATATATATATAAATAGTAGAAATAGCTTTTATATATATTATTAGTTTTTCATATATTTTATTAATTAATATTATAATTAACAATGTTAAGTACTAATAACTTTCAACATTCTTTATATATATTATTAATTAATATATGTATACTAGTATTTATGGATGCAATGTGAATGTAGGCTATAATATGGATCTTGTCACACAAATTTCAACAATTTGCATTGTTCATAAAATCAAAGTGTGGTATATTTTTGTGATTATTGATAAAATAAGATAATTCATGCCCATGGTCATAAATTATAATTCATGCCCATGGTCATAAATTATAATTCATGGTTACTTTTGTTGAAAACTTGACTCTATCGGTATATCGGGAGAGCACCTTAGGAGTCAGCCCGATAGAGTATTGTTACACCGATACTAGGTTGTGAGCTTTATTTATCGGGCCATCGACGGGATTGTGATGGGGGTTTCGCCGATGAAGCATTGTTAGGCCGATGCCCGATGGTATTGAATCTTATATAATTTATAAAATATCATCAACTACGTTACTATAGTTTGACTTTGGCATATGTATTATGATTCATGAAGTGCAATATAATATAAAATATCATGGAGACTTGGACTGCAATATAAAATAAATTATTCTAAACTTGAAGTGCAATGATACACAATTTATTTGAATACAATATACAAAATCATCAACTACATTTTGGAATATGATTCAAGTTGACATGCAGTGCTTGAGTGCAACATAAAATAAGATATCATGAAGTGCAATGATTCACAATTTCAATGTTCATTGAATACAATATAAAATATCATCAGACATCAACTACAGTTTGGACTTTCGAACAATGGAAACTGATTCATGAAGTGTAGAAAAAATACCTAAAACCTGCTAATTATCTCCCATTTCCCAAACGGAGTCAGGGTCCTCAAACCGATCCTCATCTTCAGATAAAGTAAAAGAGTCATCTTGATTTTGAGACTGCTCTGCAGTTTCTTTGGCCCGTGTCTCAAATTCAACATTCATTGTTTGACTTGTGTCAATTTCAATATCATTGTCATCTGTCCCAGGCCCAGTCCCACTGCCACTACCACCAGTACCGATGACTATTGGAATTGGAGAGCCTATGTTGCACAACCCGGTCCCTCTTCTTTCACATGTGGACCTCCAGATTGCGAGTGCCCTTTGAAAAGGAATTTTTTTTACATTATACGCAGTTCCTTTCATCCTCAAGCAATTTTCCAAATTCTTGTCCAGTTTGTTTCTTAACTTTGATTTCAAAAACCCCAATGTACTGAAAACTCTCTCATCCTCCACCGACCCCAATATCATTGTTTGACATAAATCAACAAGTTTGAAATATTCTGACATCAAACCACGCAATATTTCACTCTGACCTAAGCTTGTCCAAACCTTTTTTATTGATCCCGGTTCAAAGGCCTTCTCCTTGCCGATGGATTTGTGCTGCTCCCTCATATCTGTTGCAAAAATTCGAGATTGTTTTCTAAGCTTATTTTCATCTAAAATTCCTTCTATTATTTGTTCATTGTATGTTACCTTTTATGAAAACTGTTCGATCAAGATTTTTACTTGATCATGAAAATATTTTGGGTTATCTCGGTTTACCCAAAATTGAGGATACACAATACCCATGGCTTCAAGTATTTCATGTCGAGGGAATCTTTCATGAATCTCTGAGGAAAGAGATTTTGCAATTTCCTTCAAATTATCACTAACAGATTTAACAATGCCGTTAAAATCTTCCTCGTTAACAGGTACTTTTCTAGAGTGCCTACCAATGCCTGTCTTACAATGGTACATTGGTATCTCATGTCCACGTACACAAATACATAAGTGCCCGCTTGCATTAAAATGTAAATAATTATCAAGATTATTCAATTCAGTAATTTTTTGCCACATCAAATAGTTTGCACCTTCTTGTGTTAGATCTAGATATAGATGATCGAGGGCCAAGCATGTAAGTTTACGTAGATTGGCATATTCATAAATATACATAGTTATGTCTTGGGATTTCTTCACAAGATTGTTCATCTCATCCAGCATGGGGAGAAGACTAGCTAAAGTCAAGAGTGTCTCTATATCGCTTAACCTATGTAAGAGGTTAGGAGCTTTGTCTACTGTGTTGTGATGCACGTACATCACTCCAATCAAGGATTGATATTCTGAAAGAACTTGTTGTGCTGGTCCATGCAAGGAGATCCATTTGGTATCGACATCCTTGAGAATCTTGTTTCCAGGTGTTATTCTCTTAGCAAAATGTTGAAATTCAAGGAAACGTTTGGGACTTCGGCAGAAGTATGCGTAGATCTCGCGAACTAGATTTTCAACTTTTGATACTGTAGGAAACTTGCTTACAATTTTGAATGCTAAAATCATTCTGTGGGCCATGCAGTGAATGCCAAGCATGTATGGTGCACAAGTAGTTTGTAACTTTGTGCAAAGACCGTTCCTTTGGCCTTGCATCACTGCAGCTCCATCAGCTCCTACACACACCAACTTTTTGGCAATTGTCAACTCATCCATAATTGCAAATTCATTCAAAGATTTCTTGACTAGTTCAAATAGATTTTGCGATGTTGAACTGTCCTTCATTTTACGAACATAAAGAAGATGAACTTGGCGAACATGTTGTTCTATAGTATAAGAATGCATACAAACCCAAGAAGTATTGTCTACCGCAGTAACTTCATCAAAAGATAATGCAATGAAATTTGACTCTTTTAATTTCTCCTTTAAATCTTGCTTTTCCACTACAACAAGACAATTCGCCCATTCCCATCCAGTGTTTGCTGACCAATGTGAGAAGGGAAAGTGGGGAACACTCAAATAAGATAATAAATCAAAATATTATGGGTAGTCTATCATAGGACACCCCCTAGACAAAATATGAAAAATAACTCTCATCTGAACAGTTTTTGACAGATTTGCTGCTGCCATGGCTTTTCCAAAATGAGCCTCAAGTGTACCTCCACATTTTTTAATCTTTGACATTCTATGGTTATGCTCTCCACAATCTGTGGCATACTTAACATGAAGACATTCTTCCTTTGATTTCCATCGTACGACTGATTGTTCCTTTCCGTCTATGATTTGTTTTTCGTAAAATTTGCTGATATGCTTTTCTATAGTGTCAAGCTTTAGCTACATTGTCTTGTCTCTTCCACATTTCCAACTACAAATCTTACATCTAACCTTTGTTTGCCTTTCAATATCATTTTTGTTTGATACCCCCATTGGTTCAAGGAATGGGTACTTCGACAACCAACCAATTTGAAAATTCCTTGTCATTTCCCATTCACGCCCCAATTTTGCTTTGCCTTTTCTTTTCTTGCTACCAACATCATCCTCATCCAAGTTGATTATCTCATTCTGGCTATCCAGGGTATCCCTTGGAACATCTTCTGCGGTATTGTCATCCTCATTTGATACATTTTGATTTAACACAATGACAATCTCACCTTGACCTTCCTATGGCGGAAGAGTTGATGATGTATCTCCACCTTCAATAATATTTTGTGGAAGAGTTGATGGTGTAGCTCCACCTTGATCTGATGGATTAGAAGCTTTGCCAATTCTAAAGTAAGACTATATGGTACCTCCCCTTTTTGGGCATTTTGATGGCCTCCCAGTCTCTTCATTACCCGCCTGCTCAGGAGTTCTTCCCTTGTTGCTCGACATAATGATCTCACTTCGAATAAAAGCTGGAAAAAAATGTCTTCTTGTTTAAGAAGGACAAACCGACAGAGAATATAGATCCCATTCCCTACTTAAAATTATGTTTAAGACTAAAGCAAGAATGGAAAACAGATAAAGAAATCTTATTATTATAACTAATAGTCTAATAACTAATAACAGTATGAAGAAATGATCACTCACCTTTGAGTCTACATTTTCGGCTTTCACTGACTTCTGAATTGAGAAGTAGAACCTTAGAACCGAACAAAATGTGTAAGAACAAATAACAATTTCAATTGTATTTATATCAATCCATATTTGGCGAATTCCGTGGGATTTTGAAATGGTATGTTAAAAATTTGGCTAATTTTGTGTGCTTATACAATGATACCTTGAAATTTTCAAGGCGAAATAGGTCCTCATAAGCAACTATTTATAAATTTTAATTGGCAAAATGTGTCTTCACAAGCAACTATTTGTAAATTTTAATTGGTGAAATGGGTCTTCATTTAATGTTGTTTTAATAGTATTGGCGAATATGTAGGTGACTTTGACATGCTCCCCGGGATTCCAGGCAAAAATATTGATCGGTGCATTGGAAACGCGAAGTCTGTTATGGCGAATTTATTGGCTAAACATGCATCGTAAAAAAAAATTGCTGGCGAATGGACATGCATTGGACCAATAGTCCGTGAATTCCTGTCGATTTGAACACCCTGCAGATACGGTAGATTCGCCAAATTCGAATTGCCAGATTCCTAGAATTCACCAATTAGCGAAGATTCACCACTAAAGTTATCCCTGATGGTATCTGAGTAATAGCATGCTAAAGTTTGCAACCATTTTGCACTTTGGACCCTTAAGGGATCGATCCGGTGGAACATAGCTCAGAGAAATTCCATGTGTTTCAGTGCAAAATAGGACCATGCCTAGCGTAAACATACCTATTCAGACGTGTTGGAACAGTCTTCTTAGTCACACAAGTTGCGGAGCGAAAGTTGCACCACTTTGCAACTTTGCACAGCTTGAATTTGACACTTTTTCCATCCAGTGAAAATCCGTCGCCATGAGAAAACCACTCCAAGATAGCCAAAACCGAGAGAGGTTTTTCTAGAGGGGTCCAACGCCTTTCTGTAGGATTAGATGAAAAGTTTGTAAGTGTCACGGTATCCAAGTAATAGCATGCTGAAGTTTGCAACCATTTTGCACTTTGGACCATTAAGGGATCGATTCGGTGGAACATAGCTTGGAGCGATTCCACGTGTTTCGATGTGAAAGAGGACCATGAATAGCATAAAAATACCTATTCAGATGTGTTGGAATAGTCCGCTTGGTCACACAAGTTGCAGAACGGAAGTTCCACCACTTTGCAACTTTGCACTACTTGCATTTGATGCTTTTTCTATCAAGTGAAAATCTACCACCACGAGAAAACCACTATGAGATAGCCAAAACTGAGAGAGGTTTTTGTAGAGGGGCTCAACGCGATCCTATAGGATCAGATAAGAAGTTTCTAAGTGTCACAATATCTGAGTAATAGCATGCTGAAGTTTGCAGCCATTTTGCACTTTGGACCCTTAAGGGATCGATCTGGTGGAACGTAGCTCAGAGCGATTCCACATGTTTCAGTGGGAAAAAAGACCATGCCTAGCATAAAAATACATATTTAGACATGTTGGAGCAGTTAGTTTGGTCACACGAGTTGCAGAGCGAAAGTTGCACCACTTTGCAACTTTGCACAAATTGAATTTGACACTTTTTCCATCAAGTGAAAATCCGCCGCCACGAGAAAACCACTCCAAGATAGCCAAAACTGAGAGAATTTTTTCTAGAGGGGCCCAATTCCTTTCTGTAGGATTAGATGAGAAGTTTATAAGTGTCACAGTATCCAAGTAATAGCATGCTAAAGTTTGCAGCCATTTTGCACTTTGGACCCTTAAGGGATCGATCCGGTGGAACGTAGCTCAGAGCGATTCCACATGTTTCGGTGCAAAATAGGACCATACCTAGTGTAAACATACCTATTTAGATGTGTTGGAATAGTCCGCTTGGTCACACAAGTTGCACAATGAAAGTTGCACCACTTTGCAACTTCGCATTGCTTGCATTTGATGTTTTTTCCATCAAGTGAAAATTCGCCACCACTGGAAAACCACTCCAAGATAGCCAAAAATGAGAGAGGTTTTTTTAGACAGGCTCAACATGATCCTATAGGATTAGATGATAAGTTTCTAAGAATCACAGTATCTGAGTAATAGCATGCTGAAATTTGCAGCCATTTTGCACTTTGGACCCTTAAGGGATCGATCTGGTGGAACATACCTCAGAGCAATTCCATGTGTTTCAGTGCGAAAGAGGACCATGCCTAGCATAAACAAACCTATTCAGATGCATTGGAATAGTCTGCTTGGTCACATGAGTTGCAGAGCAAAAATTGCACCACTTTGCAACTTTGCACAACTTGAATTTGACACTTTTTCCATCAAGTGAAAATCCGCCACCACGAGAAAACCACTCCAAGATAGCCAAAACCGAGAGAGGTCTTTCTAGAGGGTCCCAAAAACTTTCTGTTGGATCAGACAAGAAGTTTTAAGTGTCACGATATCCAAGTAATAGCATGTTGAAATTTGTAGCCATTTTGCACTTTGGACCCTTAAGGGATTGATCCAGTGGAACATAGCTCAGAGCGATTTCATGTGTTTCGGTGCGAAAGAGGACCATGCCTAGCATAAACATACCTATTCAAACACATTGAAATAGTCTACTTGGTCACGCAAGTTGTAGAACGGAAGTTGCACCACTTCGCAACTTTGCACTGCTTGCATTTGATGTTTTTTCCATCAAGTGAAAATTCGCCGCCACGAGAAAACCACTCCAAGATAGCCAAAACTGAGAGAGGTTTTTCTAGAGGGGTCCAATGCCTTTCTGTAGGATTAGACAAGAAGTTTCTAAGTGTCACGGTATCCGAGTAATAGCATGCTGAAGTTTGCAGCCATTTTGCACTTTGGACCCTTAAGGGATCGATCTGGTGGAACATAGCTCAGAGCGATTCTACGTGTTTCAGTGTGAAAGAGGACCATGCATAGCATAAAAATACCTATTTGGATGTGTTGGAATAGTCTGCTTGGTCACATGAGTTGCAGAAAAATATGTACAAATTGTTTACATGACCTTTATATGACCTTTTTCACATTGTTTACATTTCAAAATTCAAAGTTTGCAAATTTTCCTACTCAAGGAATTTACAGAACAAGGTGCTAATACACCAAACATGAACTCCAACCTTACAATATTTGAGTATATCTCATTATGTAATTAAATCTTATTACAATTCCTCTGGCACTTCGTTCTCTCAAATCTTTTACAATGTCACTCATACATTCAAGATTCTCTTTAAATTTCTACATCATAGGTGCTCATTATGAGGTTAACTTCAAATGAGTAACTTGAGATTCCCTCACTAAGCTTCACACGCTCTCTTATAATGGCTTGAAATCAAAATTGAGATTTTTCAAAATCATCAAAATAAGTATGTTGCATTGCTTTTTTGGCTGAGATTCTCTTTGATGGCTATTAAATCAGCATTTTCTGCAACGAAAGATCAATCAATTTTTAGTAGTTTACTTACAAATACGCAAAGTAAAAGAGAAAAAGAAAGAGCATCCAAAATGGAAATGAAATAAAAATAGATGGAAGGCACTTATAGATGTTGCATGCAGGCATCAAAATAAGGATGTTGCATTGATTTTCTGGCTGACATTCTCTTGGATGGCTCATATATCTGCATTTTTTGCAAGGGGACACCAATCGCTATAAAAGAAGATGATAGCATTGTCACCAAACAAATTAATGTGCATACAAGTATAAATTTATAAGAACCAATGTGCATATACTTAATCCAATGAACCATCCGGGTCTGCTCTACTCTTTATTGTGTCAAGTATTGCCTCATGGTCAGACTCACGGACCTTCCATAACGTCTTGTTCAAAGGTCTACCCCCATATTTGCTCAAATGAACATTGGATGCTACGACAAGGTTCGAGTAATGAAGAATCTTATGATGCATGTCAAAGTCCTGAAATAGCCAATGTTTAACACTTGAATGTGGGTACCTTCTAAGCCATGTTCCAGTAACCACAACTGAGCCTGTAGGGTATTCGATGTTTTCTCCATCTATAATTGGGGCCTCCAATTTCTTTTTGGTCTCAACACAATGAAACAAGTAATAGTTTGTTCCCTCTTCATTGTCTTCATCTGCAATAACTGCATAAACATGCCCTGCATTGATATGTGCAAAATATCTCTTGAAATTTGTCAACATTACGAATACAGTACAAAGTAAGATCTAATGATATGGAATTTCAACAACTAAGAAAGTAGATATATCACCTCGTTGAACTAGATATGATATGTGGTCAAAGTCAACTGATGATTCTATCTATGTCAGTTCCAATGCCGTGGGAGGGCGATACGTGTGAAGTGGGCTAAGATAACTTGTGAACCATTTGTCAACCCACTCCCCTGACTCACAATCATTCTAGGCTTGCATTGTACATGAAGAACAAAAGCATGCCATCTTTCATGTATCGATACTCCATGAACCTACATTTAAGCTAAGGAAAGAGTGTACCTCACTCGATCCTATTAGTGTACAACAGTCTTCATATGGTGCAATGTTAGTATCATCCATCAACCAAAAAAATCTATGAACTGAAGACGTGCCTTCATTACCTGGACCCATCAAAGCATTACACCACTCAACGATTGATTTTGCATCTGTCAACTTTGTACTATCTTTATACTTTAACTCTTCTCATGCTAATGCTCTTTTCACACATGCTCCTGCACCATCATGCTCCCCATTTCCATGTCCAGCCTCACAAAAGTTCCACATATGTCGAACACCTGTAATGACATGCATCCTGTACAATGAGTAGAACATGCGTGAGTTCTTGAACTGTGTTGCACAGTTATCAGACCATATTATATGTTGATCATATTCTATGCCCCTCTGAGCCAAACCACTGTAGAACATTTGGAAGCAACCTTGCACGAACTCTAGAGAATGTGTGTGATCATCACTAATGTAAAAGTGGTACTCCCTCAATACCTTCCTTTGCTCATCTATACTATTAGATGCATGAATGAATGCTATGTGCACAAATATCGAAACTTGTGTGGAGTTGAAATACTGTGACTGCACCTCATGTTGTGGCTATAGAGTGTATTTCTCTAGAAAGTCAACCACGGATACTATGCTTCCAATTGGAAAGGTGTCCTTGCATAGCTTGAACTGCATGTCCAACCATCGGGCTCTATGGGTATGCATTGCATACTCAGACAGTATACTATCACGAAATGTGGTCATAAATTGGTACACTGGAATCTTCTCAATAACCAAATCACACCTTTTTTCTTGAGACCCATCTTTTGTAGCATATGCCTTTATTTTATACTTCCCGAACTCTACTAGTTTTTGTCCCACCTCATCTGTGCTTTCCATATGTTGACATACTGGCATACGCTGGAAGCCACCACAACGCTCGCATGAACCATCCAAGCATGTTGTCCTATAGAATATCTGTCCATCCTCTATTTCACATAATTTTTTTGATAAGAACTCTCTTGAAGATTTTGGTGGGGCTTCTATGCCACAATCCTGCAAAACATCGTTACTATGCAAATCTAAACATATAGAACGATAAACATCATAATGGTTAGGAAACTCAATATGTAGTCTACAACAACAAGTAGTGCGTGTGTGATTTATCTTGACATAAAAAGGTTTAAGCATTTCAAAAAATCTTTGAGAAATACTAATCTGAAGATAATCATTTTCAAATTTCCGAAAAAATTGGGTTTGAGTCATATCCAAAAAATGCTTTGGATGTGGCTCACGATTTTGACTACCGATTCTCCTTCTTACCACATCCCTTTGATTCAGAGACGACCTTGTGTTATTCTTCCAATACTCTTCAATTAGTGTTCTCAAGGCTTCGACAACTTCTTTATCTTTTCGTGACAGTCTCCCCGAGAATGCCCATAATTCATTTGTATCATTGCCCTCAATTCTTTTTCGCCTTTGAATGGCTCTTGATAAAGTTTTTCTACTAATTCTCTTTTGTTCACTAGTCTTTTTAATTAGATGAGATCTCTTTGTTTGACAACTTACCAAAGTCGATGTAATGACACGTCGGGTGACATTACTATCCTTTGAGTGTAAGGTCTTACCCACACTCTCATAAGAATCCATTAGATTCTTCACAATAGTGTCTTCACTCGATGCATTCGATGTTCTCAACCCAAGAGTCTTCATGATGTTCCTATACTTTACACCCTGCATCATTTCAACAAATAGTTGACATCTTGCAGTCTCATTTAGCCTTTCAAAGAATCGTTCCCAAATCTTATTAGCATATCTTCTACAAGTGCGTCTTAAAATATTACCTTGCATGTGCTGCAAAATCTCATCATCAATATTAATCAAATACTTTGGCTTTCTACGCACAATTCTAGGTGTTGTTCTCCTAGGTACATACATCTCAACATTAGGAATTTCATCAATATTTAATTGAGGTGGTCTAGATTGCGTACCTTCGATTGAGGGTGGAGAAGAAGACATACCTTGAGGTTCACATGGGGATGATGGCATACCTTCTTCGTCAATTCCGAGTGATGATGTACTCTCAACTTGAGATGTGTTGGATGGTGTCCAACAATATTCACTTGCGGTACATGGTGTCCCTCCATATTCACTTGCAGTAGATGGTGTCCATCCATATTCACTTGTGCTAGATGGTGTCCCTCCATATTCGCTTATGCTTAATGGTGTCCCTTCATATTCACTTGTCGTAGAGGGTGTGTCTCCAACTACGGTATCTGAATCTGTCTTACAATAATGCTTTCACATTCGTGTCTGTTGTGTTGCCGATTCTCGTTCTTTTTTTGACGGTTGAGGTTCCTCTACAATTGGGTTGTTTTCATCAATCGTTTTCAATTTCTTATTTTCACGATATGCCGCCACCCGAACTCTCTCCTTTTCTTTCAAGGTTTCCTTCTCTTCGTTTGTTAGTTTCCTCTTTGTCTTTTTCTTCGGCATGGCGGATAATTTTATCTGTACCATGGTAATGAGACGAATATTAGTCTTGAGAAATGTATCCATTGAAGTTAATTGAAAAATATATGTTATTGAAGGCTTCATTTAAATAATACTTACAATCATCATGTACAAAAGTTAACTTAGCATGTAGACAAATGTGTACAAATTATGGAAGCACTAGGCTGGCTAGAGCACATTCTTAACTAAAAGTGAATAACCATGATGGTGATTCTAAAAACTAATGAGTGTAATGGCATTGTGAGTGTTTGATAAGATTGTGGTGTAGGAGAACCTTGACAATCTATGCTTCCATTTTGAAATTTGATAAGTTTGTGGTGTAGGGAGCAACTGACAATTTTTTGAAATTGCTCATTTCAAGCCAGTCAAGAGTTTGAGTAGGATTTAATTATGAAATGACCATCCCACCTACTCTTTTGACTTTTTTCTTAGTGGGATGGCATGTACATTGTTAGAGTAGGGTCTTTTATTGTTGAACATTATTTGGAATGAAACTAATGACAATAGGATGGGGTTCTTAGCTGAAACAAGCACTTTTCCATGAGAATTTGAGAAACCAAGGAGTGATTTTGAAAAAGTGTTGAAGGAGTGGTCTATGTAATGAACTTTTGACCTTGTGCAAGGTATTTTGAAGATGTTTGATGGTTTGGAATGGTCTAGGAAGGCTCGGGTATAGGATTTTCTATAAACCCTCCCTCTTTGCATTGAAAAATTGGGGTTTTTGTATTGAAAGCCTAGTTGAGCGGGTAAGGTCCTAAGACCTATAAATTATCTTGTTTTGAGACCTAATTAAAGACTTTTTTTGGGTTTGGAAGTCTGGTGTGAAGATCTAAGGTTAGTTCCTTTGTAAAATTGGCCTACTTGGAGGCCTAAAATAGTGAAAAGGTCAGTTTTCTTAAAGTTGTCCCAAAGGAGTCATGTGATGGGTTAAGGTATGTCTCGTAACTCTGAAATGGGTGCTACAATCATTCTTTTATTTTCCTAGTGTTTTGGAATGTTTTGGAGTTAAGGGCCTAAGATTGGTTTTGCATAGTAACTAGATTCCAAGGGTGAAATGTGGGAAATAATGTTTATGTTTGTTGTCCAGCTTGGAGGAGTGTTGGGATTGGTCCATTATGCCTTTTTAATCTTCTTAGATTCCTCTTGAAGGCAAGTTGACATCTTCAATGGTTTTGGGTCCTCTAACTCTGCATCAAAAATGAGTATCACAGTTTGAAGTGTGTGCATAGTTTGGGAGATACATGTGATAGTTTGCAGATGCTTTGCTACTAGTAATGTGGACAGTGAACAAAGGAACTAAGTTTGTGTGTAAGGTCAGACTTCTGAAAGGTTTCATTTTTGTTGTACTAACTCAAACAAAGATTTATTAAGCAAATAATGGTTTGGTTGTGCCTTAAGAATTATAGTTTATGTTTGTAAACAATGGTGCCATTATGGAAGATTTAAGACAACTTCTGAATGACATAATCATTGGTTGATGTTTTGAGGAACCTAGTTGATTGTAATCAGTTATTTTCAAGATTTTCAAGGTGTTTTGAAGGTCCTTAAGGAAATGGGAACTCTTAATGCTAATTTGAGTATACGAATCAAATGTTTTGTGAAGAAATATAGTTGAATAAGTGTGTCAAGAAAGGTGTTGATTTCTTCCTTTGTACTGCATTAGTTTGTGTAGAGGTATTGGAAGGTGTTTGGACCCTTCAGAGGAATGGGAGAGGCTTGGAGTTGTCTTAAAGGATGAATTTTCGTGAATGGTTTTGAGTTTCTAATCAACTTTATGCTATGTTACAATCAATTCTATGATGGTTAATCTATTTTTTTGAGTCCGAAAAAGAGTTGAAACCAAGTTCTAATGTTTTGATGAAAAGATGATTGAGTTTGTTTGTTGATCTTCTTCAATTTAAGTTAGGGTCAGAAGTACCCTTGATGATTTGTGGATCCTGGTAGATGCTTTGCATCAAGATTAAAATGGTAATTGGCAAGTGTATATAATGGTAATTTAAAATGTGCATTGACAACCTAAGGTTATAATGATAAAAAAAATGAAAGCAAGCCATAATAGAATGAAAGAAAATGTGTAAAGACTTCACATACCTTAAAAACCAGACTTTCAAATGGAGGAGTTCAACCCAATTATGTAGCCTTAGCGTCTTCTTTCTTCAAACTCCACAACAATTTGACTTGTTCAAAAGCTTGTTCCCTTCCACACTTCAATTGTATATCATTTTTCAATGGAACTCAAACTTCAATTGATATTATATGTCTTTCAACGTGGAAATACTGCTATTTCATGCAAAGGTGGTAAAAAGATCATGGAAAAGGTGATGGAATGTGAAAAACATGTATGCATACTTCACAACATCATCACAAAGCTGCTTTTTGTCGGAGCATGCGCAGAACCAGGGGAATATGCATATTGTGGGCCTTGAAATCACGGGTATATAGAGTTTTTTACCGTTTTAATGGAGTCAAAAACGTGCTCGCATTATGTGAAATTTGGTTTTCTTAGTATATTTCTAAGAGTGGGAGAAAGAGAGAGTGGGAGGGAGAGAGGGGGAGAGTGGGAGATAGAGAGGGAGGGAGAAGGGGAGAGTGGGAGAAAGAGAGAGAGGGAGAGAGTGGGAGAAGGGGAGAAACAGAGAGTGGGAGATCAAGAGGTGGGAGATAGAGAGGGAGGGAGAGAGAGGGTGAGAGTGGGATAAAGAGAGTGGGAGGGAGAGAGGGGAGAGTGGGAGATAGAGATGGAGGGAGAGAGGGGAGAGAGTGGGAGAAGGGGAGAAGCAAGAGTGGGAGACCGAGAGAGTGGGAGATAGAGAGAGGAGGAGAGGGTGAGAGGAGAAATATAGAGTGGGAGAGAGTTGGGAGAGTGGAGAAGGGAGAGTTGGAGAGAGAGTGGGAGGAGGGAGAAGAGGAGAAGAGGAGAGAGGGGGAGAGTGGGAGAAGGGGAGAAGCAGAGAGTGGGAGATCGAGAGAGTGGGAGAGCATGGGAGATAGAGAGGGAGGGAGAGAGGGTGAGAGTGGGAGAAAGATAGAGTGGGAGAGTGGGATAAAGAGAGAGTGGGAGGGAGAGGGGGAGAGTGGGAGATAGAGAGGGAGGGAGATAGGGGGAGAGTGGGAGAAAGAGAGAGAGGGAGAGAGTGGGAGAAGGGGAGACCCTAATCCCTCAACCCCTATACCCTCTTAATCCCTCAACCCTCAACCCTTAAACCCTAATCCCTCAACCCCTATACCTGTTACCAGTTTTTAGCTTCAGCTCAAAACAGGTAGAGCTGAATTGCATTCAACTCAAAAAGGTAAAACTGAAATTTTGATGCCTACGTATTCATCATATTCTGAGATTGGATTAAAAATGAATTCAAGTGTTATTTTGCAAATGTTTGCAACAGAGAGATTCATAAGTTTGCATAGTAATGTTGTTTTATTCATTTTAAAAGCTGAAGTCCCACACAAGCCGTGGGAGTAACCTGATTTGATTTTTAAATCAAATGTTGAATACAAGAAGGAAAAGGAACACACAACTGAAAATAGAGTAAGAACAAGGAAAGAAAGTGATTCGTCATTGCCTCGAATGATGAATCATTGTCAAAGTTGTGCTGATATTCGTCCAGCTCTGGTGTCACGTTCTGCTCCAGCTTTGAGATTTTCTGCAAAATTGTGAAGGGTAGCGTTAGAGCAATGAAAAATCAAATTCTACCTTATCCCTACGCTACCAACAGAAATGTAATCTCATTCAATCATGCATTCACCAAATGATTAACCAAGAAAAGTAGAGAATCATAAAGGGATCATTAAATCTATCATTTTCTACTAACTGGTTTGCGTCATGTGCAAAAACAGGAAATGTATTGTTGCTATTTTTTTATCAGTTTCAGAATGAGTGGGGTTAAATGTGGCTCCCACAAGGGTTGAGCCCAGCTCATCAAATGTTTTGAGCAATATGAACATCATGAAAATCTATTTTGTATTATGCAGATTTTTTACAAATTTCACCACAAAAGGTATGCAAAAAAGTAAATGATAGCAATGCTGCAAGCCATTTTCATTTCCAAAATGCATTGCTTTCAACTTTCATGGTTTATACAATTATGCTATCTTGTTGAGTTTTGTGAGATAATATCATAGATATAAAAGAGAACAACAAATAGAGACAGTCATGGTTATGTTACAGTCATGATGCTGAAAGTCATACAATGAAATAGAGCAGAAAAATGCAAATTTTGCCATGATTTCCAGAATATTCACATAATCTTTTTGGTTTAAAAATAGATTTCTTCCATTTTCTGGGTTACTCATGAGAGGATTTAAATTTAAATGCAAATTTCTATCATTTTCTGGGTTACCCACACTGGGTTTTGACAAAATACAGAAATGGAAAATTTCTTTTAAGTTTCTAAATACCCAGATTCAGGTCTTTACACAGAATACAGGTTTGTTATGGTTTTTTGAGATATCCATATGAGCTTTTTGATAAAATGCAAATTCTTGTTATTTTCCAGTTTTACCCATGCATGAGATTTTCAGCAAAAAGACAAAAGAAATGTTTTCATCAAGAGTTACCCATGAGTTTTTTTTACGAAAAATGCAAGTATGCACATACTATCATGGGTCGAGCCCAGCAATAAGTTTCATTTCAATTTTTGAAAATGATGTAAGAACTACTTCGTGTTTTGCTACATGAAAGATCAAGATCTCAATACAAGGAATCAAGAAAAGGAAAGCTTTTTCTTTCCATTTTCCAGAAATTACATCATGGCGGCCAAGACAGCAAAAAAAAATGGCAGCCAAAGGCAAGGTCACAGAAAAATATATCAAAGATGTATGGTGCAGCTAGGCCGCGCCTAGCAAAAGCTTTAAAAGCTTTTAAAAAATCAATGAAAAGTCCAGATTCGTGAAGAAATGAATTTACCTTGTGCAAACTTCCAGAAATCTACAGAGAATGGCGCCCTCAACATAAGGAAGACTTGCAGCCCAAAAATCTTGAACTTGCATGTATCCATGGTGGCCAAACATAAGATAACACAGGAAAAAATAAAAGAACATCAGAAATATGCCAGTTCGCGCCTGGTAAAAGCTTTAAAAGCTTCGAAAATGCAAGGGAAGTCTCCATATTACCAAAGAATCGAACTTACCATGCTCGAATCTTCAGAAGGTCTTCATTAATGGTGCCCCAAGGCACGTTTTCTACTCAAATCTCCAATAGCTCGCCCAAGGGTTCATGATGGCGGCGCCCAGCAGCAGGAAGCAAGGTAAAAGTAAATGAAATGTTTTCATTTCATTTTTAGGGTTAATACCCTAATTCGACCAAAGAGGGAGAAGGCAATTTTTGCCTTACGATTTTTTATTAAATTTTCCCCTCTCATGCTTGGGTCCTGGCTTTTCATTATGCTTTTTGTTTTTGCTAAGTCTTTCATCAAAATTAAAGACTTTTGATTTTATCTTATTTCCTTGTTTAGCCTTTGTTTTTATTTTTGCATTTGATTTTAAATTATTAATATCTTTATTTTAAATGATTTATTAAATCATTTTGATAAAGAATAAAGATTTTTAAAAAAATGCAAAGTAAGGTATATTCTATTATCTCTTGCATTTTGTTCAAAATTGTAAATTTATTCAAAATGATGTATTATAAATCATTTTTGAATAAATGATATTGTAAAATGCAAAATTAGAATTTCAAGTGAAATGTTTCATTACTTGCATCAAAATTGTAAATCTTTATTAAAATGATAAATTATAAATCATTTTAAATAAAGATATTTTCAAATGCAAAAAATGAATGGCATTTATTATTCAAAGACTTAGTGCCAAGGATTATAAGATATTTTGAAATACAAGTTGAAGTCATTTAATGACATTCAAAGACTTACTGTAGGGTTTAATAAATGTTTTGAAATACAAGTTGAAGTCATTTATTGACATTCAAAGACTTAGTGCCAAGTAGTCAAGTCCAACATTAAAGCAAGCTTGCTCAAAGTATGCAAGTAGTGGAGACTTTGGTGAAGCCTTGTTCAAATCAAGGGTTAGTGGAGGTCTTTTTGGCCTACCTTGTTTGGAGGAGATTTTGACATCACTTTGGTTTTTGGACCCAAAGTCCAATTCCAAATTTTGAAGGCTTTTTCCTATAAAGTCTTGTTCTTCATTCATTGTAAGCAATTCTGATTATTGCAGAAAAAGGCTTTTGTGACATTCTCTTATCCTTAGTTTTTTTATGCAGAGTTTGTAACTCATTTTTGGAGACTGAATTTATAATGACAGGGTTTTGGAGCAGCAGTATTCTATTGAGTTTCAAGCCTTCTTTCTTTATGTGACTTTGTGTCAAGTGCATGATTGATAAGAATAGTAAGTGAGTTTATCACTCCTTGTTATTTTCTGTCTCAGCTATTACCTTGTTGCAGGAATGTATTGTGTTTGTAGGTTGTAATTTGTGTCCAAAGAATTCGTAGGGTTTTCTTGAGAAGATTTTTCTTTCCTTGTTAATCCTATTAAGGACCTCTTTATGAAATATTTATGCAGACCTATATAGAACAAAATTTTTTTGCTCATTGAGGTAGAGTTCACTGTTTTCGAAATCCTTCACTATCAACTTAGTTCTCTTACTTTTTGGTGAATCACCCAATTTCCTTAAGTTCAGTTTCAGTTTACAGGTTCATTTCAGTAATTTCTGTCTCTTTTCCCTCAAAGTTTAAGTTAGTTTTGAAGAGTTGTAGGTGAATATCCAATAGGAGCCGGCCTAGAATCTAGAGGTTTCATTTCTAGTTTTGCATTTCCCACATGCAAAAAATGAATCCCATGTTAGGAAAAAATTGTTAAACATGTATAGTTTAACAGGGTGCAAATTTTAAGCCTTAACAATACCCTCTTAATCCCTCAACACTCAAACCCTAATCCCTCAACCCTCAACCCTTAAACCCTAATCCCTCAATCCCTATACCCTCTTAATCCCTCAACCCTCAACCCTTCAACCTTAATCCCTCAACCCCTATACCCTCTTAATACCTCAACCCTCAACCCTCAAACCTTAAACCCTAATCCCTCAACCCCCTATACCCTCTTAATCCCTCAACCCTCAACCCTCAACCCTTAAAATTTAATCCCTCAACCCCTATACCCTCTAAATCCCTCAACCCTCAACCCTTAAACCCTAATCCCTCAACTCCTATAACCTCTACCCTATAACCTATTAATCCCTCATCCCTAAACCCTAAACCCTTAAACCCTAACCCATAAACCCTCTACCCTCTACCGCCAATCCTATACCCTCTACCCTCAACCCTAATCCCCCAACCCTCAAACCCACTTAGTAAACTCCCTACCCTAATCCCCCAACCCTCTTGACCCTTAACCTCAACCCTTAAACCCTTAAACACTCAACCCTAAACACTCGACCCTCAACCCTAACCCCTTAAACCCTAAACTGTTAAACCCTCTACCCTCTACCCTCTACCCTCTACCCTCTAACCTCTACCCTCAACCCAATACTCTCTACCCTAAACCTTAATCCCTCAACCCTTAATCTCTCAACCCCTATAACCTCTACCTTATATATTGGACTCTCAACCCTAATCCCTCGACCCTATACCTTAAACCCTCTACGCTTTACCGTATACATTAAACACTCAACCCTCAATTCTCAACCCTCAACCCTTAATCCCTCAACCCTCAATCCTTAAACCCTAAACCCTCTACCCCTTACATTGGAACCTAAACCTAATCCTTCAACCGTATACCCTCAAACCTATACCCTAAAACCTCTACCCTCAACCAAGTAAACCCTTAACCCCAAACCCTTCAACCCTAAGCGGCAAACTATAAACCTTCTACCCTATGCCATCAACCACCAAACCCTATTCCCTCAACCCTCCAGAGCCTTAAACCTAATGCCCTAGAAACCATTCAGCCTATGGGTCCTCCCTAATCCCTCAACCCTATACCCTCAACCCCTATCACTTTCTCTCTATCTATACATCTCACCTCTCCCTCCTTCCCTCCCTCCCACCCTCTCTAATTGTCTCTATCTATCGTCTCCCTCTTTCTGCGTACCTCTTGTTCAATCAATCCCTACCACCCTCTCTCACTCCCTCTATCCATCTCTCTTTATGTCCCTCCCACTCCATCTCACTCTCTCCCACTACCTCTCTCCCCCTCTCTCTCATGTCTCTTCCTCCCACCCCTCTCTCTCTAAGGTTTCTCCCTCTGGCAACCTACCTAGGTAACTCTCTCTTTGTCTCTCTCCCCTCTCTCTATCTATCCCTCCAACCCTACCTAGATAAGTCCCTCTCACTCCACCCCCCTCTTTCTCTACCTCTATCAGGTCACTCCCTCTCACACCCTCTCCCTCTCTCAGGTCTCTCACTCACACTCCCTCTCTCTCACACTCCATCTCTCTCACACTCCCTCTCACTACCTATCTCTCAAGTCTCTCCCTCTCACCCCCTCACACTCTCAAGTCTCTCCCTTGCGCACCCTACCTACATAACTCTCTCTTTCTCTCTATCTCTCCCCCCTCTTCTCTCCCTCTCCCTCAATTCTCTCTCCCACCCCCCCTCTCTCTCTCCCTCTCCCTCAATTCTCTCTCTCCCACCCCCTCTCTCTCTCTCCCTCCCTCTATCCCTCCCACCCTACCTAGCTAAGTCCCCCTCACTCCAACCCCTTCTCTCCCACTCCCTCTCTCTTAAACTCTCACTTCCACCCCCTCTCCATCTCTCTAGACTCTCTCTAAATTCTCCCTTCATCTAAAGACATACATATGTACATATAATCTTACATCCATACAAGCATACATACATACATACATGTATATAAAAATATATCAGCATACATTAATATATTGGCATTTAACGTAAAGTAAGACATAACACGAGCGCGTTATGTGTTAGTTGACATGTTACCCGCAGAAGCAAAAACCATGTCAAAAGTGAGATATAACGCGAGCGCATTATAACGCGCATGCGTTATATCTTTCTTTGGGGATTCCTGAGCCTTAGGCTTGGTATTTGCACCATATTTCTCATAATCAAGTTTGTGCTCACCGTCAAGATTGCACGTGGTTCAATATCGAAAAAATCGAACACATGGGTAATGTTGGGTTATCTCTTATCTATCCAACGATGTAATTTTTTACACTTTCTGAAAATCTTAAGTCTTTCATCCATAATTTATTTTATCTGTATGTCTTTTTTTTGCCAAAAAGCAGTGTTTGGTATTTTTTTCGTTATAAATTAACCGTTCATCAATTTTTCAAATAAATTACATTTTTAGAAACTAGACTCCATTCTACAAAATTAAAAAAAAACAAATCAATTAGTTTCCAAAATTTGTAGGGGTAGCACAGCCAAAATTCTATTTTTAGGATATGTCCACTTCACAAATTAGTAAAAAATCAAATATTCATTAAAAAATTATCAGAAAAATTGTGCATCAACTGCATACTGTTAGCTAACTTTTGAAAGTTGCGATTTTAAAAATACTAAAAAAAAGTTCACTGTATGAGGGTTGTACAAGAGTTGCTATGTTATGTTTTTCTGACAAAAACAACACCAATTTGTGTACGTCCCTCGTTTGAACCCCTTAATCTCAACCATTTTCAAAATAAATTAGTAGTCTAGAAAGTAGACTTAGAGCACTTGAATCCTTCTTTTTGTTCCATCTCAAAATTTTAAGTCTATGTATCCTCAGTTTCACGTCCAAGGTCAGTATTTCCTGATTTCAAAAAAAAGTTGTCCACTTAAGTCCCCTTTTTGGGAACGATCTTTGTGCACTTACCCTCTGGGTGGTGAAAATGTTGTTGAGGAAGAGAAGATTGCAGAAAATAGTGGTGAGAAGGAGAAAGACAAGAAGGAAGAAGAACATACAAAAGTTGTAGGTGAATCCTCTAGAGGTTTTGGAGATTCATTAAAAGATTTGTTAGATATGCAATTGCACTTTTGAACTAGCGGTGTCTACACAACTCCTGCAAATACCCATGCAACAAGAGTAGATGGACATGAGAAAATATCTCGCCTGCACAAACTATAGCTTGGTGATGTGTTTCATGCCTTCGCTAGGAAGGGGATAGTGCAAACTCACCAGAAGAGTGCAGAGTTGATTGAGGAAGCAGTCAAAGTGTTATAAGAAGGAATTCCTAATACAAGCATTGATGATTCTTTGATTGGTGTACAAAAGTTAAAAAAATTATTGGATTCCTTCAAGGACTACTCTATTGGACTGGAAGAGAGATTAGAAAACTAAATGGAAAAAATGGTCAATGGCAGGAAATTGATCGAAGTATCTGATAAATGCAGTATTGTATATGGTAAACTGCAAGAGAATCTAAGAGATGCACAAAAATTCTTGGATGAAACAAAAATTTGTTTTATTTTTTCTTAAAATGGCCTAATTCTACAAGGAGCATTAAGGACCAAATGGACTCAATAGAGTCACAAATTTCTCAAGCCTCCAGTGCATATGATCCAACCAATGATTCAGATGGTGTAACAAGGCTGGCAATAGAGAATCTACATGGACAATTTTTCCAACTGCAAGAACAAAAGGAAAACATCATAATGTAGTATTGTTAGCTTAGAGATCTAGTGAGTGCAAGGCTTACAACCTTGACTGGAGTATTATCAAGTGCAGAGAAGATGGAACAAAAGAACCCAGTGCCTTGTACCCTAGATGATGGAGAAGATCTCCTTATTCAGGTTCAGAGCCAATGCAATTCACTTTCCTTTGCCAAGAAGGATTGGGAGATAGGAAAGAAGGACTGGGAGACACACCTTGCAAAATTGAAGGTGTCCTACAAGGGTGTGTTATCCTCTTCCAATTGATTGTGTATATTTTTGTTTGTTTATGTAGTTTCTGATTTCTATGTACATATGTGGAAGTATTAGAGGGTGTTACGGTACATTTTTTGTTAGATTTTATTAGACAAAATTGTTAGGGGGAGCCTCTCTAATGGACATTATTGGAGAAGTGTTGAGTATAGGAGTAAAGCAGTAAGGGGGGGCTATTCTCATGTATATACAAATATATTTTCCAAGAGGAAAATAGTTGGAGTAGTTGGTGTAATTTGATAAGTTTGGTAATTTGAGCCCTTCGCACTTGATGTCAAAGGGGGAGAAGTTTTAGTAGTTTAATATTTTTGAGAGTGTGTTGCCATCAATGACAAAGGGAGATATTGTTGGAATTTTTTTTATCATTGAGGAGATTGTTCGAGATTTGAATTTGCAACATGAGCATGATATATAATGTGAAGAGATTGTTGAGTGGTGAGAATAATGAAGGTTGATGAGCATGATAGTATATGGTGTTTTCATTGATGGCAACCCATCATAAGAGATGTAGAAGTGTTGGTCTAGAGAAGACCAGATGGTTTGGATATTTTCCTGTCTCAGAGTGCAGTTCAGTGTTCAGTGAACCAGTTTTGTGGTTCGCATTGCTTCGCTATGAAGAACCTGGTTATGCAGTTTTAACTTAATTTTGGTGTGTGTTGGAAAAGGCTAAATTCAAAGTTTCATGACTTGATGTCTTCCACAGTCGAATATAGTGTTGACAAAGTATCAACTCTAGAAATGGAAAAGTTCTAATGACAGAGTGTATGTTGGAAAATGGAAAAGTTCTAATGGCAAAGTGTATGTTGGAATGCTCTACATTCCACCATAGATTAATATTTTGTTGTGAATATTTGAGAATTTTTTTGTGGATGTCAATAGTATGTATGCTCCAAGTGGCAAGAGTTTTGGCAGTATGCATGTCGAGTTGTGAGTGAATAGTTGGTTCATTCTGATATTACTTCACCACTTTTGTTATTTAGTGCCGACCTAAGTATTTTTGGGTCATGCGGAGTTGAGTTATGTATGAAGTGGTATCATAGGAGGGTGATCCCAAAATACCGGTTTACAATTTTTGGCCAAAATGGACACTGAATTGATTTTTTTAACTAAATCTTCACTTTCAGCCACCTATAGCGGCTAAACCGTGATGAATTTGAAAATGATAAAAACTAGTGATTTGTGACATTTTTTTTTTAGATTCTAAATATATATTTTTAAAAAAATTGGAATCAAATTACACTTCTTTTTCCATCTCCTTCAAAAACTAGTTTTTTTTAGTAAACACCGTTTTTAAGGAGTGATGCTCACCGTATACAACATAACTTTTTTTCCATGAAGGATAAAATACTAATTTTTTCAAATTTAGATTTGTAACTACAATATCTAGTGCTTTCATTTTGTTTCATAGTGTTTTATTGAATATTTTTCCTTAAACAAGTTTCAAAGTCAAACCAATATCAATTCAGACATAGGCAGACTGTATACAACATAACTTTTTTTGTATGTATTGAAATTCAATTTTATTTTTTTGTTGGATCAAGGATTTCAATATCTAGTGCATTGATATTTTTTAAATTTTTTTTTGATAATCTGCTATTTTTTCACATGTGCAGAACAAAGAGCTTGATTTTCGGTGAAAAACCTACATTCACAAGAAAGAAAAAAATATATAATAATAAAATTAAATTTATTTAAAATTATACTTTTTGGGAAGCTTATAATAAGGACTACATACTTACAAAAAATAAATTTTAAATGAATTCTTTTGATCCCCCAAAAGGTAAATCAAAAGTGGTTTTTTATCAACATTTTGATAGGTGTAAAGGAGATTCAGTTATAGATGGTTTAATACTAGTGGGGTTCTATCCAAGGGGGTTTGATCTAAGGTGGTTTGATCAAACCCTCTTCAATTGAAATCCTTAAAATGGAACTTTTTAAGGCTTAAATCATTATATTTTCTAAAAATATGTGCTTTCAACAAAAATCAAAATCTCCCAGAAATTGTAAACCAGCATTGTGGGATCACCCAGGAGTGATTATGGGTCATTTCAACCTATTTTTGGTGGTGTATACGCTTTGGTTCCTTTCACAAGGCATGTGTGTTGGTGTTTTGGGTTGATAGGTTATGTGGTGCACGATACATCTAATGAGACTGACCTAATTAATGTTTTTGGGTTGTTGCGATATATACAAGGTTGATTCATTGTGTAAAAGTGGTGATAGAGTGTGTAGTGTGTGTGTGTGTGAGAGATCTAGTGCAGAGAAGTGCAAAGTGTAATTATGGTGAAGTATGAAGTGTGTTAAGTCAATTTTCTAAGCCTAATTGGAATTATCTTCAGCATATTGTAGATGTAGTGTAATTAGTTCAATCTCTAGCAATGAGCCACCATCTTTTCTATTCTAGTAGTGAGTCATTTCCTCTATTCTATAGATAGTGAGTCCACCTGGAAGTGAGCCATTCTATAATATCTTATAACCGGCTATAATATATTGTGAGCTAATCCTCACTATGGTTTTTCCCTTTTTGGGTTTTCCACTTAAAAATATGGTGTTCTTGTGTCTATCGATGTGATGCATTATTTAATTTTTTTTTCATTACTGCACATTGAATGAGATATTGTAAATGCATTTTAAGTTAATGAATTTTAGGGAATATTGATTCACCCCCCTCTCAATATTCTGAATGTTAAACACTTTCCAACAACTGTATATTTTCTAGATTTTGACACCATATGCCCAAGTTATGACTAATTTTGTAAAAGTGTTCCAAAAAGGCTTAAACAATAATGTAAGGGCTTAGAAGAGTAGGCCACTAGTCACTTAGATACCCAACTGCTAGGCTTTGGGGCATGGGAGGCTTCATGTAGCCCCTAGTCACCCATGTGACTATGTGTTGGTGCTTGTGGGTTGATAAGATGGCGTGATTGGTTAAGTAGCCTAATTGGTGATGTAATGAGCCAAGAATCACTCTAATTGATTGTGCAAGGATTTAAGTTGTGAAATAGTTGCATGGCTAGGCAGAGGTGACATGTTTGGGAGGCACCACTAGGGTGTGGGTGGTGCACAAACCTAGGGTTTCTAATAAAATTAGCATAAAAGAAAATTAGTTCTGAAAACAAACATTGTAAACTTTGAAGTTTCCATATTTTGGATTTTGTTCACCATTGAAAATTAACCTACAATTAATAACCACTATTAAAAAACCCACTAATTTTTTTCATTATTACATAAAAATGTGTTGTCAAAATTTTTACTTGAAAATTTAAAGAATCTACCAAAAAAAGTAGAGTTTATTTGAAAATTCTATACAGTGTATGGATTTGTACAACTATATAAAATTTTCTATGAAAATCTATAGCCCCTAGAAAAAATACCTCAAAAAATTTTGACCTCTAGTTTTGATGAATTGTTAGGTGTTCCTAATGTTTTGACATCTTATGAACACAATGGTGAGGTCTATTTTTCTCTAGGAGGATTCTTGTAATACCTTATGGAAAAAACCCTTATAAATTAAGGATTTAACTGATTCTAAGCTCTAATACCATATTAAAATAATGGTGAATTTACAAGTATAATAATCTATCAACAAAAACCAAAAAATCCTTCCACAGTTGAGAGTTGCAGTAAAAAATGATTTGTTGCCTTTAAAAAGTAATTACAAAAGTAATAAAATGAAAAGAATTAACCTTGTTATATGGGAAAAGATAAAAACACTAAAAAAAAAATATTATGTCATGTGTTTAAATCTTATGAAATAAGGCAAAAAAGAAAAAATAAACCTAAGTAAGCTTGGGACTAAGGTGTGAATAGGTCGTCATGTTTAACTAGGTAGATAAAGTACCATGTTCACACCAACATCCATTGTCACATCTTGTTTCTTTTACTTATAAATTGTTCTCAATCTTAGAGCTTAACTAACGGACAAGGAAGTCTATGTCTTCAACTCTTGCATTGCAAGTCCCATGGTACACCTTAGCACCGCCATTATTTTTTCACCTCATATATCATCATGCAAACATGTGTTACAAGTCTTTATCACAATAGTCAAAGTCCACCTTCCACCATTTTCAAGATACACAAACCTAAATTAATCTTGTTTGACACAACTCAATATATATAGAGTGAACTTACTTATGTTAAATTAATTTACTAACTAATTTATGTTAAATTAATTTATTCACTCATCAATACTTTAAAATAATTTTGAAAGATATTTTATATTCTTTTCCATAATATTTATGGTAGAAAATTTTATTTATCTAATTTAAACCCAAAAAAAATGCAATACAATTGTTCTTTTAGAAAACCTTTCAAATCATTTCAGTTAAAAATGGCTTTCAAAATGCTCATTATTATTGACTTTGACCAAAGAGTATTACCACGCTACTTTAGACTTTCAAGAGCCAGCAATATTGACTTTGGCCAAAGAGTATTACCATTGAATGCTTTATCCACGTAAACAATAGACATGCTCATTTATTTTTTAACGCCTGCGGCACATTGGAAGTACAGATCCATTGAATGCTTTATCCACGTAAATAATAGACATGCTCATTTATTTGTTAACACCTGCTGCACATTGGAAGTACAGATCCATTGAATGCTTTATCCACGTAAATAATAGACATGCTCATTTATTTGGTAACACCTGCTGCACACTGGAAGTACAGATCTTTCAAAGGACTCATATTATTCATCATGTATTTGATTGTGGAAGCAGTTGTTTTGTGACCACAACTGATTCTCAGAAAGACGCTGTTTTGGAATTCAGACCTGAAACTCGAAACAACCAAAAAACAAGTAGTCTGAATTTGCCATAAAAAGGAATTTAAGCCAGAAAGGACCACTGACTTAAACTTATCCCATTTTCTTTTGAATTTGAGCCACCCACCACGACTGCTATTTATATGGACTAATGGAGTTTTTTCTCCATGAAATCAAGACGATGGATACTCATTCTAATGACAGAAACGCTTCAGATAACCAAGATGCAAACACTGGAAGACACTTGGATGCAGGTGCTATATTTGTGTTGGAATCCAAAGGTAAGCATATATATTTTTGTCTCAGTCTTTTTGTTTCAATGAACATGAAGTATCATGCCCAACACCCCCGTTTCCAGTCACACAGCTTATGTACAACGTAAGTGAATGAGTGATGTGGGTTGGTACTAAGTATAACTAATTAAGTTAATTGGTGGTTGTAGGTACATGGCTCCATGCTGGCTATCATTTGACAACCTCCATAGTTGCACCTCAGCTGCTGAGCCTCCCATTTGCATTTGCATCCTTAGGATGGGGTGCAGGAATAGTATTACTGGTAATTGGAGCAGCAGTTACCTTCTATTCATATAATCTCCTGTCACTAGTGCTGGAACACCTAGAGCTCAAGGGCAACAGACAGCTAAGGTTTAGTGATGTGACCACACAGATTATGGGTATATACTATTTAAGCTTCATTAGTCCTCTCTTTGTAGCTTCACCACATTTCATTTTTGGAGGGTTCTAGGAAAATTCACTATCAGCAATTTATTTCCAACAATTCACCATCAGTAATTTATCATCATGGCATATTCATCACGTATACAATTCAGCACCAGCAATTCATCACCATGGTAGATTTACCATGTATACATTTTTCAATATTTAAGTGGCCAAGAGCACCCAAAAAAGAAAAAGTATAGAGATTTTGTTGAATGCATAAAAAAGGTATATGCGGTGAATATACCACGGCAATTAATTGGTGATGGTGAATCATGTATGCGATGAATATGTCACAATGATGAATTGTTGACGGTAAATTGCTGACAGTGAATTTGCCTGATGCCTATTTGAAAGCTAATCAGTTATAAAACCTTTATGTAGAACTTATCTTACATTTTGAAAGTCATTGCACTGAACTAAAGGTGTTGGTCAGTGGATCGGTGGTTTTAAGCTAACCTCTTGCCTATTAGTTGTTTTGCAACTTCATTTAACATTTATTTAGGAAGGCTTATTAGCAATGTTGGCATAAATTCTGACAGGTTTTATAGCGCTTATTGTTATTTATATATCTAAATTTTGTTTTTATAGATTATTCAAGGAGATATGTAGTTTATTGACTAATAATCAAACTGATATGAAGAGAGTGATTGGGTTTCCAAGTTATTTAAGAGTACCTTAGAAGATGTATAAGTAGTTTAGAGCTGAACCACGATATGCAGACCTATTTGAGTCTCTAATTTTAGAGTCCATGTTTTATGAACTATCCTATAGGCCCAAGATGGGGTCGTTTTGTGGTGGGACCACTACAGTTTGCTGTCTGCTGCGGAGCTGTTGTTTCATGTACTCTTCTTGGAGGTCAGAGTTTGAAGGTACCTTTCAAAAACAAGAAGACAGAGATATTACGTTTGCTTGTGAAAGACAACGATTTCATTGACTGCCTAATGGATTTTGTAAATGTATATTACAGTTCTTATATAAAATCTATCATCCAAACGGGGAGATGCAGTTGTACCAATTCATAATTCTTTTTGGAGGGCTGATGCTTCTGCTGGCTCAAATACCATCCTTTCATTCACTGAGATATATAAATCTAGCATCTCTGCTGCTGTGCTTTTCCTTTACTGCATGCGCTGTGGGAGGTTCCATCCATGCGGGTTGGTGTTGACCCTTCATTAATTTGCCCTTACTTGAATTTGGATGCACTATTTTCTAATTTGTTCTTAACTGTTATCTTAGTTTTACGTGGCAGGAGTCTCAAGTGACGCAGAGAACAGGGACTACAGTTTGGTTGGCAGTAAAACAAGCAAATTACTTGCGGCTTTGAACTCTTTCTCAATAATGGCAACAACTTATGGCAATGGAATCATTCCCGAGATTCAGGTGAGATTGGTTAATAATTGAAAAAAAGCGAGTAGTTATGCATTTAAACTTTCATCCTTTCAATTTCCATGATGATAGGTTCAGTAGGGATACCCCAAACTTCCTGGACCCATCAAGCTCTCAGTTGATCTAGAGCATTGCAATGTGTATTGATTTTTGTCACCTTTTTAATCTCAACATTTTATATTACACTCACAACTAACAGTCAACCAAAAGCATTTTGCTAGGGAGTCAATTCAGATTTAGCAAAATATTTTAGTTGTATAGAGATGGTGGGTGTGAGGGTTCTAGGTTTCAGTTCTAATTGGTCTTCCTTCCTCCACATGTATCAAAGTTGGGTCAGGTGAGTTCATGTTGTATTTTTAAGGAAAGCAATTCGAGTTTTTCATTTTCAAAAAGCTGATGAGGTCTACTTTAATCTCCTGTCCTTTATCTTGAACTTCCCAATGATCACCTTGTAAATGAATGTCTTTCTTCCTTAAATTCTTTGCTGCAAATCTCAGTGATAGATTAAGTTGAAATTTATAAGTTTCAGCTTACATGCTAATATTTAAGGAGGGTTTTGCAGGCCACTATAGCTCCCCCAATTTCAGGAAAAATGTTCAAAGCACTGTGTGTGTGTTATACAGTGATTGTGTCCACCTACTTCTCTGCTGCAATTTCAGGCTACTGGGCCTTCGGCAACAAGGCACAGGCCACACTTTTCAGCAACTTTGTGCCAACAGGAAGGCCAGCTTTTGTTCCCAACTGGTTTCTCTTCATGGCCAACATTTTTATCCTTCTGCAAACATCCACAGTGACTCTGGTTAGTTTAGTTCATAGTACGTACATAACTATTATCAATATTATATTATTATTATATTTGAGAACAATATACACTCCTATTGATCATTAATCTCTAAGATTTTGCTCTTAGAAGTTACTAGAACATTAAAATCAACAACTGTCTTACTTGCTCAAACAACTTGATGGTCTTAGAGGATAGAATATTGTTTAAAACAGAATAAAAAATGAAGAAACTAGAAGAATTCACCAGACTAACCTTGGAATTCATCCTAGAAAACCTCGAGGAGGAGAAGCACTACCTGGTAGCAGCAATTTCTCATCTATCAGGTGTTACTTATGACAAAAGAACAACTACGAAGAGTGGATAAAACTGATAGTTATTTCAATTGTTCACCGTCAAGTTCTCAATGACTTCTACAGCTGAATTCTCAGTTTGATCATTATTGAAAGAATTGCGATACACAGAAATTGCTGCAATAAACAAAAAATGTTTTTCAATACATGCAGAGGATTCTTTTATTCAATTTCAAACATTTTTGGAAATATCGTATGAGATAAAACTCATGATTCTACTATTTTGGTCAACTGATCAAAAAGAAGAGATAATGAATGAACTGCAAAACTCTTTATATAGAGATCTTAGAAACATCTAAAGACTTCTAAAATTTATCATGCAATTTCATGCAAATTACAAACTCTAAAATTAACATTTAAAAAAAATTATTTTTATCATCATGCAAGACTATAATTATCTGCATACTAAGTAGGAGAAATTACTAAATATTCTAACACTCCCCCTTAATTTCAACCACTAATAACATCAACACTATAAATCAATTATGACTGTAATTTCCGGATCTTCTCTTAACAGCATATGCGGCTGATTTCATTTCTTCTTCCGACTTTTGCAGGCTTCTCTCCTACCACGGTGTGTGACGATCTTGTTTTGAACTGCGCTTTGCTTGTCTATGATTCCTTCAGGGATCCACACACTCTCCTCCTATAGAGGGATTCAATTTCTATTGACAAAATACTATGGCATTTTTAAATGCTGGGATTTAACTTCCTCACACGACTTCACATCGATGGCTTAGATCAATTTCTTGCGAACAACGATCTTTTGATCTCATCTATCTCGAATCAAATGGTCAGCTTTCTCAGTGACTTCTTTTCTTGGACTGCGAACTCTTCTTTCAAACATCCAATCTGCAATCTAACTTGTTGATAGTGATTGCTTAAAAAAAAAATTACTTGCGGCTTCTACAAGATCCGTGGTCTTCCATGTGACTCTTTGATTTTCTCAAAGGATTGCAACTCCTTACCTTTGTACTTCGCAAGGGTGCACTTGTGACTTCCTCTTTGCCACGATCTACTTTTTCTCAGCTGTAATTTCTCCTTGTTGCAATAGATTCACTTTCCTTTTTTTTGTTTTGTCTTCAGCTATGGCTGGATCTAACAATTTCTTCAGTTTTATGACCGGTTCTTCAACCTTCTCTGCAAATCTCTTTCTTCTGCAAATTATTTAATCCAAATAACTTTCTCAAACCTACTTTAATATCAATTAAAAGAATTACAATACACATAAATTGTTGCAATAAAAAATAAATATTTTTCAACAGATGCGGAGGATTCTTTTATTCAATCTCAAACTTTACAATTGTTTGGAAATACAATATGAGATACAAACTCATGATTCTACTATTTTGATCAACTAATCAAAGATCAATGAACTGCAATCACTTCTTTATATAGAAATCCTATTTTTATCATCATACAAGACTATAATTATCTGCATACTAAATGAGAGAAATTACTAAATATTCTAACAATTATAACACTCACACAAACATCTGATGATGCTAACCAACCTCCTGATGTCTTTATATAGATTTTGTAATGTTCCCTTCCCATTCCACTTCTGAGTCCTCCTAATAGAGGATGGGAATGGAACATTGCAAAATCTAGGAAGACCCAGAAGTGGAATGGGAAGGAGAAAAGCGAGACTATTCATTTCAAATTCTTTATTTTGTGTGTCAAGATGAAACTGCCCCTTCATGCAGGCGGCAAATTTGCTTTTGCTGCGATGGTTACAAAAGTTGTGTTGGTTTGAAAAGCACAGAACCAAATATTTTCTGCTGCCAGTCATTTTTTGGAAACCTCATACTGATTTCACTTCGAGATTCTTATAGATCATCTATATTAAACTATAAAGGGATAAGTAGTTCAGAGTTGAAGCACTCCAGTATTCAAATGAAATTTTCATAGAAAAACTCTAAAAGTGCATTCTTGGGAATTATATATAAACATTCAGTACATATTTGAATCTTTGTCAACTTCTAAACTTCTCTCCGTGATGTAAATTTTCCTTGCAGACTTATTTCCAACCAGCATTTGCAACTCTCGAAAGCAGATCTGCAGATGTAGAGAAAGGGAGATTTTCTATGCGAAATGTTGTTGCCAGATTGATTGTAAGATCTTTTTGGGTGGCAATTGTAACTTTGGTGGCTGCCATGCTACCATTTTTTGGAGATATTAATGCGGTGATGGGTGCATTTGGGATTATGCCATTGGACTTTATTTTACCAATGGTGCTCTACAACATTACATTCAAGCCTTCTAGAAGGAGCTTAGTTTTCTGTTTGAATGTCTTGATTGGTGTCTTGTTTTCTATTGTGGGAATTCTGAGCTGCTTTGCATCCGCCAGACAAATCGTCCTGGATGCTAACACCTACAAGCTCTTCGCCAATGTATGATCTCTTTAGTTTCAGGTGTAATAGAAATCGACCAAAAGGAGTAGGCTTGCTCATTTAAAATAAGATCATAATAATTAGCACCTTAATCCTGTGCTTTTATAAAACATTTCCTGTGTACTGTGTTTGCATCGGGTATTGACATACCTTATAGTTTCTTAGTCATTTTTTTTGCAAATCTTCTTTAACTAATGGTTGTTATTGTTAACAAAAAAATTAATTACTAACAGTTCTCAAACCTGAGTTATATACCATTAATTGAGGATTCCATTCTACCTTAATAGTAGAGGACCTTAATAGTAGAGGATATGCATACAGAATCTGACGCAAATAAAAAATAAAATACACAATATATCCTAATTTCATTTAGGAAAGTTTGTAATTTAGCATACTGATCCTTAAGCATGTGTGAAAAGTAATAGGCACATCAAAGGTGGTTCATGGATGTTTAATAATTGTATTATAATCATGGGTAAAAATAGAAAATTCAATAAAACTTTCATTTTCTGATTGCTAGTGGTTAGTTTCATTCAACTATTAAATATAAAAAGTTTACAACAAATCTTCACTATTCTTCCACTTCATGAGTACCTTTCATGTAGGGCCACAACTTTGGATTGTCATTTGTTAAGGGCACTCATGTCCATTGATTGTCTACACCAAAAAAAATCAATACTCATAGCTTGTCAATGAGTCATTAACATTCTCAGCTCTATCAACCTTCTTCAATAGTACTCGCTTGCCTTCAACTATTTCTCTCACAAAATGATATTGTGCACCAATATGCTTTGACCAAACATGATAAGCATGATTTCCAGCCAAACATATTGCACTATGACTATCACAATCAATCCTCACAACCTTTTGTAACAAACCAACTATAAGCACAACCTCCATAGCCACATTGTTCTTTGCACACATGAGTTGTTGTGTACTCTATCATTGTAGATAATACAATTATTGCCTACCTTTACCTCATTAAACTTCATGCTCCAATAATATAATACATATCCACTAGCAGATCATTGTTAGTCAACATCTTCAATCCAATTAGAATCCAAAAATCCTTCAAATTCAAAGTTTTATTTTTATCAACACTTCGTAGTAGTTGACTACATAATCTAAGGAGCCAAATACATATCTATTTTTTTCACAATAGTCCAATATTCCTTTCATATTGTAGACATATATCTGCTCACAATTTCCATTGCATGTGTTATATTAGGTCTAATGCAAACCATTGCATATATAAGATTGCCAACAACAGTAGCATAAGGAATTTGACACATTTCCTTAATTTCCTCTTCTAGCTTTGAACACTATTCAACAAATAATTTATGTTAGATGGAAAGGGACTACTTATAGGTTTATCACCCTACATCTTAAACTTCTACAATAGAATGTCAACATATTTCCTTTGATATAATCATAATCTCATGTTTACACAATCTTATTTAATTTCCTTTTCCTAAAATAGATTTAGTAGCACTTGCATCCTTCATGTCAAACTTAGATAATAATTGATATTTAGTTAAATTGGTCATTTCCTAATTATTACCAATTAACAACATGCCATCCATGTAAAACACATGAATTAATGTTGCTCTGATTCAGCCCAAGTCCGAACACATACATGTCATTTTTTTTATTTCACATCCTTGGTGATTGCTTCAAGCTATAATGATTTTTTTTAGCTTGCACACTTAAACCTTCTTATTTTTCACTTTAAAGTATTTTGGCTACGTAATGTATATTTCTTCCTAAAGCTCACCATGTAAAAATGTTGTTTTTACATCCATTTGTTTTATTTCAAAATTAAAAGAAACAATAACAGCCAATAGAAATATAATTGAGTTAGTTTTTCCACTAGAGAAAAAAATCTCCAAAATTAATTCTCTCTACTTGAGAGCATCCCTTTGCAACTAGGCGGTCTTTGAACCTCTACATTCTTCCTTTTGTGTTATACTTTGTCAAAAATGAAGGTGAACAACTACAAAATAGAAATTTGATTTCAATTATTAAGATGATTTAACTAGTAGTAGATCTAATGGAGATTATAAGAAAATAAATTAGTAACAAAATGGTACATAAGAAATAAAAACATAAGATAGTGTTTATGTGGAGAAACCCTTTCAGAAAAAGAAAAAAGAACTCCACTAAAAAGAGAGGCCCAAGTCTATATTTTCTTCCAAAATAGAGATTACATATAGTCCCTCATTTCTCATCTATCTTCAATCCTTTGGCAGCTACACATAAAAAAATCTCACTCTGATTAATTCATTACTTTACTACCACCTTAAGCACTTCTTATATGGCATTTTCACCCCCTCAATGGGGCATCTAATTTGGTTATCAAAACCCAATGCCCTTAAAAATCCAAGAATTTATGACATAAGATAATGTAGATTACAAACAAATTACTCACCTACCAAAATTGGACAACTAATTTGTTGTTAGTTTCTAGGTGGTTATTATTTTTAATCACAAGATGTTTTAGATTTAGTAATATCCACACAAGGTGAAAAAATAACCTAATAGAAATTTGGGTGCCCAAAACAACAATAACCTCCAAGATGCTTATTCAGTAAATAGTAACTCAATGCCAAAAAAAATGTCATTGATTATTGGTAAAAATTAGTCACTATTCATGGTGAAGCTTGATCTCTTATGAATGATTTACAAACAATATTAGGAGCAATTTAATGCATAGGATTTACAAGTTTGATGGCATCTTTGTTGGAAGAAGGAGATTGTTGGAAGTTTTCAAAAGTCTATCATTGATGATGATGGTTGGCAACATGAGCATGAATTGCATAATACTTCTTGATCCAGAATTGTCATTGGTGTCAACATTGTTATGATCAGCCTAGTATGATTTGGAATTTTTACTAATGATATCTGTACATTATTAGTTAGTTCAAAAAATATGGTTGTACAGGATATTAACTAAGCGCTTCTACTAACTGTTTTGTGGTTTAGTGCATCAGTTTTGGGTCCACACTCCACCGCACTAAGTGATCTCGCTCAGAGTTTTAAACCATGGTTTGAAGTCTATTAGATTTAGGTAAAATCAAGATTTTGTAATGTTTTATGAAATATGCTAGAAATTATGTATGGAAAAGCTTAGCTCTATGTATCATAGTCATTTCTCTGTTTAGTATATCAGTGTGGGAGATTCCACATTTATTTGAAAATAATTTTTTGTGTTGTGGTTCTAAAGATAGACTTACTAATGTCATCTAAGTGTGAATCTGAAGAAATATTGAGTCTTGAAGTCGCATGTATGGAGAAGTGTGTATGATTGAATTTTTTGTGATTAGGTCCAATTCCTAGCCAACCTAATACATGATATGTGTTGTGAAGATTAAATATATACTATGGATGTTTGTAGGATCTATTTTAAGTCCATACTGACCTAAACTATGTATTACATGATTGATTTGAGCGTGAAGAATTTTTTGAATCATGTGTGAAGCCGACAAAGATATTTTGAATTATATTTGGCTACATCTAATTAGGTCAACATAATTGATGTATGTGGATGGAATTGGGTATTTATATGCAAGACAAATTTGGGTTGCAATGAAGGTATGAGAGAATATAAGTAGCACATCGGGTGTGAGAGGTCTCATATTATGCAAACAAGTGTACTTAGAGGTGTGAGATCAGAATAAGAGCAGAATTGTTAAGTGACTGCTAAGTAGAGTAGTATCTTGTATTCAGAGCTTTATTGGAACTGAATTCAGCACAAGGAAGGTGCATCTTATATAAGTTTGCACTTTGGTTGTGTAGCTATCTTTGTTCTGTATCTATTTCAGGTTGTGAACCTTATAAAGACAATGTGTCCTGGTAGTGAGCCTCTATAATATACTATATCCAGATATAATACATTGTGAGGTAATCCTCACCGTGGTCTTTCTCTTTTTGTGTTTTCTATGTAAAAATATTGGTTTTCATGTGTTATGTGGTGTTTTGATCTCTTTCATGTTTTCATTCATAGCTGCAGTTAGATATGTTTTGATTATTGGTTGGATTATGACTAAATGGTTTAATAGAATACGGATTCACCCCCCCCCACCCCCTCAGTATTTTGGGTGTTCAAAAGTTGGTATCAGAGATTAGTTCCTTTTGAAAATCCTAACACCTTGGGGAATATCTTAGACTTTGAACACATGGCTAACAAAAAGTGTCCTATTCCTCCGGAAGAAATTTTTTCAATTGAATATGAAGAAGATGACTGCATGTTTGACAAAGAAGAACTTAAAGTTGCTCTTAAAGACCTTGATAGAGTTGAAAATGAAAACAAATGTTTGAAGGAAAGCCTAGGAGAAGAAAATGAATGCATCAAAAGGTTGAGAGAACAAATAAAGAAGTTCAGAGAAAGACATAGAGAAGTTAATGAACAGTTGAAGAAGACAAATGAAGATATCAGAAGACTGAAAGTGCAAGTGGAAGAAAATAAAATAATTGAGGATTGTTTGAAAGCTAAGATACAATGCAAGGCTGATGAATGTACAAAGCTTGAAAAAGAAGTGGTAACCCTAAGATCAGATCTAGAGAAAGAAAGAGCTTATGAGGAAAAATCCAAAAAAATTACTACAATGCTTAATGAATTGATTGAAATTCAGAAACCTTCTAAGGATAAAGGTGGTTTTGGACTTGAAGAAGGACAAGTTTCAAAGAAAAATAAGAAACCTAACAAAGTTGACAATTAAAAGAAGATTCAAGGCAATGGGACACAGTTCAAAAATCAAAGCAATGCTGGAAGACCTCCTATCATACAACCAAATGCTCAAAGGTACCCATCTTTCAAAGGTATTTGTTTTTCATGCAATAAATTTGGACATAAGGCAATAGAATGTAGAAGTAGAAAGAATTAGAATGTTGGATCCTTCTCCGGACAATGTTTTGCATGTAAGAAATTTGGACATAGAGGTGTTGAGTGCAAAAGTTAGATGATGAATAGACTCAATACTGGTAGAATGTTTCAATATTTCAATGGCTATTGTTACACATGCAATGTATTTGGGCATAAGGCTAACCAATGCAAATCAAGGATGAATAGAAGTCAGAGAAATGGCGTGTGCTATTTTTGCAACAAGCCTGGACATATTTCAAGAGTCTGCAGAAGAAAAAGAAGAAAACAATATAATCTGGAACAGAGGAATGAACCTATGAAGAAAGTTGATCCTACTGAAGTTAAGAAGGAAATGAATAAGATATGGAGAAATAAAGAGGAATCTAAGAACAAAGATGATTCAAGGAATTCAAATGCATCTGTACCTCCCTCTGGTGCAAATAATTCACTTGGAAATTAAACCTAGACATGACCTTAGGGGGAGAAATAACAAAAAATTCTAATAGCCCCTTGGAAATATGAAGTGATTAAGATATGACATGAAGATATATAATGGAAGATGAAATTTTAAAGCTATGGAAGAAATTTGTGGAAGAAAATATTGGAATGCGGAAATTTGTGAAGCATAAAAAGATGTTTGTGCACACATTTTTTTTGAAACATCAACTTTTTGGTTTGAAGCATTTATTGTAGGGGTTAGGTGAAATTAGAGAGTTAAATACGTATATGTGAAGGGAAATTCATTTATTCAAACGCATTCGAAGAAGAAATATGTCTAGAAGGGCTCGAAGCGCCTTTCGGAAGTTGAACATCAACACCCTAGTTCTTTAAGAGGTATTTTTGATTCTACACATTCTTTTGTCTTCCAAAACAATTCCCTAAAAGAAACTTAAATATAATGGAATTACCAAAAGTAGTAGACAATTCACAAAGACCGCAACTAGTACTTAAAAAGAATTCTACTAAAGTGTTGTTGGTTGATCCCTTGGGTGCATTCTTCGGAACTCCTATTGGGGTTTTAGCTACTAAGGATATTAGAATGTACATTCATGGGAAAATTGAAGAGGTATCGCCTGGTAGGTTATCTATTTTGTGGACAAATGAATTGGGAGAAGATGATGATGCCCTAAAACCTGAGTACAAAACCCTAAGAGAAAAGAAGATGGATGTCTTGTAGAAGTTTCTAAAATTTGAAAATCAAGAGTTCAGTACATCAAAATTGTACTGAGTAGAATTCATGACCAATCCATATGGATTGATGGCCCTCACTCAAAAATAAAGGAAGTAATTAAGGTTGTAACTAGTTTGTGGTCCACTGAACCTGTTCTTGATTAGAAGACAGTCAAAATAAAGGATATAATGGAGAAAATAACTGCCACTCTTGAACAAAAGGAAATTACAGTGAACTCTATTACAAACCCGACAGTTATATTTGTAGTTGTTCTTATTGGTCATAAAATTTATCTATCAAATAGTGTAGGCTTTGTCCCTCCTATTGCAGTTCATAAGGCTCTTGATATGTTTGAGAAGAATGTTGACTACGACCTTTGTGAGTTTCTCCGGCAACAATTAATGGAGAACCTAGAAGAGACATTATTTAAAAGAAGAAGTATACATTCTAGTACAAAACCCTAGTAACTTGCCTATTGCTCCTCTTCTTGAAAGAAGTACAGGTGGTTGGACAAGTAAATTGGACAAATGTGGAACAAATTGCACATCAAATAGAAAAGTACATGAAAATCCTTGGAAGTATGGATGTTTAAGAGGATGCCCTTGTAGCATTCTTTGGAGTATTTCAGAGTAGGATGAACAAGAAAATGAGGATTCCCAGAGAAGTGGTGAGAAGATATTCAAAAGATATTAACTTTCTTGTCTCCACGAACTTTTTCTTTATTGAAGCTAATAAACCTAGAACCATTTGGATCTCATAATTGGATTATAAAGTATCAGAGGCTAAAATAGTTAGCTATGTAAAATCCCTTTTGAGCAGTCCTGAAGTTACTAGAAGAATGGAGGTGAGTGCATAGGCTTCTAGTGGCTATAAGAGAATAGGTAAAAAGAGAAAAGTCACAAATAGTCCTCTGGTTTTTGGTAGAATCAAACAAGAAATTGTTCATATTGAAAGTGTTCATGAGCATGAGATCAGTGTCAGGACTACTAATGTACAAAGTTTGGATGAAGTCATAAGAACCCTACAAGAGGTAATCCCTGGTACAAGTATTGATGATTCATTATCTAATATGGAAAATCTCAATCTCTTGATCAAATCCCTTAAAAATTATGTCTCGGGATTAAAAATTCAAATTGAAACTAAAACTGAGACATGGCTTGTAAGAAAGAATCTAGTGAATATCTCAAGAAAATGTACAAAAGCATATCAAAAGGTTACAAAGTGCTTGAGAGAAGTGCAAGAATGTGTGGAAGAAGCAAGGAGCATATTTTCATACTACATGAAATGGCCAAACGTCACTCGAAGTATAAAGGATGACATGAGTACAATTGAAAACTTAGATAAACACTATTGCATATTCTTATGATCCGGGGAAAGACAAGGATGATCAAACTTGGATCTCTATAATGGAGCTTATTAAAAAATATTTCACCCTATAAAGTCAAAGAGATGAAATCATCAGGCAACTTATAAAGTTAAGGGACTTAGTAAAGACAAAGTATATACCGGTCTCAAGTGCTCTTGGCAGCACTAACAAGCTCTCAAAGATAAATCTTGATCCCAGTACTTTGGAAGGAGAAGAAACTCTATCGAAACTTGAACTTCTATACAAAACACTTATTGTAGAAAACAAATAGTGGGAAGAAGGAAAGTCTGAGTGGCACTTGACACTTTTCAAAAGCTTCAAGGTAACTATTTATTATGATTTAAAAAGTTTTTCAAATTTTGATATATACATATGTAGAAGGCAAACAAATTTTGGGTTGACCTCCTAAGGGGGAGCTTATGAATTTTTGGCACACCCTTTTCCATTGATGTCAAAGGGGGAGAGAGAAGTGAAAAGAGAGAAGTGAAAAGGGGAGTGAATAAATGATATTTCCTATTTCTTATTATGCATGTTTTCATCAATGACAAAGGGGGAGATTGTTGGAAGTTTTGGAAAGTCTATCATTGATGATGACGGTTGGCAACACGAGCATGAATTGCATAATGTTGCTTGATCCAATGTTGTCATTGATGTCAACATTGTTATGATCAGCCTTGAGCCTAGTGTTATTTGGAAGTGTTACTGATGATATGTGTATAGTATCAGTTGGTTCAGAAAATATGGTTGTACAGGATATTAACTAAGCACTTTTGGTAACTATTTTGTGGTTTAGTGTGTCAGTTTTTGGGTCCACACTACACCACGCTAAGTGATCTCACTCTGATTTTTTAACCATAGTTTGAAGTATATTAGATTTAGATAAAATCAATATTTTTTAATGTTTTATGAAATATGCTAAAAGTTATGTATGACAGAGTTTAGCTCTATGTATCACAGTCATTTCTCTATTTAGTATATTAGTGTGGAAGATTCTACATTTCTTTGAAAAGAATGCTTTTGTGTTGTGGTTCTAAAGATAGACTTATTGATGCTAGCTAAGCATGTATCTGAATAAATATCAAGTCTTGAAGTCGCATGTATGGAGAAGTGTGTGTATTATTGAAAGTTTTGTGATTAGGTCCAATTCTTGGCTAACCTAATACATTTGATATGTGTTGTGAAGATTAAATATATAATGCAGATGTATGTAGGATCTATTTTAAGTCCATGTGACCTAAATTATGTATTAAATGCATGATTTGAGTGTGAAGAAGTTTTTGAATCATGTGTGAAGCCGACAAAGCTATTTTGAATTGATTTTGGCTACATCTAATTTGGCCGACTTAATTGATGTATGCGGATGTAATTGGGTATTTATATACAAGACAATTTTGAGTTGTGATGAAGGTATGAGAGAGTATAAGTGGCACATCAGGTGTGAGAGGTCTCATATTATGTGAACATGCGAACTCGGAGGTGTGAGATCAGAATAAGAGCATAATTATTAAGCAACTGCTAAGCATAGCAATATCTTGTATTCAAAGCTTCATTGGAACCGAATTTAGCACAAGGAAGGTGCATCTTATATCAGTTCACACTTTGGCTATGCAGCCATCTTTTTTTTGTATCTATTTCAAGTTGTGAGCCTTATAAGGATAGTGTGTCCTAGTAGTGAGCCCCTGCAATATACTATATTCGGATATAATATATTGTGAGCTAATCCTCACCATGGTTTTTCCCTTTTTGGGTTTTCCACGTAAAAATACTGGTGTTCATGTGTTATGTGGTGTTGTGATCTCTTCCATGTTTTCATTCATAGTTGCAGTTAGATATGTTTTGATTATTGGTTGGATTATGACTAAATGGTTTAATAGAATACTGATTCACCCCCCCTCAGTATTCTGGGTGTTCAATCTTAATCCTAAAATTATCCTACTTGACACCATACATTGTAAATACATCCATAGAAATACATAAGTCAACTAAGTACTAGGAACAAGGCTCATGTGGCTTTCTTGCACCATGTACTTTTATGTGCTCACATATTTAGTAAGTGAATCCACAACATTCTCCTGAGTGGCAATCTATCCATTAGTAATCATTTTATGAATGAAATGAAATTATGCATCCACATGTTTAGTTTTTACATGATACATAGGATTCTTGGCCAAATAAATTGCACTTTGGCTATCACAACCAAGATAAATAGTTTTGTAATCAAAACCAATACATGTACATAACCTTTATAACCAAACTAACTCCTTAAAGATGTGGGTAGAAATCATATACTCTACTTTGGTGGTGTATAAATCAATTGTGGGCTGACTCTTACTCATCTAACTCACTTCTCTGAATAAAGTAAACACATACCCACTAGTGGACCATCAACTATCCAAGTCACCTACCCAATCAACATCAACAAAATATTGTATTTCTAATGTCTTATCCATAATTTTAGTACTATAATAAACAAAATAATAATTAAAAGTACCATACAAATATCTTAACACCTGTTTCACATAATTTCAGTGTTCTCTACCAAAGTTAGATATAAACTTGCTCAATATTTCCATTGTTTGGGAAATAATTGTCCTAGTGCAAACCATTGGATACATTAAACTTTCTATTACAATAGAATATGGTACATATGACATATCCTCTAAACCATCTTCATTCTTAGGACACATATCTAATGAAATATTAGTGTTAATTGGTAAAGGAATTCTAACTAGTTTACAATCTTACAAACTAAATATGTTCAAAATAGTATTAACATGTTTACTTTGTGATCACCAAAGTTTTTTGTTTACCCAATCTCTTCCTATTGTCATTTCCAATATGTACCTTTATTCCCTCAAAAATTTCATCTTAAATGCAAATGAAAGTTTATCTTTTAGCTCACTAATCATAACATTGGTGTTACTAAAAAAAATATATCATCTACATACAAGGAAACAATTACTATTCATTCATCAATACATATAATGTAAACACAATGATATTTTCTTATTATATAACCTAGCTTGAAAACAAAAAAATCAGCTTTTTGATACCACATCCAAAGTGATTTCGTTAAACTATAAAGATATCATTTTAACTTGCAAACCAATTATTATTTCCCTTTTACCTCATAACCTTTATATTGTTGCATATAAATTTCCTCTTCCAAATCTCTATACAAAAATACATCTTTAATATTTGTTTTCTCAATTTTAAAATCATTATTAGAAACTATGGATAAAAGAAATCTAATTGAGGATAATTTAGCAACAAGAGAATTTTTCATCATAATCAACTCCCTCTCTATATGGGAGTAGCCCTTAGCTACCAGTCTAGCCTTGTACCTTTCTAATGAAATAATTTCCTCCAAACTTCTTCTTAAAGATCAATTTACAACCAATGGCCTTCCTTACTTTGGGTATATATGCAAGTTCATGAGTGTTACAAGAGTCTAAAGACATCATCTCCTTGGGCATGGATTATATCTAAGACTTGCTATCATCTATAATAATAGCTTCCCTATATGATCTAGGTTCATTGTCAATACTTAATAAAGCTAATATATAATAGAAATATAGTGGGATATACTTATCAACTAGATTCTAAATTATCTTGTGAATCATCCAAGAATAGGATTATGGGGTTCTTCTTGTTCTCAAGTTTGTTCAAATTCTTCCTGGTTATCTTTTCTAACCTATTTATCTTTCTTATAATCTTCATATGAACCCTCTTCTTCTTCCTTCTCATCCCCAAATCCATATCTTTGTTCTTCCCAAGGTGCATCTTCTTGCTTAGTCTCAAAGTGCACTCTCTTTTCCTTTTCTTTATCTTTTGGTTGATCAATATCAAAAATAGTTTTAATTTCCTTGAAAATTGCATTTATAGAGCAAATAATTTTCTTGCTTAGTGGATTCCAAAGTGTATTGTCCCTTCACCATATCCAATGAAAATACACTTTTCTACTTTTGGGTTCAACTTAGATCACTTTTTTTAGGCACATGAACATAAGTCTCATAGCCAAAAACCCTTAAATATGAAATATAGGGTTTCTTACTTATCCATACTTCATAATGTGTCAAATCAAGAACCTTACAAGGAGATTTTATTAACAAGTAACAAAAAATAAGCACAGTTTCTATTGGAGTAAATAAGTCATTATCTAATAATTAATTAATCATTAATTATTTATTAGAGGCTTTTTGCCTTAATCACTTAAGCTAAACTTAGTAGTTTGTTTTTATTGTTTAGTTTGATTCTTATTAATAGTTTGGACTAAATTTACGATTGTAAGGTGTCTCATTGCATGAGATTAGAACACTTGTCACTATCTTGTCAAATCCTCATCTAGGGTTTCCTTGTGCAATTCTTTTATAAAGCTTGCACATTCATTTGTAATATTCATCCAGGTTATTTGCATCAATACAATTCTTGGGTTATTGAGCACAATCTTGATTTTGATCTTCTCTATTTTGATAGGTAATTAATTGCAGGGGTTTCATGGGAGTTGTGGGTTGAATCATCAATTCTAACAGTTTCTACCCAAAATCATGTATCCAACTATGAACCATTTAACATACTTCTAGCTTGTTCCATAATTCTTTAGTTCATCCTCTCTACAACCCCATTTTTTTGAGGAGTGTGTGGAGTAGTCTTCTGCCTAACAATAATTGCACACTTAAAATATTCATCAAATTCCTTAGAACAATATTCCCCTCCATTGTAAATCTTAAAACATTTATCTTAAAATCTAATTTATTTTTAACTAAGACTTTAAATTAGTGAAAACTTCATATTTATTTCTCATAAAATAAATCTAGATAAATCTTGAAACATCGTCAATGGAGTATAAAAAAATAGTTATATTTCCAATAGATTCAATATCCACGTGACCAAAAACATCTAAATGAATAATTTTAAATTTAATCCTAGCTTTATTACTATCTAAAAGAGAAGATTTTATGTTTTATTTACCAAACACACAATGTTCTCAATAATCAATATTGTCATCTTAATAAGAGAAATTGTCTAACAAATTTTTTTGTAAGATTATTTTTAAACTAGTCTCACTTATGTGGCCCACCCAACCTATGATGCCACAAAATACATGCATTTTCAATTTTCTCAATTAGATTGGTAGATAAAAAAATAATGGTGGCATCTAGCATAAATATATTTCCCATCCTCATCTCTCTCACTATCATCAAACTTCCTCTCACCAATCTATAACCATGCTTATCAAATGTTACATATATTCCTATATCATTCAACTTAGAAGAAAAAATTAAAGTTTTCAGCTAATCTAGGAGTATGCAAACCATTGTGGAGGGTTTCTTCCATCATTGAAACACAATTGCATATTTTCCCATCCAATAATGGGATATAAACTATTATTCACAAGATATAATTCTCCTCCATCATATTCTTCACATATGGTAAACCATTACTTATGAGGATTCATATGATAGGAGAATCCTGAATTAATCAACCAAAGTTCATTAGATATAATATTACATGAAGAAAGAAAAGTTTCATCACTTGAATCATGGGACTTTTTGTGGAAAAATCCTATTGTTTCTTTTTATTTATAAATGTATTCCTTCTTCACATGTCTTTTTCTCTACAATTCCAACACTTCACTTTATTATTTTTACTTATATTCTTAGATCTACCCTTGGACTTATCCTTAGGCCTCTTCTAATCTCCTTTAAACCCACCTCTTTCCTTTGACCTTCCCCTAACATGAAGAGCATCTAATGAGTTATCTATAGCTTTATTTCTCATTTCCTATTAGAATAGTGGTACAAAAAGAGCATCCATATTTGGTTATTCAAGATTAGCACTAATATCAAAGATAAAATTATCCCATGACTCAAGAAAAAAACTTTACATAATACACCTATCTTCTTCATCTATCTTAAAATCAACATAATGTTATTGACTCAAAATCAAATTAAATGCATTTAAATTCTCAACTTTTGAATCAAACTCATTCATTTTAAGAGAAAATGTTTATCTTTTATGTATAACTTATATACTAGGCTCTTAACTTAGTAAATCTCACCAAACGATTTCCATATATCATATGATGTTTTCTCTTAAAAAATATTCAATAGAACAAAGTTTGTAAGACAAAGCTTGATGGTTCCTCATGCTTTTTTATCCATATTATCCCACTCATCCTAATAGATATTGTTTAGTTTCTTTTCCATTGGTGCTTCCAACCATTGATCCCTCTCTTCAAGGAGATCCTTCATTTTTATCTTGTATTTTGGTCTATTGAACTTTTCGATATCCAACCTAGATGAGGATGTAGCTATGGATTGTACACAAAAACTTACAAAATAAATTCAACTAGAACTCCCATTATAGCTCAAAAAACTTTCATTTCCACCCAAGAAGAAAAGTTGGCTAGGTTATGATACCAAATATTATAAATGAAGGTAAAAAAATATAAAATAGTAAAATATGATTTCAATTGTTAAATTGATTTAACATGCAGTACACTAAATGGATATCATAAGAAAATAAGCAAGCAACACAGAAATGTGGAAGAAAATAAATTCACACTAGACAGTGTTTATGTGGAGAAACCCTTTTAGAAAATAAATCCACCAATATGAGAGACACAAGCCTATATTATCTTTAAAAATAAAGATTACATAAATCCTTCCTTTCTTCTCTTTTATCTTCAATCCTTCAATTGTAAACAAAGTCTTTTCACTCTTTCTAATTATATTACCAAGTTACTACCTCATTAAGCACTACTTATATAGTATTTTTACCCCCAAAATGGGCCATCCAAGTTGGTTATCAAATCCAAACACCCCTCCTCAAAAAATCCAAGCATTTATGACATATTATAATGTAGTTTGGAGCTAAATTATTCACCTACCAAAACTGGGCACCTATTTTGTTAGTTTTAGGTGGTTATTGGTTTTAACCATAAAATATTTTAGCTTTAATAATATCCACACAAGGTGATAAAACAACTTCATAGGAATTTGGGCACCCAAAACTACCATAACCTCCAATATTCTTATTTTATCATTAGTTATTCATTACTAGTAAATTTTTTTTTACCAACTCCTAATAAAAATTAATTATTGTACCAATAAAATCTTGATGATAAAAATTAATTATTGATAATAGGGAATCCCTTATCCCTTATGTGTGATTTATTAATAATATTAGAATTAATTAAATATATAATATTGACAAGGTTGATGACACCTTAATCCTAACATACTTCTTTGTAAACAACCATTTACAACCAATGGGTTTTCCTCTTTGAGTTAATTCTACTAAGTCCAATGTCCAACTCTTGTCTACATACTCCATTTATTCTTTATAGCCTCATTTTAGAAATTATCTTTATTGGATCAAAGTGTGGCCTTATCAATATTAGGGTCTTCATTAGTAAGAGATAAAGTTGATAAAATAAATGTAGAGAAGAAATCAAGGTCCATATACCTTCCATGTATTATTCTTACTCAATATGATATTCTCAAAATTGAGGTTTCTAGTTCAACATCCTCTACTTTCACATTATCTTAAATTCCAAACCATATTCTAATTCATCTTCCTCAATTACTTCCAATTCAAAAATAAATTCACCACCTTCTAATTCATCATAAACTCATTAGGTTCTTCTATTGGTTATACTTCATATTTAAGAACTTTCTTACCTTCTCTAAAAATTGCATTATAATTGTATTCTATTTTTTGTGTTTCTAGGTTCCAAAATGTATATCCTTTATCACTAGTATTGTATCCTATAAGTATACACTTTCTTAATTTATAATCTATATTAGTCCTCTTTGGTAATATACATATAATATTTACTTGACTAAAAATCCTTAAATGTATGAGGGGGGACTCCTTGCTAGTCCATGCTTCCTATGAAGTCGTATCCCACAAAATTGAGGTTTTTGGTACTAATAAGATGAAAAATAAGTTGTTGCTACTGATACCTATAATTCGTTGTCTAAACCTACACCATTAAGTATGCTCCTATCCTTATCCATCAAAGTTAAGTTCATTCTTTTTTTAATTCCATTTTTTTGTGGTGTACATAGATAGTGGTCTTCTACCTTTCTATGCCACAATGTTGGAAAAATTGGTCAAATACATCTAAACAATACTCTCCACCATTATCACTTCTCAAGACTTTTATGTTATTATGTATCTAATTTTCTACCAAAGCCTTAAACTCTTTAAATTTATTAAAAACATTAAATTTATTTTGAATAAAATATACCCATGTCTTTCTTAAGAAGTCATCTACAAAAGTAACATGGTACTTAGATTTTCCTAGGAATGAAAACTTTGTCAGTCCAAACACATCACAACAATTGAAAATTTACATATTTTTTCTTACCAAGTGCATAGTGTGTGCAGTGAAAATCCCCTAGCCTGAAGTGCAAAACGAAAATGAAATGCAAGACAAAGGGAACACAACAACACCTCAAAATTGGCCTAAGTTGAACTTGAAAAAAATGCAAGAAGAAGAGTGATATTACCTTGTCCAAGTTGATCAGTTGATTGGCCTTGTAGATCGTTTGATTTGTGTGCTCCTAGATCGATTTCGGCAGCATAACGGCTTGTAAATGCTTGATTTGGATGAAAGATGGTTGTGAATGGTATGAGTGCTTGGGAAGGGTGAAATGTGATGCTTAGCTTGAATGTGCCTCTGGTTAGGGTTGTGAAAATGGCTAAGTGTTAGCCATTTAGCAAGGGAGAGATGAATGAATGGCTACCATTCATTCTTGGCCAAGGACAAGAGATCAAGGGTGGAGATCAAAGGTTGACCAAAAGGAATTAAAAATTTCTTTTTTAATATGCATGGGGAAGACAAAAGGAATAAAATATTGCTTGAGAAACCTTGGGTGAATAAATGGAATTTAAAATTACATTGGAAAGGACATGGGGATTGTAAATGGAATTAAAAATTTCATTGGGATGTGGGAAGAGTTGACTAAAGGGGGTTGATTAGACTAGTTGATGAAGGATTAGAAGAGAGTTAGGTGGTTAATAATGATTAGGAGCCAGCTTGAAAAAGGTGGAAGATGTGACACCTCCTAATCATGTATTAGGAATGTGCACATCCCTAATGATGGGATTAGGAGATGAATTAGGATTAAGTGTGGATGGGACATAAAGGGAATTAAATAAGTGGGTTATTTATTCAATTCTTTGGAAGAAAGGCATAAAGGGTTAAGGTATTTAATTATTTAACTAAATACCTTAGAGATTTAGAGGAATTTAAAAGTATTAATTAAATAATGGCAATATTATTTAATTAATGTGGGTAAAAGGATATTTAGATGAAAAAGGATAAATTTGACCAAATGTAAGTGGTCAAATTTAGGTGTCTACATTTTTCCCCGCTTTGATATGGTGTTACGAAGTAGCATCATTTCAAAGAAGATTAAAACATAGCACTTGGAAGAAGATAGTTAGATTAGGGAAGATGCCCTAGTCATTCAAAGGAGTGACTAGGAGGAAAGATGATGAGAGTGAAGATGAATATTGGAGAGTGAGGATGCCCCCTCGAGAGGACATGCGGGTTCAAGAGAACATGAGTGTGCTCTCTAAATGGATGAGATGATGAAATATTAGATGGGGAAGATGAGATAAAATGATGGATAAGATATAATGATAAGTGATAAGATATTGGGGAAAGAAGATGAGAAGAAAGAAAGCACAAATGGATTCAAGGAAAAATATGATGTTGCCCTGGTCAAGCGACAAGCCAAAATGGATTAATGATGTATGGAGTGTTGTTGATGAGGGAATGAGATATCCCAGAACAACACAAGGATAGGGAAGGATACATCCCAATGATGAGAGTGTTGTTGATGAGGGAAGCATACATCCCAAAACAACACAAAAATAAATGGAAGGATACATCCAAATGATGATGATGAGAGTGTTGTTGATGAGGGAAGGATACATCCCAAAACAACAGAAAAAGATAGGGAAAGATACATCCCGATGATGATGTCGATGATGATGATGATGATGATGATGATGATGATGATTGGGTCAAGGCGTGTAGCAAGGCTGGGAACAAGACCAAGGATGTGATTAGATGATTTGTGCTAGATTGAATGGATTAGGATTGGATGGAGATGTGAGATTGTTAAAATGAATGAAGATGATGGAGGGAAAGATGCTTAGAATAACAAATCTATATTATCCTAAGAATATGGATGAAAAGATGCTTAGAATAACAAATCTCTATTATCCTAAGTAGATTGAAAAGATGATGAAATGATGAGGAGGATGGATGAAAAGATGCTTAGAATAAAAAATCTCTATAATCCTAAGCAAATTGGATGAAAGATGCTTAGAATAATAAATCTCTATTATCCTAAGTAGATTGAAGAGATGATGAAAGAAGATAGGATGGATAGATGAGGGAGAGTGATGAAGAATGAATGGATTAGAAAGATGTAGGATGAATGGATGGGGGGGTTTGAATAGATGAATGGATAGTAACCAAATCAAGCAAGTTAATTGTGATGCATTATGTTTCCATGTAACGAGCACTTAATTTGATATAGCATGAGATACTATGCACCAAGGTAAGAGGAACCAAGGTGACTTTGTATCACATGCATAGGACTAACTCAACAAAAAAAAAGGTTAGTCCAACATCTCAAAGTCACAGGGGCTTTGGTTGGGCCTGACGTTGAGATAACCACAAACACAAAGGATGTCCCAATATAACACAAGACCACAAGGATCTTGGTGGGTACTACATGGGACAACCAAGAAGATAAAAAATCCAACAAAAAGATCAAGATGTGCCCCTATGCTTACCAGTCAAAGCACACCATGATATGATAGATCGTGGTGACCTTGAAGAGGTATAATAGGAAGCTCAAATGATAAAAAAAATGTCAAAAGCATCAAAATATCACAATAAAATTTCAAACATCCTTTGCCACAGGATCAAAAGGGTGGATGGGATTGATGTGGTCTGTTAGGAAGGATGCATCATGTTGAGACCAAAGATGGATACTAAACTAAGTGGTCAACATAACACAGGATATCTGAAACCAACTAAACCTCATGATATTGATGACCTTTTTTATTGTAAGTACCAGCTGGATAGGGATGTACCTGATGATACGAAAAAATGACAAGACACAAGACAGACGCACCCTAAAGACCTAGGGGCTTGAGGGTTGATCAAAGATCAACCTTGCATACATGAAAGCGCAGAGCCCTCGTAGTTTAACAAAAGGCCATGGATAAAAGAGGAAAGAGGATGATGAAGACCATGATGGAGGACAAAGACGGATGCACAAATGCCCTGGGGGTGGATCAACTAATCGACCTTTCCTACCTGAAAGCACAGGGGCAACGTAGTTTGACACAAGGCCAAAGACAAACAAGGGACAAGGGATGATGAGATAACAATGACAAGCAGATACACTGTTAGAACTGATATGATGAAACAAGATAGACCTGGTGGATAGGATGATAGATATGCATAAGATGTGGGTTAATGTGAAGCTCGAGGATGGGATAGTTATCCAAATCATCAAAAGATGAATAGGGAGGATGATACGATGGATAGATGAGTGATGAAGAGTTATAGGAGATGAGACAGATTTGAGCAATAGATAGAAGTGATGATAGTGAGATGAATGGGATTGGATTGCATGGGTGTAGCCTATAGCTAGATACTAATGACAAGGGATTATGAGATGGAAGGAAAAATAGAGGTAAATGAATGGATTGATAAAGATGGGGAGATAGAAAGATGTGAGGATGGATGGATAGAGGGATAAGGATTTGGAAAGATAGAATGGATTACTGGATGGATAAATGGATGGGGAGATAAGGATGAAAAGATGGAAAAGGACTAGTGTATGGGTGGACAGGGAGATAAAGATTTGGAAGATGGAATGGATTCCTTGGAGGGATGGATGGATGATGTTGCCAAGGACTATGTCACAAAGAAGGAGATTCCCCACTCTAGATATGTCATGTTGGACGAGGTAAGAGGGATGGTAGATGGTAGGAGTGGTAAATAAGGAATAGAGATGGATCGTAGTAGGATGGGTGGACAACAGAAGATAAATGGATGTGGATAGGATGCAAGGATAAGGAAGGTGAATGGGGGGGGCTAAGGGATATGGTGGCATAGGGATGAGGGGAATGTATGCCAAGAGATGTCCAAAGCATGTATATATATGTGCCCTTGTCTTGACCAAGATCACAAATAAGATGGAGGGACTGGATACAAATGGGATATGATGGGTAGGAGGTGGAAGATAGGCAAATGTAGGAAGTAGAGGAAGGGGATGCGTAACATGAAGTTGCCCCCAAGTGTGGAAGATAGGTGGATGCGGGAGATGGAGGAAGGGGAATCTACACATGATGCCTATTTTCCAGGTTTTCATCATGGCACTTATCCAAGGTGCTTGTTTACCAAGTTTTCACCATTGGACGAATTATTTCTCTTTACTATTTTATTTTATTTTTTTGGATTTTTTAACTTGTTTATGATTTTTTGGACTTTTTGGACAGAAATGCAAATGGAGATGGATAAGGATAGGGATGTGGATATTTGAATTTAGAAGATAGTTGATAGGGAGATGGATGAAGGACTCAAAAATCCAATTCCATATGAGGTAATAAGAGCCCATGTTTGAAGCTACTATTTGAATGTTGGTACAACCTTATTAGAATATAAGGATTATACAAGAGGATGGATTAAAGGGATTTGACGGGGGAGATATGGGGGATAATGGATTGGATGTTGGAAAGTGTATGGATGGAATGATGGATTGGATGTGTGATGGGGGAAGGTGTTTAGGACCAACATTGGCACATGTGGTGGGGGATGTGAAAGGATAGGGGGATGAATGGATAGAGAGTGTGGAGATAATGGAGGAGTTGCGATAGTTAATTTTGGGACATAGGGACCCAAAATGGATTTAGGAGATGGAGGATGCAAATTATTTCTAGTTGGATTAGCCAATTTGGATGTTGTTACGGATTTTTCATTTGAAGGCACTGCATCTTTTTTCTTGGGAATCCACATGGTTTTGATTTTTGCTTTTCTGGGCTTTTGTGGCCTTTTGGATGGATTTGGATTTTGGATTGTATTTTTCTTTTTGTCAACATGTATTTTTAAGGGGATAGGAGGAGCATTAGATTCATGTGGAGGTTTGGATTTATGCATTTTTACTTTGGCATCCAAAGTGCTTTTAGTAGCAATGGGACGAGTATGAGGCGATGGATGATGTGGAGGAGACATGGATGGAGTGACGAAGGTAGGCTTGTGATGATGATGTGTGGGTGAAGGATGTGAGATGGCATGCATGGAGGGGTGCCTTTGTTGGTCCTGATTAGGGATTATGAATTGAGGATTTTTATGAGGTGTGCTAGGGATAGACGACGGATGGATGAAAGGATAAATAGGATGAGATGGAGGGGGTGATGTTGGGATATAAGGGCCAAAAACGGACTTTGTATATGGAGGACATGTGATGGTGAATGGAGGGGCATAAGTACCCAAAAATAGATGCAGTAGATGGAGGATGAGCGATAATGAATGGAGGGACATAAGGGCCCAAAATGGATATGGAGGAGGAAGGAGGAAGATGGACAGTTTTTTTGAGGTAATATGATGGAGGAGGGGGGACTATGACAAATGGTTTAGTGGAAAAATGGGAAGTGCCTCTCCTTCCTTTGGAAGAGCTCACTTAGGATGTATGGAGGTTGTACCAACATTTTTGGAGTGTGAGCCTTTGGAGATATATCCAAGACCTTGTGCACTGGGATGTTCTTTGACATGGATGGATTCTAAAATACCTTTCTCATGAAGGCCTAAACCTTTTCCTTGATAGTTCATGATCTGGAGCATTTGATCTATGGTAGGATGCTTATTCTTTTGGAAGCATGATGTGAGTCGATTAGTAGGTGGAGGAGGATAGGTGGTTCATATGCTTTGTTTTTTTTCCGCAAGAAAACCACCATGGATAAGTGTAATGTTACCAAGGTGATATAAAAGTGGTGTTGGGATGGTAGGGCTAGGTGGCGATGAAGGATCATGAGATGGGGATGGTGGGATGAGAGGATTTTGATTAGGAGGAATGAGTGGTAATGGATCAGGAGATGGATTAGTGATATGATAGGATCTAGATTTGTGACAGCAGGTGATAAGGGCTCGTGAGATGGATTAATTGGATCTTGAGTGCAAAGGGGATCATGGGATGGAATGGATGGGGGACTATGATCTTGAGGTGGAGTAGATAGGATGGAAGGATCTTGATGTAGAGAAGGAGATATGTTGGTATGCTTTGGATCAAGCTCTGGGCATGACTCATCTTGTATGGGAGGCATGATGATGGAGGAGTATTGGGAGGAATCCTCAAGTGGGAGAGATGGAAGGATGGAGGATTCATGAGCTTCATGGGAATGGATGTCAGTGATACTAGGAGTGGGAGGTGGGGATTGGATTTTGGTGTCTCCAATGGATCGAGTGGATCTACGAGTAGAGGATGGGGATTCAATGGATTCATTGGGTTTGATGGTTTCAACGGTTTGGATGGTGTAGGATGGAGGAGGGCCTCATCACTAGTGACCGAACATGATAGAGTGGGATGGCATGGTTCCACAACATCAAGATGTGGATTTGGGGATGTCTCTTTTGTCATTAGTCCTTGGATGAAATTTGGAATGAGATCTTTGGGAATTGTAGGTTCAAGTGGGGTGATGTGAATGGATAGAGGATTATGGATGGTTGGAGTACTAGTATTAGGGATTGGTGAATTATAATTGGATGAGTGGACAGGATTAGGAGGATTAGGAGGAGGTGGAGGATTAGGATTGGATATTGGTGGATTAGAATTGGATGAGTGAATGGGATTGGATGAAGGACTAGGAGGAGGTGGAGGATTAGGATTGGAGATTGGTGGATTAGGATTAGATGGAGGATTCAAGTGTGTTGAATTAGTAGGAGGATTAAAATATAATGGAATTGAATGGGGTGTGATACAAGAGGATGTGGATGATGAACTAAGATAGGAGGATGTGGATGCTAGATTAGGTTGGGAAGATTGGGATGGTGGATTATAGTAGGAATATTGGAATGTTGGATTAAGATAGGAGGGTGGTGAGATTGAATTAGGATGGGAAGATTGAGATGATGGATTAGGATAAGAGGATGTGGGTGGTGGATTTGTGTAGGAGGATGCGGATTTTGGATTAGGATGGGAAGATGTGGATGTGGGATTAAGGTAGAGATATTGTAATGGTTGATTATGAAAAAGATAGGAGTATGGGGATGGTGGACTAATATCGGAGGATGTGGATGTTGGATAGGAGAGAGATGTAGCAGGAGTACATGATGAATATGTGGATGGTGAGGATACTGGATATCCCTTATCAAGGGTAGCATAAGGACTGTTATTAGATGTGGATGAAGGCATGTGGGGATAGCTCATAGGAGTGGTTGGATTTTGGGAGGCCTTCAGGAGAAGCTTGCTAATAATGATAGCATCAAGGGGATCTATATTATATTCATCTTGATCAAAAAGACTTTTTTTATCGTCATCAACATAGTTGGGATTCCCCTTGACTACTATTTTTGGTTGCACTGATGAAGGATAAGGATTCATGATGTTATATGGAATGGATACGGATGGAAAAGATGGGAATAGATGATTAGAAGAAAAGGATAGATGATGAAAAGATAAATAGGATGGATTGGAAGAATATGGAAGAAGAGATCTTAAGATTTGTTTTGATATCAAAAGATCTTGGATGTAGATGGTTCAAAGCTCAAATTGGGATTCAAGTTAAGCCTAGATTGGGATTGGATAAAAGCTCAAATTCAAATTGGATTAAAGCTCAGATTCAGATGATGGGATTATAGCTCATATTCAGATGATTAAAAGATGTGGCGAGATGTGATAGGGTTGATGAGACATGATTGGATGATTCATCATATAGGAAGATGGGAACGGATTTCTAGACTCGGTTTAGAGATTTGACTTAGATGGCATAAGGTGCTGATGATCGGATTGGTTGCGAACGAGACGGTTACAAATTTGAATCTACCTCAAAATGGAAGTAGATTGATTGGGTCATAATGATGCTTAATTAACTTAGGATGGATGACAGCCCTGAGTAGGTGCAGGTGAGAACGATCAAGATCATACACCTAAGCCAACTTGGATAAAAACCTCAGAAATGAAGCCTAGGGGATTCAGATTGATGAACCGATGATGGATATGGGATCCAAGGATGCTCTAAGATGCTCCTAGATGATTTGAATGATGGAACAATGAGCCTTAGGAAATGTCAATGGATGAAAAGGATGATTACGGGAAGACGGATGGTGATAAAAATATTTTGTTTGTGGTGAACGACTCGGGGAACGACAAGCCTTCAGTGGCCAAAAGGATTCATATTTTTGGAATTTGTATGGGAAGCAACATTTCCTCTGAAGGTTGCAAGGTCACCTATGTTGTTTTCAAGGTCACCTATGAAGATTGCAAGGTTGCCCCTATACTAGGTGACACTAGAAATAGGAAAAATTCACCCAAAATGGAAAATTCGTCTATCTGGCAAAGCACACTCGCCCGAGAAGGTTCAAACTCACCTATGAAGGTTGCAAGGTCGCCTATGAAGGTTGCAAGGTTACCTATGGAGGTTTCAAGGTCACCTATGAAGGTAGCAAGGTCGCCCTTATACTAGGTGACACCAGAAATAGGAAAAATTCACCCAAAATGGAAAATTCGCCTATCCGGCAAAGCAAATTCACCCAAGAAGGTGCAAACTCACCTATGAAGGTTGCAAGGCCGCCCAAGAAGATGAAAACACTAAAGAATGAGCAGATGTGACTGGAGAATGGGCACGTGTGACTGAAGAACAGATAGGTGAGACCTTGAGGATTGCCTAATGAGATTACAACTTAACCTAAATGGATTAAAATTGGGACACAGATGAAGAACGCGATAGAAAATGGATAAAAAGACACCTAAACGACCCGAATGGGGCCCTGAACGGAGAACGAGATAGCAAATGGAAAGAATAGATTCACCTAACCGGATCTGGACAAAGACTCAAATGGAGGATAGGACCATCAATGGACAACTGAATTTTCCTAAATGGATCTGAACGGGGACTTAGACAAAGAATGAGATAGAAAACAGCCAAACGGACACCAAAACGGACAGGAAATAGGCAAATTCGCCCCATATGGAAAATTTGCCTATCTGGTGAAGAAAATTTACCCAAGACGTGGAAAAATCACCCAAGAAGGAAGAAAAATCACAAAAGAAGAAAGAAAACTCACCTAAGAAGCAAGAAAACTCACCCAAGAAGTAAGCAAATGGATAAACGGATACCAAAACGGACCTGAATGGGACCTCGAACGGAGAATGGGATGGAAAATGGAGAGAATGGATTCACCTAAATGGATATAGATAGATACTCAAATAGTGGATAGGACCACCAATGGAGAAACAGATCCGAACGGGGACTCAGATGAAGAACGGGACAAAAAACGACCAAACGGACACCAAAGCGGACCTGAACGGGGTCCCAGATGAAGAGAAGACTTGAACAGGAGGCAAGGTCACCCCTATAACAATAAAATTCACCCAACAAGGTGGAAAATTCACCTGTGACAAGGGGATGGGCAAATTTGTTGAGCAAGACGGAGAACGGACCCAAATGGGGACCCGAACGAAGAACAAGATAGCAAAACAGATGAACGGATTCACCTAAACGGATTTGGAAAGAGACTCAAATGGAGGATAGGACCACCAAAAGACAAACAAATTCACCTAAAGGGATCTGAACTAGGACTCGGATGGAGAACAGGATAGAAAACGACCAAACAGACACTAAAATAGACCTGAACAGGTCCCCAAACGGACAAAAAAACTGAATGGGAGGAAAATTCGCCCCTGTATTAAGCAAGTTCACCCTTGTACTAAGAAAATTCACCCAAGAAGGTGGAAAAATTTCCCATGTACAAGGAACAGGCGAATTTTCTAAGGGGGATGTCGGACAGGACTGGATCGGGGAATCAGAATCGCCCCTGTGAGAAGCAAGTTCGCCCAATAGGATAGAAAGTTTGCTTAGAAACTATTCTTGTGGGATGGGTGAATTTTATGACTAACAGACTCTCCTAAGGGATGGACAGGGTCGCCTGTTCGAGAGAACAGGCAAAAACGGGGTCGCCTAAGAAAGGAACCCACAGGCAAATTCACCTCTGACAAAGGCAAACTCACCTAAACGGATGACCTAGACTAGACCAAGAAGAAAGATCGCCTTTGAGGGAAAGGGGAGACTATGGCAAAGGATAAAAAGCATAAAAAATAGTAGACAGAAGGCTGGACTGACTCAAACGAAAAGAAAAGCACTAGTATCACACAAAGAAGACACACCAAGCAACATGATCGTAGAATTAGTGATAGGGGTTTTCAAACTTGATGTAGGCCCACCACCTTGAGCGGACAACCCAAGGTTAATACTCTGTGATACTAGGGTGATTCTCTGGAGTACCCTTTCTCGCAAAGGCGGATAGCTAGCGTTCCAATGGCACATGGTCGTCAATGGATGCCATGGGCTCACCTTCATGCTCTCACTCGAGTACTATCATAGTCCACCATGAGGATTTCTATTTCAACCTAAGGGAGTATGTGGTGAGTAACTTTGGGGTATGGTTTACATCCCCTGCACTACACCAAGCTGCGGTTGAAACATGGGTCTCTATCTAGGGTAAACAAAGTTATCTAGGGAGTCCTCGATATACGCATAGCACGTGAGGCACAACCATGAACACTAGTCTGTCACAAACATGAGTCAAGATCCCCAACGAAGTACTAGAAACTTGGACCAACTCTTCACATTTTATCTAGGTATCACCCTAGCTTCGACGCTCCACCAAACACAACGCGACTGGATTGGGGTACAACTTTCGTTCTCCCCCCTTTATATACCCCGCCGGTAACACATGGTTGGAATCATCCCCCGGGTCATAAAATCCTAGGAAAATCCTACTAAAGGAAGAAGACGCTAGATGTTTCAGTTGGTCCCCAAGCTCGCACATAGTGCAAGGGCAGAGCTTAGATGCCTTAGCACCTCCTAGGAAGACTCGACTAGACTAGAGCAAGATATGATTTCTCATCACCCAGGATCACCTAAAGGTGCAAGGGGAGTGGATACATCAACAGCCTACTCACAAACATGACAAACAAGTTAAATTGGCCCTTTAAATAAAGCTACGTGTTCCTAGCTAGTATGGAAAAATGGCAAACAGACTAACTAAAGGTCTTGGACTGATTGTTCTGCAAAAAAATGCTTTGGTAGTTTCGAACTACCAGTCTTGGACTAACAAAGAATAGTTGTACAGATTGTTAGGAGGAGGCAAGGACACTCACAAACAAACGATTTAGTGGATTAGCACTTGAAAATAAAAGTGAAACAATCTTGAAAATGTAAGATTAGGGTTTCGGATTCACCTCAGGTTTGTCTCTGTGTGAGGCAAATTCACCCTTCTAGATGTGCAAATTTTCCCTTGTTTGCAACCTAGCCTTTGTTTGAAACCTTGTCTCTATTTGCAACCTCACCTATTTGGAACAGGCAAATTCGCCCCTCTTGGCAAATTCACCCCTGTAAGGGGCAAGTTCGCTCGTCAAGGAAGTTTTGGCTCTATAACTGAAGTTTGAACCTGCAAGAGTCAAACAACAGAGAATGTGAAAGGATAGACCCATGATATGGGTCCCACCGGGCGTGCCAGAAATGTGTGCAGTGAAAATCCCCTAGCCTAAAGTGCAAAATGAAAACGAAATGCAAGACAAATGAAACACAACAACACCTCAAGATTGGCCTAAGTTTAACTTGAACAAAATGCAAGAAAAGGAGTGATATTACCTTTTCCAAGTTGATCGGTTGATTGGCCTTATAGATCGTTTGATTTGTGTGCTCCTAGATCGATTTTCACAGCATAACAGCTTGTAAATGCTTGATTTGGATGCAAGATGGTTGTGAATGGGATGAGTGCTTGAGAAGGGTTGAATGTGGTGCTTAGCTTGAATGTCCCTCTGGTTAGGGTTGTGAAAATGGCTAAGTGTTAACCATTTAGCAAGGGAGAGATGAATGAATGGCTACCATTCATTCTTGGCCAAGGACAAGAGATCAAGGGTGGAGATCAAAGGTTGACCAAAAGGAATTAAAAATTCCATTTTTAATATGCATGGGGAAGACAAAAGGAATAAAATATTCGTTGAGAAACCTTGGGTGAATAAATAGAATTTTAATTTCCATTGGAAAGGGCATGGGGATTGTAAATGGAATTAAAAATTCCATTAAGGGTGTTGGAAGAATAAAATGGAATTAAAAATTCCATTGGGATGTGGGAAGAGATTACTAAAGGGGGCTGATTAGACTAGTTGATGAAGGATTAGAAGAGAGTTAGGTGGTTAATGATGATTAGGAGCCAACTTGCAAAAGTTGGAGGATGTAACACCTCCTAATCATGGATTAGGAATGTGCATATCCCTAATGATGGGATTAGGAGATGAATTGGGACTAAGTGTGGATGGGACATAAAGGGAATTAAATAAATGGGTTATTTATTTAATTCTTTGAAAGAAAGGGATAAAGGAGTAAGGTATTTAATTATTTAACTAAATACCTTAGAGATTTAGAGGAATTTAAGGGTATTAATTAAATAATGTCAATATTATTTAATTAATGTGGGTGTAGATATCCAAATTTGATCACTTCCATATGATCAAAATTGTCTATTATATTCATCTATTTCATTAATAGTGATTAAATAATTTATTTAATCATTATTTCATTTTCTGACTAAGGTTCCTAAAGTATGTAATTAAATAAATTAAATACTTTACCTTACCCATTTTCTTCTCTAAATTAAATAAATATGACAAATTATTTAATTTAGTCTTTTAACCCATTTGAATTAAAACCAATTTTTAATTCATCTTGTTCTCTCTCCTTGTCACATCCTCCATAATCTCCCACTTGTCCCTAATATCTCATTAATTATCCTAATCTTGTGTTTGCACAACCTTAATCATAATCATTAGCCACATTTGGCTTACCTTTTCTGGTCAACCTTCCCACTTACCATTTTTAGCCTGGACTCTATTCCCCATGTGAATTTTTAATTCACATTTATTTGCCCAAGGTTCCTCTCTTCCCCATGTGAATTTTTAATTCACTTTTATCTTTCCAAGGTCTTCCCCATCCCCCATGCAAGATTCTAGAAGCCTTGACTTGTCACTTCACATGTGCCAAGGGCTTCTAGAACCTTGGACTTGTCACATCACCCACATGTGACAAATCTCCAGCTTTTTGGAGACCCTCTCTTATCCACTAGATTCTTCCAATCATTGTGAATTTTTAATTCACTTTTATTCCTCCAAGGAATCTTCTCATCCCCCAAGATCCACCTCTTGTCCTTCTCTTCCACCTCATTTCCACATCACTCCACCCTAAGACATCTCACACTCGACATGTCAAGATGTGAGGGCTTGTGAGTCATCAACTCACCATAGCCCTTCATCTTGATCTTTGTTGGATCAATCCCAACCGTTGAATTCTCTAGAGAATTCCAATTAGCCTATAAATACCCCTTCAATTCCCTCATTTTTTGGGGAGAATCAAGTCTTTTGCAAATAAACTCTTGCAAAATTGTCATTCAAGCTCTCATCCATTTTAGCACTCATATTATCAAATCCATGTTGCATCAATTCATCTTGCATCCATTCAAATCCATTTTCATCCAAGGAGCACACAATTCTTGAAGCATCAAAGGGCCAACCAAGGAAGGAGCAGCAAAGGAAAGGTATAACATATTTCAATCATCATTTGTTGTCATCTTACTCCTTTGTTTTACCATTTCGTAGGCTAATCTTATTGAGGTGCCCTTTTATCTTGTTGCTTCTTCCCATTTGCATTATTAGTTCTTCATCTTGCATCTCACATTAGGGAGTAGCATTTAATTAGGATCACAGTGGGTAGAAGGATATTTAGATGAAAAAGGATAAATTTGACCAAATGTAAGTGGTCAAATTTAGGTGTCTACACATAGTACTAACAAAAAATAAAATCTAAATGATGTCAAATATCTCTTTAGCTATACCTTTGCTTTTTAGTGTTGGAAATATTTTATCTCCAGTATGTACCAATCACTAATGCCACAATATTTTATTCTCTATAAGACATGTGGAGGGTAAGTGCACAAAGATAGGAGACCAAAAATTGGCCACCCCACTTTTTGGCCCCCCTAGAGACCATAACACAAGTGTGTTATAATGCACTCACATTATGGTCTAGAGTGTCCAAGGCTTAGGCTCAATCACCCCAATTCATAACATGCTCATGTTATAATGTGGGCACATTTCTTGTTGTTAAAGATAATAAAAAAAGGAAACACAATCAAAACTTCATTTTAACTCTTACCCTCAACCAAGTCATGGTCTACAACTAGTTTGAAGTGTGCTCGCATTGTGAAGTAGGGTGTTTAGGTGGAGACACTAGATTCCATTATCTCACTGAATCAGACCATTATACAACACAATAGGCCTCTACCACAAGGTGATGCAAGTGAGTTCCAAGCCTCGATGTCCACCTCTCTTATTTTAAAACTACAGGTATGATTGTGTTTATGGGTATGAGGATGATGAGGATGCACGTGGCTAAGATGAATCTATAGCGGATCAACTGGTCATGATAGATGATTTGTTGAATGCAACACATGACATTGATAGTCAGGTAAATTTCAAAAAGCTCAAATTCAATTTATTAAATTTAATTTTGAAATGAAAGATTAACTAAATTACTAGATTGATTATTGTAGACACCTAAAATTGACCACTCTTTTTTAGTCAATTGTATTCCTTATATTGTCCAATTCCCCATCATTTACATTAATTAAATAATATCGTATTATCAAATTAATATTACCTATAATTTATATCCTAATTATCTTTAAGCCTTAAAGTAGTTAATTGTTTTAATTACTTACCATATTTACCATACTCCGCCCCTTTCTTCCTCTAAATTAAATAAATATTGTTATTTATTTAATTTTCTCTCACATCTCCTCACATGAATTAAATAAAAATTATTTAATTCTCTCTTATTTTCTCTCTCCAAATGTCACATCCTCCGTCTTTTCTTACTTGCCTCTAATCATTAAGTGCTAATCCTAATCCTAACCCCCACCTAACCTACCCCTAATCATTTTCACATTCCTTAATTTTATGATTAATAAAAGGTCAACTCTCCTTTCTTTAAATGCCCACCCCCATGTCCTTGTAGCCTTAAAGAATTTTCCCTTTTGGGAAAGGTATCCCACATGGGTCCTTATCCCAAAAGTACTCTTAAGGAATTTAAAATTTATTTATTCATTTCCTTATCATACATTGAGAATGTAGGACAAGGAAGGTCTTTATGAATAGGATCCTCCCCATCCCCCTATGGTACCATCTCCCTCTCAATCTCTCTCATTGTGATAATTGTCACAATATTGAGGCTTGAGAGATCATCTCCCTCTCACCTCTACTCATGATACCACTTAGAAACATCTCATGAGGTGAGATATCTCATTCATTTCTAACCTTTCATCTCCATCAAGTAATCCTAACCCTCCATTCCTTTTCCATCCAACACATAAAACTAAAACTTAATTGTTTTTATGATATCATACAACCTTGAAAAAAATAGTGTCGATGTGTTGTCAAAATTGAGTGAGCATACATCAAATTTAACCATCCTAGGCTAATCTACATGATGAGGGCTTTGACATACATAGGTTTCATCGAATTCCATGGAGATTTGAGCTTTCTTCTGGCCTAATCTAATTGTTGCATGGTTTTGTGTTTTTCTTCATTTTTATTTCAATGTTGTTCCTTTCGTGAAGAACATTTCTTTGCACATATTTCTAGTATGTCAGATGGAACCCATGTCATGGATCAACTAACAAAATTTTGGAATTTTTAGTTGTTTTACATCTATAGGATCACATAGAGGTGGATACTTGTAGAGCTTTTGAAATTTGACATTTTCTAGCTAGTTCCATGTAAATTTTAATGATATTCTGTTCCCATGATTGACAATTTTGGTTTAGGTTTTAAGGGTTTAATACCCTTGTTTCAAAAAAATTGAGTCTTAAACCCTCACCTTATATTTCTACATTGACCCGCTATACTAGGTTACCAGTTGTCCTAGTCACAACCTATGTCATAGTGCCCGTTGTCTTTACTGACCCCTTTGCCTAAGCCTGTCGATCATTGGGTGTCTCTCAGAGTTTTAATATTCCAAAGTTGGGCCAAAATATTTCGCTTTTTGAAAGGCTTAAATATTAAGTCTTTAAATTATTTGTCCTAAAGGGTCATGGCCCATATCCCTAGTTGAGGCCCTCTTTATAATTAATAGTGTTTGCATGTACATAAAATCTGAGCCATTAGCAATTTTTTGAGCTACAATGGTGGAGGATCATTGGTGACAGGGTTTTCGAAGGCATAATAGTGGGTAGTATGTTGAGGGGCAGAAATTGTGATGGTCATTTAACAAACGTCAAGGAAGAAACAACAATCAACCTAGGATGTTTGAATCAAATAGGGCTTGGCAGGCTCCAGAGAACTATCGCCACAATGACAACGGCAGAACCAGAGGTGGTTTGATACTGGGGGGTCAACCTTCAAGGGATGAGCGCTTCAGGTTGATGCGTTTACCAGAGCAAGTAGATTTTTGAAATATAGCTGCAAAGTTTTGGCGCCCAAAGCGACAGGCAAAAAAGGTCGGCCCTAGTCAGGTATTCCCTAGTATCTCATATGCAACTATAACTTCGTTGCTATTGGACAATAGTGAATGGAAGGATTCTGTTCGTTTTTTTAAAGCTAAGGCTTTTTTTCTAAAATGGGGTGGGAAATGGATGACTTATTCGAAGCTTCGAGCTTGGTGTGATAAACAATGGGGTCTGGAATGTGAGCTTAAAACCCTAGAATGACTTCTAATTTGTCATTTGTAAAACCATGATCGACAAGGAATGGATCATCAATAGTGGGCCTTTTGTTATGGACGGGATTGGGTTTTACATTAAGGATTGGACACCAAATTTTAACCCAAATGAAACAACTGTGGAGGACATTCCAGTCTAGATTAGGTTGAAAAACCTTCCACATGAATACAAGGATCAGGAAACACTCTGCATGATTGGTAGAAAATTTGGAACCTTTGTGAAATCAGAGGAGATGGTGGACAAAACGGATCTGAGCACCTTTCCCAGAATCAGTCTTTTAAGACAAGGGGTTCACTCTCTTCCAGAAAAATTAGAACTTAAGTCTGGGGAGGGAATATGGTTTCAAAAACTTGAAATAGAAGATGCTTATTTTGAATGTTTAAAGTGCATAGGGAAGACATCACCTAACGATTTTGATCTCCTGCCTGAAAAAGGTAAAGGTTTAAGTCAAAACAGTCTAAATGAGGAAATCATCAGATTGACAGAAAATGAATTAAAGGAGTGTGTTAGCAAATGTCTTGAGTGGGACTCTCAGGTTTGCAACCTTAATCAGGAAGCTATGGTTAGAAATGATGGGTGGGAAGGTTTAAAGTGACATGAACTGGATTTGATATTTGAGAATGCATATATGGAGGGCTCACAAGCAATAGAAGAAAATATGTGTGAAAGAAAATCAACAGAAAATTTACCAGTGCTTAAATCAGCTAGGGAATTGATGGGTAAACAAGACGGGGTACAATTTGGTCTGGAGGACAACAGAAGTGAGTATGAAGTTGCACTGGTGGAGCAAGAATCACCTCAGAGAAGTTGGAATCAAGGAAAGGGGCAGAACACTCATCTGGGAAAAGAAGTGTGGGCTCAGAAGGAAACAATGGTTGTGTTAGGCAGGGAGGATTTGGTCAGACAAGTTGAACAACAAATTGGTTTGGAGGAGATCAGAAGTGACTTTGAGGCAAGAATGGTTGAACAAGAATCACTGCAAAAATTGGTCAATCAAGAAGATGAACAATTAACTCACATGGAAGAGGAGGTGAGGGCCCAAAAGCAGAATTTTATTACTCAAAATCGAGCAGAAAAGCCTGGAGAGTTGTGGAACCAAGACGGGCATAAGGACATAAACAAAAAGGTCAATAATGAATCATGGGATAAGTTGGAGATAGGTAAAGCCATAGGAGAAACATCTATCTTCAAAGATATACCTATATCACCCATAAGGAATCTTGAGAATTCTTTTGATGGAGTTCGAGACAGTGGAGGGAATATGGAAGGATCAACTTTAGAATCAGAAACGGATGAGGATCAGGGTGAAGAGGATTTACTGGGTCTTCAGGATAGCATTGGTATAGCTGAAAAATGCTCTATTAATCAGTCCTCAGCCACAAATAACAAAGTAAAGTGCGGTGAGAAGTGTATGAGAGGGCCAAAAACAAATAGAATGAGGCTTGAATTAGTAGGGAACGTCGCGGGCCAAAGCAAGCTTAGATCAGGAAAGGGCTATGCCTTTTCCCGATAGTCATGAAGATCCTCTTGTGGAATGTCAGGGGCTGCAATGCCCCTGACAAGATTCGTGTGATCAAAAGATGTTTTGATCAAACGAGACCTACTTTGATTCTATTACAAGAAACAAAAATAAAGAAGTCTTGAATGGATGGGTTTACAAGATGTTTTGGGCGGTAGCGTAGTTCTTTATCAGAAGCTTTGGGGGCGTCTGGGGGTTTGGGAATTCTTTGGAATGACTCTTTGGTGGATGTGCAAATTATAAGGCAAGAAAGAAACTGACAATGGGGCAGAGTGGAATCCAGACAATTGAGAGTAAGCTTCTGGATTCTAAATATATATGGTCCCAACAACTCAACACAGAAAAAACTCTTATGGCAAGAACTGTCTGGCCTGCTAGTTGGAAGGGAAGGTGAGTTGTGTCTTCTTGGTGGGGACTTCAATGCAGTCATGCGACCGTCAAATAAACTGGGGGGTCTTTGTTGGTTGGGTAAGAGTCAACAAGATTTATGTGACTTTGCAATGAACAATGGTTTGATTGAGTTACCTTTTAGAAATGGGGACTATACTTGGACCAATGGACGTGGAGGTTCTTTAAATATTGCAGAAAAATTAGATAGATTTTTTCTAGCCGAGAATTGGGCAGAAAAACATTGGCAATGTGATGCAGAGATTCTACCCATAACGGGCTCAGATCATCATCCGATAAGTTTGAGGATCCAAGATGAGGCAACACCAGACAGATGCCCTTTCAAATTTGAAACAATGTGGTTCAAGGATGATAATTTTAAAGCTTTAATAGAAAGCTGGTGGAAGAATGCTCCCTTGCGAGTGGGAAATAAATCTTTCATTTTCTTAAAAAAATTGTAGTTTTTGAAAGAAAAATTGAAGTTATGGAATCAGGAGTCCTTTAAGAATATTTTTTGAGGAGAAACTGTGATTAGAAGAGAAACTTGGTGCCTTACATACAAGAATAATTGCTCAAGGGATTTCGGAGGAAGATTTCCTTCAAGAAAAGGAACTTAATAAAGTATATTCAAAAATTATGGCAAGAGAAGAATTGTTTTGAAGGCAAAAATCGAGAGAGACCTGGCTGAAAGAGGGAGACAAAAACTCCAAGTTTTTCCACAACTCGGTGAAGGTTCGTAGGTTGAACAATAGAATTTTGTCGATACAAAATAACAATGGGGATCTTCTAAATGATGTTGCTCAAATCAATCAAGAGGCAGTGAGGTTCTTCACAGAAAGTTTTAATATGACTACAGATGGTCTAAATCAGGACTCAGATATTTTGGATTTAATCCTGAGTTGCATCTCAGAGAGCCAAAACAGGATGCTAATGGAGGAGGTGACTTTAAAGGAGGTGAAAGGTGCTTTGTTTGGTTTGGGGGGGGACAAGGCTCTGGGTCCTTATGGTTTTCCTGCAATCTTCTTTCAGAAACCGTGGGATGTGTTTGCTCAGGATTTGTGGGAAGTTGTTGAGGAATCAAGGAGGGAAGGCTTCATCTTGAAGGATAACAATAACACTTTCACTGCCCTTATTCCGAAGAGGGATATTGTGAGTTCCTTTGAAGATTTCTGCCCCATATCGCTGTGTAATATAGTTTATAAGATAATCTCTAAAGTAATGGAAAATAGTTTAAAGTTGGTTTTGAACTCAGTAATTTCGACTGAACAAGAGTGGTTTCTCACCAAATAGATCAATATTCGAAGGGGTAATTGTTGCACATGAAACCATTCATTTGGTTAGGATGGTGAAAGTGGAAAAGATGATGGTGAAATTGGATATTAAACAGGCCTATGATGAAGTGAATAGACCGTTTCTCTTGAAGGTGTTAGCTAAATTTGGGTTTAGTAAAGAATGGTTAAAATGGGTTGAAAGTTGCATTACCTCTCCTAGGTTTTCAGTTCTTGTTAATGGGAGTCCTCAAGGTTTTTTTGAGTCCAACAAGGGGATCAGACAAGGTGATCCTTTATCACCTTTCCTCTTCATCATTTTGGCCGAGGTGCTTGGAAGATTAATTGCTCATAAATGTAGGGATGGACAGTGGAAGGGAATCAAAGTGGCAGAGGGGATAGCACCAGTTTCACATTTACAATTTGTAGATGACATGTTTCTAATGGGGGATGTGACTCTTGCTGAAGCTCGTGTGATGAAGGGTGTGTTGGATAAGTATGTTCTGGCTTCAGGACAATGTATCAATTGGGGGAAGTCAAAAATTTTCTTCTTCAATACCCCAAAACAAAGGCAAAAAGACATTTGTGGTATGATGGCGATGCGGGCTGGTAAGCTCCCAAGCAAATTTTTGGGGATTCCTCTATTTGGGGGAGCAAAGAAAATGAACATTTATCAAGGGTTAGTGGATTCTTCCTTGAAAAGAATGGATGGATGGAAAAGAAAGTGGTTAACTTCGGCAGGCAAAATATTGATGCTTAAAACTATGATATCGGCAATTCCAATCTACTCAATGATGTGTTTGCGAATTTTGAAAAAAGTGATAAACTCTATTGGTCAGCGTATGAGAAAGTTCTTTTGGAATGGAGCAAGGGATGATGACAAGATTCCCCCTCTAGCTTGGGATAAGATTTGTAGAGAAAAAGTTAAGGGGGGTGTTGGGTTAAGAAATTGGCAACTGTTAAATGAGGCCCTAGGAGCTAAACTTGTATGGAGTTTATATGCTAACCCAAATCTTTTATGGGTGAAAGTCTTAAAAGCTAAATATCTGGATACGAATGATGAACATCAAATATTCACTATTAGCAATCCTCTTATGGGGTCAGTGATCTGGAACTTTATTGTTTCTTGTAGGCCTGTGGTTATCAACCACCTAACATGGCAGATTGGTAATGGGCTAAAGGAAAACTTTTGGGAGGATTCTTGGAATGGGTTGCCAAATTTGAATGAGGAGCCAGATCTTTTATTCCTCAAAAACTATTTTTCCCAACGGTGGGGGACTAAAGTTAGAGACTATATGACTGTGAAATCGAGTTTGTTGGGGCAGGAATGGGGGTGGAAAGAGGTGCCTCAAGAGAATCTAATTCCTCGACAGATTCAGCAGATGTGGAAGATATTCTTTGAGCGAAGGATCCAAATCTTTGGGAATGAGGATAAAATTATTTGGTGTGGCTCCTCTTTTGGTAGTTACTCGGTGAAGATTGGGTATCAATTATTGGATTCAGAAGAGTGGGAGAATTTTTGGGCAAAGGATCTGTGTTGGAATAAGGATTGTTTGCCCAAGGCAGGTACATTTGCCTGGTTAGCCATAAAAGGGAAAATTCTTACGGGAGAGAGAAGAAAATGACTGGGCTTTGTAGGACCTTCAAAGTGTGTCATGTGTGGGAAGGATGAAGAGTTGGTTGATCATCTATTACTACAATGTGAGGTGGCTGGCATGTGTTGGGGGCACGTCAAACGGAAATTGGACTGGCATAGTCCATTCCCGATGACCTTAAAGGAATTGTTTGTAAGTTGGCCAAGAAAGGCAAAGAAAATGCTACTATCTAGTGTTTGTTTATGTGCGCCCTCACTAATTATATGGGAAATATGGAAAGAAAGGAATAGAAGGATCTTCTTAGATAAATGTGAACCTATGTCTAGGATGATAAGTAGGATAGATCGGAGCATTGAAGAACTGGTTAGTAGTGTTGCATCTCATACACAAAATTGGAGGTATCCCTTTGCTTTAGAGGATATGTTAGTACAACATGCTTGGCCTGGAATTCATATAAGGAACTTAACAAGTAAGATCAAGACGTCTACTAAAATTCAGGGGGAGGTGGAGACGGTGTGGAAAAAACCTTTGGAGGGATGGTGTAAAGTAAATTTTGATGGTGTTGCACGTGGAAACCCAGGACCTTCAGGGGTCGAAGCTATTGCTTGGGATAGTCTAGCCAATACTTTAGCAATTGTAGCAAAGAAACTTCCTCTAGGGACCAATAATGTATCCGAAGCAAATGTTGCCTTAGTAGCAGTAAAACTTGCAAAAAGGTTTTTTAATTTCTCATATAAAGAGAGAAGGCAACAAGGAGGTTGACGTCCTATCCAAGTGGGCTATCACATTGGAGGATGCGGGAGTGGTTATTGAAGACTTCAGAAATTATCAAGTTGTGGATGGAGAAACGGTAAGTAATTTGAAAACATAAGGTGGTGGATCACGCATTAATGAGAATGTTAAATCATCTTAGCATTAGGACGAAGGAAGAACAAGTGAAGGACAGATGTCATGGGGGAGTATAGGGGTGGCGGCTTTTTTGGAAAGAGGGTTGGCCAAATTTGGCCTTGACACATCCAATTTTTGAAATGACTGAAAGCACAGGGTAGGCATGTGAAAAAGGGAGATTAGATCGGCTAATAAATGTTAAGTGGTGTTGCAAGCTGGCGGTGGCTGAAGTGAGTTTGCAATCATGCACAGGATAGGCTTTATACGGATAACTGGAGGAAGTGAGTTGTGGGCTTTAAAGCCATGAGGAATAGGGAAAAAGGAAACAAAACTTTTTGGAGCGCGGGTAGTGGAGAGGAAAGCTCTTTGGTGTAAAAATGGAGGCGATGATGGGGTTTTCAACCAAATTGCAGCAGAAGGCATTCTTTGGGAAGCCAACAGTAAAAAGGTTGAAGAAGCTCCTGAAAGTGATAAACAATGAAGTTGTCAACGTGGTAATGGATACCCTTGGCCCCCATTTTCGAGACACGACACACAGAGGGAGGTAGAACGCTGATATTGCATCCATGATATTCGCATGGGGGATGGAAATTGGCAAGGAACGGCAGGAAATTATGTGAATTATGGTCAGTTTGTTTCAGGAAGAACTATTGGACAAGATGGAGTCGTTGATGGAATGGGTTGTCCCTGGTGTGGGGTTTGATGTGTTTGAAGGAATTGAGGAGATGAACGAAGCTACAGAGGAAGGGCTAGTCTCGTTTATTAGGTGGTGGAAGTTGACGGATAGGGAGCTATACAAGCTGGATGTGCTAATGCCTGGGAAAATCTAAAGGTAGAGCTATGCAGGCAAGAGTCAAGTCGACGCTAGGCGGTGGCCACTGTCCCAAAGATAGTTCCAAAAAAGAAGAGGTCGGAGCATAGAAGAAGAATATTGGGGGGATGTTAAAGAACAAGGAAATATGAACTAGAGGTCGGGGAAGAAGCTAGTTTAATCTGGATAACGTAACTTTTGGGATGGGTTGCAAACATAGCTCTTTTTGTTGAAGAAAAGAAGGAAAAGTGGTGGGAGTCACCAGTAAGCAGGAGCGCATTTTTGAGCGGAAAAGATGCAAGGATCAAACAGAAGGATAAGCGAAGGGATAACACCGCATGATGTTTTGGCTAGCGGGTAGCGGAAGGGATGATGTTAATTCTAGGATTTTGGTTTAGAATCTTGTAAAGGAGTTACCAATTGTAAGTTTTTCGGTTTATAGTTGTATTTCAGACATTATAAGAATGTCAGCCATATATATGTAATACTTTTTAATTTCAATAAAATTAACTTGTTACCTATCAAAAAAATAAAATTTGAGCCATTGGATGAAATGACCAAGTTCCCAGCTTTGCGTGCACACCACACAGCATTTAAAAAATGCATTTCTCAAGGGTCACATGGCATGCATGATTGCGCCACGTGTCTTCTATCTTACGTGGGACCCATTCCCAACTATCAGCTTGATCTCCTGAGGTAGTGGATCGACGGCTCTAACATACCATCTGATCTCAATCCAGGTCATAGTACACATGCCGCACAGAGTATTAAATATTACTACCTAACATCATGCACGGTCTGAATGATAGCGCCACATAGACTCTGTTGGTGACATGAAGGGGTTGGGTGGGGCCTGCAGGTGGTGGACATGTTTTTTGACTAGGATGGACACCATTGGCCAATCGACTCGGTGTGAAACAACATGGAGTTTTCAAATGTCATTGACTCAATCTAAGTCATTTGAAGGACCACCTCATCGGGAGATTGATGGCTCACGTTCAAAAACATAATCGGCCATGTGATGGCCATTTAGGCTTTGTGAAGAGTGAGCATTAATGGCGTATGCTCTTCAGAGGATATCAATTTGATCTTCGTGCGTTTGAAGAGATGGTTTGATAGGAGAGCTAAGGTGAAAGCCTTTAGAAATTTTGACTTAGTTCTCTACTGGGATAAAGCCCATGACCGTAAGGGAGAGCATGGTAAATTTGATAAACTTTGGCTTGGTCCTTACCAGATTTTGGAAATTTTGGAAGATAATGCTTTCCGCTTGAAAACCCTCACTAGTGAGCATATCCCGCTGCCTGTCAATGGGCAATATCTGAAGCATTATTTTCAACCTTGAGTTGTTTGTAGCTCATCATGTACATAGCTTAGAGTAGGTTTGTTTTCTGCTTTATTTTGTTGCTTTGCTTGTTTTTTCTTTGGTAGTGTAGGTTTGCTTTGGTTCATTTTTCTTTCCGTTTTGGTTTTTGCTTTTGGTTTCTTGCTTTCTTGGGGTTGTTGCTTCTGTATAACCGACTGTTTGTTTGGAATTGTTCTGGGAATTTATTTTATGAACTCTAATCAGTTTTTCAGAGTCAAGTGATGAAATTCCTTTATCCAATGTCCCTTGTACTTAGAATTAGAGTCACTTGTTTGGATAAACCTTGGAATATATTTGGGTCTCATACCTTCACACTAAAATAAAATTTTGGAGTTGCATGGGGTTCTTGGGTAATTTGGCTTGGTGAAAAATCTTATATTCTATTTCAGTGCCATTGTGTTCCTCATCCCTGAGTGTGATTTTCATTACTTACGAAGGTGAAAGAGAAAAGTTCTATAAAGTGTTAAAAAAAAAAAGAGAAAAGGAAAATGTTGAAAGTCTAAATAATCTTCACCTTGTCAGGGGTATCCTAGTATCTCTACCGGGGCTATAGATGCCTGACTGGCAGTAGAGCTATGCTTGGGAGGGTCATAGCGATAACCTCGTCGGGGCTATGGACGCCTGACTCGCAGCGAGGCTCTATCCAAGTTGCTTTTGGAGTTAGAAATTTTATGTAGCTTGGTCAGATTTGCCTAGGTTCCCATTGTACCTAAAGAATAGGAAATAAATGCACAATACACACACTTGGACCCTGGTATAGGAAAAGGTCTTCTTGCTTGTGGTTTTTGAAACTTTGTTCATAGGTGTCTTGAGGAGAGGATTGAAATCAGAGATTCTGGGTTCTTGATTCTAGTTTGTTCTTGAAATTCTCTGGAGCATTTCCCCAGCGGAGTCGCCATTTATTGTGCAATTTTTGCACACATGCCCCACTGAAAGTAGGGACCCTCATTTCTTCGTTTTTGGGTGTCTTGGCCTTTCTATTTTGGAATTTTTCTTGCCTGGGCACGTGCTTTGATGTTCATCTTTCTAGTTGGAGTGGCCCATTTGTGAATCTTATTGAAAATCTTAAGATCTGAGTGCATTTCGGACTTTCCACCGTTTTTGAGAAAATCCATTTCCTCCAGATTTTCCTGGTTTTCTTTCGAAGCTCAGAGGTGGTTGCCCTTTTGACCAAATCTGCAGAAATCCATCGTGTCTGGATTTCTCTGAAGTCCGTTGCTCTGTCAGATTTCCGAATTTTGGTCTCGGTTGTCTTGTTGAGGGCATTGATGGCGATTATGTGCCTTTTGGGGCAATGATATATTGAATTTTGGGAAGTAATTGGCCATTTGAGTTTGTTTATTCACTTGTCAATTGAGTTTGGAGTGTTGGAGCTTGGGGTGTGTTGCTAGATCGTGCATTTCGGAGCTATTTCGAGTGTTGCATTTAAATTTCGTGAGCATTGCTCGTATCTTGCTCGTGTTTGTGGGTTGCTTATTGGCATCACCGGTTCCAGCTCTTTTGCTCTCATGGTATGTAGATATGCTCCCTTCCTCTATTGGTCTTCAATTACTTTGCTTTATATGTTTTCGTGTCATTCATTGCTTCGTTATTTTCTTGTGTGTACGTGCCATGTCCGGGCATTTGGGGTTTCCATTTTTTTTCTAGTCTACCCAGTTGATCACTGAATATTTCTTTTGGGTTGGTCTTTTGTTGATGTTCTCAGGGCTTGTTTACATTTATCCCAAACTCCCTATCATTATTTGTAAGCAAGTCATGCCGAGTTTTTCCGTGCTCCCATGGCGGGGGTTTTTAGTGTTTCTCGACCTAGGGCATAGCCAATCCCTCTCAAATTGTTGAGAGGTGAGTTTTAAATTCATGATTGATCCATTGGAGGTCTAGGTCAAGTTGTTGTCGAGGTGCAGGTCCTACGTCCATGCTCATTCGATCCTTTTTGTTAAAAATGAGTGAAACGTGGGTAAGTCCAGGTTTTCGGCCTCTTCGCGAAATTCTGCTTCCTCCAGATTTCCTCGACTTTTCTCGTTCCTTCTCTTTTGCCACTTAAGCTGGACTTTTGTCTGCCTCGCAAAAATCTGCTTCCTTCGTATTTTCTCGGTGTCTGTGGTTGGGTCATTCCACCGGATTCATGCTTTGATAGTAATTTATCTTATTCCCGCTAAAATCCGCTTCTGTCGGATTTTCCCAGATGATTCATGCCTTCTTTGTTTTCTCGGATCGATTGGAACTATTGTTGTTTTCGGGGATTTCCATCTCTGGCGAATTCTTCCAGGATATTATGGAAATGAAGAATATGATGATTATATGAGGGATTTTCTTATTGGTAATATATTAAAGTGATCAAATGAACTTATGCTAAGTAGTTATAAGGTTATTCCTTTATTATACTAATTAATTGAGTGATATTAAGGGGTTTATATGTTTGTCTCACTGGATTTCGCCTGGTCCAGATTTCCTCAGAATTCCTCTCTAGTCTGGATTCCGCGAGGGGGGCTAAAACCCGAACTTTGAGATACGAGTTTCTTGCATTTGTTGTTTCTCTTGGATCTCACTTTGGTTATATTTACTTGTTTATAGGCAAGATCAGGACAAGATGTTGTTGGTCGTGGCAAGGGAAAGGCAACAGATCCAAGTGCAGAAAGATCTGCTATCTCTGATGCAAAAAAGGTAAAATTGGATATAAGGAGTCAGATTCCTAAGAGAAAGTTGACTTCTATTTCGTCAGGAATCACCAATACCAATGTGGGTATGTGGGATTATGAGGAATTCAAAGCTAAAATGGCAACACAGGGCCTTCCTTTGTTGGCTAGGAGAACTATGGAATCCGGATTGGCACATGTAGCAGGTTTTCCCTCCACGGTGTAGTGCTATGAGTTGGTGCTTGAGTGTGCCACGAATTATGATAGAGGGACACAAAGGATAATTGGTCCCCAGGGAAGGATTGTGGCAAGCTTCTATCTTGTATCCATTGCTAGGACTTTTGATATGCCTGACAGGTCACATGTGGTGGCCTTTGATATGGATGGTGTCAGAAAGTACTATGAAGAAAATGTGGTCAAGTCCCAACAAGTAATCAATTCTTGGTTGGAGAAGCCCAAGTCTCATTTCTCCAAATTGCCAAAGCAGCTATTCAGGCTCAAGTTCAAAAGGGTGTACTACAATGTCATCACTCTTCTTAGCAGACTGGTAGGGTTTCAGAGTGCAGGGGTGTTTGAGAGTTGGATATTCAGTGTTATTGCTCAGATGGAGCAAGGTATAGATTATCACGGGGAAGGTGCCATAAGTGCAGTCATCCACGAGCAATGTGTAATGTCTTGCAAACCAAGACTTTCACCATGACCTCCTACCTAGTGTATGCATTGGCAAGAGTTCACCCATATAAGGGGTTGAGCACTAGAGGTACATTTGGATAGGATGTAATATACGAGGTATATCCACAGCTGCACCTAACAGGAGGAAGCTATATAAGGGAAAATGATGCTTTCACGATGTATATTACTAGGTTGTTGCAAGGTGTAGAGCATGTGAGGATTTCTGACAAGGCTAAAGAATTGATAAGGAGGTATGGGGCATGGTTTATCCAGTTCCCTACTTTCTCTTACATTAGGATTGATGGTTGTCAAAGGGCTCGCTACAGACTCTCGAGGTACCCCACTGATCATATTATATTGTTGGAGGTCACTAGGCAGATTTGTGACTTTGACATAATTATAAAGGGAGACAAGCATAAAATAGGATTTGGGAATGATTTTCCCTTGAAGATAGGAATGAATGAGGTATGCCCTTCTATCCAGTCTACTCATGCTTCTGAGGAGGAGATGAGTACTTTTGGTCTCTCTTTCCATTCCAAGAGAGCAAGGTTTGACATCACTAGTGAGGCACAAAAGAAGGCCAGTAGGGAGTACAACCATAAGGCCAATATTGAAGATTATTGGGCTAATCTTGGTGATGAATTTCAGGTCAGGAAGAGGAAATTCTCCAAGTTACCAGTGGACTTGGTAAGGTTATATAATGTGAAGGCCATCCCTGACCAGGTGGAAGAAGATGGAAATTTAATTCAGGGTCATATCTTTGAGGTGGTGAAAGATAAACCAATTGGAGAGATTGACTGGATGGAAGAAGAGAAAACAGAATTAGACTAAATCATGACTCCTATGATCAAGTACACCAAAATGTGGTTGAAGCACAAAATTCTGGAGTTGGAAAGTGAAGGTGTCCAATGCACTTTTGATTTGATGGGAGACTTGGAGTCTCATTCTACTTCCGAGGAATCACACGAACAGGATCCTAAGGGTAAGGCAAGGGTGGATTCCCCCTTCAAGATTCAAGTTAGAGATGTTCAAACTGAGAAGGTGGCAGAGGTAGGTAAAAAGAGGAAACCTATTGCCAAGAAGAGGAGTCATGTCTCGAGGAGAGAAGTTGAAAAGGATAAAGAAGAGAAGGAAGAGGTAGATGTTACTCCTCCATTGACAAAGAGAAGAAAGCTTGTGAGGTTGTCACAGAAATAGGAGGAAGCTCGTAAAACCGATAAGGAAGTTGAGCCACCTGTGGTAGAGGTAGAGAGTTCAGGGGAAAGAACACAGGTATATATGAGGAGGTCAAGGACTCCTTCCCTAAAGGATGTTGCAATGAGGGAGGATGTGCCAGTGACTGCTCCCATTGTTGAACAGGAAAGCACTTCCCTTCCTCACGATACTGGAAATGTGCAAGAAGAACCAAAGAAGGATGAAGATCCTAAGGACTTGAGTGAGGAGGAATTTCAGGAAGAGGACCTCTATAGTGCAGAGGCAGAAATTGACAAGGTGATCCAGTCCCCTTTGGTAACCTGTGTGGATTCACCTGCAGAAGAGTAATTGAGCAAATCTCCTCAACAGGAGGAGATACCAGCTAAGATCCCTTCACCAGTGCAGGTTGTTGTAGAGGGACAGTTGTTGAATAAAGAAGATCCAATTAGGGATATCCCTAGTGTGTCAAGTGTTGAGAAGGATGCCCCTAATGACCAGCAAGAGCAGGATAAGCAGGATACAGTTTCAACTGAGTCTACTATTCCAAGTTGGTTGGATAAGGAATTAAAGAGTAAACAGGTAATAGTGGAGGACACTCCTCCTAATTGGGAAGACCTAATGGCCAATATTGGTAAAGGAAAGACTAAGAAGAAGGCTAGGGTTGTGTCCCAGATTGAGAGAGATGGGTCAGGCAACAGAGTGGCTCACATTGCTACCCCTGCTCCATATAAGGATAGAGATAATGTGACTGCCAAGGATTATCATGTGCATACTATTGACTTAGGGTATGCTTCTGTGGAGCAGGATATTGAAGAGTATGAAGGTTCCAGTGCTGTAATTGTGGGAAGATTGAAGAATGAGGTGCAAACCAGGCATGAGTTGGAGAGAGATAATGAGAAACTGAAGAAGTACTTGCAGGAGTTGATGAAACCCTCGCAGTCCATTAGCTCTTCCTCCTCTGTTGTGGGTTTCTTGCCTCAGGAAACTATCTTTGAGCTTGAGAAGATGAAAAGCACCACACTTTCCATAGTTGCTTGGTTGCAAGGGGTTCAAACCAAAGGAGATACTGCCATCAAGGATATCTTGTCGACTGCAGGAGATGCCATAAGTTCGGTGGACTGGTTGAAGATTGTGCTAGCTCAAGATAGAGAAGATATTGATCTCCTACTGCAGAAAACAAGAACAATCATGGAGTTCACAGAGGATAAATTGGTAAAGAGTGGGATTCTTCCTTTTCCAATTGTTTCTGAGCCTTGGGAATGGTTCAAAATCTTGCAGATGAGGCAAAGGGCCTTAAAGAAGATTAACAAGCAAGAGAAGCTGATTGGGGACACTTTGATTGGTATTCATGAGAAGTGTATCTCCTTCTTTGAAATTATGACAGGAAGGAAGAAGTTTGCTCTGAAGCATCTCAATCTGGAGCAACTTAGGAAATGGTGGAGAGATGTTTATTCTCCAGTCAGTGAAGGTCCAGTCACTGAACATCAGCTAGATGATGTTGCAACCTACATTGCAATTATTGACAGATATTTAACTAATAGGGCTGACTGGGATGGTACAATAAGGTAGGGAATGGATGACATTAAGTCTCTTGAAATAAGAGTTAGGGTTTTGCCTGTACCACCTATTGTTGAGTTGGACAAGGTGTTGCTAGTCGTGAATGGTGAAGAAGATCGAGCTAAGGACAAGGATGGGAAGTAGCTATATAGGGTTACATCAAAATTTGTGCTTCCCATTATACACATGCATTGGGCCAATCCTTTTTGGTTATTTAGGCTGACTTGGATGAAATTGGTGCAAATTGCACATTTCATATTGTATTCGAATATCTTTTGAGGCCGACCTCTTGTGTGGCATATTTTTATTGTAAACTCTTATTTTGAGCAGACCTATATTAGGGATTCTCTATAAATGGGCATGTTGCCTCATTTGGGATATAGAAGTAATGCATGATAGGCATAGAGAGATAGACTAGAGATTTCCATATTTGAGCAAATTAGGGTTTATGTTCAAGCAAGTATTGTAACAGAAGGCTGGAATTGTTTCCATTTTGGATGACCTAATATAAGAAAGGATATTGTGATTTGGTATCTTTCTTGTGTAGAGTTTTATCTGGCATGGTTCTTGTTGTTCTATCTTTAAAATTGCTTAAGTTCATACTTAAATAGTTTGGTGATGCTTAGGGTTTCATGTTTGGAATGTTTGCAGCGATCTCTGGTCCATACTTTTTGTAGTTAGTTGATCGCTAGCTACTTTGCAAAGTTAGCCTGGACTTAAAATTGTGCTTAGTTCATCTCTAATTACAATAGGATTGTTTTGAATGAATGTTTATAATTTGAAAATCTTTAAATACCTTAGAAGATTGCATTATTTATGTGAAAATTGCAGATTTATCTGGATTAAACAGAAAGTAGTTTATGAGAGATCAGTCCATTTGAACATTTTCTCTTTTGGCATCGTCAATCTTAGGGTTAGAAGTAGTCTTAGAATTATCTATTAAACTCTTATATTTTTCTATTTATTTTATTGTCTGGGTTCAATTGAGGATTCCAAGTATCAATTCATTGTTTAGATCTGATAAATTCAAAAGCCTAGTATTTGCTTGTAGTAAGGTCCCTTTGTGATTACCAACATTTTCACATTTATCATTGAGTTGTTTTGTTGCATTGTCAAGACCTAACATTAGAGACCTTGGGGTTATCTCTTTTCCCATAGAGATTTACCTTTCAAGAGAGATAGGATATCACATTTTGTCTGAGTTGTTGATGTGCAGAAAACACCATCAACAATACCCTTGTTTCAAAAATTTCAAGTCTTAAACCCTCACCTTATATTTCTACATTGACCTGTTGTACTAGGTTACCAGTTGTCCTAGTCACAACCTATGTCATAGTTCCTGTTGTCTTTACTAGCCCCTCTGCCTAAGCCCGTCGGTCATTGGGTGTCTCTCAGAGTTTTAATATTCCAAAGTTAGCCCAAAATATTTTGCTTTTTAAAGACTTAAATATTAAGTCTTTAAATTATTTTTCCTAAAGGGTTATGGCCCATATCCCTAGTCGAGGCCCTCTTTATAATTAACAGTGTTTGCATGAGCAAAAAATTTGAGTCGTCGGATGAAATGACCAAGTTCCCAGTTTTGCGCGCACACCGCACAACATTTTAAAAATACATTTCTGAAGGGTCGTGTGGCATGTGCGATTAAACCACATGCCATCTATCTTATGTGGGACCCATTCCCCACTATTGGCTTGATCTCCTAGGTAGTGGATCAACGACTCTAACATACCGTTTGATCTCAATCTAGGTCGTAGCATGAGTGTCGCATAGAGTATTAAATATTGCTACCTAACATCGTGTGTGGTCTGCGTGATGGCAACATGTGGACTATGTTGGCGGTGTGAAGGGGCTAGGTGAGGCCCATGGGTGGTGGACATGTTTTATGACTGGGATGGGTGCCATTGGCCAATTGGCGTGAGACAACGTGGATTTTTCAAATGCCATTGACTCAATCTGAGTCATCCAAAGGACCACCTCATCAGGAGATCGACGAATCATGTTCAAAAATAGAATCGGCCATGTGATGGTTGTTTGGGATCTATGAATAGAAAGCATTAATGGTGTATGCTATTCAAAGGATATCAATTTTATCTACGTGTGTGTGAAGAGTTATTTCCCTACAATTATGAAGAATGATACGTAGATTTCCATGTACCGGGGAAATTAACGGTGGTGAAGTGGATGCCAATGAATAATCACTTGCTCACTCATGTTTTATTGAGCATTGATGATTCACATCATTAGTTCACTCAATAAGTGCAGATGAGGGCTCATCATTTTCACCATTACAATCAGGAGTCTAAATTATTTGTGCTCGTGTAGAAGGCGGTGTTTACTCTGGTGCGAGTTCATAGTTTTGTATATTGATGCAAGATGAGTAGGTCAACGGCTTCCCCATCTTCTATGTGAAGGCCTGCTAGGTATAATGTGTAAAGGTCTCATGATGATGTTCAAGCACACGAGTAGATTACTTCCATCTTGAAGGAAGAATGCAATGAGCCCATTTCATTTGTTACGAGATGCAACTCTCAATTAAGAGGCCAGGTCGTGAGTGTTGAAGAACGGTGGATATCAAAGGATAGAAGCTTGTAGAGTTTGTGCCAGGATAGAAATAAAAGATAAGGTATGGTCGGGGCACTCTAGGAAGGCAAAATTTTCCCATCGACCTTTTTGATGGCTCTCTTGATACTGAAACAGAAGTGGACTCTAGTTATGGCTAGTATCTTATGGCTTTGACTGAAATGGTTGGTGTGAATGAAGAGGTGCTTGTAGTTTCCCCAATTTCTACGAAGGCACCATGTGAATTTCTTGGTTCTAATGGTAAGAATAGTACTAATGAGGAAGAAGGAGCAGTTTTTTCACCTCCTACTATGGCGAAGATGTGAAGTGGGTGTGTGTATCATGGTCCTAGTGTTGGTTTGGGTTATGGATGATGGAGGTGGTGTCTATTTTTAAAATTTTGTTATGATGATAATGTTGGGGTTCATGTTGGTGAATGTGGGTAACAAGGCCTCAACAACATTTTGCAATGGTTGTGGTGGTGTCTACTGGTTTTGGTGGGTAGTATACAAACTTTGATTCCCCTACTCGATAAATGATTACATCTAACTGTCTAGGAATTTTGAAATGCAAGTGAAATTGTGTTTTGAAATGATTTTTTTCTAAAATGTAATTGTAATGAGCCTGATGCTTGTTGCTCTCTTATGCTATAAAAGAGATTTTAAGGCTCATTTACAAGGTCGTAATTTTGAATCCAAAATGGTCTAGGTAGGATGCATGTACAGTGAATAAATACAATGTAGAATTCCTGATGAATCTGCTAGTTAATTGTCTTGGGTATGAGTTTTGTATGTAATAGTCTTAAATAGTTTTACATGAATGACTGATATCGAAACAAATCTATAAAATTAAAGTATGTGCTCTCCTGTGTACAGTTGTTGCAGACTTTGAATGAAAATATCAAGTATCTTTTCGTTTATCTTCAATGGTTTAATTGAATGTATGACTCTATTCTATGTTTTAACTCAAAGAGTTAATTAAATACTTGAAGAGAGTTATAGGTATGTGAGAATTTGCAAAGGATTTGGTAAGAAGTAATACTTTAAATACTGTGAGTTTTTGTAATGTAGAGCATTATGAAAATATTCCATCTATTTCAAGGTTAAGCATTTTGTGTGTTACTAAGTATTTCATATTTGACTCCATTTGCCCAATTGATGAGGTATTGTCCTATTTGTTAAGAATTCATGTCCTAGTGAGTGAACAACTATTTACCTAAAGACCAACCAAATATATGCAGATGTTGTTCATTTGCAATCTATAGGAACCTATTTGTGCAGGATTGTTCTTCATTTAAATAAATCAAAATGAACGCAAATAGGGAAATACCCTCCTAGGTCTCACAGAGCCTGAAGTGCAGGAGTAAGGATATCAAAAATATTTGCTTGTTGTGTTGGCCACTAGCCTATGACTTTCTTGAACATAAGGACTGATACCCCTTTAGAGAATTCCTAGGTTTAGTTATAAAAGAAACACCAACAGATATGTTCCCATTTTGGTAGATACATCATGTAAACAAGTGGGTTTGATCTTACTTGGGCGGTTATGCTTTAGCCATCCACCAACCAGATTGGCTTGTAGATAAAAGGGCATCTCAACTCTATAAATGGCTAAACCTACTTGAAAACAGGTGGATATGCTTCCACTTGGGTGGTTATGCTTGCACTTGGGTGACTTTGTGTCCTCATGGGTGGATACACTTCTACTTCGATGGATTTTCTCACACTTGGGTGATTTTTTGTCCTCTTGGGTGGATATGCTTCTACTTGGGTGACTCTATTCACACTTGGGTGATTTTGTGTCCTCTTAGGTGGATATGCTTCTACTTGGGTGACTCTATTCACACTTGGGTGATTTTGTGTCCTCTTGGGTGGATACACTTTTACTTTGGCGACACTTCTCACACTTGGGTGGATACACTATACTTGGCTAACTCTATTCACACCTAGGTGGATTTGCACTATGCTTCCAGGTGACTCTACAAGTATAATACTTGTTCATTTTTTCCTACTTTTTATATATCTTTTGTTTGTTTGCTAATAATCTTTTAACTTTCCTTTGGACTTGTAATCTCTCTAATATTTTTTTGCAACCTTGTATAGTCAAATATTGGGGACTTAAACCAGTAACAATTTTCTTGTAAGACACAATCAAAGACCTTAGTTTTACCACTAATTTAGGCACACTTCAATTTTTCTAAAGGGTCAATTAACCTTGTGTGTTTTTTTGGGATCATTTATTTACATATGTTGTACCCTTGCACCATTCAATGAGCCTAGGGATCAAAAATTGTAAATCGATCCAAGTTTTGTTGTGTTATACCTAGGAGTGCTAGTTTTGTCTATATGTTCTCTCCTTGCGCTTTGTGTAATCCTAGAGATCATAAACACCTAGCATGTCATTCATTTTAGGAGGCCTTATTAATTTCATAACCCCATGAGATGACCTTAACCATGTGAACTAACAGGGTATATAAAGGGGGGAGAACAAATTTGTACCCCAATCTAGTTTTGTCGTGTTTAGCAAAGCTTTGATACTTGGGTGATACTAAGCTAAGAGTGCAAGGTTGGTTTGAATGGCTTATTTTATGTTCCTGATCCATTCTTGTGACATACTAGTGTTCAAAAATATGCCTCATATACCCTCCTGGTATTTAGAGGAATCATCAGATCACTTGTACTAGCCTAGATTAAGACCTTTCAATCATCAATTAGTGCAGTGTAGGGATACAAATCATACCTCAAAGTTATTAACAGTGTACTTTCATGCACTAAGATAGAGTTTATTGAGGCATCACCTTTTGGCTACCATTGGTAAGAGATCCTTCACCCTTGTGGGTCATGATATTTAGCTATCAAAACATAGGTAGATTAATAATAGTGCTTACGTTGTTCCTACAGTAATTGTCAATCCTACTTGACTATTTTAGGTTTTTCCTATAATATAGCATGTCTTTGTGTGATTACTTGTGAGTCTTTAGTCCATCTAATCAACATCGGTCTACTTTTTCTTTTTTTCTTTTAAGTCCTTTTCCATTTGGTCAATTTATCCTTGGTAAATTTTGCCTTGTTCTTGGGTGATTTCATCCCTATTTGGGCTGATCCACTCTGCTCTTTGGAATTTCTACTCTTGTTGAACCTAGTTTGTCCTCTAGGTCAAATTTTATCTGTCTTTGGGTAGTTTCATTAATGATTTGGTGATTCTGCTCTGGTCTAAAGTGGTTGCATTCTTAGGTGATTATGTCCATAGTTGGGTGTTTGTGCTCTATTTTTAGGTAAATCCACTCTTGTTAAACCCTTGGTTGTGAGTCTCCCACTTGGCAGATCTGCTTTGTCTTTGGGTGATTGTAATCCTTCCTAGGTGATTTCACTCTATGCTTGGGTGGTTACATTCTTGTGCAACCCTACACCTATTTGGGTGATTGTGCCCTATTCTTGGGTGACTTCATCGATTCTTTCATGTTAATCCTTCTTGAGAAACTCCACTTTGTTCTTGGGTGGTTCCATTCCCCATATACAATCTAGAGGTCAAACCCTCTTAACCATAGATAGACAATGTTGTTATAAGGCTAACCCTATGATTGAATAATTTTTCCCATAGATATTCCACTCATAATGATCATTTTCATCAAATCACCGCCTCTAAAATCATTTGAAACTTCATTATATCAACACAAGGAAATCTCTCAACATATAAATTATTATCATCACCATTATCCTAAATGATAATTTATCCTCCTATCACTCATTTGAGAACCTAAAATATTAAATCCAATCAACACCACCACACTTTCTTAGGAACTTTGTCTATCCTAACGTAGTAGTCCTTCTCATTCAAACTATTTTGCCTCAAGCTAGAGGTATAGTTTGTGTCGAAATCTCTCATGCTTGAGATCATTTCCAAACTCAAGTACAATCCAACCATCCTCGTCACTTGTCCTTGAGAATATTGCATATCTCAAGTATCAATCTAATCAATTTCCATCAATCTAGGTTCCCAATCATAGTAAAAGCTCTAAATTAATTGCCAAATTATTCTTCATCTAGTCACTCTTATTTAGTCATGTCCTTGGGCTTATGATTTTCATATTTTAACCAAATCTTCATCTAATATTTTATGCCCATCACCACATGCTTACAACTTATAAAATTCATGGAACAACAATAATAATATCATCATCATTCACCCTACACTATCAACTTGCCCAGTAGTGTAGAATCCTAGAACACTAACATGAAAGGGGGACCATTTAATATCACTTATCCTGATGACCTTGTATCTATCAAGTACGAGATGGTTTCTCAACCTAAACTCACTCATAGCCTTCAGGAGAAATACAAAAATCCCACCAATGTATACATGATGGATCATCTCTTAAATATGTTTGTAGAAGCTATCATTTCTAAGCTCCTCATGCAAGGTACCAAATTTCCACTTGGCTTTGATTAGTTGCAATACATGGAATTTGGGAAATTATGTACCCCTCAAGATCCTCCTAAAAATTCATGTGGTCTCATACCAGACTTTAGAAATTATGTAGTGATTCAAGTACCACTGTCCCCCATCTAAATCCTTGCATTGGTATTGGGATCAGGACTCAATCCTATTTATGGTTCTAATCTTGTATCTCCCACACAGCTTTCGATTTTTATCCCAAAACATCCAATATTCCATTTTGCTAACATTAATCCATTATACACCTCATATGAATGTGATGATTCCCATGGCTAAAACTCTTGCATCTACACCCTATCATGTTCCTCTTGTATTAGTTCAACTGGTGTATCATAAATCTCACATCCCTTTGCATCCTCCTCTCATATTTCACTTCCCACTCACATTCCACAATCTTATCCTAATCCACCTTCACAATCGTATCTCAATCCTCCTCCACAATAGTATTTCTCCCCTCAAAAACATCAACATCAAACATTGGTACCTCCTCTTGATCTCATCATGTGACATGATCAATACATCATTCAACCTCCAACTACCCCACATTGTACCTAACACACATAAATCCTACATGATTCATCATGCACCAATTGTATCCACCTCCACTACCTCCATATCTCTCATATCAATATCAACAAGCCCCACAACAATACACAAATCACCAACCACCATATAAAAATTCACTCCAATATCCATCACAATCTTATCCTTCTTAACCACCTCATCAACCATCTAACAATCTTCCTAACTATCAATCACACTAGCCTCAATCATCTTGCCAAGAGTCGTACTTCAATCCACCTCAACATCAACCTCAACCAATGTTTCAACTTCCCCAAAAATCCTATGGGAATCCTCTTCAACATCCACCTAAAATCAATCTCAACCATCTTAACTTCCCCACAATCCTATGGGAATCCTCTTCAACATCGACCTAAAATCAATCTAAACCATCTCACCCTAACCCATAATCCTATATGAATTCCCTTCAGCATCCATCACATCAATCTCAACCATCTCCTCAACAATCATATAACAATCCACCACAACAAAATTCTTATCCATCTCAACCATCTAAACAACCATCATACTTTAATCCTCCACAATATCAACCATATTATAATCCACCTCCAAATCAACCTTACCATCCTATGTTGAACCTTCACAAAATCAATATATCAACCAACCAAATTCTAATCTAGCATTTCCCCCCCTATCGACAGCTCCTAATAAATAATGGGAGGATATGAAATCCTCACTTAAGGATTTTCAAGCCACAAATGCCAATAAGTCATTTAACTTCAAAGAATCATGTCCATATCCCTTCAATCATACTATTGCAACCACACATTTCACTAAGCACTTTGAAATCCCAAAATTTGATAAATATAAAGGGAAAGGCGATCCCTTGGAAAACATCAAAGAATTATTTAGGAATTTCCAATAGGTGGCCTACAATGACAACTGTTTTCTTCATTTTTTCCTTGAAGTTTGGGGGGTCAAGCATTGGAATGGTTTCTACACCTCCCCCATGGCTCCATTTCTACTTGTACAAAATTTTCTAGAAGTTTGTAACTCATTTCTCTTATAATATGGAGCATGAGATTACCATGATTGATATATGTAACAAAACAAAACACAATAAAGATATTTTGTGATCTACCTACAAAGGTGGAGAGCTCGGGCTAGTCGTCTTTCATGGCATCTACTCGAGAAATAGTTGGTAAATGTATTTGTCCAAAACTTGCACATAGAAATGACTTTCCACTTGTAAAACCATTCTGCATCCTCGCATGATGAGATCATAAGGAGGGGTGTCTCATTTAAAAGGAACTCATAGCTAAGGGTTTAGTCAAGATTTATAAGGAAAACACTAACAAACTAGCTAATGATAAACCCCATTTTTGGAACAAGAACAAGATTTTTTTCAATGTTGGTGTCACGAATAGTAAACATGTTCAAGTGGCTAATACATCTAATCCTAATCAAACCGTGTCTACCCAACCTACCATTAATACAGTCAATTTTTTTTAAAAAAATATATAGCTTTTTAAAACGAGTACCCATTCTTAAACGAGTACCTAATCCATTCAGATTTAGGCTCAAAATCCCATTCCTTTTAGCATTATTTTTTTCCAAAACTTGCCCTTTTATGTGGACCCAACTTTTTGCACTTACCCATGAGCAATCTAGTCAGTTGAGGTTTTCAAGTGTAATAATTGTGTGACATAAGATACTCGATAGAAGAGGTTTTTGTCATTTTTTAATTAAATTAAGTGTCTAAAGTTCATTAATTTGTTAGAATTGAATGTTTTCTATTTTTTTATTATATTTTAGGAAGGAAATTTACCCCCTCCATAACAAGAAAAGTAAACCCTTTTATAATTTTTTACAATTGGAAAGAAAAAAGAAGAGTTCACTTAAAACTGATTTTCTATGTACTTATTAAATAATCTAAAACATCCAAGCTAATGGTTATGTAGCTCATAGAAATATCTTTCCAAAAACTATTTGTTTACAAAATTTTGACACCACATGCCCAAGTTATGCTTGATTTTGTAAAATTACTCCAAAAGGATTAAAAAATTGTAGGGGCTTAAAGGATTGGGCCATTGGTCACTCAAGTACCCAACCACTAGGCACTAAGGTCTAGGAGGCTTCTCATAGCCCTTGGTCACTCATGTGACTATGTGTTAGTGCTTAGGGGTTGACCAAGTGGTGCAATTGGTTGAGCAGCCTAATTGGTGGCATAATGGGTTGAGCGTCACTCTAGTCAATGGTGCAAGGGTTTAAGCGACAAAAATTACATGGCTAGGTGGAGATGGCATGTTTTAGAGGCACCACTAGGGTGTGGGTGGTGCACAAACTTAGGGCTTCTAAAAACTTTAGTTTCAAAAAAATTTAGTCATGAAAACATTGTAAAACTTTGAAGTCACTAGATTTTGGAGTTTAGTTGCCACCAAAAAATTAACTTATGATTAATAACTACTATAAAAAATAAAAAACCCGTTGATTTTTTCTTTTCACTACTACATGAAAATGTGTCGTCAAATTTTTTACTTAAAATTAAAAGAAACTACCACCAAAACTAGAGTTGATTTGCACATAACTTATGCAAGAAATCTATACGATGTATGGATCTGTACAACTATACATTTTTTTGTGAAAATCTATAGCGCCTAGAAAAAATACCTCAAAAAATTGACTTTCAATTTTGATTAATTGACAAGTGTTCCTAGGGTTTTGACATCTTTTGGATGCAATGATGAGGTATTTTTTTCTCTAAGAAGCTTCTTGTAATACCTTATGGAAGGTTTTTTCAAATTTTATTGATAGATTGTTATACTTGTAAGTTAACCATTATTCTAATATGGTATTAGAGCTTAAAACTAGTTAAATCTTCAATTTATATATAGAGTCTATCTAGGTTTATATACAAGGAGAAGAACAAAAAAAATTGTATTTACAACTAAAATTTACACATTCAAAAACAACTACAGGCATGCATTCCACTGCCTTATTATCGAATGTTTTACCCTTGCTATGTGGGAAAGGATTGAAGCCCTAAAGCAAATGTGATTATGTCATGTGTTTAAATTGTATGAAATATCACAAAAAGAAAAAAGAAACCTAAGTAAACTTAAGAATGAGGTGTGAATAAGTCCTAATGTTTAACTATGTAGATAAAGTACCATGTTCACACCAACATCCATTGTCACCTCTTGTCTCTTTTACTTATAAATTGTTAACTCAATCTTAGATTTTGACTAAGGGACAAAGAAGTCTAGGTCTTCAACTCTTGCATAGAAAGCCCCATGGTACACCTTAGCACCACCGTTGTTTTTCTCACCTTACATATCATCATGCAATCAAGTGTTACAAGTCTCTATCACAATAGTTGAAGTCTACCTTCTACTAGTTTCAAGGTACACAAGCCTAAATCAATCTCATTTATAATTCAACACATATTTAATTATAATTTCAATTAACTTACTTTAGTTGTATTATCAACACAACTCCATATATAAAGTGAACTTGTTTATGTTAAATTAATTTATGTTAATTTATTCACTCATAAATATTTTAAAAATTCATTTTATTTTGTCTCATTATTATAGTTTTTTAGTTATATGAAATTTTTATTTTCCATAATGTTCATCTAATTTAACTTAAAAGCAACGAAATACAATTGTTTTTTAATAAACATTTCAAATCATTTCGATTAAAAATAGCATTCAAATTCCTCATCATTATAATATATCTTAGACTTCAAACCAAGTGGGTTGTTAGTTAATTTCACTTTCATTATGATATAAAGGTAATATTTAAAAGTTTTAATGATGAAGAAAAATTTATCATGCCACTTCTTTGGACTTTAAAGAGCCAATAATATTGACTTTAGTCAAATCATCTATTAGTATGACCATTAAACATATCATAGGCTAAGCCACATATTCGAGATCTTTTTGCTTTATCCACATAAATAATAGACATGTTCATCTATTTGGTACCACTTGTTGCACATTTTAAAGTACAGATCCTTCAAAGGATTCATATTATTCACCATGTACTTGATTGGGGAACCATTTGTTTTGTGAGTACACTTGATTCTCAGAAAGTATCATGCCCAAAACTTTACATTTGGGAAAAAGCATAACCAACATTTTTTTTGTCAAATTGCTAACCATAACATCAACCATGCTCAACTTGGTGAAGTAACGTATGCACCAGATGGCATTGCATGTGCAATGACATCACCAAAACATCGTCTAAGAGCGAGGAAAAGGGATAAAATGTGAGTCGATGTGTAGAGTCCTCCTTGCACCCCCTTTGATGATAGGTAACCTAATGGATGATAGGTTTCTAATTGTAAGAAACCCTTAGGGGAGGCCTTATGTGAGTTGTCCCTAAGAGGTTCATTGTGCAAAAGCAAGTGGTTGTGCCACAATGACACAGCCAAGAGACTAGCAACTCTAATTCTCATTAAAATGAACATTTAGCCATCTTAACCTTTGTATAGAAGACCTAATGTTTAATGCCCCTTAAATTGAAACATTAATTCAAAGAAACACCATTCCATCTGTAATTGAAATTGACACTACTTAACTAAGAAAAAAACATGTTTGCAAAGCTTTGGCTATATCTAAATTTAACCTACCTCTTGGTAAAATAACACCATAACTCAACTAGCCATTTTTTCAGATAATAAAATATACTAGTGTTTATATTTATTTTTAAAATTCTATTATTAAGTTTATGAGAGGACCTAGTTTAATTAATCCAACTTAATGTATTTTGAAGTTTAAGTAATCACTAGGGAACATTTCAATTTTATGACTCCCAAATTGAATGACTAACTTTATATTATAGAATAAAATGAAATAGCATGATCATTGAAATACTCTAGTATTTTAATTAAAATAAAATACCATTTGACTCAAACATTTTTATCCCTCTTTTTAAATTTAAAAAAAAAAAACAATATTTATTTCACAATTCTAAATTTTTTAATTCCCAAATGAAACTGATTAATATTATCATTTTAAAATCCTAACTTACCAATAAGAAAATCCTTTAATCTTACATTTCTTAACTTATTAATAAACAACTCTAATAATATCATTTATAATATTAATAAGTTAAACAAAATAAAATACTCGGACCAAGGTTTAGTTTGATCGACTAAAGCATCTAGTGTATGAGAGACTACTCGATTCCTTGTCAAATAAAATATTATATATATAAATTCATAATTTAATTTAAAAACATTATATTTTAAATGAAGAAAAAGGAAGTAACAATCGTTAGAATCTTAAACTTATATGATAAAAAAGAAAACATGAATTTTATTCTTTAAATCTTTAACATTAGAATTAAAATATTTAAAATAACTACTTTTAAAATTTTGAATGAAAATGATGAATGGAGACGGAATAATTTTTTATTTTTTTACCAACGATTTAAAAACTCGTCCACTCCCCCGACCCTTGGTTTGCATAAAATTTAACACGGGTTTCGCCTGGAAAGTTCACGTTTTAACACAATTTTTTTTGTTTTGTTTTATATATATCGGAACTTGCCCTAAAATTGAGCACTACAAACCCTAACGTCCCTACCTCAAGTCCTCTCATTCTTTTATTTGCAGGGCTTTTGAAGACATGCCATGGCGGCGTCTCAGATGGAGGAAGGTTCTTTATCTGCAGGTCTTTTGAAGACATGCCATGGCGGTGTCTCAGATGGAGGAAGGTTTTTTATCTGCAGGGCTTTTGAAGACATGCCATGGTGGCGTCTGAGATGGAGGAAGGTTGTAGAGCGGACAGGGCAGCAGTATTGCAGAAAGCTGGCTTTTTTGGCATCACATTGGATGGCTAGTCAAGGAATTTATTTAGAATTTGTTTTCTTCTCTGATTTATTCTGTTTCTTTTGTAGATCTTTGAGGGGTGAGAAAGACACCGAACAGAGGAGGTTTTAAAATTTTCATTTTTTCCCAATGCAGATCTGAGAGACCACCTAGACGCCAAACCAGAGAGCACTTTTTATTATTATTATTGTCTTGTTTTTTAAAATTTCTTTTATGTTGGGAAACATAATTTTAACACCAAAATGATAGAAGAGTTATGGATTAGGTAATTTGACCTCTGTTTCATACTATTATTGTCTTTTTTTTTAGTTTATAGAAATAAGGAATGGGAGAATGTATGTTGTTTATGTTGAATAAATGTGTTAATTTTCTTTTTCTTTAAATAATTATTTTAAAAACAAAATCAATATTTATATGTAAAAGATTTTTTATTTTTTTCTAATATAGAAAATACAATTAAAATGGTATAAAAAATGTACATGCACTTCTATTTTATTTTGATAGACTTAAGTTGATGTGAAATAGTTAAATGGATAATATATTCAAACAATTGCATATTCATTTTTTATGTCACACAATTACATTTAAGAAATCTTAAGTTTTCTCACAAACATTTTTTTTTTTCTTTTTGCAATAAAAAGTGAATAGGTAGACTATGTTGTAATAGAGGGATGAAGCTAAAAAATAATAATGCAACCAATACCAAACAATAAGTTAATTTGTAACAAATTCAATATACAAAAATCTTATAACTTATTTAGCATACTATTATTTTTAGTAACTTTTTTCCTTAGAATAGTTCCATTGAAGGATAGATTTATAAACAACAAATTTCATTTACAATCTTACACAATATGATAATAAAGTTTTTTTCATAGTAGGAAACATTTTATTTAAATAAAGAACACTTCAAACACATTTACAATCCAAAACACATGTTACATTCATTTGTTCATACATTTAACAACTACATTAACAGTATGCAGATTTACCTCACAAACTTCCAAGAAACTTTGGTGAAGATTTTGATGAGGACTAAATACCAACTTCTTCCAAGAATCCTCTTCAAGCGAAGTAACTCCATTTCTCTCCTTTTTCAAGACACTCCACTCCTTTCACCAAACATGTAGAAAAAAAAAAGAATTCCTTGTTGAATTGAGACTTCAAAAGGTATAAATAATGGTGTCATCTCATCTCTCCCAATGAGAGGATGACACATGGATTCTCTTTTCTTTCTCTAAATTCAATTTCAAAGAGATGTGACCTTCATTGATGCACTCACATAAGTGAGAGAGGAGTATTCATGAACACTCCATCTCTTGGTTTCTTTGAATTCTTCATCGGAAAGTAGAAATGCTACAATTTCAAGAAATGTAAAAAAAAAAAAAATTCCTTTTGAATTGAGACTTAAAAGGGTATAAATAATGGTGTTATGTCATCTCTCCTAATGAGAGGATGACACATGGATTCTCTTTTCTTTCTCTTCCTTCAATTTCAAGGAGATGTGACCTTCATTGATGCACTCACATAAGTGAGAGAGGAGCATTCATAAACACTCCATCTCTTGGTTTCTTTGAATTCTTCATCAGAAAGTAGAAATGCTACAATTTTACTCTGACATTATGGTCTAACTTGTCTCTTGTGTGTTTTCAATTGAGAGAGGATGCTAAATACAACAAGCTTTTGGAAGAGGTCAAATACTAATTTCTGCAACTTCGTGAAGGGGACATCTATTGTTTTAGACAACTCCAAAGATTGTTTAAATTTCGAGTATAATGTGTTTTCCAGTTGTTTTGTAATTGGAAGACGAGACTCAAAAATGGTGATATCAACAAGCGTTATTGTTGTAATGTTGGTTGTAACTATCAGTTGGTTTTTTGTTATTGTTTTTTCATAGTTGAGTTCCATCATTAGAGTCAAATATTGTTATTGTATTAGCTGAGTTTGTATGCTTCATTTGGAATTGTCCGTTTTAGTTGTCTTGTTCTATCTTAGCTAAGTTTGCATGCTTCATTTGGAGTTGTTTGGTTTACTTGTCTTGTTCTATCTTAGCTAAGTTGTATGCTTCATTTGGAGTTGTTCGTTTTAGTTGTCCTTTTCTTATAAGTCCCTTTGTTGGATTGTTATTACACCGAAGCTGTTCCTTGTATGAAGTGAACAACCTACTTAGAAAATCAATGGTTGATATTTGTGGAGAAGGATGCAAGACGATTGAAATAATCTCAACCATCAAATTTTCTAAAATATTAAAAAAATATAATATATAATTTAAAAAAAACAACTACATTCTTATCTAGTCTTAGCTTTAAATTAAGAAAAGAGAGGATAAGAATTTTTTTTTCTTTTAAACTTAGATTTTTAGAAAAATGATAATGCTTTTAATAAATAGATATATTTTTCAAATAATGATATTAATAATAATATATCAATACATTACAAATTGGTTTTTTATCTTGTAAGGGTTTCATTTTATTTTCACTTTTTAAGTTTGGGTTAGAAAGTTTATATTTATTTTTAATATATTCTTATCTAGTCTTAGCTTTAAATTAAGAAAAGAGAGGATAAGAATTGTTTTTTCTTTTAAACTTTTTAAACTTAGATTTTTAGATAAATGATAATGCTTTTAATAAATAGATAAATTTTATAAATAATAATATTAATAATAATAAATCAATACATTACAAATTGGCTTTTTATCTTTTAAACAGGGTTTCATTTTATTTTCACTTATTAAGTTACGGTTAGAATTTTACTTTTAACAATATTGATATAGTTTATATTTATTTTTAATATTTTTTAACATATTTTATTAATATTTCAATTCTAATAAATTTAAAAAATGTTTTTTTTTTATTCAATCATTTATTAAACTCTTTTAAGATTGTAGGAATTAGGTGGCCCCTCCTATAAACTGCGACTAGACCTCGTGACCTCTTGTCTGCAACAAAATACTTTAGCCAATTGAGCTAGATCACCCTTAATCATTTAAATTAACTTAATAAGTTTATTATTTGTTCTTAATTTTTTTAAATTATTATGTTTATTAATATTTAGATTTTGATATATTTTGACTTTCCATTTAGTTTATTTTATTTTAGTTTTTAATTTAGATTTAAGTTTGAAATTTATTTTTATTATTTATATCTTTTTATGAAATTAAAAATGTTAATTAAAAAATATTAGAATTAATTTAATTTATAATTAATTATCTTATTAAAACTTTAATTATTGTAGAATAATTCTATTTTAGATTTTTGTTATAATTTATATAATAAAATGAATTTCAAACTTAAAATATAAATTATAATTTATAGAGAGAGAGAGGTAACTTTTGATTAGTAGTTTCATGCCAACAATCCAAGGATAGCACGTCCTAGGGAGTTATGCTTAGGGTTGCATGTCATTTGGTTAAGGGTATGATAATTCACCTTTAAAACCTCTTCAATGTGCTCATTGCACACTTAGGAGGAAAACAAATAGAGAGAGAAAGAGAGAGAAATGGAGAAATGGAGAGGGATACAAAGTAACACAGAGATAAAAAGAGAGAGATACAAAAATAGAGGTATAGATATGAAGAATAAATATGGAGAGAGGAAGATAGATAAAGAAAGAGAAGGGAAAAGAGAGAAGATGAGAGACATAGATAGATATAGTCACATAAAGAGAGATAGAGAGATAGATAGATAAAGAGAAATAGGAGACAAAAGTATATATAGAGGTCGAGAGATCGAGAGATAAAGAGGAAAGGGGGAGAGAGGAGGGAGATAAATAGGGATAGCAAAAAATAGTAAGGGGAGGAAGATAGGGAGAGGGAAATAACAGAGAGAAGAAATGAGAGAAAGATAGAGGAAGAGAGAAGGGAAGACAAATATAGAGAGAAATAGGAGAGAAAGAGGAAGAGAGAGATTGAGAGATAATAAAAAATATAAAGAAAAAGAGGCAGATAAAAATATATAAAAATCTATCTCTCTTCCCATATATCTATGATATCTCCCCATATGTACTTCTCCCTACCTCTCTATATATATCTCCCTCTCTCTACCTCTCTCTATATAACTTCCTATCTCTATCTTTCTATCTCTCTCCCATTCTCTCCCTTTCTCTTTGTATCCCCCTCTTTCTATCTCTATTTCTCTCTCCCTCTCTACATTTCCATCTCCATCTCCATCTCTATCTTCCTCTCTATCTCTCTCCCTATCTTTATCTCCTTACATCTCTTTCTCTCTTTCCTCTCTATCTTTTCCACTATATATATCTCTCCCTCTCTCTACCTCTCTCCCTCTCTCCCTATCACTCTCTCTTTCTATAGTTCTCAACTTCTCTATCCTCCCTTCCCCTATGTCTATTTAGATATATATATATGGGTAAAAGCATAAACCTGTGTCACACTTTATAAAAGAATCGGTTAACAGCAAAAAAAAAATTGAACTTCGACCACATAAAACTGGTCTTTATGTTTTGAATTTCAAAATGATGTAAACTAATGAAATGTAAAATTTTTGATGAAGCTTATTCTTGCAAAAAAAAAAAAAAAATTAAATGTTTTCATTATGTTTTTTTTTTCAATTTAAGGACAGATTTTGGAATGCTGAAAATTTCAGGAAAAAATAGTGACTTCACGGGCCGTCAAGAAATAAATTGGAAAAAACTTCAATTCTCCCTAAAAAAATATTCTCCAAATAAGTAACTTCAATATCTTGTGCATGGAAAAAAAAATCAAATTTTGAAGTATATTTTTCTCGTAATAACGTTTTAAAGTCAAACTTGTCAGAATTTGATAATGTTCACGGGTCGTCAACTATTGTCTATGTTTTTAATTATTTTCAAAAAACAAATTATACCCTTTTGAAGAAGACTCTCTCCTCTTGTGCCCCATATTTTTTTTAAAAAAAATTAATATTTTTACTATTTTTTTTAATTTCTAATCAACCTCTTTTTTAATTTTAACAACCTACTTGCTTATTTTAAAAATAATATATTAAAACTAATCAAAATATAAAAAATTTGTATATTTGGATTCACCGCTCCGAGCTCTACAAAAGGGTATTTTTCTCTTTTTTTAAAACATCATTCTAACTGAAAAAATACTTAGTTAAAGTTGAAAGTTCAAAAAAAATTTGGAAAAAAGCTGAGGTGGTTGCCAACTAGACAGTTTCGGCTGAAAGAGTTTCGACCAAAACCCTTTCTATAGAAACCCCACACATAAAATAAGCCAATTTCAAAGTTGCAAAAGGAAAAAAATATTTTTTTGGTTTCGGTCGAAACCTATTCGACTAAAACCTTGTGTGCCACGTATACACCACATGGTTTACGCAAAACTTTTTTGGCTGAAAATAGTTCACTCAGAACTATTTATTTGGCTGAAAGTGTGACACAGGTTTGTGCTTTTACCTATATATATATATATGCTCTATATCTCTCTCCCTTTATCTATAAATAATTTTTTATATCACTTGGACTTTATCTCTCACTCTTGCCCTCTCTATTTCTATCTTTCCCTTTTTTTGTCTATTTATAACTCATTATCTTTATCTCTCTCTCTTATTTACTCCATCTTTCCCTCCATCTCTCCTGCTCTCTCTACCTCTCTCTATATATCATTACTTATATCTTTATATTTCTCTCTTCATCTCCCCCTCTTTCATTGGCTCCCTCTCTCTCTCTCTCTCTCTCTCTCTCTATATATATATATATATATATATATATATATATATATATGTATATTATATATATATATATATATATATATATATATATATATATATATATATATATCTCCTTTATATCCTTATTTTCCCTCTCCCTCTCCCTATCACTTCCTCTTTCTATATCTCTCTAATTCTCTCTCCTATCTCTATTTCTCTCCCTCCATCAGCATATCTCTCTATCTATTTATACATATCTATCTCCCTCTCTATCTCTCTCCATACCTCTCTTATTCATACACAAACACACACTCTTTGTTTCTCTCCCTATCTCTAGCTCTATCTCTATCTCTATCTCTCCATATTTAAATTCTTACATATCTTTCTCTATCTCCATCTCATTATCTATCCATCTCTCTTTACCCCTATATCTTTCCCTCCCTCTACCCCTCTCTATATATCACTTCCTATCTCTATATTTATATTTCTATCTCTCCCTCTCATTCTCTCCTCTCCCCCTCTCTCTATATTTATCTCTTATGGATCTATATCTATCCATGTGTCCTCTCTCTTTATTTCTCCCTCTCTCTTTCTTCATATCCCTCGCCTCCATATCCGTTTCCATTTCCATCTCCATCTCTATCTCTAACTTCCTCTTTATCTCTATCTCCTTACCCTCCCCTCTCTCTCCTTTTTGTCCACATATCTCCCCCTCTCTCCCTCTCTCCCTATTTCAAACATATCATTGGCATATTGGTAATGGAGCCTTATTATCTTCCTAATTCAAAGGTTTTGTTTTAGTTGTGTTCAAATCCCTCTAAGTAGATGCATATTTGATTTGAAGCTATCACTTCTCCATTGAGACCTTTTGTTGCACAAACAAAATCAATTTTTAAATAGCTTACCAATTGACCTCATGTACACTACACAAATGTATGTAAACAATAAACCAAAAAATTCCCTGATTGACCATCCACACTTCTTCAATGTACCCATTGCACACCAAGGTGCGATTGCTAGTTTATTTTATTTGTAACTTTATTTTAGCATTCTTCAATACAAAAAAATTGTGAGTATTTGAAAGTCTTCAAAAACAACTTGGAAAGTGGGTGAGACTAGATCAAGCTTCTTGCTTGAGTTGCAAGTTAAAAAAAAAATCACTTTTCTTTTATGGAATTAAAGAGGAGTTAAAACAAGTCAAAAATTCACAAATTTAGCTTTTAAAGCTCCCTAACTCCTATAGGTTAGATTTAGGAAGATGTTGACTCATGGTAAGTGGTGACAAGACTCATTTAAGACCCCTTAAATGCCCTTGAAGGACCAATTTCGAAATTGACACTTAGGATGACAACTCACCCTTTCACACCACCCTAGAGCATTTAGGAGATTTGAGAAAATAAATAAATAAATAAACATCACAACACCACATAAATATAAAGACATTAGTCTCTCCATATAGATTAATATTGGTTTTATGGGTTTCACACAATTGGGTTTACTAGTGGATCTACGAATCCATTGATCATGGATAACCTACACACTTAATTCACATGTTAATAGTCCAAAATATATAGCCGAAGCAACATAAATTAAATTGCATACATAAAATAAGTAGCACTAGCCATTTTAATACAATATTTCATCTTCGAACCAATTAGAGTATCACAACATCAAAAACGATAATCAAAACAATACTCTTAAACACAATTAAACATTAAATTCATTAAATTCATCCATAATAACTAATCATACTTATAATTAAACATTAAATATATACATGATATTCATAATTTATCTCACCCTACAATTAATCATCAATTTGAATATTAATGATTGACTGGCAGCTGACCATCTATTATATAAGTCATTATAGACGAAATAATTACAAAAATCTAATCATCATTCATGTAAAAATATAAAATATTATAATAATATCCATAACATAAAGTCTCTAGCAATAATAAATCAAAATATTGCAAAATTCTAGGTACATAAAAGGTTCTCACAGAAAGACACTCTTGAAGAATTTAAGTCTGAAAGGGATGAAAAAAAGAGTGGACTGAATTTGCCATAAAATGAGTGCTTAGAATAAAGTAGAATGAACAGTAACTGTCACTCACTTTAACTTTTCTCATTTTCTTTTGAATTTGACCTTTAGTTGATCCGCCTATCACGCCTGCTGTTTATATGGACTAATGAACTTTTTTCTCCCTGAAATCAAAACGATGGATACTCAGTCTAATGACAGAAAAGCTTCAGATAACCAAGATGCAAACACTGGAAAACACTTGGATGCAGGTGCTATATTTGTGTTGGAATCCAAAGGTATGCACATATATTTTTGTCTTAATCTTTTTGTTTCAATGAACATGAAGTATCATGCCCAACACCCTAGTTTGGTGTTTCCAGTCACACAGCTTATGTACAACGTTACTGAATGAATGATGTGGGTTGGTACTAAGTATAACGTTATTAATTGGTTGTTGTAGGTGCATGGCTCAATGCTGGCTATCATTTGACAGCCTCCATTGTTGGACCTCAGCTGCTGAGGCTCCCATTTGCATTTGCATCCTTAGGATGGGGTGCAGGCATAGTATCACTGGGCATTGCAGCAACAGTTACCTTCTATTCATATAATCTCCTGTCACTAGTGCTAGAACACCTAGAGCTCAAGGGCAACAGACACCTAAGGTTTAGTGATGTGACTGAAGAAATTATGGGTATATGCTATTTAAATTTTATTAGTATTCTTTTTGTAGCTTCACCACATTGCATTACTTGGAGGCTAATCAGTTATGAAAGCTTTATGTAGAAATTATCTTACGTTTTGAGTGTCATTGCACTAAACTAAAGGTATTGGTTAGTGGATCGGTCGTTTTAAGCTAACATCTTACCTATTAATTGGATCGGTGGTTTTAAGCTAACCTCTTGCCTATTAGCTGTTTTGAAACTTCATTTAACATTTATTTAGGAAGGCTTATTAGCAATGTTTGCCAAAAATTCTGATATGTTTGTCTAAATTTTGTTTTTATAGATTATTTAAGGAGATATGTAGTTTATTTGTTGATTTTAAGTCAGCTACGTGAGAAACTTCCAAGCGCACAACAAGAAGATAAAATTGAATGTAGCTGTTAGCTATTCAATTTTTATATACATTTATTTTGAGATATCGATTTCTTAAATGGGCCGACTTCATCATGTAATTAATACGATTTTATTTAAATGTTTATTTATTGATGTGGGCCGACCTTGCTAAATATTCGTGCCTCTATTCTAAGTCGTGTCTCTTAGAAGAGGCCAACCTCTCCTAATGAAGAGGTGCGACCATTGTAAAGCCGCCTATATATACAAGACATATCAAACACATAAGTATTAAGTTAATTCAGCGATTCAGTCAAGGAGAAATTTGCATCTATGCAGAAGAGATTATTCTGAGCAGCAGTCCATTATTTCTATCAAGCAGATTGTTGTATTCAATTTGTCTTTGCATCTAGAAGAGGTGTGAATTATCCATTGTATCAAATTCGGCATTGTGTTGGCCTAAGTTGTAAGCAGACTTATGCTCTTAATATATTCAATATATAAGAGATATATTGGCTGGGTTTTTCTCCCTCAAGTTGGAGGGTTTTTCCTAGGGTATCTTATTGTGTTAATTGCCTTATGTGTTGCATTTTCTTATTGCTTTTATTTCTGATCATAAAATTTACATGGTATCAAAGCGGGTTTGAGGAGAGATTGTGATCAGATTTGTATTTACAGCAGTACTTTATTCTCTTATTTATATTAAGTTGTCTATCTCTACCCTAGTCAAGATGGTGAACGGTTTGAAGATTGAGGATAGACTCGAGGGAGCATCCAACTATACCTCATGGAGGTTTAGAATCATGCTCACTTTGGAAGAGAATGATTTGGCTGAGTTTGTGGAGACCAAAGTCCCCGAACCAGAAGAGGATGAAGAGAAGTTGCAGCGAAGGAAGAAAGACATTAAGGCAAAGAAGTTGTTGGTTGATTCCGTCAAAGACCATATTGTTCCGATTGTCTCCAAGTCGAAGACGGAAAGGGATATGTTCAAAACATTGGAGGAGATGTATGAAATCAACAACATGAGTCGAGCACTTGCACTAAAGCAACAACTACATCATGTGAAGATGTTGAAAGGAGAAACAGTGATTGCTTATTTCATGAGAATTTAAAAATTGAGAGATCAACTCTCTACATTTGGTCATGTGATTGATGATAAAGATTTGACGATGCTTGCTCTCAATGGTCTTCCATTATCATGGGAGTCCTACATTCAAGGAATTAGTGCAAGGTCCAAACTTCCTAAGTTTGATCGCTTAAGGGCCGATTGTATTCAAGAAGAGTCAAGGTTGGTGGCTAAAGGCGTTGGCCAAAGTTCAAAGAATGAAGATATTCATGTTCTCTCCTCCCATGCTTCAAAGAAGAAAGAAAAAGATGGGAAGAAAAGGTTCTTCAAGAGGAATCGAGATAACGGAAATGATAATACACCCGCCTTCAAGAAGAAGAGAGACATGTCCAAGATTCAATGCTTTAGGTGTGATAAGTTTGGCCACTTTGCTTAGCATTGTCCTACTAGACCTAAGCAACAAGCCACCGTTGCAGATGTTGATGATGCTTCTCCACAAAAGGATACATGTGAATATTTGTTATATCAAGCAATGTACCTACGGACACCAACACCTAGTTAATCGATAGTGGTGCTTCTCATCACATCACAGGTTTTAAGGAGCACTTATCAAGCTTGGTGAAGAAAGAGTCTTCCGAACAAGTCATTATCGAAGATGATGCAAGCTACTCCGTGAAAGGGATTGGGATCTCTATTCTTCATTTGGATTCTGGCTTCACACTTCAGTTGAGCAATGTTCTTTATGTTGCAGGAATCAAGTGCAATCTCATTTCAATTTCAGCCCTAGAAGATAAAGGATATCAAGTTGCCTTCTCCAAAGGCAAAGTACTTGTGTGGATGGAGAATTCCAGCTTCAAGGATGCTCAAGTAATTGGGGTTAGGCATGAAAGTCTCTACAGGCTTTGTGCGCGTCCACTACAAGCATTAGTTCATTATTCTTCAATCTTATGTGATCTTTGGCATCGAAGATTGGCTCACCTACACTTCTGAGCCTTACCTATCATGGAGAAAATGGTTACGGGTCTTTTGAAGTTCAATCAGAAGCATGAAGGAACTTGCAAAGGTTGTGCATTGGGTAAGAATACAAAAGCTCCTTTCCATAGTAGATAAAATAGATCTAAGTGTATTTTAGACCTTATTCATTTTGATTTATGTGGACCTATGTCCGTTCCATCTTCGAGTGGATTCTTGTGTTATGTTCTGTTTATTGATGACCACTTTAGAAAGACTTGGATTTATTTTTTGAAAACTAAAGAGTCTGAGGAAGCGTTAGGAAGGTTTAAGGAGTTCAAAGCCTTAGTAGAAAATCTTTCTAGTAAAAGAATCAAAGTCCTCAGATCTGATAATGGTGAAGAATACACCTCTAATAGCTTCCAGAATTTTTGTGTTGATGCAGGGATTAAGAGGGAGTTTTGTGTTCCCTATAATCCTCAACAGAATGGTGTTGCTAAAAGAAAGAACAGAACAATTGTGGAAGCTACAAAAGCCATGATCCATGACCAAGATCTACAAACCTTCTTATGGGCAGAAGCTTCTAGGACTACAATATATGTACAAAATAGAAGCCCTCACAAGATCTTGGAGAATATGACTCTAGAAGAAGCCTTTACAGGAAAGAAACCTGAAGTTAGTCATTTAAGGATCTTTGGATGTCCTGTTTATATTCATGTTCCAAAGGAAAAGAGAACAAAGTTGGAGCCTTCTGGAAAGAAGGGAATTTTTGTGGGCTATAGTGAGACATCAAAAGCCTACAGGATATACATTTCAAGACAGAAATTGATCGAGATCAGTAGGGATGTCAAATTCGAGGAAGATATAGCATTCAGGAGATCCAGGGGCACTCATATGGAGATTGATAATGAAGAGTCTCCTCAGGATATGGAAGTTGACCATACTTGTAATACCCCTCCATTTTGCTCTATTGTGCAAACTATGTTGTTTCCCCTTTTATGCTTTTGTATTCTGTTGTAATTTGACTTTGTACTTGGTTACAATTGATCACTATGTTATCGTGATGTACCTTGTTTTGATGATACTATATTTTGATGTGATTACTATGGCATGTTTGGAATTAGCATAAGTGGATATTTAAATTTATGATGTTTCATGCTTTTGATTATGCTGCTATGTTAGATGTGTCAATTGGTACTACTGTATTGGTGAAGAGGACGATATTGCATCACTCGCTTGCGAGTGCCCTGCGATTTCGTGATTCCTCTTCATGGTGTGCCCTATTTATGACATATTATTGCATGTGGATATATTCTTTGTTTGCAGGTTGACAGGTACAGGGCATTGACTCCACTTGGTTTCACAGGTTAGAGTGTGTCCATTGCCCAACGACATTTGATTGGGAGATAGTAGCTAGGATTTATGTGCCGAGTTGTCACCCTGGTCATAGTGTGTCATTGGTCCTAGTATGGTCCAGTGGTTCTATTTTGTTCAATTTGCCTTGTTTCAGTTTATTTATGAAGTTAAAATAATGTTGGAAATGTGATTAAATTATTGAATAATTTAATTTAATTAATAAATAATTTAATCTTATGGTAGATTTATTTTATTAATTGATCAAGTTATTTATGTTGAAATGAATTACATTATTCATTTTGGAAATGCATGCATATTTAAGTTGGAATTGGAAATTAGGAAAATGAATTCAAAGTCAATTTAGAAATTTGAAAATTCAAAAATTCAAAAATTCAAAAACAAGAGATATTTCCTATTTTTGTTTTCTGGAATTTATGAGGGTAGTTGTAGGATTTTGAAGAAAAATTTGCATATCTTTGAATTTCTTCACAAATCAAAAATGGAGTTTTTGGAGAAAAATTGAGAAGAGAAGGGGAAGGATTGCTAAATTTTGTGGGTTTGGAGAAAAAGCTCAAAGAATCTATGGAGCTTAAGAGGGTTTCATAGTACCATCAGGATCTTCAACATACTTCAAGAAAAATCAGGTCCTCATCTTGTTTAATTGATTTCTTTTGATTCAAAGGCACATGTGTTGTAGGGAAAACAGTTGAACATGTTGATTGAGTGCAAACAAAAAACCTTTCAAACTCTAGCTTTCCAAACTTGTAGAACACCACTCCTTGGAAAGATTGTTTGCAAAATTAAAATGAAATCTTGTTTATAAAATTAGTTTTTCTTCAGCTTTGTGTTCTTCAATTTGTTGGGAATCTCATTTGGAGAATGAAATGTATATATATATATCTATGTTTATTATTTTTAATTTTTTTTTTCCCATAGTAGGGTTATGCTGGCCATTTTTATTTTTATTTTAAATGACCAACATAAAAGTTTCTTTTAAAAAAAAGGTTCGATTTTTATTTTTATTTTTTAAATAAAATATAAAGAGAACAAAAAAATGGCAATCATATTCTAAGAAAAAAAAAATTATTTTGAAAATTTTTGTAGAGGGGGCTGGGGCTCACCCCACCGCCGCTCCCTTGGGAAGCGGAGTGGGGGAGCGCGCCCAACGCAACCCTCATCCGCGGCCTAGGCGGACCGCGCAATGCGCGACCATCAACAGTAGTGGCCGGTTGCGCTCTGTGCAGCCCGCGCCACCACGGTTGGTGATCGGCTCCGCCACCTGCACCATCACCAGCGCCTTCTGCCTCCCTCCTTCTGGTAGCGCCGCCTCCTACGGCTGCCACAGCCAAAACATCTGTCGCCGCCTAGTAAAAAGTTGCGGTCGGCACCAACTCCACCCAACATCTGCGCACGAAGCCCGAGGTTCGCGCGATTCAACCCTAAGGGTTGGCTCACGAACCGAGGCTTTCTCCTTGGCATTTCAAAAAATATATATATTAAGTTTTTTTTTTATGTTATAATATATTTTAATATTTTATTATTATAATATTATAATATTAAAATATTAATGTATATTGATATTTAATATTATATGTTATAAGATTAACATATTAAAATATATTTATAGTTACATATTTTGTTGGTAAAAATATTAATTTAATATATGTATATATTTATTGTTTTTAAATATATATATTAAAATAATGATTTGATTGAGAAAATGTAATAGGGAAATATTGGTTAAATCATTGTTTGATTTTTTAAATAATATATTTGGTGGGGAAGTAGTTTTAATTTTTAAATGATATGTTTTTTTTTGACAAGTTAATTATTTTTAAATGGTTATATTGAATGAGGAGACAATCATTATTTTACTTCATTAAATTTTGTCAAGTATATGATTATTGGGTTAATTTATCATTAATTAAAGGTCAGTGGGGAAATTAAGTTATTTAGTATTTATTTCTCTCTTAATGGGATGGACGAATTTAATTCAATTTATTTAAATGCAATAAATTGTTAAATGATAATGTGGAAAATGGATTTAGTGAATCCAAAGTAGATTTGATTCCATCCTCGTTTTGAGCTATTTGTATGGTCATTCAGGAAATGCGGGTTTTAATGTTTAGCAAGTCTTCCAGTTGGATTTTCAAGCTGTGGGTTGTTGTACTGTGTGGTCAACCTTGGGATTGCCTTAGGTAGTGCGTTTAACCAGTTTGTTCCCCGGTTATCATGAACGGGAGCATGTGGATTGTATGTCTTGGTTAGAGATGTGGTACCTTTATGTCGCACTTGTGTACCCTTGGGTTGTGGAGTTGTTCCACGTGTCGTCTTAGAGGAGTGGCTTGTAACGAGGGTCGGCACACGAAGTGGTGCCAGGATAACTCGTTGTAAATTAGTTAATCCAATGATAACTTAATTAACTTATTAGAGTATCACGTAGTATCAAACACTTAATAAGATAATTATGCCTCGCTCATGAATACAAGGGCTTGTAAAGACTTGGGTTGAGACGAGAAGGCCTGGAATGGCAAGATCGTTATCTTGTCTCTACGAAAGATAACTGATTCCGCATTGGTTTACATGAGGGGCCGGAAGTCGTTAGAGGTTACCAAGATAACCCGAGATGGGGGTCGGGGCCTAGGAAGACTCACCAGGATAACCCATGTAACATTGTGATGACACTTCTCCTAGGTCAACAGTATGTTCGCATCAGTGATGCAATTGATTATGTAATTTCTAGAAGCATTGTAACCTTGTGTTAGTGATGTCACTGTATTTATTTCAGTATGGTTATGTTAGCCTATGTCTAGAGGTAGACGTCCTTGGATAGAAATTCTTGTTACTATCTCCTAGCACGGGGGGTGGACCTTTGGGTTCCACTTGGTTGGGTGGAACGTGCACCTTTCTCCGTTTGGGCTTTCTCCTTGTAGGTGTGGATGAGACTTCCAGTTGGAGAGCTCATGGTTTCAGTTGCAGTTCTTGCTTGTTTTCATTTCAGTTACTCTTGTAATTATTACCCCTCTTGTTATCGAGGTGAAATTTGTAATTGTAATCCCATTTATTGGACTTGCCTCATTCGGGGAATGATTGTTGTAACCTTATTGTTTAACGAATGGATTAATGCATTTGAAAGTTATTTATTATGCTTGTTGTAAAATTATCTTACTTGGAATGAATGTGTTATTTCATTAATTAAATAATTGTCATGGGTTTTATTTATGTTTGTGTTGAGGTTCTATATAACCTCTGTCTCGTAACCTTAGAGGTTGTTGGCATTAGTTAGTGAACTTACTTATTAATTATGCTTAAATAAAAAAAAAATTAGCCTGTTTAAGTAGTTGTTGCAACTTCCTCTAGGGTTACGTGGCGGGGCGTTACAATACTCCTGAAATTCAGAGGGAGACTTCTGAAATAAAAGAAGATGATGACCCTGTTGAACCCTTAGAACCTACTGATGGGCCTACTGACATTGTAATTGGAAGAAAAAGACCTCTATGGGCTAGGCGTACTATGCAAGAGGCTGAAAGTTTTGCAACCCCTAGAGGCACATTTAGAGAAAGTAAAAGGCCACATAAGTTCTCCAATTATGTTGCCTTGATGAGTCAGATTATTGAATCTGAGCCTTCTAATGTGGAGGAAGCCTCTAGTCGTCAGGTTTGGAGAGATGCTATGTCTGAGGAGTACCAATCAATTCTCAAAAATGATGTTTGGGACATTATTCCTCGACCCGAGGGCAAATCTGTGGTATCTTCAAAATGGCTCTTCAAAATCAAGCATGTTGCAGATGGGAGCATTGAGAAGTACAAGGCGAGATTCATGGCCTATGGTTTTTTACAGAAAGAGGGAGTTGATTACGAAGAAACATTTGCTCATGTTGCTCGCTATACTTCAGTTAGAACCATCATTGCTATTGTTGCATCTAGAGGATGGAAGATTCACCAGATGGATGTGAAAACAGTATTCCTGAATGGTGTGATTGAGGAAGAAGTTTATATCGAGCAACCTGATGGATTTAAGGTTCATGGGAAGGAGTCTCATGTCTGCAAACTGAAGAAGGCCTTGTATGGTCTTAAGCAGGCTCCTCTTGACTAATAATCAATTATGGGATAAAACTGAGATGAAGAGAGTGATTGGGTATCTAAGTTATTTAAGGGTACTTTGGGAAAAGAGGTCACTATTGGGAAGCCGTGACTAGAATGTGTAAAGGGTAGGTTTTCATGCAGTTGTTTAGCTTATTTTCTTTAGGAGTAATTTGTGGAGCTAGTGGCCTCATGGATATTTAATTTTGCTGCTTATTTTTTAGTAGTCATCTTAAATATTATTTTTTGCTTGTTTGTTGTATGTTTATTTACATGAATGAATAGTATTAATAATAATTTCTGTAAAAAAAAATTGGAGGGAAAAATTGAAGGCAAATGAAAAGAGGGAAGGAAATTTCAAATTCTCATGGAACACCTCCACTGCTTAAATTTAAGCAGAAAATAGAGTTAAGCAGTCACATAAGAACATGGGATAAGTAGTTTAGAGCTGAACCACAATATGCAGGCCTATTTGGGTATCTAATTTTAGAGTCCATGTGTTATGAACTATCATATAGGCCCAAGATGGGATCGTTTCGTGGTGGGACCACTGCAGTTTGTAATCTACTGCGAAGTAGTTGTTTCATGTACTCTTCTTGGAGGTCAGAGTTTGAAGGTACCTTTCCAAAACAAGAAGACAGAGATATTATGTTTGCTTGTGAAAGACAATGATTGATTGCCTAATGGATTTTGTAAATGTATATTACAGTTCTTATATAAAATCTATCATCCAAATGGGGAGATGCAGTTGTACCAATTCATAATTCTTTTCGGAGGGCTAATGCTTCTGTTAGCTCAAATGCCATCCTTTCATTCACTGAGATATATAAATCTAGCATCTCTGTTGTTGTGCTTTTCCTTTGCTGCATGCGCTGTGGGAGGGTCCATCCATGCGGATTGGTCTTGACCCTTCATTGATTTGCCCTTACTTGAATTTGGATGCACACTTTTCTTTGTTCTTAATTGTTATCTTAGTTTTACATGGCAGGAGTCTCAAGTGATGCAGAGAACATGGACTATAGTTTGGTTGGCAGTAAAACAAGCAAATTACTTGCGGCTTTGAACTCTTTCTCAATAATTGCTACAACTTATGGCAATGGAATCATTCCCGAGATTCAGGTGAGATTGGTTAATAATTGAAAAAAAAGAGACTAGTTATGTATTTAAACTTTCATCCTTTCAATTTCTAGTAGGGCAATCCCAAACTTCCTTGACCAATCAAACTCTTAGTTGATCTAGGAGAACATTGTAATATGTATTTGATTTTTGCCACCTTTTTAAGCTTAAAATTTGATATTAAACTCAAAACTTACAGTCAATCAAAAGCATTTTACTACGGAGACAATTAAGATTTAGCAAAATATTTTAACTGTATAGAGTTGGTGGGTGTGAGGGTTTCTAGGTTTTAGTCTTCCTTGTAAATGAATGTCTGTCTTGCTTAAATTCTTTGCTGCAAATCTCAGTGATAGATTAAGTAGAAATTTATAAGTTTTGAGCTTACATACTAATATTTAAGGAGGGTTTTGCAAGCCACAATAGCTCCCCCAATTTCAGGAAAAATGTTCAAAGCATTGTAGGTGTGTTATATAGTGGTTGTGTCCACCTACTTCTCTGCTGCAATTTGAGGCTACTGGGCCTTCGGCAACAAGGCCCAAGAGACAGTTTACAGCAACTTTGTGCCTACAGGAAGGCCAACTTTTTTTCCCAACTGGTTTCTCTTCATGGCCAACATTTTTATCCTTCTACAAACATCCACAATGACTCTGGTTAGTTTAGTTCATAGTACATACTCAACTATTATCAATATTATATTATTATTATATTTGAGAACAATATACACTTCTATTGATTTTGCTTCTAGAAATTACTAGAACATCAAATTCAACAATTGTCTTACTTGCTCAAACAGCTTGATAGTCTTAAAGGATAAAACGTTGTTTAAGTGTAGAAACTAGAAGAATTCACTGGACTAAACTTGGAATTTATCCTAGAAAACTGTTGAAAAATAGGAGGAAAGAACAAAAATAAAATAAAACAACTTCAGTCTCATTCATGCACAGAAAATCAAGAATTGAACACATACAACATTCACCCATAAATTTTATATTAACTGATTTTTCAAAAACATTTTATCTTCTCTCAGAGCTTCGGCTCTTCACTTCTACAATTTTGCTTCTGCAAATCATTCATGGAATTTTTTTACTGTCTATCCTTCAACTCTTCTGAGTGTCTCATCTCATTACAAACTTCTAATGCGTATCTCACTGCTCTTGGGAGTTATATCTTTTCTTATCACCCACAAAGTGTGTGAGGCAAGTACATAGACAAATGCACATCCCCATCGTGCCACTTCACAGGATCGATGACAAAAATAGAGATAAAATACATTAATGCAATGTCCTTTCGAATTGATTAATTGCCAGATTGAACTCCACAAAGAACACCATTGAAAACAAGCAAATATCGCGCTACCGCGCATGGGGCAAGACAAGCCTGCGGTACCGCAGGGTACCTCTCTACCGCAAGGAGCACAAGATAGGATCGTGGTATCGCGGTGTAGCCGTGGGCTACCGTGGTTTTCCAAGCAAAGAGTCGGGGTGTAGCGGTAACACCGCGCTACCGTGAGGGGCCGACGAGGAAGCCACGATAAGGCGGTGAAGTGAGGAAACCGCGCTACCGCGGGGAGCTAGCAAGCAGGTTGCGGTATGGCGGTAATACCACGGTACTATGAGCAATGAAATGCACGGTGACAGTATGGCGGTAAACCTCCCAACCACGGGGGAGAGTATGTAAGCTGAGGTAAAGCAGTATAAGCTGAAGTTGGAATTATTTCCAACAAAAACCTCAAGAAAGAGAAAAACTATCTGGTACGCCGTAGCAGGAATTGCTCATCTATCTAGGTGTTACTAATGTCAAAAGAACAAGTAGGAAGAGTACATACAACTTCCTCATGTCCTTGTATAGATTTTGTAATGTTCCCATTGTGTACTAGGAGGACACAGAAGTAGAACAAGAAAGAGAAAAGCTAGATTATTCATTTCAAATTCTGTATTTTGTGTGTCAAGATGATAATTTTATTTATTCTGCGATGGTCACAAAATCACTGTTGTGGTTTCAAATTCGCCATGGTAGTTACAAAATCGCCTCTTTCAAGGGAACCAACGGTTTTGAAACCGCCTTGTGCAAGGACCGGCAATTCTGTTATGTAAACAGAACCAAATGTATTCTGCTACCGGTCATTTTTTGGAAACCTCATACTGATTTCAATTCGAGATTCTTATGGATCACCTATTTCATACTGTAAAGGGATTAGTAGTTCAGAGTTGGAGCACCCCAATATAGAAATGAAATTTTCATAGAAAATCTCGAAAAGTGTATTCTTGGGAATTATATATAAAAATTCAGTATATATTTGAATCTTTGTCAACTTCTAAACCTCTCTCCCTGATGTAACTTTTCCTTGCTGACTTATTTCCAACCAGCATTTGCAGCTCTCGAAAGAAGATCTGCAGATGTAGAGAAAGGGAGATTTTCTATGCGAAATGTTGTTGCCAGATTGATTGTAAGATCTTTTTGGGTGTCAATTGTAACTTTGGTGGCTGCCATGCTACCATTTTTTGGAGATATTAATGCGGTGATGGGTGCATTTGGGATTATGCCATTGGACTTTATTTTACCAATGGTGCTCTAAAACATCACATTCAAACCTTCCAGAAGGAGCTTAGTTTTTTGGGTGAACGGTTTGATTGGTGTCTTGTTTTCTATTATGGGAATTCTGAGCTGCTTTGCAGCCGCCAGACAAATCATCCTAGATGCTAACACCTACAAGCTCTTCGCCAATGTATGATCTCTTTAGTTTCAGGTGTCAGATCATAAGAATTAGCACCTTGATCCTGTCCTTTTATCAAGCATTTCCTGTGTACTGTGTTTGCATCGAGTATTCACATTCCTTACAGTTTCTTAGTCATTTTTTTATAAATCTTCTTTAACTAATAGTTGTTATTGTTAATAAAAATTAATTAATTACTAACAGTTCTCAAACCTGAGTTATATACCATTAATTGAGGATTACATTCTACCCTAATAATAGAGGCTATGCATACAAAATATGACACAAATAAAAAATAAAATACACAATATATATTAATTTCACTTCGCAAAGTTTGTAATATAACATACTGACCCTTAAGCATGTGTGGAAAGTAATAGGAACATCGAAGGTGGTTCATGGATGTTTAATAACTACTTTATAATAATGGGTAAAAATAGAAAATTCAATAAAACTTTCAAAATAGTTTTCTGATTGCTAGTAGTTAGCCCCATGCAACTATTAAATATAAAAAGTTTACAACACATCTCCACCATTCTTCCACTTGATGAATAAATTTCATGTAGGGCCACAACTTTGAATTGTCATTTGTTCAAGGCATCCATGTCCACTGATTGTCTATACCAAAAAAAAATCAATACTCATAGCTTGTCAATGAGTCATTAACATTCTCAATTCTATCAACCTTTTTCAATAGTACTCACTTGCCTTCAACTATTTATCTCACAAAATGATATTGTGCATCAATATGCTTTGACCAAACATGATAAGCATGATTTTTGGCCAAACATATTGCACTTTGACTATCACAATCAATCCTCACAACCTTTTGTAACAAACCAACTATAACTATGATGAGACAAGGTGGTCAAATGTGAGAGGATGTGAAATAGATGCAAATAAATGCCTCTGAATTTAAACATATAACAGAAAATTGTGTGATATAGTTTGAAATGTGCTCTGCAACGGCACCAACGGCTCCTCTGGCTGCTTTGGTTCCATGTGGTGGCTTCTCCCTTGTGCCTATCGAGGACAAGTGTGGTGTCTCTGGTCTGTCCTACGGGGTCCCTCCCGCTGGGGGCTCCGTCATTCCTCCTTTCCCTACCCTAGTGTCTTGCACGTGCAGGAAGGTTGCTGCCTCCGTGGGGTTTGCTTTGGTTTCGTCTATGGCTGGGCTTGTTGGAGGGAATGCGAGCAGGAAGGTTGTTGCCTCTGTGGATGTGACTACAAAGGGGGATTCGTCTGTGGTTGGGCATGGCTCTGTTCCAACCCCTCGGTTGGATCCACCTGTTGCTGGGGGTTCTTCGAGAAAGGCTAGGTCCTCTTTGATGCTACGAGGGTGGGTACTCGACCTCCTACTCAGGTTCGTCGGTCTCTACCCTATGCTCGAGATTCCCCTATGGTAGTTTGTGGTCCTGAGGTCATGGAAAATGAGGAATATTATTTGGAAACGGGTGTGGTCTACAGATTCAATGGCCTATGGCCCTCCTCCTAGATCTCCATGATTGGGTGTCGGTTTCATGGATCTTTGGTCATTGGGGAAATCGAGCTCTACCCTAGTGTTAGGGGTTTCTTTATTGTACCTTTGCCTCCCCTCTAGAGCGGAACAGTGTTTTGGACAAGGGGGCGGATGTGGGGTATTCATTCTTTGTCCATCAAGCCCTGGTCTCGTTCTTTCAACCCCCTTACGGAGCCATTGAACACCAGTCCTATTTGGGTCCGTCTGCCAAATCTTCCTCTCTAGTTTTGGGAGGAATCATGTTTCGAGGCCATTGGCAATACCATTGGTCGCTTCTTAATGGTGGATTCTACAACTAGGGATTTTGGGCATACTACGGTTGCTCGGTTGTTAGTTGATTTGGACATCTCCAAATCTCTTCCTGGGGATGTGGTTTTGCTAGTGGAGGACAGACCTTGGAAGCAGCTCTTGGACTATGAGGGTCTCCCCTTTCGGTGTAGGAGGTGTTTTTCAGTGGGTCATTTGGCCTCTGCCTATCCTCATGCCTGTTGCAAGGGCGTTGCGACTTGGTGGAAGGATGCTCTTTTGGATCACCTCACGGTGGGTTCTTCTTCGGATGTTTCTTCAAAGGAGGTCGACCCTCATGTTGCTACTCCTCACCCGGACCTCCCTTCCAAGAAACCACCTTTGGATCGATCTGCTAACACTATGCTTGGCCGAACTTCTGCTCTTGTTGTCGATGCTCTATCTGCACCTGTCCTCCCTTTGTTGAATGCCTCTATTGTCCCTTTGGTTGATTCGATCTCTGTTGCCTCACTGCCAAGTCCCTCGCTGTTGGGTGGCTCTTCTCCTGTGGTGGTTGCGGTGGAGTCGCTCCTCTCACCATTCTCGTTGATTCCTGATTTCGAGCATCCCTGGTTGGTTGTTCTACGGAAGAAGAAATATGTGGCTACTTCTCAGCCTTGGGTTCGTGGAGCCAGCTTTGACCCCTTTGTTTCTAGGGTTGCTTAATTTCTTTGTTTTTCTACAGCTATCGATCAGTTGTTTCTGTTTGTTCCTATAGTTTAAATTATGTTTTGAACTATGTTTTCCTTTCGCCCTTTGGGCCCTTTGTGAATGGTACAACACCCTATAAATGTTTCTTATCTTTTAAAAAACAAACCAACTATAAGCACAACCTTCATAGCCACATTGCTTCTTTACACACACGAGTTGTTGTTGTGCACTCTATCATCATAGATAATGCAATTATTACCTACCTTTACCTCATTAAACTTCATGCTCCAAAAAGATAATACATATCCACTAGTAGATCGTCAATATTCAACATCTTCAATCCAATTAGAATCCAAAAATCCTTCAAATTCAAAGTTGTATTTTTATCAACACTTCCTTAGTAGTTGACTACATAATCTAAGGAGTCGCATAAATATTTAATTTTTTTCACAATAGCCCAATGATCCTTTCATATTGTAGACATATATCTACCCAAAACTTTCATTGCACGTGTAATATTAGGTCTATGGCAAAGCATTGCATATATAAGATTGCCAACAACACTAGCATAAGGAATTTGACATATTTCCTCAATTTCCTCTTCTATCTTTGAACACTATTCAACAAATAATTTATGTTAGATGGAAAGGGGCTACTTATAGGTTTATTTTGATATAAGCATAATCTCATGTTTACACAATCTTATTTAATTTCCTTGGTTAAAATAAGTTTAGTAGCACTAAGATCCTTCAGGTCAAACTTAGATGATAATTGATATTTAGTTAAATTATCCATTTTAAAACAATCTAACTCATACAACCTAGTATTACTTTGGTTTTTACCATAGAAGTAAATAAAAGCATTTCCAAAAAATAGGAATGTAAAAAAAAATCTTTTTCTAACATCATTTATCACATATTTCATATTTGAAAGTATAAAACATCTTTTGAAACTAAAATAATATTACATTTCAACTTGAAAATGAAATAGATCTTTACAATTACAATTCATGCATGATAAACTATCAAGTATACAAATTTACAAATTACAATATAGTTTCAAGGTCAAGTCTTCCTTGTATCTGGACAAATATTTTATTTCACAAGCCTTAGCATTATCGTCTGCAATAGGCAGAGCATCACCCAAGCACTTTACCTTCAACCATAGACTAGTGGTCCCCCACACACCTTCTAATTGGAAGTGGCCCTACCTTTTAGGAAGAGTATAGACTAAGGAACCCCTAGTATGTCATTGAAGTCTCTAGTGTTGTGTCCTATAAAACCAATTTGGTCATACAACTATAGAATTCTCTAACTCATTATGACCCTACTGACCAGTTATGTAATTTAGATCACAGTGAATCGACTAGTGCAAGCATAGACTTTTGCACTACTTTGGGAAAAGTTTAAAAACATTTCAACCACTTCCTTAAAAAGTGGATTCGTATGTTCACCCACCTTTAACTCGACTTGGAAACCTTCATGACCTATTATTTAATTCAAACTAACTATTGGACCAACTGGTTTGACTTTTTAAAATATTTTCATTTATAATGTTATGACTCACTAAGTTGGTAAATGACTAGATTGGTTAAGTCTTTCTAACTTTGAACACCCACGTTACGTTCTCATAACATCTTGGGTCTTGACAATTGCCACTTGTTCAAGTCCTTAAATTGAACCAAGAGAGTGAACTACTTTCCTATTTTAATGCATATTTTGTTAATAATTTAATGACATAATATCATCAACTCAAACACTTGGTCTTGTCTTTAAGTATTGGCTACATGTCAATTAAGTCCAATAATTTAATATTAACATAAATAGAAGATCACTTCTTTCAAAATATTGTTTCAGACTCTTTGTTGTTATACTTTATGGTTTTGTTCTTCAAGAACACCATAACAAACCGGGTTATTCATGATATTAAATATCATCTAATTTAATTCAAAGTAAAACTAAGTTCAAATAGTAATGTTCGTTAATAAATTAGTTTATTAGACTGTCTAAACTCTGATAACTCAGTTGAGAAAATATCTGACTAATCTCTTGATTTTTTAAACATTTATCACAATTTATCCTTTGTGTATTCATGTAAAAATATCTATATATGTATGCATATATATATTCATATAATCATACTTCAATATGAATATATATACATATATAAATAAAATGTTTATAACCAAGCTGGAAAATATTATCTATCTAAGAAAATAATTTAAACTCTTTTGTTTAATATTTCAGAGAAATTCTTTTCAAATTTGATGTCCTTGATAGAGTGAAAATGATATTATCTAAATCTTATTTACTTTTGGATATTTAGGATAATCTTTATGGTATTATTCCTTAAAGTAATAATAATCTTTCTCTTGTAAAACCGGAGAAATAATAAAATGAAGCTATGAGTTTTTACAGAAAAATGAGTATGAAAACATGCTTATAAATTCACTGTGCTTCTACACTTTAACTTCTTCAAAAATCATAGGTTCAGGGGCTTGCATAGCTTCCCTCAAGAGCTTGGCTTGAAAAGTTGAAGAAACTCAATCTTTAAATGCAAATTGATTCAACGAAACCATAATGAACATCAATATTAACTCTCTTCCTTCTTTGATAATATCTTCATGTCACTGCTCTATGACTATATCTAAACTCAAAAAAGAAGTAATGAAACAAGAGATTGATAAAACCAAACTCACAATTTCTTTGAGTCATTGTTGGTTCTTTACAAAGTATAAAGAACACACAATATGAAATAATGACTCCCTAAAAGCTTTAACTAGTTGTTGCTTCTATCATAAAATATTGAAAGGAAAAACTCATGCAAAAATTATATTACTCGAGTTGCTCCTCTCAAGATTCCAAAGCTTAAAGAATTCACTTCACATGAAAACATATGCCAAAATTGTTTCATATGTCCTTGTAATCATTGTTTCCTTCATTTCATGATAAATAAACATACAAAAGAAAATTTGTTTCTTCTCCTCAGTTGTTGCTTCCTTTCTCCACACCTAATGCCAAATGAAAAACTCAGGACAAACCTGTCCTAAATCGTAGATGCCTCTTCCTCTCCAAATTCCAACGTGAATGTTCTCCCAAAAAATAAAACACAAATCCTTCATAATCAAAATGAAAAATCCTCCTCTTTGATTTAGTTGCAGCCTTTTTCCTACTCTCACCATGCATTGAATTCTCAACAGAAAAAATTAATTTGGTGCCCCTTTACTTATTGAATGGTATGCTAAAAATAGCATCCATCACCCATTCAATATGGGTCCACTCAAAATAATTACTTGCCCATTATGCCATGGCTCACTATGGTTGTTAATGAGTGTAGTGTCATAAATTGTCATCCTTGACAATTTCACACTATGTTTTTCTCCCCTTAAGTAATTGGACCTAATTAAACACCTAATTTCCTAAATTATGCATCATGTGGCTCATTTTATCATTTTTTGACAAATTGCAAGTATAAAACAAATTCATTCATCTAATACTTTGCCCCCAACTCCTTAATTCCCAAAAAATTGGTTTGGGACACTAGCGCCTAGGGTGCCTATGTCCCCCTACTTTGGCTCCAAATTCAAATATGTCGGTGTTAGAATTTTATTATTTGAATTTCAAATGTCCAAAGTCAACTGTCGGGATTTAATTTTGAGAAATTAAAATAATTGCATATAAATACCTAATTATTGCATCATTTGAAATCATCTAAGAAATTATTGGAGAAATTATTATCAAGAGCATTATCAAGCAAGTCAAGAGTAACATTTCAAAGATTTATTGCAACAATTCAAGATCCAAGCATCATGCCAAAGTTTGTATGAGTTTATTCATGTCTATGTTATCATATTTGTGAAGAATAACCCTTGTAGGTCTCCAAACAATTCAAGCAATCAAGATCCAAGCCTTGAGAAGATTTGTATGACTTCAATCCTTCAAGGAATTCATTGGAAGGTGGTGAGTTACATTCCATTGTTGATTCATCAATCCCTTTTATCATTTATCCCCATCCCTCAAAAGGATGGGTTTTCTATCATTGGCATTGCCATTGTAAAGGTGGAAACACTAACATAGGGTTTGACTAAGGCAAGCCCCTAAATGGAACAACCCTTCCTCTCTCTTTGAATGTGCAGGTTTCAAGTTTGAAGAGGATTGGGAAAATTTTGAAGATTAATTATTCATTATTGCAATCAAACCCTACATCTTGACAACTCATGGAAACTCAGTTACAAAATTATTCGATAGTGATTCGACGGTGCGACAAGTGGGAAATAGGAGCTCTAATCTAGCATCCAAGGACTATGAAATCAAATCTAAAATCACTCCACAAAGACATAGGTACCTTGGGTGACTTAGTCCGGAATTTTCAACCCCAATTTTATATCACAGGTGCACAGTGTCCTGCTCAGTCCAGTTTTGTATTTTGATTTCTCTTGTGACTTCCCAGATTTGTTATTTTTGTATCTAAATAGTCATTTGCATCATTAACCTAGTTAATTCATTCCATTGCATTCTAAAATTCATTCCACGTTTGTTCGAGGATAGGTTGACTCACCTTTCAAGTTGTAAGTCGGTCCTATATCTTGTCCAAATCCATCAAACCCCTGCTACCTCAAATTCTACATGAAATGTTTAAGAAAAGTTTCTAAACCCTAGAGTTAAATCCTAAGGTTTCAATTTTTCTATGTTTTAATGAGCATTTAAAATGTAGTTACAACTACCACTTAAGTGGCTTTAATGTAGTTTATATATGTGCATATGTTGGCTTTAACCATTGCACCAACTGTGGCTTTCATTCCATGCAAAAATGCCTCAAAGAATGACTTAATAACTGCCACAGAGTTGAGTCGCTAGCATTTTAAAATGACAATTTGAAATACCTTTTAAAAGGGTAGTTATTGTTGTCACTATATGGCCATAGTTATGGCTTAAATACCAAAATTATTACCATCATATAAGTCTTCGATAGAGGCTATAATGCCTCTTGAAGAGCTTCAATATGCAAATTTGAATTATCACGTACATGCTTTTATAAGCATGGTAAATATTTAAATATAATTAAAATATTATATAATATATATCTATATATATACACATTATTTTACCAATACTATTTACATATATATTTATATCTATATTAAAATACATAACGTCTATCATATATATACCTATATATATATGTATATATGTATTTTATCTCTTATATATACATATATTTATATATATTATATATATTATATATATAATTACCCATTATCACAAATTCATTATAATCAACTTATCTCGTTGTAATATCAAGATTATCTAATCAATTAACATCAACAAACATATAACATTAAACATTTAAATTTCTTTTTGAAAAAGAATAAACAAGACTCGACTAGGTTAGACTTAACCTAACGACTCAATTTGACACAACTCAATTTTAACATAACACACAAATTGTCTCAACGATAGGTTTAGTGTAAACCTATGTGAGTGTGTGTGAGGACTCAAATGACATAACCTATTTTTCCAAAGTCTATATTCCTCTCTTTGGTGATCCTCTCCCTCTCTCTGGAGGGCAAGAAAAATAGTCTTGCATTTCACTTAGAAATCATTCAAATAGTTAGTCATTATAAATCATGACATAATCATAATCTTGATTCAATAACATATATCATCAAAATTCAAATATATTTCATTGCATATGATTTCATCATAATATTAAATAAAATTTAATGTCAACATCAAGTATCAAAAAGCATTTTATTGTAACAATTAAAAGTATCTTGGTAAAACAAAAATGGGGTGTAACACATTTCTTAATTGTTAGCAATTGACAATATGTCATCCGTGTAAAAAAATGATAACAAAAATTATATTACCTTTCTATTTGAAATATACACATGGAATAACATTGCTATGATTCAGCCCAAGTCCCAACACATACATGTCATTTTTTGATCTCACATCCTTATTGATTGCTTCAATCCATAAAGAAACTTTTTTAAGCTTGCACACTTAATCCTTTTTATTTTTCACATTGAAATATTATGGCTATGTGATGTATACTTCTTCCTGGAGCTCACCAAGAAAAAATATTGTTTTTACATCCATTTTTTTTATTTCAAAATTAAAAGAAACAACAATAGCCAATCTTTGCAACTAGTTGATCTTTAAACATCTCCATTTTTCCTTTTGTGATATACTTTGTTAGAAATGAAGGGGAACAAATACAAAATACAAATTTGATTTCAATTATTAAATTGATTTAACCAATAGTAGATCAAATGGAGATTATGATAGTACTATATTTTAGCAGGTTATGGTGAGTTGGTTAGGCAGGTGTTTGGGGACATTGAGGTTCGTTGGTGGAAGCAAGTGTGGAATAAATTTTCTTGGCCCAAGTGCAATTTTTTTATGTGGCTGGTGGTTCAGAACTGGTGTCTTAGTTGGGATAACTTGTGCAAGAAAGGGTTCTAGGGTCCCTCGATGTGTATTTTGTGTTGTAAAAGTGAAGAGAGTGTCTCTCATCTCTTCTTCTTATGTTCCTTTTCTAGGAAGCTTTGGCACCTTTGGTGGGTTGTGTGGAACCAGGCTTGTTGGCATGTCTCTTCTTTGGCAGATTTCTTTGCTCGATGGGGGAAGGCCCCTATTAAGACCTATTTTCTTCAAGTTACTTGGGATTTGGGACTAACTTTTATTATATGGCATATCTAGCTGGAGAGGAATCACATGATTTTTCAAGATGTGAAGCTGGTTGTCCAACATTTGTGGTGGGATATTCTTCATTATTTGGGAGAAACTATTGCGGCTAAGTGTGACTTGGTTGAGGGTGTGGATCCAAGAGAGGTTGTCAATTGCACTAGTCTCAATCTTCCTCTTCAGAGGAGGGATACTCTAAGGGCTGGTCAGATCATGAGAAACAAATGTTGTCATCCCCTTCGGAAGATAAATAGGGAGGGGCGTTGGTGTCCTCCTCTTTAGGGTGTGTTGAAAATCAACACTGATGGTTCTTCTCATGGTAATCCTGGCCATGCTAGTATTGGAGGTGTTAGGCAGATTAGTTCAAGGTCTATTGAGTTTATCTTTTTGTTTATAAGGGTTGGTATACTAACAATGTGATGGAGGCTCTTGCCATTTTATGTGTTGTGGAGCGTGGTTGTGCTCTTGGATGGAGACAGATCATTTGTGAATCTAATTCTCAATTGGTAGTGACCTTGTTGAAGAGGTAAAAGTTAGAGGATGTCAGTTGGCATTTGGTTGTTATTATAAAATAGATTCTTAATATGTGTGCTTCCCTGGGTTATGTTTCTTTCTGTCATATTCCTCAAGAATGGAATGGGGTTGCGAATTGTTTGGCTAAATGGGCTTATAATTATTTGTAAGATTGGAATATTGTGGAAATGGGTCAATTACCCCTAGATTTTTCACAAAATTTGGACCAATTAGTGGAGATGGATAGGGATGTGTAATGCCCTTGCTTTGTATTGCTCTTTTCTAGATTGAATAAATTTTTACACCTCTTTTAGTGAAAATGGAGATTATAATAAAATAAATCAATAACACAAAGAAATATAGAATAAAATAAATAAACACATAAGATATTTTTTTATATGAAGAAACTCTTTCAAAAAAAACTTCCACTAAAAAGGGAGGAACAAGTCTATAATATCTTCAAAAATAGAGATTATGTATAGTTCTTCATTTCTCCTCTTTTATCTTCAATCTTTCAGCACCTACAAATAAAAAAATTCACTCTTGCTAATTGTATTACTTTACTACCACATTAAGAATTGCTTATATAGAATTTCCACCCCCTCAATGGGGAATCTAAGTTGGTTATCATATCCTTGTGCCCCTCCTTAAAAAATCCAAGAATTTATGACATAAGATAATGTAGGTTACAACCAAATTACTCATGAACCAAAAGTGGGCAACTAATTTGTTATTAGTTTCTAGGGGGTTATTATTTTTAATCACAAGATCTTTTAGCTTTCCTAATAGCCACACAAGGTGCCCAAAACCACCATAACCTCCAATATGCTTATTCAAAAAAATAGTTATTGGTTCTTGGTAAAAATTAATTACTATTGATGGTGAAGTTTAATCCTAGTATTAAGAATAATTAAATACATAGGATTTACAAGGTTGATGGCATCTCAATCTGAATATTATCCCACTTGACATCATACCTTATGAATACATCCATAAAAATGTATAAGTCAACTAAGTACTAAAAACAAGGCCCATGAATTCCTTGCACCATGTAAACTTTTTTGTGCTCACAAGTTTAATAAGTGAATCCACATCATCCTCCTAAGTGTCAATCTTCTTCAGCTCAATCTATCCATTAGTAATCATTTTATGAATGAAATGGTATTATACATCCACATGTTTAGTTTGTGTATGATACATATGATTCTTGGCCAAATAAATTGCACTCTAACTATCATAACCAATATAAATACTTATGCAATCAAAACCAATACATGTACACAACCTTTATAACACTAACTCCTTAAAGGAATGGGCATAAATCATATACTCTACTTTGGTGGTGTATAAAGAAATTATGGGTTGGCTCTTACTCATCTAACTCCCTTCTCAAATAAAGTAAACACATACCCACTAGTGGACCTTCGACTATCCAAGTCATCTACCCAATCTACATCAACAAAATCTTGTATTTCTAATGTCTTGTCCACACTTTAAGTACTATAATAAACAAAAAAAAATTAAAAGTACAATACAAATATCTTAACACCCTTTTCACATAGTTTCAGTTTCTCTACCATATTTTGACATAAACTTGCTCAATACTCCCATTTATTGGGCAATAGCTGGACTAATGTAAACAATCAAGTACATTAAGCTTCCTACTACAATAATATATGGTACATTTTACATATCATCTAAACCATCTTCATTCTTAGCACACATATCTAATGAAACCTCAATGCCAATTGGTAAAGGAATTCTAACTATTTTACAATCTTGCAAACTAAACATGCTCAAAATAGTATTAACAAGGGAACAATTAGCATATGATCATAAATACATATAATTTAAACACAATAATCTTTGCTTCTTATAAAACCTAGCTTCAAAATAAATGAATCATTTTTTATACCACATCCAAGGTGATTTCTTTAAACCATAAAGATATCATTTTAACTTGCAAACCAATTATTCTTTCCCTTTTACCTCATTACTTTTAGGTTGTTGTATATAAATTTCCTCTTCCAAATCTCCATACAAAAATACATTTTTAATATCCATTTTCTCAATTTTAAAATCATCAGCAACAACTATGGATAAAATAAATCTAATTGAGGATAATTTAGAAACATGAGAGAATGTTTCACCAAAATCAATTCCCTCTTTATGGGAGTAGCCCTTGGCTACCATTCTAGCCTTGTACCTTTTTAATTAACTAATTTCCTCCAAACTTCTTCTTAAAGATCCATTTATGACCAAAGGTCTTCCTTCCTTTGGGTAGATGTGCAAGTTCATATGTGTTACAAGATTCTAACTTGACATCATCTCCTTATGCATGGATTATATCTAAGACACACTATTTTCTATAATAATAGATTCCCTATAGGATGTAGGTTCATTGTCAATACTTAACAAAGATAATATACAATAGAAATCTAGTAGGATATACTTATCAACTAGATTCTATTATCTTGTGGATCCTCTAAGAATAGGATTATGGGGCTCTTCCTGTTCTTGAGTTTGCTAAACTTCTTCTTGGTTATCTTTCTTAACCTATTTATTTTTCTCATAATATTCATCTAATCCCTCTTCTTCTTCCTCATCATCCCCAAATCCATCTCTTTGTTCTTCCCAAGGTGCACCTTCCTACATAGTCTCAAAGTGTACTCTCCTTTGCTTTTATTTATCTTTTGGTTTTCAATGTTAAAAATAGTTGTAAGTGAAACATGTATAGAAAAATAGGTTCACCAATATGAAGGGGGTATCATGCACCTATCTTCCTTAGTTCATTAAGAAAAAGAGATCCCTTAAGGTTCACCAATATGAAGGGGGTATGATGAACCTATCTTCCTTAGTTCATTAAGAAAAAGAGATCCGTTAAGGAAAGATTGACTTTCAACCCTTGGGTGAGTCAACCTTGATGGAGATCTTGTTGTTTTCCTTATGATTGAGGACAAGATAAATTAGCCAGAACTGCACTTTTGGAGATGAATGAAAAATATCAAATGAATGCAATTATGCAATGCAACACTTGAAAAATCAATTTACAACCTTAATCTAATAGAATCTAGAAAGTTTCAACAGATTTGAAAAGGATGTGACTTTATGCACCTGTCACAAAAAGCCTATGTTGAGTGTCCTCCTGGGACTCATTCACCCAAGGGCGAATGGGTCTTGCTACAAGGGTTCAAAATCTACTTTTACAGTCCTCTACTCCTGGATCTGCACTCCAGATTCCTCCAGTTTTCATAGTAAAAAATTCAGAATTAAATTTTGAAAGTAAGTTTTTGTGGCTTGACGACAATGTTGACAACTTTCAAAACTTTGAAAAATTCTACTTCTGATCAAACTTCAATCCTTCTTCAACCTAAGATATGCAACACATACAAGAGGGGAAAATTGTTTGTTTTCGGTGAATGGGGGCTTACCTTGGTCAAACCCCGTTTTGGTAATTAAACTTTGAAATGAAATGAATCATGAATGAAAGGAATGATGAATGAATAATTTATATGTTGCAACTCACCAAACCATTGAATTGAGACCCTTGAAGGAGTGAAATCTAACACATCCCTCCAAGGTCTTGATCTTGCATGAAATGGCTTGATTGGATGTTGATCTTGATGCTTGAATCTTGACTCGAATGCTTGAAACCTATATCACAATGTCAACTCAAAAAACATGCATGAATGAAGATAAATTTGACATGATGCTTGAGATCTTGAATTCTACTGTAGATGATTGAGAAATCTACTCTTGAACACCTTTGACAATAATCTTTTCTCTGGAGGTTGTTAAAATTAAAAAAGAGGTTGATTAAAGGAAACGAGGATATGAGGATGGAGGAGAGCGGTGCGAATCAAATTCGCTTAGAAGGATTGAAAGCTAATGCAGTGGCGAAGAATGGCGAGTGAATTCTAGGGTAGAAGGGAGAAGCCAAGGAAAGTTGGGCAGATGAAGTACTTAGAACAAAACCCAATATCAATTCAGATCGGGCAAGCACACACACGCCGCAGTGGGTTTTCATGAATAGAAGGTGGATAGATTGCTGCCATTCTTTTTACCAGGATCAACCTCCAGAAAAACCAGAGATCCAGAAACCTCTTCGGGTGCATCATGATATGCCCTTAACAGCACCAACAGAAAATTATCAGAACAATCGAATAAGGCGGGAACTGCCACCACGGCGGTGACCAAATCAGAGGCGCAAGCCCAATACTCGCAAACAAATTGGGAACAAAATAAATGTTGGTAGCAGATCGGATCACAGAGATCGAATCATGACTTGAATCAAGATCGAAACCCTAAGAATTTGGAATTAGAAGAAATAATGAAGATTGACTTGTCACAAGAAATCAATAATGATGTCAAAATTTTAAAGGAATTCATTTTTTTTTGTCGCTTCATCGGTGGCACCCCAGATAGGGCTTCAATCAGAAAATGGATTACAAAAGAATGGCAGACAGAAGTGCTACTCAAATTCCTCACAAAGAATATTTTTGTAGTGGTTTTTGCTGACAAGGAATCGAGGAAGCAAATCTCAAAAGGTGGGATTTGGTGCATGAACAATTTACCTTTATTCATGCAACCATGGTGCCAGAATTTTGATCCCACAAAAATTCAGCCCTATGACCACTCAATATGGATTTGACTATACAATCTCCAATTCGAATACTGGAACGGTGATTGTTTAGAAAAGATCAGTCGATCCCTGGGAACTTTAGTAAATATAGAAATGGATATTATAGATGGGGACTTATATAAATATGCCAGGCTATAGATTGCAGCAATCAACCCTATCCCTTGATCAATCCTATTAATGGTTGATGGCAAAAATTGGGCTCAAAAAATAGAGGTAGAAGAGGATAAGAAATTTTGCCTCAAATGTAGGTCAAGGAACCACTTTGAGGTAGATTGCAGAAACAGGCTAGAACCAAAGAACCAGCAAAGGGAGTGTAGGGAGAGGGAGGTGTTATTTGAACTACAGATAGTCCCTTTCATCGCAAAACCCCAATTGGTAGATTCAAATGCACCAAAGGCCAAGAATCAAGAAGTATTCCAAGCAAAACATGAGGAAGGTGGGACACGGAAGGTGGACATCCCAAACTGAAATGAATCCATAATGACAACCCTGGAGAAGTCAAGGATGGAGGAATTTGCCTCCGAATCTGATAGATCAGATTCGAAAAAGGATTTGGGGGATGAGATCGATATAAGGGAAGATCAATGTATAACACAAACTGCAGTGAAGAACATGGGTATGGGTAAAATCAACAAAAAAGAGAAGGCCAGAGGAAGGAAATCTTACAAAAAATTAAGGGAAGAAGAAGCAGCTACTAGAAATTACCCAAGCATCAAAAAAAATTTAAGTACCAAGGGAGGGAAGCAATGAAGGTGACCTCCTGGAATGTCAAGGGCCTGAAGGCCCCTGACAAGCGACATCTGGTGAGACGTCAACTACAGTCATGTAAAAGCGACATAATCCTCCTTCAAGAAACCAAGCTATCTCAATCATAATCAAATTTTTTTGTGCAATATATTCAGTCATGGAATGGACATTTCCAGGGCTCAATAGCTGTTGCGGGTGGAATAGGATTGTTGTGGAAGGAAGCAAAAGTATCAGTGAAAATATAGGTATCATACGCAAACTGGTTGGCGGCATAAGTATACAACATGAGACTCAATATCAAATTTATACTCATCAACATTTACGGCTCGATCCGAATAGAGGAGAAAGTTGGGCTTTGGAATGCGGTTTCAAATTTCATAAGGAATCACAAAGGGGTAAGCTTCATCATTGGGGGTGACTTTAATGCAGTTTTGGATCTCTCATAAAAGAGTGGGGGGATCAGGACTGAATCACAAACACTAATTGACTTCAGGGGCTTTGTGGCGAATTCAGGTCTAGAAGATTTCCAGACATCAAATGGGGTTTACACTTGGACCAATAGGTGAAAGGACTTTACGGAAATCTCGGAAAGGCTTGACAGGTTTCTAATATCTCCGGATTGGTGCAAATACTGTTTCGTAATCGAGGCACAAATACTGTCTGTTTCTATCTCAGACCACTTCCCTATCGAACTCACTCTGGGTAGAGGATTGGAGCAAATAAAATCAACATTTAGATTCATGAATATGTGGTGGCAAGATGAAGGGATTTTAGTCTTTCTTAAAAAATGGTGGAATGAGATTAAAGTGGGAGGCTCGAACAGTTTCAGATTCATAAAGAAACTCCAGTTTCTAAAACTTAAGTTGAAAGACTAGAATGAAGGGAAATTCATGAATATCTTCACATAAAAGGCTAGGTTAGAATGTGAATTGGAAGCTCTGAATGAGAAGGTGATAAAGGAAGGGATGAGGAATGAGGAATTCAAGTGGGAGAAGGAGCTAAAATTTGAGCTGGTAGAACTATTGAAACATGAGGAAATCTACTGGAGGGACAAATCAAGAGAAGTTTGGCTCAAGATGGGGACTCCAATTCAAAGTTTTTCCATGCCTTAGTGCTTTCTCATAGGGCCACAAACAAAATTGAAAGTATTCAGGCTCAAGATGGTTCCCGAAAGTAGAGCAGTATGGAAGTAAGCCAAGGTGCGGTTGATTTCTTCAAAAATCTCTTGGGAACATAGGAGGGCGGCTGCACTGAAGGGGGAATTTTAGAAACAATGGAAAGAAGGGTAGGAATTGAGGATAATGCAATTTTGTGTCAACCTATATCATTAGAAGAAGTCAAGTCCGCTCTCTTCCAATTACATCCTGATAAGGCTCCAGGGCCAAACGATTTTCCGGCAAAATTTTTTCAAAATTGTTGGAGCTTTCTTGGCAGGGATCTATGGCAAGTGGTGGAGGACTTTAGAAAGCCAAAATATTTGTCAGAGACCTGAACAACATGGTCATCACCCTCATCCCCAAAAAGGTGGAATGAAAATCATTTAGCGACTACAAGCCCATCTCCATTTGCAACACAGTCTATAAAGTAATTGCCAAAGTCCTTGCAAATACATTGAAACCCATCTTAGGGAAAATCATCTCACCGGAGAAAAACGGGTTTGTACCAGGGAGAGAAATCACTGATTACATCCTGCTTAATAGTGAAGTGATACACTCCCTTAAAGCTTATCACTTGGTAGGAATGGTAATCAAACTGGACGTAAGTAAGGCCTACGACAAAGTAATTTGGGATTTTTTGCTCAAGGTGATGGAATGCATGGGATTCAACGAGCATTGGTGTTCTTTGATCAAGCATTGCATATCAACGGTAAGATCCTCAGTATTGTTAAATGGGTCCTTACATGGTTTCTTTGCGACTACCAATGGTCTCCGACAAGGAGACCCATTGTCACCTGCATTATTTGCAATTATGGCAGAAGTTCTAGGTTGTGCCATTAGGCAGAGAAAACAACAAGGAGAGTGGATCAGGATAATTGTAACCCCAAATGTGGAAAGGGTCAACCATTCCCAATTCGCAGATGACACCACACTATTCGGGGAAGCAAGCATGTGAGAGGCAAAGTGCATAAAAGCAACACTTGATGAGTACGAAGAACAGTCAGGACAAAAAATGAACAAAGAAAAATCAAGAATATATTTTTTCAACACCAAATTATCGTCAAAAGGCAATATCCACTCTTTTAGGGTACCAATTGAAAAAGCTCCCCGCTAGATTCCTTGGGATTCAGGTTACAGCGGGAACATGCAGATCCAAGCACTGGGAAGCGGTGGTAACTACTCTAAAAACAGGGCCATGTCTTGGAAAAATAACTAGTTAACATTGGCAGGCAGGATAACTATGGCCAAGGCTATATTATCGGCCATCCCAATTTTCACACTGGCATGCTATGAAGCCCCTAAGAAGGTCGAGGAAGAGCTTGAAAAAACCCTGAAGAGATTTTTATGGGAAGGCTCCAAAGGTGAAAAAAAGATACCTTTAATTAGTTGGGAATCAGCAAGCAAACCAAAAAATGAAGGGGAATAGGTCTAAGGAAAATCGGTCTTCAAAACCTCACACTAGGAGCCAAGCTAGTGTGGAAAATGTACAGACAACTAGAGAAGTTATGGTTTCATATACTCTAGAACAAGTATCTAGACAACCTCTCCCCCTCAAGGATTTTGACAATTGAAAACCTCCAAGGAGGCTTGGCCATTTGGAGGTTCATCAAGAAATGTCATCCATTGATCACGAATCACGTCTCTTGGAAGATAGGAAATGGTCAGAAGGAAAGGTTTTGGCCTAACTCTTGGAATGGATACAGGAGCCTGTTCGACCTATTTGACTTGGGTCAGTATATTGAGATATTGGAAGTTGAATATGGCAATGAGGTAATTAATTACATTGATATACAGCCAGGGGTTGGCGGGGGGAGAGAAATCTGGAAGAATCTATCCCACTTACCCTTAGTTCAAGGGGTAGTGACAACCATAATGGAAGAACTAAACAATCGTGTTGTATGCATATCCAGGGAGGAGGAAAACATTATCTAGTGCAGAGCGAAATCAAGAGAGTATTCTGCCAAGCTTGGCTACCAATTGCAAATAGAAATTGGAGCTAGAATTGATTGGCTGGTGACCCTCTGTTGGAACCACTTAGTGTTACCCAAAGCAAGTGCTTTTCTCTGGGTGGCAAGCAACCATCAGTGCCTTACCATAGAAAGATTGAAGAAAATAGGAATTGTTGGCCCCTCTCAATGTGTAATGTGTGAGTAGGCAGAGGAGGATACCAATCAACTATTTTTACTATGCCCAATAGCAATAAAATGTTGGGATTGGCTTCAAAGATCATTCCAAATTCAGGGCCCAAGGCAGGAAAAATTACGTGAGTTTTTGAATTCATGGCAAATAGGCAATAGGAACAGTTACTGGCATGGCTTATGGGTTCCAGTACCCTCAATGGTTGTATGGAACATCTAGAAAGAACAAAATCTTCAAAGGAGAAGCCCTTTTAGCGATCATCTGATAGAAAAAATTAAGGAAGCACTAATAGAAGTGGCCAACAATAGGACTCTAATCAGTGCAAAATCAAAATTTTCAAAGTGGTACGAAGACATCCAAAAAGAATGGAGCAAACTTAAATGCCCTAAGGAGCACTCTTTCGAGAAGATGAAAGTGGACAGAAAACTGGTTCACTGGAAGTGTCCGAAATATTTACCTTGGAAGATGAACTTCGACGGAGTGGCCAAGGGTAACCCAGGCATGGCAAGGGCAGGATGTATCATCAGGGACCAAGTCGGGCAGTGTGTGTGGGCAGCTTCAAAAAACATTGGAGTATGTACAAATAATATTGCAAAACTAGAAGCACTCACAATGGGTCTACAGACATACATCTGTAAAGGGATTAGATTGGTGGAAATTGAAGGTGATTCAAAGGTATGCATTGAGGCAGTCATCAATGGTCACTCTCCAAATTGGAAAATCAATTGTTGGGTTGGACAAATAAAAAATTTACTTGATAAATTCGATAATTTCAAGATTGGGCATGCTTTCAGAGAAGCAAACAAGGTGGCGGACTATCTAGCAAATGTTGGTGTTTGGAAAATGATCAAGTTAATCGTAGATTCCAATCTGGAAAGATGGGAAGGGATAAAGAACATCGTCGAGGAAGACATGTCAAGAAAGGTTACACACTCCCAATAAGATATGGGATGGTACATTTTCTCGATGGTAGATGGGATTGTTTATTGTTTGGACAGCGTAAATGTACACAGGGCCTGCCTAGGATGTTGAACGGTACTCGCAATGGACAAGATCTTTAGTACCATATCATGTGAACCTGCAACAGGGTTGTAACGAATGTAGTCAAGGTGTCCAAAACTCTTTTTCCTATACCATGTGAACCATAAGCCTGGGTGGGATTGGTAAATTCGAGAGCCTAAGGATAGATCTATATGGGATTGGGTATTGACCAAATCAATGGGCTCATTACCCATAAAAACTATTCTTAGCAGGGTAAAGGTTATTTATAGCCGAACAGCTTGATCTCTATCATGGTAGATCCAAGTTTGTCAAAAAAGCAGGATGGTGTTCATATTTGGTGTTGAATGCCATTGCATTAAAGAGCCTGCAATGACACAGTGCAAGCGGTTGTTTATCATCTCGGACCCAACCATAAGGAATGCAATTGTCAATCTGGTCTCAATGGTTCTCTCTTGACCAACATTGGTGCGATGGCAAGGTTTACAAGCTTGTTTTCTGCGCATTGGTGGACATTACCGAAGCTAAGGAAGTCGTCGTAGAGCGGATGGACAGTTTCATCGAAATCAGCAATGCCCAAGCCATTGCCAATGCCATCTTGAGCCTCAGCAACAAGGTTTGGGTCAGCTGCCTCAAGAAATTTTTTGACCCAGAAATACAGGGCTTTGAAACCGACGACTCTGGCTCGGACGGGGAGGGTGAGAAATCAAACGAGGAAGAAATAGATCAGGATGAAGCTCAAGCCCGTTGAATGGTTGAACAGGAATTTTGTATCAATGCTTGGGAAGTCTTCAGGGCGGGTGTCAAAAATGCCAACATGGATGCCTTCTCAAAATTCATGCGCTCATAATTGGTTTGGCTCAACGAGGCCCGCCTGCAACGTTTGATCAGGATTGGGGATATTCTTGCAGCCATTTTTCAGCTCATAGAATAAGTCGAGTTTGTAGCTTTAAAAGATATGATATGTACACAGGAGTTACCCCCTTTCTTTTGTAACACTCATCTATAAAAAAATAAAAAATCTTTTCTCTTGTAAATTTCACCTCTTTCTAGATCGGTTTGAATTCATAAAAAGACCTTGTATTTATAGACAATTTTCTAATTTCCCAAAAATTAAATATTACAAGATGACATTTGAATTTGGATCATACAAAGGCCACCAAAAACATATTTAAATTTTGAATTTAGCAACTAAAGGGGACCCTTTCACCCAAGGGCGAATTGGACCTGACCAAAATTACCAAGACGTATTCATTTCGAGGTGTTAAAAATGATAATTGGATTAATTAAATACCAATTCCCCTTTCGAAAATTGCAACTAATTAGGCTTATAGATGAATAATTGGTCCAATTAGAAGCTTAATTAATTCCAATTTAATAAGGGACCCAAACATAGTGTGAAAATGTAAAAGAGTATATTTTTTGACACTACATTTAGCCCCCACTTTAGTGAGAGGATGAGCCCTGCGTCAAAATCACACTAAAGTAGACAAACAAGTGTCAATAGAGGTCTAATTGTATAAATTTTGGAAAGGTAAGACAACAAAGTTCAAGGAGGATGATCAAGCCCCCAAGATCTAAGATCTCATGACAAACCAACAAAGGCACAAAGAGACACATGCTTATGTTAAATATGCAACAGTAAGACAAGATACACAAGCATACAATGCCAAAATTAATAAGAATAGAAGAGGGGGTGGATCAAGACTCGATTGTTTGTCTAATCAGTATGGATCAAGCCCTAGTTGTTTGTCCAAAAAAAATTACAAGTGGAAACCCGTTGTCCACTATGCAAACAAAATGTACTCACATGGGCTAGTGAAATTTGTTGTCCACTAGGAGCCCCAAAAAGTGGCCAATGGGAAGGTCATTTCAAGTCTACAGGCTCCCATGTTCCAACCATAACAAAGTTATACCTCTTGATAACTTTGATAAGGTGCCACAAAAAATGGTAACAAGGGTAGCAAGATGTGTTATACTAGGCACGCATAAAAAAGGCTCCATTGGCAAGCAAGTTGTGTTAAACTTGGTGGCCTTGAAAAAATAAAGGCTCCACTAGAAAGCAAGTTGTGATATACTTTTTTGCCTTTTTTGGATATTTCTGATATGATGTCAACACTATTGGCATTAATGTCTTTAAGGTTGTATATGTCGAGGATATTGAGAAAATTGTAATAAAATAAGTTGCAGGTTGTCAGTGATGCAGTGAAGTTCAGTATGATGGCTAGCTCAGTATATTGAGGATAAGGAGTTGTGGATTAAAGGGCTTATTTACAAGTATATATAGTTTATCCACCTAAAGTTTCAGAGGTTCACATGAAGATTTGATCAAGTTATGAGTATCGGTGTTCTGACAGTTGTTTTGTTGTTGTAGCTGGTGTTCTTGAAAGAAGATGATGTGATTCTAGTAATCTGAGTTTTTGCGGATGCTTCTATGGTGATTCATGATGCTTGTGGATATTTCTAGATCTTTCTTTATCTATTTTGTTGGTTCACATCAATTGTTGTGCTCGTGATTGGTGATTTTCTTTTGAGAGTTCATGTTTTTCATGATCATGGCCGACAAGGTGATTGTAGCGTGTTGTGGATCTTCGAGGCTAATTGTTTAAGGTGTTTCATGTTCGAGACATGTTTTTTTGGGTCCTTTCTATGTTTTGGCCGACATTATTTGGTTCGCATTGATAAATTATTTATTAATTTGGGTCAACAGTTTGTACACATTTCATATATTGTTGGGCCGACATGTAGTTGATGTTATCCCTAATTGCGGATATATATGATCTATTATTTATACCATTTGATGCATGGTGTGAAGTGGAGAGCGAGATGTGCGAGTGATATATGTGAATAATGTTCTAATCTTTCGAAGGTAGAAGTAAAGTGTGAAGAAGAGTGAGCTAAAGGAAGTGTTCATATGCTTAACCAGAACTATAATCAGGCATTAGCAGATGCTAATTTCTCAGTTCAAATATTTGGGTGTAATCCGAATGTGACGGTAAGATAGTGTGTCTTCATTTGGGTAGTAAGCCTTTTGTATTTGAGCAGTGAGCTCTAGGTAGTGTGCCTGAATGCATGTGCATTCCCCATTTGTAATACTTTTAACAGAGTATAATCTTATGGATTAACCTCCACCGTGGTTTTTCCCCTAACAAGGTTTCCACACAAAAATCTTGGTGTTATGTGTGTTTTTGATGTGGTGGTGGTTTATGCTTTCATGTTTATTTATCAGATCTGAGATTAAGTTTAATAAGTGTAATTTTTGTGACAACTGATTCACTCCCCCCCTCTCAGTTGTCTGCCCTTGTGTTGCCAACAATTGGTATCGGAGCAGGTTTCTCTAGAGAAGCTTGATTGCTTGAGGTGATCCAGGATAGCGACATATAAGAAGGATAGTCTGAGATTTGATGGAACAAATTATTCTCTGTGGAAGACTCGAATGGAGTGTCATCTGAGATGCATTGGTGAACCTTACTGGACGATTAAAAAGAATAGATATATCATCCCGCGGAATGGTCCTTCTACTATAGGTGAGATTAAGGAAGTCGAGTACAATATCAGGGCTAAGGAAGCATTGTTGAGTGCTTTGATTGATTCCGAAATGACAAATGTAATAGAGATGAAGACTGCATATGAGATCTGGAAAAAGTTGGAAACTTTACATGAAGGTGATAACCATGTGAAGATTGCTAAGTTGCAGAGCCTGAAAGGGAAATATGAAACATTGAGAATGGGTGAAGATGAGAACACTTCTTTTATGTAGAGAGTGAATGAACTTGTGTGTAGTATCAGATGTGCTGGTGAAACATTGGAAGAATTAGATATTATTTCCTAAAGTGCTCAGATCCTTTCCTGCTAAATACAAATACAAAGTTGTTGCTATTGAGGAGATCTGAACTCTGACAAATGTAACCAGAGACATGTTGATCGGTAAGCTTGCTTCTTTTGAGTTAAGTGAGTCTAGTGAATCTCTTGCTAAGCCATAATTTGCATTCAAAGCTACTATCTCCAGAAAAGATAAGCAGAGATATGATTCGGGAGAAAGTTCTTCTAGAAAAATGTCCAAGTATGAGCAGGAAATGAGAGAGATTGAAGAAGAAGAGAGAAAACTAGATGAGCTTGAAGCACTTCTTGTCAAGAGGGTAGCCAAAGGAGAAGGTAAGTATAAAGGGAAATTGCCTCTTAAATGTTTTTCTTGCAATAAGATAGGTCATTTTGCCTCAAGTTGTCCTGAAAGAGCTCCTAAGCCAAGATCTAACAAGCCTAGATTCAAAAGAAAGTGTTATTCTATTGTTGATGAAGGTGTGATAGATGATGAATCTAATAAAGGAAATGCAAGTGAGGATGAATGGGTATTTATTGTTATCAAGGAAAATAATCCTATACCTACTAATTCTACTAGTTGCATGAATGTGGAGAAAGCTCTAGTTTGGAGAGTTGAAGAAAAAGATGAATGGGTGATTGGCAGTGGATTCTCTCATCACATGACAAGTGATAAAAGTAAATTTGTGAGCCTGGAAAAGTATGATGGTGGTGTTGTAAGATTTGGTGATGACAAAGCTAGTGTAATCTGTGGTAGAGGATACATTTCTTTTTATGGTAAGCATAATATTGATGATGTTCTATATGTGGGAGGTTTGAAGCATAATCTCTTAAGTGTTGGACAGATGGTTGACAAGGGATATAATCTTCAATTCAAGGATGGAAAGTGTAGAATATTGGGGAGCTCTAGAAATGTGATTGCATCTGGTACAAAAACAAAAGGTAATATCTTTCACCTAAGTACTACTAGTAAAAGTTGTATGATTGCTCAAGTTGATGAAAGTTGGTTATGGCATAGGAGATTGTGTCATGTAAACTTTGACAATATTATCAAGATAAGTTCTACTTAGGCAGTGAGAGATCTTCCTAAGTTGATATAACCTACTAATACTATATGCAAGGAATGTCAGCTAGGGAAGCAAACTAGAGTTCCATTTCGAAGCAAACATAATTATTCAAATGAAGTGTTGGAGCTTGTGCATATTGACTTGTGTGGTCCTTCTAGAGTCAAAATTCTACAAGGAGACAAGTATTTCATGTTACTTATTGATGATTATTCTAGATTGATGTGGGTTACTTTCTTAAGGGAAAAATCAGAAGCTCTAGAGAAATTCAAGATTTTCAAGGCTATGGTTGAGACAGAGACAAGTCTAAAGATTAAATGTCTGAGATCAGATAGAGGTGGTGAATTCACTTCTGATGAGTTTAATTCTTTTTGTGAAGAGCATGGGATAAAGAGACAATTATCTTCCCCGCGGACCCCTCAGTAAAATGGAGTTGTGGAAAGGAATAACAGGACAATTCAAGAAGTTGCTAGGACTATGATGTTGGAAGGAAATTTTCCTCATATCTACTGGAGAGAAGTTGTGAGTACTGTCGTTTAAACTCTCAATCGGGTACATGTCAAAGGTGATACTGGTAAGACTCCTTATGGGCTGTGGTTTGGTCATAATCCTACTGTTAGATACTTCAAAATCTTTGGGAGTAAATGTTGTATCAAAAGAGATGAAGATATAGGAAAGTTTGATGCTAGAAGTGACGAAGGAATCTTTCTTGGTTATTCTACTAAAAGTAAAGCCTACTGATGCTACAATAAGAGATTAAGGAAAGTAATTGAATGCACTAATGTAAAGGTTGATGAAGACACATTTAGACCATCCAGAACCTGTGAATATGATTCAGATGATTAGAATAACAGTACAGATAAAAGAAATAAAGATCAGACTCTAAATCAGAAAAATCAAGAGGAAGAAACTAGTGAAAGTGTAGAAGTAAGGTCACAAGAGCCTGAAGTTCAAGAACAGCCTAAGACTCCAAGGTATGTTAGACTAAATCATTTAGAAGATCAGATTATAGGTGATAAGAACAAAGGTGTTCAAACTAGGAGAATAACTGTTGAAGAATACAATTTGATCTCAAAGACTGAGCCTAATAATTTCAATGAAGCATGCAAAGATGAACATTGGGTGGAAGAAATGAAAGAAGAACTACTAAAAATTGAGAAGAATGATATATGGATTCTTGTTCCTAGACCTAAGGACAAAAATTTAATTGGAACTAAATGGGTTTTTCGAAACAAACTGAATGAGCAAGGTGAAGTTGTTATAAACAAAGCAAGACTGGTGTGTAAAGGATATTCTTAGATGGAAGGAATTGACTTTAAAGAAAAAATTTCTCTTGTTGCTAGGATTGAAGCTGTGAAACTATTTCTTGCTTATGTTGCTTACAAAAACTTCAAGGTTTATCAGATGGATGTCAAGTCAGCATTTCTAAATGGTGAGCCAGATGAAGAAGTGTATATTGAGCAACCTGATGAATTTTAATCGACTGATCAAGGAGATATGGTTTGTTGGTTGAAGAAAGAATTGTATGGACTTAAGCAAGCCCCAAGATCATGGTATATCATATTGGACAAGTATTTGTTGAAGCTTGGATTTAATAAAGGTATTGTTGATAGTAACTTGTATTTCAAGATTGATCATGATAAAGATCTGATTGTTGAAATCTTTGTTGATGATATCATTTTTGGAGGAGATGATAGTTTGTGCATGAAGTTTACTACTAAGATGCATAGTGAGTTTGAGATGTCTATGATTGGAGAAATGAATTTATTTTTGGGATTGAAAATTGCTCAGCTAGATAAAGGGATCTTTATAGCTCAATCCAAGTATGTGAAATAATTGCTAAATAAGTTTGGTATGGAAGATTCAAATTCAGTTGGTACACCTATGGTGATTGGATGTAAGTTGACACAAGATGATGACTCTCGTAAAATAAATCAGACTAGATACAGATCCATGATTGGTGGATTGCTCTATTTGACTCAAACTAGACCTGATATCATGAATGTCGTATGCATTGTTGCAAGATTTCAATCTGATCCTAAGGAATCTCATGTGACAACTATGAAGAGGATTTGCAGGTACTTGAAGGGGACAGTTGATTTTGGCCTATGGTATCCTAAAGAAGATGATCTTACTTTGAGTGCTTTTACTGATGTTGATTGGGAAGGAGATGTGGATGACAGAAAGAGTACTAGTGGTGGTGCATTTTTCTTGGGAAAGAAGTTGATTTCAAGGTTAAGTAAGAAGTAGAATGTCATTTCTTTATCTACTGCAGAGGCAGAATACATTGCTCCTGCTAACAATTGTACTCAAGTATTTTGGATGAGGTAGATGTTGAAAGATATCAGAGTTGTGTATGATGAACCTATTGCTATATTTTGTGATAATTCAAGTGCAATTAACATTTCTAAGAATTTGGTGTTGCATTCAAAAACCAAGCATATATCTGTCAAGTTTCACTTTTTGAGAGAGAAGGTGAGTGAAAAGGAAGTCAGATTGGAGTATGTGCCTACTAAGGAACAAATTGCAGATATCCTTACCAAGCCCTTGCCTAAGGATACTTTTGAGTATCTCAAAGGGAAGCTAGGGGTGATTAACCCTCCTAATCAGAATTAAGATGCATTGACTTGCATCAGTCTGTGCATTTCATAGTCATATCTTGTGATCCAGATTGATGTTGTGGTGGCTACTAATCAGGGGGAGTAGTCAGATGTTCAGCTATGTGGTTCAGAGCTTGTGTGGAGAAATATAATGTGTACCTTTGTCATTGATGTCAAAGGGGGAGAAGAGTCGTGTGAAAATCTATGAAAGAGTTAAGGAGAAAAGAGTCAAAATCTAAGGGGGAGAAAGTGCTAAGAGAAAGTATCATTGATGGTGTTTTTCACATCATGTGTTGCCATCAATACCAAAGGGGGATATTGTTGGAGATTGTTGGATATTTCTGATATGTGGTTGTCATTGATGTCGACACTATTTGCATTAATGTCTTTGAGGTTGTATACGTCGAGGATATTGAGAAAATTGTAATAAAATAAATTACAGGTTGTCAGTGATGCGGTGAAGTTTAGTATGATGGCTAGCTCAATATATTAAGGATAAGGAGTTGTGGATTAAAGGGTTTATTGATAAGTATATCTATTTTATCCACCTAAAGTTTCATAGGTCTGCATGAATATTTGATCAAGTTATGAGTATCGGTGTTCCGGTAGTTGTTATGTTGTTGTAGCTAGTGTTCTTGAAAGAAGATGATGTGATTCTAGTAATTTGAGTTGTTTTGGATGCTTCTATGGTGATTCATGATGCTTGTGGATGTTTCTAGATCGTGCTCTATCTGTGTTGTTGGTTTCCATTGATTGTTGTGCTCGTGATTGGTGATTTTCTTCTGAGAGTTCATGTTTTTCATGATCATGGCTGACAGGGTGATTGTAGCATGTTGTGGATCTTTGAGGCTAATTTTTTAAGGTGTTTCATGTTTGAGACATGTTGTTTTGGGTCCTTGCTATGTTTTGGCTGACATTATTTGATTCACATTGATAAATTGTTTACTAATTTGGGTTGATAGTTTTTACATTTCATATTTTGTTGGGCTGACATGTAGTTGATGTTATCCCTAATTGTGGATATATATGATCGATTGTTTATACCATTTGATGCATGGTGTGAAGTGGAGAGTGAGATGTGTGAGTGTTATGTGTGAATAATGTTCTAATCTTTCGAAGGTCCAAGTAAAGTGTGAAGAAGAGTGAGCTGAAGGAAGTGTTCATGTGCTTAAATGGAACTATAATCAGGCATTAGTATATATTATTTTCTCAGTTCAAATCTTCGAGTGTAATCTAAATGTGACTGTAAGATAGTGTGTCTTTCTTTGGGCAATAAGCCTTTTGTATTTGAGTAGTGAGCTCTAGGTAGTATGCCTGAATGCATGTGCATTCCTCATTTGTAATACTTTTAACAGAGTATAATCTTGTGGATTAACCTCCACCATGGTTTTTTCCCTAAAAGAGTTTCCAAGCAAAAATCTTGGTGTTATGTGTGTTTTTGATGTGGTGATTGTTTATGATTTCATGTTTATTTATCAAATATGAGATTAATAAGTATAATTTATGTGACAACTGATTCACCCCCCCTCTCAGTTGTCTGCACTTGTGTTTCCAACAACCTTGATACATGTAATAGGATATTCAAAGGGGTTTTTCTTAGTTCATGAAAGGTCTCACCTTAGGGAACATAACATCGTGCCTAATGTCTCCAAGAGAGGACTTGTCAAGGATAAAAGATTTGGAACTTAGGGAATGCAATCTATAGCATCACCACTAAGAGGAATGTTGCATGCAGAGGAAGGTCACAATCTTGAAGGACATCAAACCTAATGGCATCACCAAGAAGATACATCATGTGAAGTAAGAATACCACACTCCTAAGAAAACAATGAGTGGGTATGCATATGCCCCCACTTTAAAGAAATTGCTAAACACCATGTTGTGAGTAATTACTTTAAAGTAGAACACAATAAATGCCAATACATGAGAGCTTTATTCAGAAATCCCTATGTAAGACATATGTTTCCAAGATAGAACTACGTCATGGAAAGGAGGGTTATCATTTGTCATTGTTGTAGTGATATAATCCTAAGATAACACATAAGGGATCTATGGATTTGGGGTCAGTGTTTGTCATTGCTACAGTGATATAATCAAGCTTGGAACCATCATCATTCCCCAAATAACTCATGGAACAATGAGCACAAATAATGACACATTGAGAGAGAACAAAGGGAATATTTTGGGTCAACATGGAAGATACCTAACACCTTGCGTCATCCCCAAAAGGAAAACACAACACAAAAGATAAAGGTTACGACAGATAGAAGAATGGAGAAACAAATAGAAGAATGTCACAATAGATTCGCTTCCTTTGTATCCTTGCACCAATAGAGTGACAAGAGTCATCCAAATTAGGCTCAAAAATATATAAATACATGCCAAGAAGCATTGTATGGCACATGTGAGTCAACTTATAGCAGGTCATCTGCATCCCAATCTTGTTCTTCATATGTGGAAGGTGGATAACTAGCCAAAGGGATAGCAACAAGTGTTGTACTAGAAGCATCACTAGGTTCAACAGTGGTGAGTCACTCTTTATAGGAGAACCATCATGGTTGTTATCATCTAAGCTCATGGAAAAGGAAAAAAATAATTTTAGCTCATTACTCACTTCCTCATCAATTTTAGCAATCTCATCATCATCATCCAAGTTAATCATAACAAGAGGCCTAATGACAATGTTCGTACAGGTTTCATGTTGTTGTTGTGGCGAAGGTGGAGGATCATAATGCTTTGCTTCAATTGGTGTTTGATCTTTATTTTTTGTTTTATTCTCTTCTCTTAGTCTACAAGCAATAGCACAAAATCTATGCCTACACTCTTTAGCATTTCTATTTCTCTTTGTACGGTTTTCAAGTTGTGATTATGTAGAAGCAGTTTTATCAACCATAGGTTTATTTTCTTCCCATAAGGGAGGAACAAAAGGAACCATGGGAGGTTTTTCAACCACTTTCTCTTTAGCTTTATAGACTTGTTTGATCTTAGGAGGGAAAATAAGACTTATATTGTTATCTCTTGGTCTTTTATAGGAAATAGGCGAAGGATTTGTCATGGGTTGGTCTTAGTTACTTGGTATGACCAACGATGTAGTATAGGCTAACTACACTTGATCCATGAGGATTCAAAGCGTATTTAAGCCACTATGCATCAGTCCTAATAAGATCATTCAATGTAAATTAAACTAAGAATCCATTAAAACTAACATATTAAAATATGAAAGCTTCCAAAAATCTATTCTAATCCATTGAAACTTATCTTATTGAGGCAGTGGTGTCGCATTGATGTGGAATGGCGACCCTTTCCCAATCCCTTGGATAATGAGATTTTTTCGATCGATTCTATTGAAGAGAATCAATGAAACTGATGAGAGATGTGTGTGAAAACATGATTTTAAAGCTAAATTAACATAATGAAAGTTAATTTAACATGATAAATGCTATGATAATCGATATGGGTGTATGTAAAGCTATTCTAAATGAATTTTAAGCTCAAAATATTAAAACCCTAATTTCAAAACATGCTAAATGGATGAACATATGTTACCATGGAAGCCATTAATGGAAGCTAAGCTAGTATGATGCAAGAAATTAACCTAAAATATCTTTTAAAACATAAAATGTGAGTGCAAGATGAAAGTGATTTTAATAGCATAAGTTTGCTCTTAAAATATGGATCCCTATTCAATAGACGCAAGCTATATTTATAGATAGGTTAAATGAAATTGATGACTAAGATCAAAAGGATCAATCAATGGGGTTAGAATGGAAGGAAGATGGAGGCCTGGATCATGGATTCCCATCAAGGGTTGAGGATGCAAGATGATATTTAATCAAGGGCTTACATTTATCCAAAAAAACACACTTTCAAAACTTGCACAAGAAGTCTTCTTGAAATTTTGTTACTAAAAGGAATATCCCCTTTTTCAAATGAGTGAAAAAAGAGAATATTCTCATGGGTGGGGAAAATTAAATATTTAGTTAATTAAAACCAAATTTAATTGTGCAAAGGGGAAGGAATATTCCATGAGAATATTCCTTTTTGGAGGAATGTGCAAAGGAGATATATTTTCAAGGAATATTCCCTTGCAAGTGGGAGGATTAGATTTAATTAATAATTTGATAATTAAAACCAAGTTTCAATTATGAAAATTAGGAGAATTTATATGATATTCATTAAATAATTTAATGAAAAGGGGGATATGATATGATATTTAATTAAATAGCTTAGGGTTATTTAATTAAATAAGAGGACTTAGGGATTAAATTAAATAATTTGATTTATTTAATTTAACAAAATGAAATGTTAGTGCAAGAGAGGGTGAATTAACCTAATTAGATTAATCGGATCAATAGATAAAAATGATGCAATTAATTAAATAGCTAGGCTAATTCAATCAATTAAGCGAAAAGAGGATGGATTTTAGAATGAAACAATGTTAATATATCATATTCGAGTGCATGATATTATTCGAGGCATTTTTAAGTTCTACACTTGGAAGATCTTTTGGTTCAATCATGGTTTCATCAATGATAAGAGACTAAATCATGGGTTGAGGCATGTTGCTAAGGGATAATTCTGCTATGCGCTTTGCCTTAAAATTTTGAGAATATTTAAAAAGAAGTCCTCACGAGGCTTAATAGGTTCCATAGGTTCGGGCCAAAAGAAATCCAATGAGAAATTCCCACGGGAAGACACAAGATTAAATCCACTATGGTGCATAGTAGATTTTATTTCCAAATGGAAACTTTAAGCATTTATGCACTACCGATAGGACAACATCCATGGAGCCTAGCCATGGGTGACCAAGCTTCACATGAAATTGGTTCGATGACGAGATGATGGAGAATGAGACATTCAATTGTTTCAATCCAAATTTTAAAGGAAGAGTGATTGAACCTATCGTAGGGCAAGCAAAATCATTATGCGTTTTGATTCATGCTTTTGGTTTTTCATAAGAATCTTGATAAAGTTCATTCACAAATAAGAATTCCTCGATGATCACATTCTCTACACACACGGGATCAATTAGTATCACATTAGTAGGCTTGTCATTGATTCTTCTGGTGATGTAAAGAGGACCATCGGGTGCACGTCTAATTATGTCATTTTGTAAAAAAGAAATGTCAAGGGGTAGTTTGGTTTGGCCCTTACGAGGTTGAACATCAATGAAGCTGACCACATGTTCTAAGTCTCATTCATTTTCATTTATATTGTCATTATTTGTATCTTCAAGTTTGTCAACATTCATCACATCATTCTTGGCATCACTAGCTTTCACAAAAGAGATATTATGATTTGGCATGGGGTTGGTATAGATTTACAAATTTTGGTTGGGTGGGGCAACAGACTTATTTCCTTGATCATTAACACCATCAATCTAGATGTGATTAGAATCAATGAGGTCTTGCACAATATGTTTAAGACACTTAAATTGTTTTGTATTGTGTCCATTTTGTTGGTGATAATGGCAAAAGGCATTGGAATTAAAGTTTGGATTTAAGGACTTAGTGGTATCAATGGATCTAATAGGAGGTAAGGCATGACTAAGATCTTACTTATGAGTTGCAACATGATGGAGTGAAGGGTATCGGGTAATAGGGTAAACTATCTACTCCTTTCCCTAAATGGATATGGATTTGTCATTTTTATGGCAGCCACTTGGGTGTTAACATGTTGACTTGTTTGAGGCGTGTTTATTTGTAAAAAACCCTTATTTTTTTCTTGAAAGGTTGGAAATTTTTATAGGGCACGACTTTGGATTTTTCAAGATTTTTAGAAGGAATTTTTGCGTCATGATGACTAACCAAATTCTAATAATCATGGAGGGTCATGCACAAGTGTGTAAAGGAGGGAAATTTCAACATCTCAAGTTTATCTTGAATATTGGTTTGCAAATTTTCAATGAATATTCTTTGAAGTTTAGCATTAGGAAGCTTAATGTTGATTTGTGAGTAAAGCAATTGGTAGCGTGCTATGAAATTAGTGACCTTTTCATCTATATTTCTTTTACATTGCATTAAATCAGGTAAGGTTGTCTTGGGACCCATGTGCACTTGGAAATGGTTAAGAAAGGAGTCAACAATTTCATTGAGTGAATGAATTGAGTTATTTGGTAAAGAACAAAACCACTCCAAGGTAGTGTCTTTCAAGGATCTAGGGAAAATTTTAGCAAGAGTTTATCCTCATAAATGAAGTCACTACATAAGGTTGTGTATGTCGAGACATGATTGCTAGGATCTCCTTTTCCACCATATTTCTCAAATCTAGGAATCTCTAGACCTTGTGGCATTTGTGCTCTCAATATCTCCAAGCATAAAGGGTTTCTTTTGACATATTGTGAAGGTTGGCTATTTTGACTTTGGTTCAATGTGGCAATTTTTCGTTGGAGGAATGAGACATTTTGCAGGAGTTGGTTAAGGACGAGATCATTGTTTGTGTTGTGAGATGGAGGTGAATAACGTGGAGGTGTATATGTATTCAGAGGACAAGTGAATCGTAAGTTTGTGAGGGGAGATGGATTAGGAGATATGAGGTTTGAATACACAAAGCTAAAGGGATTCCCAGTGGAAATACCTAAGGTGGTAATGGAATTGCTAGTTGGTTGTTTTGTTGTTGTAATGGTTGGATTAGTGTATGTAGGAATTGAGGTCATACTTGTGGATGGAGGAATTCGATTTCCACCTTGACTTTGAGTATAACCCAAAGTTTGAGAACAACTAGCTATTGTACGAACATTCTTATCAATAATTTGAGCTAGGCTATGCATAATCTCTATTTATTGTTCATTATCAAGCATTTTCTTCATGTTATCTATGTCAGGAATTGCAATACTAGCAATGAATTCAAAATGCACAAATTTTTCCAATTTCTCTAAATATTTATCCATTTGTTTTAGCTCTTCTTGAGGAACATTAGCAACCATTATGTCAACATCAATCACACTGGTTGTGGGTAGGGTGGTCATGGGAAATTAGGTATCAAAGCTATGGTCCATAGTGGGTTAACTAGTATCAACACTATGAGTGAAAGAGTTGGAAAACTCAAGATTCACGGCAAGTGTAGTAGCGCGAGATGGGATAAGTCTCAAACTATGTCTCACTATAGTATTAGTAATAGGACACCAGGTTGTGAAGCTCATACAAGTTTCACCAAACCTAGATGCACCCAAAATGGAGAATAGGCACTAGATAAATGCAATCAAACACCCTAGAATATGAAGTGGAATGTAAATATGTAAAAAGAGAGAAATTTTCATATTTTAAACAAGATAATTTACTAATTATGCTATGCAAAAACTTGAAAATGATGTCTTTTAATGCCAATTTTTATTTTCAAACAATGCACTCAATTTGACCAATTGAACTCAATGCAAATAATGACAGATTTTTCTGATTTCTGAAACTGAAACCCAGATTTAACAGCAAATCAGAATGAAGTAAAAAAAGACAAATCACTGCCTTAAATTTTGAAACAACACCTGAACAGGGACTAATTTTCCCTAGGGTGAATGTGTCCCAGGTCAAGGGTTGCAAAAATTTAAATCCAAATCTAAAGTTCAATGCTAGGGTTTCTTGTTTCAAACTACAAACTATGGTTTCAGTGACTAATTTTTATAGATTTTGTTGTCTAAATGCAAGTAAATGAATGGCAAATGATGAAAAATATGACACTTTTTGAAATGCAATTTTGACTCTATTTGTGAATGTGAATGACTAAAAATACACTAATATACAAGTACTATTCAAAATCAATGTAATATGCATGCAAAAATTTTAATTTTTCAAATTTTAAAGGATGCAAATTGCAAACCCAAAACCCTAAATGATATGTGAACTAATGCAATTTTAACAATTCTAAATGAGATGCAAGCTAATGCAATGCAATGCAAACTAATGCAAATCCTAGATCTAGGATTTGAATAGACTCCAAATTTAGAATTTTTGATGTACAATGTTGGGTTCACCAAAATGAAACATAGAAAAATAGGTTCACCAATATGAAGGTGGTATGATGCACCTATCTTCCTTATTTCATTAGGAAAAAGAGATCCATTAGGCCAAGATTGACTTTCAACCCTTGGGTGAGTCAACCTTGATGGAGATCTTGTTGTTTTCCTTATGATTGAGGATGAGGTAAATCAACCTGAACTGCACTTTTAGGAGATGAATGAAAAATACCAAATGAATGCAATTATGCAATAAAACACTTGAAAAATCAATTTAAAACCTTAATCTGACAGAATCCAGAAAGTTTCAGTAGATCTGAGAAGGATTTTATTTTATGCACTTGTCACAAAAAGTATATGCTAAGTGTCCTCTTGGGTATCATTCGCCCAAGGGCGAATGGGTCTTGCTATAGGGGTTCAAAATATGCTTTTATGGTTCTTTACTCCTGGATCTGCACTCTCGATTCCTCCAAGTTTCACCGTTAGAAATTCAAAATTAAAGTGTGAAAGTGAGTTTTCATGGCTTCACAACAATGTTAACAACTTTGACAAATTTGCAAAATTGCACTTTTGATCAATCTCCAATCCTTCTTCGACCTAAGATTTGCAACACACACAAGAGGGAAAAAACGTTTGTTTTTGGTGAATGGGGGTTTGTCTTGGTCAAACCCCATTTTGGTAATTAAACCTTGAAATGAAATGAAACATGAAGGAAAGGAATGATGTGAACAATTTCTATGTTGCAAGTCACCAAACCCTTGAATTGAGACCCCTGAAGGACTAAAATCTAACACATCCCTCCAAGGTCTTTATCTTGCATGAAATGACTTGATTAGATTTTGATCTTGATGCTTGAATCCTGACTTGAATGCTTGAAACCTACATCACAATGTTAGATCCAAAAACATGCATGAATGAAGATAACTTTGACATGATGCTTGAGATCTTGAATTTTGTTGTAGATGACTAAGAAATCTACTCTTGAACACCTTTGACACTAATCTTTGCTCTTGTAAATTTCACCTCTTGCTAGATAGATTTGAATTCGTAAAAATACCTTATATTTATAGATAATTTTCTAATTTCTTGAAAATTAAACATTACAAGCCAAAATTTCAAATTTGAATGTGGATCATAAAAATGCCACCAAAAAAATTATGAAAATTTTGAATTTAGCAACTAAAGGGGACCCATTCACCCAAGAGCGAATGGGTCCTGACCTAAATTTCCAAAACCTATTCATTTCGTGGTGTTAAAAATAAGAATTGCATTAATTAAATATGGATTCCCCTTTCGAAAATTGTAATTAATTAGGCTTGTAGATGCATAATTGGCCAATTAGAGGCTTAATTAAGTCCAATTTATTAAGGGACCCAAACATAGTGTGAAAATGTAAAGGATTAAATTTTTCGACACTACAATAAGTTCCTTGAAAATTGCATCTCTAGAATAGATAACTTTCTTGCTTAGTGGATTCCAAAGTTTATTGTTCCCTCAGGATATCCAATAAAATCACTTTTCTATTTTTAGGTTCAACTTAGACCTATTTTATTTAGGCACATGAACATAATTCTCATAGCCAAAAACCCTTAAATATGAAATAAAAGGTTTGTTACCAATCCACACTTTATAAGGTGTCAAATCAAGAGCTATACAAGGAGATTTTATTAACAAGTAACTATAAATACTCAGTTTCTACCCAAAATAAAGTATCCAACTATGAACCACTTAACATGCTCCTAGATATTTCTATATTATTTAGTTCATCCTTTCTATCACCCCATTTTGTTGAGGAGTGTATGGAGTAGTCTTCTACCTAACAATATTTTCACACTTAAAATACTCTTAAAATTCCTTAGAACAATTTTCCCCTCCATTGTATATCTTAAAAAAATTATCTTACAATCTAATTTATTTTTAACTAAGACTTTAAATTCCTTAAACTTAGTGAAAACTTCATATTTATGTCTCATAAGATAAATCCAGATAAATTTTGAAACATTGTCAATGAAGTACAAAAAAAATGTATTTTTTCTAATAATTCAATATCCACATGACAAAAAACATCTAAATGAATAATCTCCAATTTAATCCTAGGTTTATTACTATCTAAAAGAAAATATGTTATGTTTTATTTACCAAACACACAATGTTCACAATAATCAAGATTAATATCTTAATAAAAAAATTGTCTAACAAATTCTTATTTAAGATTATTTTTAAACTAGTCTCACTTATGTGGCCCAACATACGATGCCACAACATACATGTATTTTTATTTTTCTCAATTAGATTGGTAGAGTTAAAAATACTGGTGGCGTCTAGCTTAAGCAAATTTCCCATCCTTATCTCTCTCACTATCATCAAACTTCCTCCGACCAATCTACTGTCAAGGTTTTAGTTGACTGTCCTTTTTTGCTCAAGGGTTGTCTACTATACTCTTTCATGGATTGTAATCCTTTTGACATAAATATTATCCATGAATTTTATCCCTTGTTTTAGTTGTGGCATGACTGTCATATCTTTATTCATCTTATGGGTTGTATAAGGCTCGTAGATCAATATCCTTATCCATTGTCATTGATTAAAGTAAATACTCTACATCATCTTCCTTATTCAAGTATTCAACATCTAAAGATTCATTGTAATATCTTGTAAATGGCTTATCTTCAAATGTATGGTCTTTACCAATCACCCTTTTGCTAAATCTAGAAGGTGGCTCATACCAACCTTTCTATCTTCCTACTTATGTATCTAGTTGATCATAATTAAGTAGATTTTCTATTTGTCTTCCATTTCAAACACATACTAGAACATTCTATGCTCATAGACACTTTTAAACCTAATACATGAGACACTACTAACTCCTATTTTAATGACCTTTTAAAGAATATTTGTTAGCAATGATAGTCACCCCTTCACATTTTATTTAAATGGAGTGTTATGTGAAACATTAAACTATTTGATGGATTTTGCATAGGGAATAGGTCGACTAGTAACAAGATGTGGAAGGTATTTTGAAACATAAAATAAAAACATGTTCTTGATTGTCATCCCTTAAGAATGAGTATCTATGAAATTCTATTTATTTGTCAAGGTCTCCTTGAAACAACAAACATACATGTAGAATGTAGAGATCAACCATGTAGGGCATATGTGAATGACTTGTTGCAATGTCCAAAAATCTCTCTTCATTCATGTAGCATGCCCTATCTCGAGCTTGGTCTCTGCTACGTGGTGAAACAAACTCCCATCTCCATGCATCATGTCATATTTCTCTCCTCCAAACTGCAACATGAGTCCTAACTTGGAATAACCAGTTGTTGGTCTCATGTCACATTTGATGGAAACCTTCAATATAGAACAAAAAAAATCTAACTTCTCTCATGCCATGAGCCTTGAAACCCTAAGAACAAGTCGTCTACGTGGGAGCAAGTAAGGGGTTGAACAAAAAAAATGATTTTTTATTTTTATTTTCTCTTTTTGCTCATCTTGGTGCTTAAGACTCACTATAGGCTTTGGATTAAAAATTTAAACTTTATAAAACATCCCTCAACCCCTTTTCTAATGACTAATTTTGTCAAAAATGGCAAAATATCAATAAGTCCACTTAGGTCCTAGGCATATTTATGTAAGTCTTATTTGTCTAGATAAGATATTATCATATCTTATCTTTTTAACTTTTGTTTAATTCTAGTGTCCTAAGTCATTTTAATAATGACACAATACATTTAATGTTTTGCATTAGGTAGTTCATCACACCTTGTCTATATAAACAAGGTCATTGTAAACTTTTGTAACATATCTCATCATCATATATTTGATAGATCTTAATATCAATCAAGCTCATTTCTTGCATACTCTCTTGTGGAAGATTTTCATTATTTTTGCAAGTGGTCTTGGGTATAAATCTAATCTTCAAATCCTATATTGATCCACTCATCACATCACCTCTCCATAAGTATTCAACGCTTATATCGTATTTCTAATATAAAAATTAGTAATTTTGATGTTTGTCATTAATATTTATATGTTTTTAGTAGTTAGGGTTTGTTAATAAACCCTTATTTTTGGTGAAATTCAAATAAAATAATCAAAGAGAATTATTTGAAAGTTTTTGGAGGTTTAGGAGTACTTATTTTTAAATTATAGTTTATCATTCTCTTTTACTTTGTTGAAAATATTAAAAAATACACATAAATTATATATTTCTAAATATTCTAAATTAGTGACATTACAAACCTAATACGAAAGTAGTTTAAAGGTAATATACTATATCCATACCAACAAAAATAACATGAGGCACAATCCATAGAAGATGGGAAGCAACACTTCTCTATTCCAACACCCAACAAAAGAGACTCCTTTTTCTTAACAAAGCCACCTTTATATGAAGGGGTAGAACTAGTTGTATCCCCTTCCCTATTGCTATTATTTCCCACTCTATTAGAAGCACTTGACCATCATTCCCAATGAAAGTGACCACATTAATAAATCTACATCTTTCCCTATTTAGCACCTTATTCTTAATTTTAATTACTTGGTCCATATTAAAATTATTTACATTTAAGGAATATATAAACAAGGGTTGCCTTGTAGTGTAGTTTTGTCAAGTGATGATAGAATGATTTTTTCCTTGGTAGGATAGTTTTGGACATGTCACTTAAAAGGTTGATCTTCTTCCACCTATAGGTCCTAGTTAGGTTAGTTATACTATCCTTGGATGAAGAAAAAATATAGTTACCATTTTACATAGAAGAAGAAGAAATAGTTATGTCAACAAATTCTATATTAAAGATACAAAGATGAATTGCTAGCTACAAGTACAATATTGATATTGTGAATTCCAATTTGCACCTGCTCAAACATGGACAAACACAAGAGTATTAGTCCTTTAACCAAGAAAAATAAGCATTCCCTATGAAATTATTGAGCATGCTAAGAAATGGAAATAAAACACATAAAAACATGAAATACACTAAGAAACCAATCTAAACTACTCAAAACCCCATCCCATAGGGGGATTGGTGTCACTTTGACGTGGAAAGTGGCCCTTTCCCAATCCCAATTTGATAAGCTCCAAGATTGTTGATGCAATGTAATGAAATTCCTCCAAAGTGGTGATGAATTCAAGCTAAAATGATGAAGATGCAAGTAGATGTGAGATAAAAATGGCTATAGTAATTGTGCATGAAATTGTGTATGAGTGAAAAATGAGTAAAGTAAGAATGCCTTAGATGATGGATCCATATTCAATAGAGGAAGCCTCTATTTATAGGAAAGAAGGGTTGAAGAATGGGTAAATTTGCGCAATGTGGGACTAAGATGGGATTCAATAGCCAAGTGACAAGTGTCACAAGGCTAATGAAAGCCATGGGGATATGTGCTCACATGTGTGAGCACATTTTTGGAGAAGGGATGAGTTAAAGCATGTAGGTGAGAATGTAAGGGAATGTAAGAGAATTTAAGGAATATGGTTGAGGGTGTAAGAGGGATAAATGCCCTTGTAATAGACAAGATGGCATGTAAGAAGAATTGAATGCCCTTGTAAGAGGCATTAAAGGCATTTGTAAGAGGCTTTTAAAGCATTTGGAGGGAAAGTCAATAAATGGGTTGTTGAGGGAATATTCTCAAAGAATATGCCTTTATGAGGGAAAATAGGCTAATTAGTAATTAAAAGAAATGAATTTCATGTGCAACTTAGTTAATAAACCATGGGTTTATCTGAACAAGGTGAAGTTAAAAGCTAGAGGATTGAATAATGAAGATTAGGAGATAGATTAAGGTTAATTAATTCATAATTAATTAACTTAAGTGGGTTAGGTGTTTGTGTAAAGACCTTGCAAAATCTGGCCTTTATTTTCAATTTTAAACTCTTAGGAATTTCGTCAAATGATTTTCAAACAATCTCCTTCCAGCTAATAGATGAATTCTCCTTTGTGTTTGATGTTAAATAATGATTTCATATGCATAAAGCTTCCAACTAGAACTAATCCGATGACTGTAAATGCAATGAGTTATGAAATGCAAGGTCTATTTTGATTGTCAAGTGCAATAAGATAACTGAAATGAAATGCAATATGCTACTACAACAAGTTGGTATTTTGTCAAACATATCCTATGCAATCTCCAAACTCCATTATATATATTAGATTGCAAAATATATGTTGCAAATTTAGTACAATATAATGACAACCTCCAATGAATGATTTACAATATGTGCTCATGCCAATACAAGCTAAGTAGCAATGATCTGCTTGAAATGAAGAATACAAGACTATATCATTTGATACTAATTGATAGAATTTATAATGCAAATCTAATGTATAAAAGTGTGATTACAATAATATTATTGTTGTATAGACAATGATTCTCATTCTAACTGTCTAGCTACAAAATGCAAGGAGAAAGGTTGTTACAATATTCAAGTGTCTACAACTAAACATGAACCTAGAAATGACACCTTGAAGGAATGAAGTTAGCAATGAAGGACACCTCCAAACTCTTCCCAAATTTGCCTATTTGCTACTGTACTCGTTGCGCCACAACTCCCAACTTGAATTGAATTTTTCTAGCCAGCAATCTTTAAAATCGAGCTTCCTTTTTGTTGAATGGTTGCACCCAAATGCAAAGCACAAACTCCCAAACTCACCTTCCTTTACACACAAGAAATCATGCCTTCAAGGAAGGCCACCAATTCACAATAAAAATAAATTGGTTTCCTCTCTTGACTGTAAATTGCTTCCCAACTGAAAATTTGAGTTCCTCCACAAGCTGCAATTATTCTCTATAAAAATTGACCTTCTCTAAAACTGAAAATGAATAACAAAATTTTCTTCTTCTCTTCCTTACCAAAACTCAAACTTCTTATGCTCCCAAAAATTTGGTCCAAAAACATTAAATTTTTGGACAATCGAACTAGCAAAAATGTCTTCCTCAAATGCAACAATAAACCAGTTGTTGAAGACCTATAAATCCTTCAATAATTGCAATAATAAACCAGTTATTGTAATTTAAACTCCTCAAATAAATGCAATAATAAACCAGCTATTGCATTCAATCACTTCTTATTTAGTAGGGCAATAATACATCAGCTATTGCACCTATCAAAATTCTCCAATGAAGCACTTGTAGAAACCCCGAATGGATTCTTCCACAATCTCCAACTAGGGTTGATGTTGCACAACCAAAACTAGTACCCTAGAGTCTTCAAACCCTTGGGCAATGCAAGCACTCAGCTCTTACCACACGGGTATGAAAATAGAATAACTCAAGACATCATGAAATGGCTTGCATTGAGCTCCTTCTAAATAATTATCATTGACTTCCAAGAAGCTTCTAGAAATAATATTATTTTATTGTCCAAAGTGACTTTATAATATACTAGCAATCGCATCTTGGTGAGCAATGGGTACGCCAAAGAGGTGTGGAAGGTAAAACATGGAGAATTTGGTCTATTTTTTTCGTACATTTGTGCATTACACGATGTTAATTGGTTGGAAATTAAGAAAATGATATTAAGCTCTCCATGGAAAAGTGGTAGCTTATATAAACTTTTGCATTCACTTATAGAGATCCAAACATGAATTTAACAAAACCTATAAATTAGTAATATTATCGGGCTCCATTACCAATAGGCTAGTTTGATGTTTGCAATAAGGAGAGAGTGAGAGAGGGAGAGATAGGGATAGAAAGAGAGAGCGGGAAGAAAGAGTGAGAGAGAGTGAGACAAAAAGATAGAGAGAGGAGGTAAGGAGATAGGTATAGAGATGGAGATGGAGATGGAGAAGAAGGGGGATATGGAGAGAAGGAGAAGGAGAGATAAAGAGAGAGGAGAGATAGATATATAGAGATGGACACAATAAATATATATATAGAGGGGGAGAAAGGGAGAGATAGAAAGATAAAGATAGAGATAGGAAGTGATATATAGAGAGTTAGAGACAAGGATATATTGGGGTAGAGAGAGATGAAGAGATAATGAGATAGAAATAGAGGGATAGATAGAAAAAATATATGGAGAGATATAGAGAGAAAAAGAGCTATAGATATATAGGTATAAGTAGAGGGAGAGGAAGAGAGGGGGAGAGATGGATTGATAGAGACGACATATTTAGAGATAGAAAGGGCGAGAGGATGATAGCTAACTAGAGATGAAGATATAGAAGAAATAAACAAAGAGACAAATAGACAAAGATATGGAGAGAGGTAGAGGGATAGATAAAGACAGGGAGAGAGAGAGAGAGAGAGAGAGATGGAGAGAGGGAGAGAGATAGATATCTAGGAGGATATTATAATATTTTATTATATAAAATATAAATAATAAATAGATACAATATAATGCATAATATTAATATAAATAGTACATTAAAAATTATTAATAAAACTTAAATACTATTTATTATAAATTAATAAGTTAAGTATATATAATATTTTTATTTAAGTATTATATTGTATAATATTATATTATATATTATACTATATAAAATGTAAATAATAAATAACATAAGATATATTATATGATATAATATTATATATTAATAGTTTGTGTATTATTATTATAATATATTTTTAAAGCATTATGTTCTAGCCACATTGTTGAGGGTGAACCTTGTTAATCCCTCCAAAATGATTACAAACATTGCGAAGAAAATTAAAGTCACCTCTTCCATGGAACCATGCGCCTTTGTCATAAGAAATTATGCCTTCTAAAATGGTTGAACTGTCATGTCAAATACCTGTTGACACGTCATACATGCAACTGTAACGTGTCACGTTTCTAAAGCCCACAAGTCTTTTCAGCTCTTTTCCATTTGTAGTTTTTCCCTACATTCTTTGAAATTAACTTTGTTTTTCATGCTTGGAAACACTGAGTGAATTTTTGAACTGTTGTTTTGTTCATCTTTCTGGAGGTTCCATGTTCATTTGAAATTCTAACTGTGACTTGGACTTGTTTAACTTGTTTCATTGTTGTGTTGCTCTCTAGGATTGTGTAGGCACAAAACCCGAATGTTGAAGGCATAAATGATCAAAGAGGGATGCAGTGTGGTATTGACCTGTTGTGGTTCTTTGTAGACAGTACATATTTTCATCATTTTTTTTCTTGTGTATTGATTCTTTTTGCAAGATGTGATATTCATGTATAAAATATGATCTGCATTTCATGATTTACAAATGGGAAATTTCAGTGATGTGTGATCTCAAGGAAGGCTTCCCCAATTAGCTTGAAAGATTACTCAGCACCTGTTCTCTTTTTTATGTGAAGGTGGACCATTGGGACCAATTATTAACTCTTGCCTTTGGACCAATCATGGGTTTAAGCTTATTGTATTTACCTTGAGGGTATATCTATTTCAACAAAGGCACCATATCCAACTCCCCCTCTTAATTTTTTTACCCCTTTGATGCACATTAGCATGTTGTTTGTATTGCTCATATGTTGACTACAATTTTTTGTTGATCTTCTGGTGCACCTCATGAATGTGTTAAGCAAAATTCTCAACATCATGACTAATGGGGGTGTTCACTGGTAAATAAGGTAATTCCACTACTTTTGGGCTTTTTCCATAAATCAAGTGCTGGAATCGTATGCAAATTCATCATATGCCAAAATTTGATCTCACTGCTTTGGATTTTTTCCAAGCAAGCTTTGTAATCCCAAGCATCGATTTAACTACTTTTGTTTTCCCATCTATTTAGGGATGATATGCATAACTGAATTGTAACTTACTGTCCAACTATCATTCCCCATGGGAGAGGTGTGGAAAGTCAATTTTAAAAAGAATTATATGTCAAGCTATCTGATTGCTCAATCTCTTATGGGAAACTTTGAAGGCATTCTGATCATCCATCATCTGTTGTAGCCCCTTATTGTTTGGTACAACTGCTTTGCTTGTTTGCTCTGGTTACTTGTGGATGATAATTCAAAGTTGACCATAAGGCAGTGTTTGATTTCCCACGCATCTTCCAACTTAGACAACCCTTATGAAGGAAAATGCATTGTGGTCTCAGAACAACCTATAATTCTTTGCATGTGTGTGAACTATTTATTTTATTCTACATGCTATCGTGTAGGGTTTGGACTGTTGTGTTTCATTTTTTCTACAAACTGTGATTCCCTTTGTCACCTGAATTTACATTTCTCTTCTTTGAATGTTTTATTAAATGTGTTGTGCTATCAATGATGTCGAACATAAAAAACGGGTAGACTTTGGAGGAATTAAAAACCATTTACAGTTATGTATCATCAAGAGCAGTAAAGGCATTAATTCCATGAACAATGATTGGTGGCTGGCAAAAAACTATGAATGGATGAGATTAGTGTAACCACCTTGTCGGGCTTCTCGGGACTTCTCGTTCGTTCATGGGAAAAACGAGTTCATAGAACTCAAATAGGACACACCTTCGGCGTAATTATTTTATTTAGTCACTTTTATTAAATTAATTAAATATAAAGTCATCCTTTTGATATTAATTTATTCGAATAAATTTATTAATAATTAATTTATTATTTCCACTTTATTTTAATTAAAATAATCAATTAAGCTATCATTTTGAAATATCATTAATTTGGTCAATTTAATTAATTAATTAAATTAAATTACTTCACCTCCAATTCAAGGATATTACAATCCTCCCTTCCCAAAGATTTATTGTCCTCAAGCAATCCGCAACTACCACAACACCTGAAGGCAGAATGGAAAACCAACTTCACCTATCCACGAACCACCCAGATCCCAAATGATCCTATAACATGTGCTAATTCATAACCTTTGTATGCAGTTGGAACCCAAGATACTATCAATCTATGTCAATTTGTCAAGCCAACTACCCAACAAGTAAACTCTTGGATCCGAACTTCGAAAATCATCTCTGTATAAATTGTGCATAGGGATCTCTACCTTTCGTGGATTAGTGAGCTTTGTCAACCAAGAACTATGGTGATGAACCTCATGCATCCTCACTAACCAAGAGTAAACTCTACCTGGATCCCATAAATAAATTGGAAAGTCAACACTTGTCACTTTTCGTTGTGCCACTCCGATAACCTCTAATACCCAAATGTAGCAAGTCTCCAAGTCCTAATCAACAAGAGAGAACAAAGTAGAAAACTTGCCCAACTTGGAGCAATCATCTATGGTCGGAAACACGGCATACTAGAGAAAACTAGGACACCACTTATTCAATCCACTCCTTTTGTGTCATCAATGACATGGTCAAATCCTATGTATGTGGGCTAAAAGTAAACTGTTGAGCACACCTTATAATGCAATCGAGGTGAAACTCCCCTAGCTACACCAATAGAATACTAGAGTAGTTAAGTGTACTCCACCTTATACTGCCATCATTAAAAGAAGACTCACAACTCAAAATAAGATGAGTTGGTCTCACCACAACATCATCATTACCCTTTACAGCCTTGTCAACAAGACCTCTATCTGAACTCAATTGCAAGTATCATGATTTGCTTCCAGAAGTAAGAAGAGTACCATCATGAATGCCATCTACTTCCTAGAAAGAGGTCGAAACAACACCAAGGTCTAGCATGCAAGGCTTAGAAGAAACCATCTTCTTCTGATAATACTTTCTAATGTCAATCTCAAAAGTACCAAAGTAGAGCCTAGTGCTCAAATCTCCAATGACGCTTGAACCTACAGCAATGACTGATGTGTCTGTATCATCAACAATCCATTCCACACCAAGAGTTCTCCTATGGATGTGAAGAACGCCAATCATAGGTGCATAGAATCACATGTTAATCTTTGACAAGTTGTTGGTATAAATCAGAACAACACCCCACAACCTATGAATCATATCCAAGATGGATCAAAGTGTATCATAACTGTCAAAGGACGATAAGAACTCATCATCAATATGTCCTCGAACATCAGTAGGCAATCCCAACTACTCCTATCCATCCCAATAGTTGTTTCCATCAAGGTGTACCTTGATAGAACTCTAACCAACAAAGTAGGGTAGCCATCAATCAGTGAAGTAGGAAGTAAAACCCATGAGGATAGGGCTGGAATACAATTGCCAACATGCCTACCTCCAAACCATAGACTAAAATCACCCGGGAAAGTGTTGAATTCATAATGTGTCATCTCATCCTTATGTAGTTCATCCATCCCTTCAATGAACTATTTGATCTCCAAGGCTCTTGCCTCATGCTTTTGGACCACCAGTGTAGCTGCCATAGAAATTACCGCTTTGTGTAAGGAAAAGTGAGCCATGCTCAATTGTAAGCAAAGATCATCAACTTCTTCTTCCTTCCTTCTCAAAGCATCTGAATAGATCTCAATGAGGTTGAGAAGGTGGTCACGATCTGAAAGAAGGTGAAAATAACTTGACTTCATTGCTCCCATACCTTCTTTGATTTCCTGCAAGCTATCATGAGAATATGTTGCTTCAATTCCTTTTTGTCTTCTCTCCAACTGAACCATCCAAAGGTGATTTTCAATCAGCTTGTGCATTTTATCATGATGAGACAACACTGCCACAATCTCATCCTCATTCACCTTCAATTGGTTCCTCAAACTGTTTGGACTATGGGGTGTATTACTAGCTTCTACTTCACATGAAGAAACATATGATTGTGCCTGAAATTATTGAGTCACCCAACTAACTTCTTTTGCAAAGTCGTGTATGCACACATTTTGATTGGGAATATCCTCAATGCCCTAATTAAGTGTCTAACCACAAGGGGGATCAGTTTTCTCCTTGTACTCATCATCCCACTTAGTCGATTCATTGGATGATGGCATGCTATCCTCCTGAAGAGAAGGTGAAACCTGTAAACCAAATCAGATCAACTCTTTTGTAGTCAGTTGCTCCTTGAACTTCTCAATCTTTTGTTCAACCAAACTTCTTGAGAGATCATATGTTGAAGTCGAAACATGTTTCTCTCCTCTCCAAATGTCTAACAAATTAGACTGCAACTGCTTACAAACATCCTTATCTTCATCTAGGATCACAGACATGATATTGAACATATTTGTCTTCACCTTGTCTGAATGACGTTTTCTAATTTTGAAAATGAAGCAATCAAATAATTCGAGAATGAGACCATCATAATCAAACATGATAACACATGAATGCACCTATTCCATCAATTCTAGAATTTTGACCCTCTTATTGAAAGTAGGGCTTTTTATATCACTTATCCCATTAAAGATTTCAATGATCAGTTGCATGACCTCTCTTATTTTTCCATCATCATAAGGAATTTCAAGAGTTGTAATGCTCATAATTTCACTTATTCAAGTAACAACTGCTAGTCTTACTTCCTAATCCTGGTGTCTCATTAATTTTGGCTTTTCTAATGATCTCATCAATAGAGACAAATTTGTAGCCATTGCTTGAGAAGGTGATTGACTAACCTTGGGTAGACAATCTTTAGATTCTTCCAAAATTCTAAGAAGAGTAACCTTAGCTTGAGGTAAGTGTTTTAGCTTCTTACCTACAAACTTTAGTCTCTCCTAAAGAACTTTGATGGCCTCCTGCTCAAAACCTTTTTCCATGAAAATTTTATTTGTGCTCTCCTTAGGCTCAGTTATAGGTTGGTCACTAACTGCTAAAAAATTATCATAGAAACTTCTAGATATGTCACTTGTAGATACACCATGTTTCTCCTTCCTCTTGTTCCATTGTTCGACCATTTTATCAATCCTTATTTGACTTTGTCTTTGCTCCTCCCACAAGGAATTCAGCTTGCTCTCTGAGAGTAGCCATGATGTTCAATTAAAATTTATGATCTACAATTAATTAGCTGTAAAAAAATCCAATCTACCCAGTAGGTTGGTAGGATTCTTAGCTCTTATACCACTGTAAAGACCCTTGCAAAATCTGGCCTTCATTTTCAGTTTTGAACTCTCAACAATTTCATCAAACGGTTTTCAAACAATCTCCTTCCAGCTAATAGATGAATTCTCATTTGTGTTTGATGTTAAATAATGATTTCATATGCATAAGGCTTCCAACTAGAATTAAGCCAATGACTGTAAATGAAATGAGTTATAAAATGCAAGGTCTATTTTGATTGTCAAGTGCAATAAGATAACTGAAATAAAATGCAATATTCTTCTACAACAAGTTGGTATTTTTTCAAACATATCCTATGCAATCTCCAAACTCCATTATATATATTAGATTGCAAAATATATGCTCCAAAGTGAGTACAATGTAATGACAACCTCCAATAAATGATTTACAATATGTGCTCCTGCCAATACAAACTAAGTAGAAGTGATCTACTTGAAATGAAGAATGCAAGACTATAGTATTTGATACTAATTGACAGAATTCACAATGCAAATCTAATGTATAGAAGTGTGATTACAATAATATTATTTTTGTATAGACATTGATTCTCATTCTAACAGTCCAGCTACCAAATGCAAGGAGAAAGGCTATTACAATATTCAAGTGTCTACAACTAAAAATGAACTTGGAAATGATGCCCTGAAGGAATGAAGTTAGCAATGAAGGACACCTCCAAAATCTTCCCAAATTCGCTTATTTTCTACTATACTGGTTGTGCCATAGCTCCCAGCCTGAATCGAATTTTTCCAACCAACAATATTTGAAATCAAGCTTCCTTTCTATTGAATGGTTTCACCCAAATGCAAAGCACAAACTCCCAAAATCATCTTCCTTTATACACAAGAAATCGTGCCTTCAAGGAAGGCCACAAATTCACAATAAAAGAAATCGATTTCCTCTCTTGACTGTAAATTGCTTCCCAACTAAAAATTTGAGTTCCTCCACAAGCTGTAATTATTCTCTATAAAAATCAACCTTCTCTAAAACTAAAAATGAATATCAAAATTTTCTTCTTTTCTTCCTTACCAAAAATTGAACTTCTTATGCTCCCAAAAAATTTGTCCAAGACCATTAGTTCTTTGGACAATCGAACTAGCAAAAATGTCTTCCTCAAATGCAACAATAAACTAGCTGTCACAGACCTGTAAATCCTTCAATAATTGCAATAATAAACCAGCTATTTCAATTTTGTAAACTCCTCAAATAAATGCAATAATAAACCAGCTATTGCAATCAATCACTTCTTATTCAGTAGGGTAATAATACATCAACTATTGCACCTATCAAAATTCTGCAATGAAGCACCTGTAGAAACCCTGGATGGATTCCTACACAATCTCTAGCTAGGGTTGATGTTGCACAATTGAAACATGTACCCTAGAGTCTTCAAACCCTCGAGCAATGCAAGCACTCAGCTCTTACCACACAGGTATGAAAATAGAATAGCTCAAGACATCATGAAATGGCTTGCATTGAGCTCCTTATAAAGAATTATCATTGACTTCCAGGAAGCTTCTGGAAATAATATTATTTTATTCTCCAAAGTGACTTTATAATATATTATTTTATTTAGTCACTTTTATTAAATTAATTAAATATAAAGTCATCCTTTCGATATTAATTTATTGGAATAACTTTATAAATAATTAATTTAATATTTCCACTTTATTTTAGTTAAAATAATCAATTAAGCTATCCTTTTGAAATATCATTAATTTGGAAAACTTAATCAATTAATTTAATTTAATTACTTCACCTCCAACTTGGGGACATTATAGTTTGTGACATTGAATTAAATAGTTGGATTTATTTAATTAAATGAGAAGACATAGGGGTTTCAATTAGATAGTTTGATTTATTTAATTAAATTATATGAAAATTAATGAGAAGAAGATGAATTAACCTAATAAATTTAATTATTTGATTAATGGGAGAAAGTGATGAATTTAATTAAACAATGTAGATTATTTAATTAAATGATTAGAAAATAGTTGATTTAGGAAGAAATGATGTTACTATATAGATTCAGACGCGTAATATCGATCAAGACTATTTATGTGTCTATATTTTACCCCTCTTTGAAGTGACGTACCTATTACATTGGTTCAAAGATTGACACCTTTCAAAGTTGATGCTACTGCCAAGATCAAAATTCAAAAAATCTAATTTTTTGGATGCCCCACTAATGCCCCAGTGGAAGGAATTACGTTGCTACATTGCCCCCTCGAGAGATCGGGCAAAAATTTCAATTTTAAGTCAAGCTCGCGACAAATATTTAACAAAGGTTTAGCTGCAGAAAATAGACTACAAGATGCGAAAATAGGCTCAAGATGCTAAAAATGATCAAAATAGGCTTCATTGCTCAAACAATGGATAAATAGACTCAAAAACCCTAGTTTCCCTCAATTAGGGCAAAAAACCCTAATTTTTAAGCTTAAATAGGAGAGGAGAGGTTATTTTCAATTCATTTGTGCATTCAACCTTTGAGAATTCTTGTGATTTTCCTCTAAGCCTCTAATGATATGGATGGTCGTGTGCTTTCCAGACACCACACAGATCGAGTTCATGAGTACCGATAACCTCCAGACATAGGACCCTTGGTACACAAATTAGAATGTTTCTCATTTTTAATGTTTTTTATGCATTTTTTAGGGTTCCAAGATGTCAGTCAAAAGCAACATTGTATTGCACCACGTTTGCTTTGATCGACATTATTATTTACGCTGTAGCGCCTGTGGGATACCATCGCAAGGCATAATTTGGGTAGGGCGTCGCGCATAAAATATTGACTGCCTTTGTCAAATTATGTCACGCAGTCAACTTTAGGTACGGTATCACATGAAAATGTCAATCTGCCTTCATCATAGAGCGTCATGCGATGGGGTTTAGGTACAACGTTGCCCCAAAATGTCGATCCACTTTTGATAAACATCGTATTTTTTCTTTTAGCATCACTATAGCCAAAAGACTAGAGCATTGCCCCAAGAAACATAGTCGCTTTTTCTTTGCTAAGGTGCAGACTTAGGGTTTTTTCATCATTTTTCATAAATTTTGATGCAGTGCACTTCATGAGTGCAGGAGGTTCTTCGCCTACTCCTATCTAAGGAGTATCAGTGTCAGATTCTTCATCAAGTGAGGGACTTGACCGATGATGCGATGTATTTCCTAGGAGCTATTGGTTTCGGGTGCGTCACATGGATGTCAATGATTCACATGCACCTAGTGATGATGATAGCTTTGGTTGAGCAATGTAAAAGTGAGACATCTTCATTTCACCTACCTACTAGAGAGGAAATAGTGATGCTTGAGTACATGTGGTGGATCCTGTGGATCCCTATCCATGGTGAGAGGATTGTTTATGACACAAAGGCTAGAGGTGATGCCATATTTTAGGTGCTCGGTGTAGACGAGTATGAACTTGACAGCGGCCAGATTAACCTTCAAACCTACGAAAGGATTGCCTCAAACCTGACTTCATTTGTGGGAGCATTTATTTCTAGAGTCTTGGTACCTGAAAAATGATCTAGAGGTTTCAACGTTGGATGGGGAATAGTTTGGGTGCAGATGTGGTTCTCGCATCGCTTTATCATGACATGCACCAGGTAGTATACTGTGGAACACGCGGTATAGGAGTTGGGGTCACCTTAATCCATATTTGGGCCTATGAGCATATAGTGATGCTAAGACCAATGATCACTCTTACCGACACAAATCGTGATGAGCCTATGGTGTATAGATATGGGGTGATGACTACCCTACAATATACAGGCATCACAAGTATCCCACACTGGAGACAGGTGATAACGAGATGACAGTATTTCGATGGAGTCCATGGATCCAATCCCACCAATGGCTTGATGATGATGAGAAATTTTTCTATGCCCGACAGACAAGATATATGCAGGGGCGGGAGCGTCGAATGATAAAGTGCTACCTTCTCGATTGGGTAGCCCAATAATTTAGAGAGGTGCAGGATGCACCTCAGGATGGGTACAGGGTTGTGTTTGTGAGGACTTCTAGGGAGACCACTTGGGGAAAACAGATCCCCCCCAAGTTATTGTGGATGAGTTTAGACAGTTGGTAGCATAGTCGTGGGTGTACTTTAATGGGGCCCAAGATGCAGGTAGGACAATGGCTTACGAAGCATATTGGTAGGTTCACACTCCAATACGACTTATAGATCTAATAATTGTACCAAATCTAGGGAGAGGACGACAAAGGGGTCCGCGGTTGGGCCAGCATCAACAACCACCTCATGTTAGGCAGGATGGTCATGATGGGCGAGATCAAATACATGATCAACAATAGAATGATCAGCCTAGGCAGAATCAGTAGCCTTCATTGATACAACCAATAGGGTAGAGACCCCCAAAATAGCCACCGTCGAGTTCTAATCAATGAGATGCTCAAATCCCTGCCTTGACAATACAAGTGCAGCAATTGACACCCTAGTTACAACAGTCAGCAACTCAATTGCAGGCGGTTATCATGGAGAGGGACCAGGCCAGACAACAGTTACAAACTGTCACAAGAGAGAGGGACCATGAGAGGAAGCTATGACAGGATTCCAACCTAGCTCTAGCCTAGGAGACATGGCATAGCGAGAAGTTAGAGGTTGTTGCACAATAGGCATAGGGGCAGGGGGCAATGGTCCCCACAGAGATCTATGGTCGGGCCATGCAATAGGTATCTTACTACAAGTTATTGTATTATAGGGAGTGCCCTCAATGTCGTTAGTAGTCTAATTTTTCATAGATGAGTAGGGTGTCGTCAAGTGGGTCCTAGGGTGATCCATATGTCAGTCGACATCGATCGGGTTGTCATCAGGTGGATCGTCAAGGCCACGGGTAGAAGACCCAAATGATAGACACTTTTTGGATGTATAGCCTGATTATTGATGTATATACATTCATTGGATGAGTTTTGATAGCCTCTTGTATACCATTTTGATGATCTTATACACTAATTCTAATTTGTATCATGACATTCAATTTTTTGATATATATGAGATGGATTCGATGCAGTTTTATGAGATGATGTTTCTTTATTTCATGCTTTATGGATGTATGGATGCATATGATGTGCTATGGATGCACATACTTTATTTATGCTTATGATATAATGTTTATGATTCATGATGCGATGTATATGATGTGATGGATGTATGACATGAATGAAAATGCGACGTATGTTTTACTTTCCTTTTCAGTATCTTTTCCATGTGGTATGTTTTGAGGATGCAATATGTACATGTATGGATTCATTTTTATTTTGTTTTCTTCATGTGATATGATGATGTTATTATTGCATGTATGCATATGGATGATGTATATGTTCATGTTCATGATATGGATGTGATGAATGATTATGTAAAGTGATAAGATTCTTAGAATAAAAAAATCTATATTGTCCTAAACAACTTAAATGGTAATGATGATGTAATGGATGGATTAAGATTCTTAGAATAACAAATCTAGATATTATCCTAAACAAATTAAGTGGTAATGAGGATGTAGTGGATTATGTTTCCTATTATGATGATATAATTTATGCAAGATGTGTATATGCTAATTATTTGTGGATGCAGGACGGATGCATTTGTTATAATTGTTGAATGTCATGATACCATGTTAGCACGGAAAGAGGATAGAAGAATAAGAAGGATCAACCCTTGATTCTAAGAAGATGCAGAAGTCCAACAAGTTAATGAGTTGTCAAGACTTTATTGGATGTGATGATGAGTGACGATGTTTTTCTTATCCTAGGATTTGGACACGAACAACACACTGTTCCTTGTGTTTGATAAAACACGTAGATACGATGCATCAAGGTATGGACAACCAGGATGGATTTGTATCCAATGTGATGGACTTTGACTTAGAAAATAGATAGGAGTATTCTTTTTCATACCTGACATACGAAAACCTCACTAGGATGTACTTCAAAAAATTTAAACATCACAGACTAAAACATGGAAAGGCATAACCTAACATTTTAATAGTCAACAAGTTATCTAAAATACCCTCCATACACACCTAACAAAGCAAGTATTTTCCAAGGTTATATTATAAGAACATCCAACAAGCACAACAAATGAAATATAATGATCAATGCCCCATTCCTTTCTCTCTAAACTATTTTGATAGACATCATCGAGAGGTCATTGGAATGAGCGAAATAAGATAAATCATAAGAAAAGATCAAACAAATAAACAAGCTAATGTTCTTCATACCTCTATCCAAGACTAAAACTATGATGATGCCTGAAGTTGATGTCTGTTGTAGGAATGATGCATCCTAGGACATGATTATCAGATGGTTTTGAAACTAACAGGATGATGGGCAATTGATACCAAGAGTTGACCAACTTGTTTATTTATTGACCTAGACTTAAGACCTTCACATTTAGGTTTACACTTTACAAATTTGCTATACTTGTTTCCATTTGTTTTACCAAAGGTTGAAGATGATGAACAGTTTATTGTGGATGGACTTTTATTACGAGTGAAAGTGAAATGGGATGGATGGTTTTGTTTTTTTTGGAATATTTCAATGTTTTTGGTGTTTTTGAAATGTTATGAGGCTATTTTTAGGATTTTTGGGTTGTTTTACAAATGTTTTAATTTTCAAGTTTTCCAATGTTTTCATGTGTTTTTATATTTTGACCAAGAACCTAACCTAAAAGAATATCCTAGGGGCTTCAAGGGTTAATCAAAGATTAGCCTTGCCTACATTATGCACGCAGAGACCACGTAGTTCGACTGGCACAAACTTGTTTATTAATGGATTGTCAGTTTATTATGATGGACACCTAAAGGACCTATCTTAGAGGCCTCAGAGGCTGATCAAAGATGAGCCTTGCCTAATTTATACACATAGATACTTTGTAGTTCAACATGGTGACTAATTTTTTGACTTTTTCTATGTTTTACCTATTTTTGGATTTTTTATGTTTTGGATGTTTTTGGGTTTTTCTGGTTTTATGAATGTTTTGATTTTCAAGTGTTATGAAAGATGTTAAGGATATACATGAATCTGATCCAATGTAAGTATAGACAAATTCCCCCAGTGTGATGTGATAGACTACCTTGATATAGGTAGGAAAAACTAACCTTTAAGAATGTGCCAAGTAATACTAAGAGGGAACATGATACTTACAAAAGATCTAGCTATGATACAAATGTGGATAGGTGATGGAAAGAATGAAGGATGAATGTGATGGAAAGTGATGCAAAAAAAGCTAAAGAATTGATGGTGGATAGAGAGTCCTTATTTACACAAGGTACCTGATTGCCAAGTTTTCACCAAGGTACTTGCCCAAAGCACGACTACAGTGGTTTTCACTATAGGACAATTTTTTTCTTTACTGTTTTCAATCCTTTTTCTGATTTTTGTTGGATTTTTTTTTATTTTTTTGTATTTTTTGGATTTATACCTTACAAACCTAGGCATAAAACTTTTTGAGATGAGAGCTATTGATAAGCTCATGCAAGGGTTCACCCTCAGGTGTTGACAATTGATATCCTACTGGTTTGTAACTTGTTGTGATGATGAAGGGTCCCAACCAATTGGGTTCAAAATTTCCCTTGCTCTTTGGATTCTAGTACTTTTTTTTATTCTCCTTCAGCACGGTCTCTCCAGCCTAGAAGGACTGAATTTTGATATTCTTGTTGTAGCTCCTCTTGAGATGGTTCTAATAAACCTATAAGTGATTCAAAGCGTCTAGGCGACATTCATCCATTAGCTCCAACTCATTCAACCGTGACACCCTATATTCTTCATCAGTGATAATATTCTACAAGGATATTCATAGGGATGGGAGCTCGACCTCAATAGGTAGTGTATGAGTGTGAATTTTTAACCCTAACACAAATTCCCCTTTCACCCTTTACACTTTAAAGAACCAAAGGTGGAGGCTTAATTCCATTTAATCCCACTTCTTGCATTCCACTTCGCGCCCTATTTGTGTGTCAGTGGAGGTGTTTCTATCAGGCATCCCCGCGCAACACACTTATGTCCCTAGCAGATTCCTACGATTGAAGACTATAGAGATGTTACACTTTCGATTGGAAGTCGAAGTGTAACGCCCCTCTTCAGTTGACCAACCCAAATATGGTTGTTTTCCACATTCTCCTTCATAATCTTCACTCTTTCATCCATAGCCTTCTTCAGCAGAAGTTTGGATAGAGTTTGGCAAGATATTGAATCCATACCTTCATATTTTTTCCACCATTTTCAAGCATTCACAAGCTTTGTAGAAACACCCTTCACCCCATTGCAACAATCCATTACTCCATCACTCTAATAGTGTGAGCACAGGACAGACATCGCAGCAACAGAGGCTTGAGTCCCTCTCATTCTCTCCTCCACAAGCCTTGAGTGCTTTGGACGGAGGTTGTAAGCTCCTCTAATCTCTCCTATTGTTTTCTATTGAGCATGTACTACTTGAAGTGTTTTGTGTTTACGTAGCTTGTAGTTTCTTTCTTTATCTTTATTCCTATCATTCCAAACTTGGTTGTTCATGGAGGCGGAAACACCAAGACAGGGGTCTGACTGAGGCAAGCCCCTATACAGCCCCAACAATTTATCCCTTTATTATGTGCAGGTGGAGAGAGTTTGAAACAAGTTGGCGGGGAGGATATTCTACGAGATCATCTTCATCACCCTCTCGATAATATACTTCTTTTCTCACTTTCATATTTACTTTTCTCTCTTCTTAATCTCATTCTTTGCTTCCAAAAACTATTAGACCCGACTACCAGTCCTTTCTCGAGATTCCAACCTCGTCTTTCTGGTTCTTTGGTCGTACAAACTCCAACGCACCTATGAGACACCAGCGCGCCACGCTGTCATCCCAGAATTGCACTTTTGTCCTCAAACAAAGAGCTTCTTGAGACGCAAAGTTGACTCTAGAAAAGTGACTCGTCTAGTCTTCCTACAACTCCTGGGATCACAAAGTGATCGAAGGACATATAGTCCTCATCATTCTCATCCTTTTCATCCTAACCTTCCTTTGAACTGAGGTAAGTTAGGGCAGCCTTTCTGCTCTTGGCCTTTCGTGACCTGGGGCCTTACAGTGGGTGGTCCCCCTTTCTTACATTTTGGCGAACCCGACGTGAACCAACGTCTATCCATTTGTCAGCATCCTGAACTTTTTCCCATATACCTCTTGGTTGTTGTACCCTCATGTGTTGTGAAATTTTATCAGCTTCATGACCCAGTTTACGACCTTTGGGCATATTGTTAGAAGAATTATGTGACACCTTCCAATGGACAAGACGAAGGTCTCCTCTAGCTTCACTATCACCCTTTTCTCTGGTTCTGCGGTTGGTATGTCCGCACAGTAGCACGTATCATGAGGCCATATGTATCCCTTCTAAGTACATCGTTAGTCTCGATAAAGGGTTAGGTGCATTGGAAAATCACCTGGAAGGCGACCCGAAGTTGGCTAGGGTTGCTAAGGTGATCGGTGAAATAAGATACATGGTGGAAAAAGACCAGACAGGTGTACAACACTTGGCTAGTATCGTTGGTCTGGTTGAAGCATGTGCCCCCTCGAGCCTTGGTCACATGATACGAGGTGTCCTCTTTGAGGAACGTGAGAGGCAACTAGAGATGTTGATGCCTCCTATATCCGTGTATATGGCTGACACGGTTCCCTCGGTCAATATACCCTCTACTTCTGAAAGTTTGGAGATTGTCAAAGTAAACAAGAACACTTTAGGCTTCCACTTCACCCCTTTTTTCGCCTCTAGTGGTGGAGGATTTGGCGGATTGATGGGCGGAGGCCTTGGTGGCAGGAACTTTGGAAGTGGGGGTGGCATTGGCAAAGGTGTGCCGGTGGAAGTCATGGTGGTGGCTTCGGCTCTAGTGGTGGCTCTGATGGAAGTCACAAGTGGCATCAGTGGTGGCACTGGCGAAGGTCACACCGGTGGCAGAGGTATTGGTGGCGGTTCTGGTGGTAGTCATGACAGTGGCTCTGGTAGTGGTTCTGATGGTCCTATGTCTTCTAATGACCCTATTTCGAATACCCTTCTTCAAAATATGGGGAAGATGTAGAACCAACTGGCGAACCTTTCCCAATCCTTGGCCTGGAACCTATCTTCCAACCCTTCTTCTGATATAGCCCATTGTCGGTTGCAATCATAAACACTCCTTTCCCGCAAGGGATGGAGATTCCAAAATTTGAGAAATACGATGGTAAACAGGACCCACAAACACACATGTTCGCCTTTAACGCCCTGTGCACGGATTTATTCCATCATGATGCATTGATGGCTAAACTATTTCCCCAATCCCTCAAAGATACAACACTAGACTGGTGTTGTTCTTTGCCCGATAATTTCATCTTCACACTCAGTCAGCTTATGAACCAGTTCTTGTGACAGTTCCAAGTCAATATCAGACCGAAGATGACCTTCTCAGACCTTGTTCAGTGTAAACAAGGGGACAATGAAAAGATTATAAAATTTATAGCACGGTAACAAGTGCTCTTCTCATAAATCTCATATTCGTTACCCAATTCTAATGTACAAAAGGTCTTCATAGGGAACTTACAAAGGTACTGGCAAGAGAAGTTCACCCTCATGAAGTATCCTTCTTTTGCACACTTGTGTGTGGCTCTATGAGAGTACCAACAAATTATGGTTTAGTTCGGGGGTCCTCCCTCACACTCCCATTCTAAAGGAAGATCTATTGTATTGATCTTGGGAAGAGGTAAAACTATTGTGAATATGGTAGCCGATATGGATAACAACGGCCTCAGACGCGACCGAAAGTTTACAAAGCTTTCAGAATCTTATTCTTCCATCTTGCAAAAGTTGGTGAAGGATAAGATCCTTGCCCTGCCACCTCCTAAACTAGTTAGAGAACCATACCCTAGCTGGTATGAGAAAATACTTATTATTAGTACCATCGAGTTAACAGACACAATACTGAACATTGTATGCGCTTGTGTCATGAGATATAGGATCACATCAAGGATGGTAGTATCCATCTTGATGGGGGAAAACAAAACACAAACAAATCAATGGCGAAAGCTAACAGTGAATTATAGATATACACGGACCTGTTTCCATCACACTCTGTTAACATGATTATCGATCCCACTGATTCTACTTCTCACCCTGAGCCATATGTTAACATGGTTAGTGTTACTCAATCTCCTCATCTTGCGATTAGCTCGCCGGATGTGACATTTACCTTGCAAGACGTTATAGCAAATAGCAAGTCTTCTCCACTTTATATTCTCACTCACCTCAATGGTAACATTGTGATAGGGATCTTGGTTGACCCTACAAGTAGAGTGAATGTCATCACGAAGGAGACGTTACTCTTAAACTCCCTATAGAGGGAGGAATACGAAAAAACAAAGTCCATCATCCACACACATGATGGACTTTCTCTTAAACCCTATGGATCGATAATGTTGTCCGTCCTAGTTGGACCTAGGAGTGTAGACACAATCTTTGATGTCATCCCTAAGTCGGACCTATTCAGAGTGAAGCTAGGCATACCTTGGTTAGCTTCCATGAATGGGATCGCCTCCATGATTCATAAGTGCCTTAATTTTTCCCACGAAGGTGTTGTACACGTGGTGCATGACACTGGATATTAGCCTGTGGTATCTTGTGGGGGATATTCGCTAGATCACTTTTGGCCCACTCCAGTCAGTCCACTCCCACAGAGAACGGACCTACTTTACAAAAACTATGTGAAGTAAAAAACTGGGGACCAGGGATAGCCAAAGTTGACCCTTCCTATAGCCGAGCTGCTAGCTACTTCCTCCTCTTGAAAAGGAAAGGAGAAGCTCGCTCCCTCTTGAGTTGACTCGTCCACTCCCCTCCCTTGGGAAGAGTACTGGATGAACAAGATCGGGTTCTACCCGCTAAATCCAATGATGCCTCCTTGGCGAAATCCCAAGGTCAAGATATTGGATCTCCCTAATGGGACCCTAGGACCTTGGTATTATTTGTACGGCAGGAAGAAAGGCTCACAGAGAGAGTTATCCCCTCGACCTATTCTTGTTCCCTTGAACGGGAAAGGATCCACCTCTAAGGTGGTAGAGTCAACTCCTCTTGCCATTTCTGAGCTTGCCCCTTCTTCTCCCATATAGGAGTCTACCCTTTTGCTAGAAATAGTCATGGAGGACACTCCCATGGCTGAGCAGGATCCTTCTATCCCCCCGCAAGTTTTGGCTTCTGGTTCGAAGAGCCATAGAAACCGCCTTGCACGCAAGCGTAAGCGTCGGCGAAAGGCTCTCCTAGCCGAGCAAGCCTCCATACAGAAGGAAGAAGAGAAGGTTGTACCTCCTACTACATCCTCCTCTTTTCCTCCTTCCGTCTTTGAATCTCTTTTGGCTCTCGTTGTGAGCACACATGTACCCAAAAAGGTATAGGTGTTCATCGCTCCTTGGATGGAGCCGCCCTTGTTGACTTACTTCGCGGATGTCTTGCCTTTCCCAAAGCCCATGGACATGGTGAACACTTCGGTTGTGTCCACTGTGGTTCTTTCCTCTTCTCCCTCGACCCTCCTTGTTTCATTTGTGGGGAGTTCACCTCCCCCAATGAAGAAGAAGGTAGAGTGTGGCCCCTCCAGCAATGGAGGACGTAAGAAGAGCCCAACTTCTCTTAAAGGTGGCCCCAAATTGACCTAGTTTGTCCTAGTAATGGAACCATTCCAAGCCTCCCCTGAGTTTTTCACCGCTCCTAAGTCTCTTGGTGAGCCTAGCAGTGAACCACGGGTACAAACTCGTTTGTCCACCGAGGTGAAACATGGCACTCCCGTTAAGTGCATGTTTAACTCGGTGGATGAATTTTTGACCCTATCAACGATCTTCACTAGGTCATTGACCCTAGACCCAGGAGAGCTAAGTGATGGAGACCTCATAGGTCCCTCTACCTTGGCCCTTGTTGCAGGAGGATCGAAAGCTCCTCCCCTTAATATTACACCATTGCAGGCTCATCATCCTTTCCCCTTTGATGATCTAGAGTGGGAAGCTGATGACCTCTTGGTTGACCAGTGTTAGGGGGAGACCCTCTTCTTAATCTTTAGATTAGATATGTGTGTGTATCATGATGTGTGTTCCCCCATGATCGTGCTACATGTGCCTAGATATGTGTTTTGTAAATATTCCTCTATATTGTCATCATTCTTCCATGTTTGTGATTGACTTTCGGTAGATTGGGGATGATGCAAAGCATTGGGAGCATTTACGAATCCTTCCATGTTGACCCAATTTTTATTTTACTTTGTCTTTTGTACATTCTTCTTGATTTAGTTGGGGATTGATGATCTTTCACCTCTTACTGTGATTACCTAATATATACAAATAAAGGCAGATCAGACCTTGCAAAACCAGATCCCCCTATGCCCTTTGTGTGTGATATTTTTTCTTTACCTTTCTCTTTATCTTTCTCTCGTCTTTTCTAGAAAGTGCATTCATTTCAGAACGAATATTTTCTCGAAGATCCCTCACACACTTCTTTGTTAGAATTGCATTCTCAACTTGAAACCCTAGTGGAATGTGTTTCCTTCATTATGGGTTTGTAAAGAAAGGACTTGGGAACCCTCCTCCCAAGCGGGAACAGCCTTAGTCTTCCCCTCGCATGAGCGCATCTCCTTCCTTTCAAATTTCTTGATGAAGTGAACATCTTTCAAAAGGATCCCTTGGTGATGAATCAATTCGAGAAGGAAGACATTAAGCTTTTGAAAGGTGTGTCCCTTGAGTGAACCCCTTCTTTTCATGTCGGGTTCCCGAGGGACCCCTTAAAAAAAATTCACCAAGTTCTATGACATCTAGCTTGGGGGAAGCCTGACTAGATCTGCTTCACACCTCGACAACTAGTCTAAGGGTAGCCTGACTAGATCATCCTTGCATCCTTACGTCTAGCTTGGGGACAGCTCGACTAGACTTCACCTTTCAAATAATGTGTCCCTTGAGTGGACCCTCCTTCCTTTTGAAGGGTTCTCAAGGGACCCCTTTGAAATTCTTGCAACTTAGCGATGGTCTACGTGACTATCTGTTCACTGGCCTACACGATCGCTTCCTAATGTGTTCTATCTACGGGTAAACATGTCACCACCTCTGACTCTGCGAAGTCCCCTTTACTCGATCTCCGTCATGTGAGAGTTCTTGGGGGATACCTTCCCTAAAGGTTTTCAGGTCTTTAAGGTGCTTTTCTCGGTCTCCCTCATGTGAGAGTCCTTGGGGGATACCTTCCTTACAGGTCTGTAAGGCACTTTTCTCGGTCTCCCTCATGTGAGAGTTCTTGAGGGATACCTTCCTTACAGGTCTGCGAGCCTGTAAGGTGGTCTTCCTGGTTTCCTTTATGTGAGAGTTCTCAGAGGATACCCCCTTGCAAGACTATGAGCTTGTGAGGCATTTTCATACTTCAGCTTTGTGGTTCCACGGAACTATGAAGTCCTTTCCTACACTTTTGGGTTCGCCAGACCGTGCTTAGCTCCCTCATTGGTTCAAGTATACATCTCTTACTCTATTACTTCCTTACTACTCTACTTTACTGAAGCACTCATCAATACTCATGCTCGCTAAAGTGGGGGAAAAATGTATGAGCGTGAATTTGCACTCCTAACACAAATTCCCCTTTCACCCTTTACACTTTAGAAAATGAAAGGCAGAGGCTTAATTCCATCTAAGCCTGTTGCTTGCATTCCACCTGGCACCTTGTTTGTGTGTCGGTGGGGGTGTTTCTGTTAGGGATGCCCACGTAGCGCGCAGACGTCTACACGACTTACGTCCCTAGCAGATTCCTACAGCTGAAGACTGTAGAGACGTTACACTTTCGATTGGAAGTTAAAGTGTAACGCCCCTCTTCGGTTGGCCAACCCGATTATGGCCCTTTTTCACATTCTCCTTCATAATCTTCACTCTTTCATCCATAGCCTTCTTTAGCAGAATTTTGGATAGAGTTTGACAAGATATTGAATCCATACCTTCATATTTTCTCCACCATTTTCAAGCATTCACAAGATTTTTAGTAGCACCCTTCACCCCATTGCAACAATCCACTACTCCATCACTCCAATAGTGCGAGCACAAGATAGACACCATGGCAATAGAGGCTTGAGTCTCTCTTGTTCTCTCCTCCACAAGCCTTGAGTGATTTGGATGGAGTTGGTAAGCTCCTCTAATCTCTCCTATTGGTTTTGATTGAGTAAGCACGTACTAATTGAAGTGTTTTGTGTTTACGTAGCTTGTAGTTTCTTTCTTTATCTTTATTCCTATCATTCCAAACTTGGTTGTCTGTGGAGGTGGAAACACCAAGACGGGGGTTTGACTGAGGTAGGCCCCTATACAGCCCCAACAATTTCTCCCTTTATTATGTGCAGGTGGAGAGAGTTTGAAGCAAGCTAGCGGGGAGGATATTCTACGAGATCATCTTCGTCACCCTCTCGGTAATATACTTATTTTATCACTTTTGTATTTAATTCTCTCTTCTTAATCTCATTCTTTGCTTCCCAAAACTATTAGAACTGACTACCAGTCCTTTCTCAAGATTCCAACCTTGTCTTTTTGGTTCTCTAGTCGTAATGATGCCAGCGCACCTGTGAGATGCTAGCATGCTGCATTGTCATCCTAGAACTACGCTTATGTCCTCAGACAAAGAGTTGTCTAAGACGCAGAGTTGACTCTAGAAAAGTGACTCGTTTGGTCTTCATGCAACTCCTGGGATCGTAGAGTGATCAAAGGACATATAGTCATCATCATTCTCATCCTTTTCATCCTAACCTTCCTTTGAACTGAGGTAAGTTAGGGCAACCTTTCTACTCTTGGCCTTTCGTGACCTGGGGCCTTGTAGTGGGTGGTCCCCCTCTCTTACAGGTAGGATGGCCTCAGATCCATATACTAGGGAGAAGGGTGTTTCACCTATGGGTGTGCAGATACTAGTTATGTAAGCCCATAAGGCATGGTTTAGCTGTAAGTGCCAATCACGAACAACTTCATTGACCCTTTTTTTTAAGGATTTTCAAGATGATTTTATTTGTAGCTTCAACTTGGTTGTTACCCTGGAAGTAATAGGGGGTGGAGAACTGATTTTGGATGTTGAATCTTTGGAAAAACTCATGGACATCGTGATTATTGAAGGTATCATATTATCTAAGATAAGGGCTTGGGGGACACTGTGATGGTAGATAAGATAGTTTAGGATGAACTTGTAGATTTGCTTCCCCATAATATAGGTCATAGGAATGGCCTCAACCCACTTCATAAAGTAATCCATGGCGGTAATAATAAACTTGTGGCCATTAGATGAGGTTGGTGAGATCTTCCCTATGAAGTCGAGTCCCCACTGTGAAAAAGTCCAAGCTGTAATGATGGGTTGGAGTTCTTGAGTTGGTGCATGGATGAGGTCCTCATGCTGCTGACATTGCAAATATTTCTTGACATACTTGTGAGCCTCCCTCTCCATGGTGGGCCAATAGTACCTTGTCCTCAACAATTTCTTGGCCAAGGTCATACCACTTGAATGTGATCCATAAATGCTTTTGTGTACTTCAATTAAAGCAGTCAAAGCTTCCTCGAGGTTAAGGCACCGTAATAGGGTCCACAAATTCCTTCGTGTACTTTGGTTAAAGAATTCAAAGCTTTGTCAAGGTTAAGGCATTGTAATAGGGTCCAAAAATGCCTTCGTGTTGACAATCGATATGCTCCTAATTTGTAAATTTTTGTGATGATGAAGGGTCCCAACCAATTGGGTTCAAACTTTCCCTTGCTCTCTAGATTCTGGTACATTTTTTTGATTCTCCTTCAGCATAATCTCTCCAACCTAGAAGGACCAACTTTTGATATTCTTGTTGTAGCTCCTCTTGAGATGGTTCTGATAAACCTATAAGTGATTCAAAGCATCTAGGCAACATTCATCTAGTAGCTCTAGCTCATTCAACCGTGACACCCTATATTCTTCATAAGTGATAATATTCTGTAAGGATATTCGTAGGGATGGGAGCTCGACCTCAATACATAGGATAGCCTCAGATCCATATACTAGGGAGAAGGGTGTTGCACCTATGGGTGTGCGGATACTAGTTATGTAAGCCCATAAGGCAGGGTTTAGCTGTAAGTGTCAATCATGACCAACTTCATTGACTATTTTCTTAAGGATTTTCAAGATGGTTTTATTTGTAGCCTCAGCTTGGTCATTACCCTGGAAGTAATAGGGGGTGGAGAATCGTTGTTGGATATTGAATCTTTGGCACACCTCACGAATATCCTAATTCTTGAAAGGTGTCCCACTATATGAGATAATGGCTTGGGGGGCACCGTAATGGCAGATAAGATAGTTTAGGATGAACTTGGATATTTTCTTCCTCATAATATGGGTCGTAGGAATGGCCTCAACCCACTTGTAAATTAATCCATGGTGGTAATAATAAAATTATGGCCATTAGATGACATTTGTGAGATCTTCCCTATGAGGTTGATTCCCCACTGTGAAAAAGGCCAAGGTGTAATGATGGGTTGGAGTTCTTGAGTTGGTGTATGGATGAGGTCCCTGTGCTGCTGACACTACAAACATTTATTGACATACTTGTGAGCTTCCCTCTCCAAGGTAGGCCAGTAGTACCCTATCCTCAACAGTTTCTTGGACAAGGTCATACCACTTGAATGTGATCCACAAATCCCTTTGTGTACTTCGATTAAAGTAGCCAAATCTTCCTTGGGGTTAAGGCATCGTAATAGGGTCCCCTCGATACTTCTATGGTAAAGGGATTCTCCTAGAGGATAACGAAATGAGATAACTTTTTTAATAAAGGTTTTATTTAGGTTTGAGGTGATGTCATTTGGGAGGATTCCTATTTTTAAGTATGTGAATATGTCATGATACCAGGGATCACCGGGACCAAATATTTCACACACAAACTCATATTCTGGTACCTCAAAATTCGGTACGAGAGGATGCTCAACAAGAAATTTGCATTGATGGGTGTTCTTTGGGATATCTAGCAAAGACCCAATTGTTGCCATAACATCTGATGCTCTTTTATTCATTCGAGGTATCTACTCGAATGTTATATCAATGAGAAGTTCCTTGAGATCCTCTATAAAATTCTTGTATGGAGTGAGCTTGTCATCCTTGGTTTGATACTTGTCGTTGACCTGATTGATGATCAGTTGTGAATACTCTAAGACTTTTAGTGAGATGTTATACTATTGTACCACTATTCTGAGTCCTATGATAAGAGCCTCATATTCTGCAATATTGTTGGTACATGGGAAGGACAACCGCTATGATTTGGGAATGCAATCTCCTTGTGGTGTGATGAAAAGGATCCCTGCTCCTGATCCATGTTGCGTGTAGGAACCATCAAAATACATTTTCCAATGATCTGTTGTATTTAGGAGGAAGATTGACTCATCTGTAAACTCTGATACTAAGCGATTTTCTGCATATATGGGTGCCTCAAATAGTTGATCTGCAATGACTTGCCCTTTGATGGCTTTTTTCTCCACATATTCTATGAAATTTTTTGTCAATATCATAACCACTTAGCCATCCACCTTATAAGAGTTGCCTTGGATAATAGATATTTTAGTGGATCTATCTTAGTGATGAGTTTTATCGAATGGCTGAGCATGTAATTCCTAAATTTATGTGAGGCAAATACGACTATGAGGCTAGCCTTCTCTATGAATGTGTAATTGAGCTCATGTCCCATTAAAGTTCTAATGATGTAGTAGATGGATCTCTCTTTTCTTGTTTCATTGTGTTTAGCTAGGAGAGCTCCTAGAGTCGTTGATGTAGCTAATATGTATAGTATCAAAGGTTTATTTGGGATTGGTGGCATGAGGATAGGTGGTGTTAGTAGATATTCCTTGATTTGGTTGAATTCCTTGTCAAACTTGTCATCCCATTTGTACACTACCCCCTTGTGCAGTAGATGAGAATAGGGGACAGTCTTGTCTACTAGTTTCGCTATGAACCTTTTGATGGGTTTTAGTCATCCTTGTAGACTTCACAGCTATTTTACAGTTTGTGGTGCCTCCATATCTAGAATTACCTTCACCTTTGTTGGATCAATTTCAATTCCTCTCAACGACACAATATAGCCCAAGACCTTGCCTGAGGTCACACCAAAAACACATTTATTTAGATTTAACTGTACTTTGTACTCTTAAAGTCTATCAAATATTGGTCCCAATTTTGCTATGTGGTCTTGTCTTTTCCTTGATTTAGCTAATATGTCACCCGCATAGTCCTCTATAGTCTTATGTATCATGTCGTGGAAGATCAAGATCATAGCTCTCTAGTAGGTGGCTCTGGCGTTCTTTAGCCCAAATGGCATCATGTTCCAACAATACGTTCCCCATGGACATGTGAATGTTGTCATATGTTGGTCCTCCTTAGCGATCATAATTTGGTTATAGCCTGAAAATCCATCCATGAGTGATAACATTTCATGTCCTACAGTGAGATCCACAATGATGTCAATGTTTGGTAGAGGGAAATCATCCTTGGGACATGCCTTGTTCAAATCTCTGAAGTCAGTGCATATTTTGATGCCCCAAGTGGGTTTGGAAATTGGTACAAGATTGGAAACCCATTATGGATAATAAATGGGTTGGATAAATCCTACATTGAGGAGTTTTGTAGTTCTAGTTTGACTAGTAATGCAATCTATGGATGCATCTTTCTCAGCCTTTGTCTTACTGGTTTTGCCTTAGTATATATTGTAAGGTGATGGACAACCACTTTAGGGTCGAGGCCAATAATATCCACATATGACCATGCAAAGTTTCTCTTTCTAGTTGTGAGTAATTCTCCTAAGTTCTTTTGTTCTTCAGCTAGGAGTGATTTTGCATGAAAGGTGATTTGAGGTGCCTCTTTGGTTCCCACATTCACTATATTACACTTCTCTGCTAGAACTACGGACTTCTCCTAATGTATACAAATAAGGGGAAGATTGAATCCATCATCCTTTGACACCTTAGAGAAGTTTTCACCATCAGATACATCCTTCGTTTTTACTATTTCGTGATCGAAAAGTGCCACAATGTGGTTTTCACTTAAGGATCGAGATGTGGCTCATATTTTCAATTTTGTGACTAAGAGATTGAATTGTTTCCCCATAGTATGCATGCATATCTAGCTCAATATCGAATCTTGCTTTGTGATCTTTATATGGCATGTTGTCTCTTAGTCCCATAAATTTGAAAAGAGCTTTATCATTCTCGAACGAATCCAAGATCGGTGGTCCTCATTGGTTCCAGTTTATGAGTAGGGATAGACAAGTTGTAGCTCAATGTTTTGAGGGTTCGACTCAAATGACGTGATGGTTATCATACAAGCACAAGAATCCTCATCAAATAGGTCTATTATATCAAAGGTATAGTTATCGAGGGGAAGGCTAGTGGATATTAGTAACTGAGGGGAAGCTTTGAATATTTTAATGGGGATACGCTTGCCAAGAATGGTTACTTTGCTAGTGATACGACCAAGGCCAAGATTCTATAAGCATTTATTAGGAATGAGGGGTTCTAGTAAACCATTATCATTCTGCCCCAACTTTTCATTCTTGTTATTGCCCCATCCAAACATCAGTTGTAGACCCTTGTTGTTGTCCTCCATTGGAAGGATAAGTGTGGGTCTATTGTCTTGATAGAGAAAATCTGATATGTCTTTTTCATCCACCACTTCTTTGCTTAAGTCTCCCCCTTTTTGAAAATGGTAGGTGTTGTCGTGAATGTTTGAGATGTGATCTCAATGGATTGTGATTTTCTATGAGATTTATGAGATTGAGGTAACTCTCTTAACACAAATGCATCTTTTTGCAAGTTGTAATCCCCACAACCATTATCTTTGATTACTGCTTTGATGTTTGGGATATTCTAAATGGAGGGTGTCTCTGTCTCAAATGTGGAGGACAAGGTGGATGGATCAACAAAGGAAGATGTGGGTCCTTCATTGTTCTTAGGAACTTGAGGGATTTTTTAGTACTTGGCTTCCAAGTTCTTGCAGTAGTAGAATGGTTCGGGTTCGCCATGGATTGTTACTTCCTTATCTTGATAAGGGAATTTGACACATTGATGATAGGTAGATGTGATGGCTTGCATCCCATGGATCCATGGACTCCCTAGGAGAATGTTATAGAGAATCTCAAGGTCAAGGACTTAGAATGTGGTTTCCATAATGGTGGGCCCTACTTGGATGAGAAGTTGGATGGTGTTTTGTAAAACCCTCTCTTGATCATCATAGGCCCTGATAGTGATACACTTTCCTTTCTCAACAAAATATTTGGAGAAGCCTAGATTCCTGATTAGCTGCAAGGTACAAATATTAAGACTGGCACCTCCATCCACCAAGACTCTCTTGACTTTATTCTTATGAACCAAGACCTCAAGATGTAGTGTACGATTATGAGATGGTTGTATGGGGAGGTTGTGTCTAGAAAATGTGAGAAGATGAGGCATAGTGATATGTTTGATCATAGCTTAGAATTGAGTAGAATCAATGTTATTGGGTATGGTGGATGCGAAAAAATCCTTCTCTAGAATATCCCTATGCACAGGCGATATCTTTAGCAACTCCAAGTTGGAGATTTGAGCGGTGGTTTTCTTCAGTTGGTCCAAGAAACTATAGTCATTGGGATTGGATTTTAGAATTGTAGGTGATGCCTAGGTGGCAGTGATGGTCCTTGGATGGTGACCTTGCCTCTTTGTGTGGTGACTCCACACTCTACGTTAGGCCCTTTGATATTAATGACTGATATGAACTCGTCTAATGATCCTACAACATTATTGAAGACATGGCTTATATTTGTATAGTTTGTTCCTTTACCATTGTCTTTTCCCTTTTTATGATCAAACATCAGATTCATGTATATCTTTAAATCTTAGTTCCTTGCTTGTTGGTTAATAATTATATCCCCATTTTCAATGAGGTCTTGGATGAGGTTCTTCAATTTCACTAGCCATCATATGTCCCTTGATTTTGTGGTAATCACAAAGGTGCTTCTCATTATACCATGGTGGTTTAACTTGAGGCTCTTGGTAATTATCATAAATAGGGAGTGTGATGAGATTTGATTGCAGTAGATTTTTCATGACAAATTCAATAGGTTCCCCAAATGGTGTATATTTGTGTTTTTATGGGTAATTGTTCCTTAGGGGTGGTCCTCTTTGAGCGTTTGTTTTGTTGACCATTTGATTGTTTGGTTGTTGTCATGGTGGGTTTGGTTGGGGTGGATTTTTTTGATAGGTTGATTGTTGCATGTTGGTTTGTGGTTGGTACGTTGGTTGGTGTGTGTTTTATTTTGGAGTACTAATAACCACTTTGGCATCAATAACACCATCGTTGGTAACATTTTTTTCTTAGCCCACGTGTGGGGCTTATCGTTATAGCTAGTCAATGGTTGATTATCCTTGTATGTTGGCATGTTTCCTTGTGCTATGAGGGCTCTTTCAATGTTAATATCCTTGGGGATGAGTTGATCATACGTTGTGACACATTGCATTTTCAGTTGGAAGGACAATTCTCCCTCAAGATTAGAAATGATGGTTCCTATTTGTTGCTCTTCAAGCATAGACCATTTACTTTTACTATATTTGGACCTCCATCACTGCAAGAAGGTTACAAATGATTCTCCTCTAGCTTGTTTCAAGTCAAATAACTCCTCCAAGCTTACATCCATATCTAGATTGAATGAAAAGTGATCAATGAGTAGATTGATGACATCTTGAATTTTTTTGATTCTGGGAGGTAAATGAGAGAATAGTCAATTACGGGGCCAAATAAGATTTGTGGAAAGAGCAGCATTAGATAAGATTCATCATAGGCCACTTCCATACAATGCACATGGAAATATTTGATGTGGTCCTCAGGATTTCCTTTTCCTCTGTATTTATAAAATTTTGGTATCTCAAATCTCGGTGGGAATGGGACCATGGCAATGTTCCTATCATAGGGATAGGGGTACAAGTCACATTGGGAGTATGAGTTTTTTGTCTTTCCTGCTTGAATGTCTTGTATTTGTTGTGAGATCAATTTTACTTGTGAGTAAAGACCAACTTGTAGATTGGGTGGTGGAATATACATGTTTTGAGGTGGTATGGTTGATGAGTGGAATGTGTTATGTGACATATGTGGGGGGTTGGCTTCTTGTGTGAATGATGGGGTGGTGTATGTTGATTGTGTGTTAAGGTTCAAGGAATTTTGTTGTGCATTAATGTAAGTTTATTAGAAACCTTGTTATTGCTCAAGCAACGCTTGTTGATATGCCTATTGTTGTTGTTGTTGTGCCAACACTGCTTGTTGTTGTTGTGCGAATAGTGCTTGTTGTTGTTGTCGTGCTATTAGCGCTTGTTGTTGTGCTTGATGTTTTTGTAGGGATTTTTGATAGGAATTTTGTTGTAAGGCTTGCGCTTACGCTTGTTGTTATTCTTGGTATTGTGCTTGTGCTTGTTGTGTCGCTTGATGTGCTTGTTGTTGTTGCAAGGCTTGTGCTTGTTGTGCTTGTAGTTGCTACAATGCTTTTTGGTGTGCTTGTTGAGCTGCTTGCAATGTGATGCTATATTGATTTGTCATGTTTGGATTATGAGGTGGATTTTGGTGAGTGTATGAGATGGTATGTTAAGGGGTTGTTGGTGTGGTTGTGTGATGAGAGGTTGGGTGATAGATGGTTGATTTGGAATTTGATTTGTCATGCTTAACCCTTGAGAGACTTGACTTTGGGATGCTTGAAATTTTGTTGATGGTGTGATCAATGGTTGGGATGTTTGATATGAGGCCACTTGGTGTTGCGATGTTAGTGGCACATTTGGATTTATGATGGATGAATTGGTTTGATTTGTGTTTGGTGGATTGTTTCGATGGGACTGATTGTGGGTCAATGCACTTGATGAAGTGATTTGTTTTAACCCTTGGATCAATGTGGGTGAAGGGATTATAATAGGAGCTATCGGATATGTTTGTGATGTGTGTCCATGTAGGATTGAAGATGAAGCATCAAAGGTGCCCACTTGTCTTAATAGATCCACTCGTCCTTGTGAGATGTTAGGAGTATAACCTTGTGTATCTAGGGTATATGATGGTGTGGCACAAAAAGTGGATGATGTGTTTGTGTCATGGAATATGAGTGGTACATATGGATGTTGGGGGTCTTGAGGGATGTTGGTGTTTTCAATACCCAAGATTGTGTTGGCCTCCAAGTTTTGACTATTGACAAGTGGGTGCCCTTGAATGGCTTGAAGTAGTGAACTCCTTTTTATGGTCATGGGTTGACTTGGTGTGTGTGATGATGATGGTTGGGAGATGGGTTGGACTATGTTTGGAAATGATGGTGTGAAAGATGTGTGGGCAATGGCACCCAAAGGTTGTTCAATGATGGAGCTCACATCAAATGTAGAAGGTATTTTATCCCTTTCTTTTGCCAAATCCAATATGTATTGGGTGGGTTTCAAATTCATTATGGTATTGAAAAGCTTGTGGGTGTTGGGATCTTGTATCAATTCAAGTAACTCATCATGGGTCATCTCTTTGAAATTATTTGTGATAGCCTCTACTTGGCATCCTCCCTCTTAAGAATCTTGAGGTATTTGAGGGGGATTAGGTAGAGGGTTGGTAGATGCCCTTGGATTGAATTTAGTTTGGCTTAAATCACTCATGGTTTATGTTTCCTTTTTTTATTTCATGCTCTTCTTGTGTTGTGATATTGTTTAAACCATAAAATTGGGATCAACCTTAGGAGTATTTGTGATGGATTTTGATTTCTTTGGTTGATATAAATTTAGGTACAAAAAGAACTTCTAGGATGTTTTTAGGATCAAATGATGATGGTATGAAAGATGAAGGGGTGAATGATATGGGTGTTTGAAATTTAAGAAATTTAGTCAATACTAGACTTAGGATTTGATTTTGATGCTTGGAAATGAACTTGTAAATCCTAAGCTGGACTTGTGATCTTTGGATAAACTTTTTCAAAGGGTACTAATTTAGCTAAATGTGTGAGAAAGGATGCATTCCCACACACCTAACTAAATAAGGTGATTTTTATTTTGTTTAGGTGATTTACCCAAGTCTAGCATAATGATGTTTCCAAAGCTCTAAAGTTATTTATGGGATAGAAATGATAAATGTTTTGGGATGGATGAAGTGTTTGTTTTGATCCTAAATGAACCTAAGAAGGACTTTATTTACAAGACCAAGATATTGAAGAACATGCTTTACCTTATGAATAAATCAAACCAAAAAGACCAATGTTTTGAAGACCATAAGACAAAGATAACAAGTACATGTGTGGGGTTCAATTTGATTTAATCTTGATTAATGAATTTCTTTTACCACATCCACTTGTATTGATTTAGTTTCAAACTAAATGTCTACAAATTTGAACATCTTTCATCCCATGTGGAAATCAAGAGGCTAAAACTATAGTTCCTTAAGTTTACTTTGGAAAGTGTGAATTTATATGTCTAAATATTTAGAAGCCTCTAAAGATAAAATCCTTAGGGACAAGCAACAATATTTGAATTTTCAAAGGTATTCACATCCAATCCAAACGGTTTTAAATCTCAATGATTTTTTAATGTTTGTCTTCTTGTTTTGGAACCAAGCAATGTGTTCAAACTGACTCAACAAGCAACACAATCTTAGCTTAAATGGGTACATTCTTCTTAGTGGGCTTACCTTATGCCCTTCGTAGTAGAAGAGATGATTTTCATGCAATTAAGGGAAGAGTGTAGAGGTATGTTAATAATGAGCTCTTAACCTATACACTAACCAAAATCGGACATGGCAAGTAACTTCTTGGAAGTAAATTCCAATGCACCACTTTAAAGAACTCTTTGGAAGGACAAGTTGTCCACTACAAACAAAGCATTTTAATGACAACAAACCATGAACACCCATCATTTCACTACCACCCACTAGCCACTTATGGCTCTTCAACCATTCGCTTCCAATTAAGGAGAGGGATTAAGTGCAACATGTTGATGCCTCAAGATTGAAGGTACTTTCTCACAATTTCCTAACCTTTGATATAGCTCGTTGGTAAACGTGCTTCAAGAATTTGCCTATGATTTTTTCATTGTGGGATGTGTCTCATAGTAAGCCATCTCTTAAGGGTGACTCAAAGCAAGAAAAATACATTTTTGAGTGTTTCTCTTCACCCAAGATCACACAAAGTGCAAGGGGAGAGGATACACACTTTAAAGTGTATACAAACAAGATCACTCACTCAAAACACTTGTTCATTTTATCTTTCAAAGAAAAATGACTCCATATTAAGCACCAAATCTGAGTGTGAGTTTGTCTTGTTCAATTTTAGTCCAACATAGCAATGACTAGTGAGTTTGTAGGTTCAATTTTAACCAGCTTGAAAAATTCAAAGTAATGGTTAATTTTAAACCCAAAATGAACCAATTGGTCCTAAAACAAAAAATGAAAAGCAATAATATGTCCTAAGATATTACAATAAGCATCAAAATTCTTTTCAACTTTCAAGTGAATGCTTCACTCTTAAATTTGAAAAAGAAACCTTGGATCACAAAGGCGACGTTGTTTCAGCAAAAGCAGTGTTGTCTTTCAATAACAACACTCTAGTGAACAGAAAAGGTGACACTCTACTATAAATAGTGAGTGCAAAAGTGACACTAAAACGATAAAAGCAACATTGAAACATAAGCGACGCTCTAGTGAAAACTTGCAAAAACACAGAAAATAGAGAGGTCAAAAGTGGCGCTTTAGTAAAGGTGACACAATAAAGAAAAGACAAAAGCGACACAATTCATCAAGGTGACTCCCTAACGCAATAGTAGCGCTTTTATCAAAGGTGGCACTATATTTTCCTGCAATAGTAGCACGATATGCAAAGGCGGCGCTCTAGAAACTTTAAAAGCGACGCCATTTTTTGGAACTTATAAAACATGAGTTCTATGCAAAAAATGTTAAAAATTTGAATGGTTTTCCCTCCTTCTAGTGCCAAAATGTGAATGCCAATCTGCACCTACTCAAACATGGACAAACACAATATTATTAGTCCTTTAAACAAGCAAAATAAGCATTCCTTATGAAATTATTGAGCATGCTAAGAAATGGAAACAAAGCACATAAAAACATGAAATACACTAAGAAACCAATCTAAACTACTCAAAACCCCATCCCATAGGGGGATTGGTGTCACTTTTATGTGGAAAGCGGCACTTTCCCAATCCCAATTTGATAATCTCCAAGATTGTTGATGCAATGTGATGAAATTCCTCCAAAGTGGTGATGAATTCAAGCTAAAATGATGAAGATGCAAGTAGATGTGAGATCAAAATGGCTATAGTAATTGTGCATGAAGTTGTGGATGAGTGAAAAATGAGTAAAGTAGCAATGCCTAAGATGATGGATCCATATTCAATAGAGGGAGCGTTCTATTTATAGAAAAAAAATGGTTGAAGAATGGACAAATTTGGGCAATGTGGGACTAAGATGGGATTTAATAGCCATGTGACAAGTGTCACAAAGCTAATGAAATCCATGGGGATATGTGCTCACACATGTGTGAGCACATTTTGGGAGAAGGGATGAGTTAAAGCATGTAGGTGATAATGTAAGGGAATGTAAGAGAATTTAAGGAATATGGTTGAGGGTGTAAGAGGGATAAATGCCCTTGTAAGAGACAAGATGGCATGTAAGAAGAATTGAATGCCCTTGTAAGAGGCATTAAAGACATTTGTAAGAGGCTTTTAAAGCCTTTGGAGGGAAAGTCAATAAATGGGTTGTTGAGGGAATATTCTCAAAGAATATGCCTTTGTGAGGGAAAATAGGCTAATTAATAATTAAAAAATTAAATTTCATGTGCAATTTGATTAATAAAGCATGGTTTTATCTGACCAAGGTGAAATAAAAAGCTAGAGGGTTGAATAATGAAGATTATGAGGTATCTTAAGGTTAATTAACTCATAATTACTTAATTTAAGTGGGTTAGGAGTTTGTGACATTTAATTAAATAGTTGGATTTATTTAATTAAATGAGAAGACATAGGAGTTCCAATTAGATAGTTTGATTTATTTAATTAAATGAGATGAAAAATAGTGAGAAGAAGATGAATTAACCTGATAAATTTAATTATTTGATTAATAGGAGAAAGTGATGAATTTAATTAAACAATGTAGATTATTTAATTAAATAATTAGAACAGAGCTGATTTAGGAAGAAATGATGTTAGTATTAGATTCAGATGTGTAATATTGATCAGAACTATTTATGTGTCTACAGATATAGTATATCAAAATGAATTTATTGAGCTAATTTCTATTTATGTTTGTATAATAAGATCTCGTTTGCAAGACTTTGGGGGACCTTTATGCTTTGAATAACATTGTAACATATTTACTGGATAGATAAAACTTTATGATTTAAAGTGAGCATCAAAATGAATCCCCTCATTTTGTGGTGCACACAAGCAATTTCATAAAATGACTAAAATAAATGTAATTGAATGAATTGCAATAATTACATATGTACAAAAATGATGTATGTAAAATACAAAAATATATATTTATTTATTAATATAAAATAAATAAAAATGTATTAATATTAATGATTTCGCTGACTAAAAAATTATACTCACAAAAATCATTAAATATACAAGTCTTAGTTAAGACAATGTGACTTCTTAATCTTAATTGAAACAAATTACCAAACCATATATATGCCAACAAATGATAAATGAAAATGGCTAAAACAAACTAGGGACCTTGCAATGTGAAGGAATCCAACTACTCCTTGGATAAGTGCCTTGACATTTATTTCTTATCAAAACTAGAAAATATCAAAATTTAATCGAAATTGTGCCCATATATATAAGGTCCACATGCATTACATGTTAAATAAAAAAATGTTTCATGTTATGAACATGCCATTTGGAAATAAACTCTTGGTCTCCTTCAAGAGTGAAAATCTATTTTAATAGCCTAACATATAGTTCTCGTAATTCAAGCTACTTAATTAAACTTACTTTTAAACAAGTTGAAATGGATCAACTCTTTGAATTTTGGCATTAGTCTCCAACTCCAAGCATGAGACTTACTTCAAAAAAGTAGAAAATAGAAATCCCTCAATTTTATGGTGAAATATTTTAGTGAGTTTTGCCTCAATATTTTCATGGAGTCGAGTCCAATTCGGTGCATTAGTATTGTCAATTTTAGTCTAAGTACTATGGTAGATGTGACAAAGGCCTATATGTAGAGGCCATTAGAGCACTTTGGTGAATAATTTATTGTATAAAATTATAAATATTTGACAAAATTCTAAATTGAATTAGAGGAAGCGTGTGTATTATTGGAATTTTAGTTAAATAAAATGATCTTATTATCTTTTGTGAGATCATAACACTTTTTTTGATTGCAAAGACAAATTTATTTTTTAATGCAAGTTTGAAATGAACAAAGAGAAAAATGATGACAGTAAGATCAATTTGATTACATTGAGGCTTGTATTATTAATTTTGATTATAATTTCCCTTGCCTTTGCAAATAATATAAATAATAGTAATTACTTGCTTTCTCAATAATTGAAATAGAATTATATTATTATATTATATTTGAAGTTTGGGGTGTATTTTATAAAATTATATTGAAAGGGGATGTAGCTAATCTCTAATTATAATCATATATAGTGTGTGAGAAAATTGAATGATGAAGAGAAATGAGTTGGTAGTGGCACTTGCTTGGAGGGAGGAACTTTGCTTGCCCCAAATTTAGGCTCGTCTTTTGTCATGCACAACTGACACTAGAAAAATGGGACCACCATTTCTTTTCGTTTGTCAAAATACCTTTCCAACGAAAAGGTATATATAAAAACTAGCATCAACTCAATGATGGGAGGCTATGAAGCCCAAGCCATATTGATATTAATTTGTACCATTCTCAAACACTTTTCATAAAAATTAGTCTTATTGTGTGATGAATTCACATCCAAAAATTATTATGCTTTGAAATTTATGACAACTTAAATTTTGACCAATAAGAATATAATAAAATTAAAATATTATAATTAATATTAATATTTAAACATTTTTCATATTACAAATATTATTGTAAAATTATATGTAAGAAAATCATGAAACATGATTGATTATAACTAAAAAAATATTTACATAAGTCTATATGTTGATCTATGGTGATTGATCATGTTTTGTGTTAAATTTTGGTGATTTTGGCAATCATGTTTTCTCCTCAAATTAATTAACGGGGGATTGCAGGGGGGTTGATGCAGGAGCATCTAGGAGTACTAGCAATCTTGCATCACCAAAAAAAATTTGCTATTTTATTTATATTTATTTTTTATAAGGGCTTAGGGGTTAGGAGAATAAATATTTTGATTTGCAACTTTGTAATTTCCCTTGGGGTGAAATTGTAATTGTAATTAATATTTTCTAAGGCAAAATTGGGAAAATATCCCCCTTGGATGTTCTATTCTTGGTGAGGACTAGTTGGGGTGCATGTGCTTGCATGTTCAAGTGCATGTTATGCATGTATTTGCATGTTTGTGCCACAAGCTTTGCATGTTGTTGCATGTTCGTATTTGGAGTTGTCAAGGCCACTGAGAGTCAAAGAAGGTGTCATAATTGACCAAGGTGTTTGGCCAGAAGTTAGGCGCCCATGTGAAGGTTATGAATCCAAGGAATTATTTTATATTTTATATTCTTATCTCTCCTCAAGTTGGGTGTTGGATTTCAAGGTGGTTATTAGAGGTTGTTTAGGAAAACCAATGGTGGTTTCTTCTCACACAATTTCTATATAACGATTCTTGCTCATTTGGAGAAGGGGGATTTTAGATAAGTTGTGGTTGCATACCTAGATGCTGTCAGAATGATGCCAGAATGTTGAAGACATTATGTTGCAAATTTTTGCATGTATGAAGCCCAGATTGTAAGGAAGCCCATGAGCTTCAGTTTGATGTAATCATTTTATGATTTAAGCAAATAAGAATGTTGTTGATTTTCTTTCTTTAAATCTAAATTTAATGGAATATTACAACCATCTTGCAAGTCTCCTTATGTGTGTTTGATTTTAGATTTGTAAGGGGAGTCCCCTTCATCAGTGGTATTAGAGCGAGAGTTCCTAAGAGTGTGGATTTTGTTTGTAGATGGATGTGAAACTTGCAAGAAGATATTTTCAGAGGGTTTGAGGAATTGAGGTTCCCATGGTTGTAGATAGATCATTGAAGGAGGCAGTTTACAATAATATTGGTGAATATTGAAAATAGATTGTTGAAGGAGGCAATTTACATAAGTAAAACTTGAGGATTTGAAGATTTATGTTGAGGCTTTGTGAGGCCTTGAAAATAGAAAAGAGAAAGAAGAAAAGGAATTTTGTCATTAGATGGATTTTGAGGATTCCTGGACTTGAGAGAATTAGAGAGAGAGGGAGCAAGAAAAAATAAGAGTTGGGGTGATAGAATTGTAGCAACAAGTGGAAAAATTAAGAAAAGAGATTGAAACGAGAAAACAAGAAAAGAGAAGAGTTGAAGGTAGTTTTGATTATCATTCTAATGATATTTTTATTGCAAGAAAGAAAGAAGATGCAGTAGGGTGTCAAACAAGTGGCACAGAGGAATAAGAAGAGGATGAATGCAAAGAAATTGATGAACCTGAAGCCGAGGAATGTTTATTGGAAGACATGAAGGATGAAATTATAGAGGTTGCAACAACAAAAAAAAGAGTTGAGTGCAATGGATAATAATGAAGAAGAAGACATTGGTGTTGAAATAGTAAAAAAGGAGGTAAAACTTGCATTTTGTGAGTTAATTGGTAATTCTGATTTGCTTATGAATTATGTGAATGGAATGGGTGAATATGAGGAAGTTGAAAGTTTTGTTGCAGCAGTAAGGAAGAGAGGAATATGAAATTTTGATGAGGTTAGAACCAAATGTGATTTATGTTTGAATGATACGATGAGTTATAGTGAAGAAATAATTTCAACAGTGAAATTTGTAGCATAAGGTAATGAGTTAAAATCAAATTTCAATGTATGTTTTGATGAGGATAAGAATGTAGAAATGGATAAAGTTGTTGCAAAAATGAATCAATTTGAGAATGTTAAAATTAAGAAACAAGAGGTGAAGGTAAAAGAGGAGTTTGATAAAGAGATTTGTAAGAATGACAATTTATTGCAGGATAGAAAGGATGAATATTTTGATTATGTTACTAAAATTGAAATGGATGCAGAGGAGGAAGATGGAAAGGATGAATATCTTGATTATTTTACTAACATTGAATTCAAAACATTGGTTATAGGATAAGGAAGTGGTACAGTTGCATGTCTTGTAGGAGGCATGAAGGAAGAAAACAAAGTTGAAGATGCAACAGGTGATAAAAAGGTAAATTCAAATTTTAGTGAATTTGAGAATAATTGTTTTCATGTTGAGATGGATGATTTAGTGAATGCATATGAGATGGTTTAGTCAGAGTTTGTTAAATATGACTGGTATGCAAAGAAGGGTTTGTATGGTGTTGCAAAGTTAAGTGTAGGTACAAATTGGTGGAGGTGGATGGACTATAGTGGGTTGAATCCCACAATATTGGAGGAGAATGTGAAATACATTTGGAGGTGGTGGTTGGGTTATGGTGGAGTTGATTCCACATTGAGGAAGAGGTGTAAAGAGCAGAGTTGTCAGAGGAGGTTGCTTGTTCCAGCTAAGTATTGGAAGAGGAAAAATAAGAATCAATTGCAGGTACCAATTTTAGTAATGGAGTTTGTTGAGGATTGCTTGCAATCTGAAAGGGTGGTACGACCACTCAACTCCATTTTGTGAATCCATATTCACAAAAAATTTCCTACCTCGGGTGTTTGATGTAGGAGCATCTAGGGGTACTAACAATCTTACATCACCAAAAAAATATTGCTATTTTATTTTTGTTTATTTTCAATAAGGGCTTAGGGGTTAGGAGAATAAATACTTTGATTTGCAACTTTGTAATTTCCCTTGGGGTGAAATTGTAATTATAATTTTGGTGGGAATTATGCATTTATAAATATTTTCTAAGGAAAATTTGGGAAAATACCCCTCTTGGGCATCCCATTCTTGGTGGGGACCACTTGGACTGCATGTTCTTGCATGTATGCATGCATTTGCATTTTTGTGCCACAAGCTTTGCACGTCGTTGCATGTCCGTATTTGGAGCCGTCGGGGCCACCGAGAGTCAAAGAAGGTGTCATAATTGACCAAGGTGATTGGCTAGAAGTTAGGCGCCCATGTGAAGGTTATGATTGCAAGGAATTATTTAATATTTTATCTTCTTATCTCTCCTCAAGTTGGGCATTGGATTTCAAGGTGGTTATTGGAGGTTGTTTTGGAAAACCAATGGTGATTTCTTCTCGCATAATTTCTATATAATAATGCTTGCTCATTTCAAGAAGGGGATTTTGGAGAAGTTTTGGTTGCATACCTAGATGTTGTTGGAATGATGCCAAAATTTTGAAGACATTATGTTGCAGATTTTTGTATGTATGAAGCCTAGATCGTAAGGAAGCCCATGAGCTTCAATTTGATGTAAGCATTTTATGATTTAAGCAAATAAGAATGTTGCTGATTTTCTTTTTGTAAATCTGAAATTTAATGGCATATTGCAGCCATCTTGCAAGTATCTTTATGTGTGTTTGATTTTAGATTGTAAGGGGAGTCACCTTCATTAGGGGCGGAGCCCCTCCTACAAAAATTGGCTATTTTTAATAAAGGAGTTTTGTTAATAAATTTGGTTATAAAACTATTTGTAACTACCAAAAACAAGTTGTTTCTTGGCTAGCTACAAATTGAATGCAAAGAGTCATGGGTATGTGTGTGTATGAACACACATCAATAGGAGTGTTGTGTGGATTATAGATTGAGAAAGTTATGTACGCACAAGTAATTATAAATAATATCGTGGGTGAATGTAACTTTGTGGTTTGTGTTTCGTTGGTTAATAAATTATATTGGACTAATATTTTATGGATATATCTAACATTGGGTGAACCATCATAATTTCCCATGTTCTATGTAATCATTGAATAGATTGTTATTTGCATTATTATTGATAATTGTTATTGCTCCATCCTACCGGTAAATCCTTACATAATATTGAACTAAATGTGTATGAGATCAAATTGGTGTAATAATCAAGATTATGTTACCTTACTCCTAGACATTTGTTTGCCTTCCTACATTCTTATGTTCTCTTTTTTCATCCCTTGTTTGATCTCCTCTCATTTTATTTTTTGTTGTTATTCATTTTTCTTGTCTTCTTATTTATGGGGAACCTGTATAGGTATATATGTGTGGGCATACAAACACATCTTATATACATATATGCTTTGATTTTATCTTTACATTTTATATATACATATACACACATCTATGTTATTTTTGAGAAGTTGTTGAGATGATTTAACATTGTTGGCATTGATGTCAAAACCTTGGATCCGAAAGGTTGTGCTCCGGATGATGTACATACTTGATCTATCCTATTGTATTCTATGATGTTGCATTGTGTGGATATTATCCTTGATTTGGATATTGGCAATATTCCTTTTTGGGACATCTGTTGAATTCAGTCGATGCAGTATAATGAAGGCTAATCCTTTGATGATGGTTGTTGTACTCAAAGCTTACTCCAGGTAACCTTGCTATCTAAAACTTCATGTAGAATGTTACAATTTTTTGTATGTCAAATTATGTTTCTTTGGTTTACACTAAAATTAATGATAATCAAGATTTGGTCTTGGTTGTGGCATTCTCATCGGCTCCGAAATATATTTCATGTAATTCAAATGTGATATCTTTGGTGATTATGCTATCTTATGTATGACCTATTTTTGGTCCCTTGGCAACGTGATAAGAAGATCTTTATGCGCGACCTATCTTTTGGGTCTAGTGTTAGTGTGCAAGGTCTTATTGAATATTTCAAGCTTGTTCCTTATGCTAACATGCTTTGTGGTGATCTAAATTCAAATGGTGTTTGGTCAACTTAGAAGACTATGAAGATATTATGTGGTCGACTTAATTTTGTTCTACGGGTATACATGCATATATATAGAGAACATCTTTTTGATTGAAGATATAGATGCATGGAAGTAGTATGATGTGTACGAACAGATAGAAGAGTGCGAAGGAAGGAGTAATCTGTTCTGATAGAAAGTTGTGTGAAGGTTGTAGAAGGAATGTGTGCAAAAGATTCTTAACTGGATCTATTGCAGACAAAAATTGTGATCTTAATCAGAACTGAATTCATGCATATGTAGATGCAACTTCATCAGTTCACTTTTGTTAGTGAGACTATTTTGTAATCTGTTGTTTTGTATTTGGGCAGTGAGCCCACCGACAATGAGCCACCTTGCAGTGATCCTTTGTAAAAATCACCTTAACAGGTGCTTTATAATTGAGAATTAGCATTCTCCGTGGTTTTTCCCTTCTTGGGTTTCCACGTAAATTCTGTTGTTCATTGTGCTTGGTGTTGATATGTGCATTCATGTTCTTATCTATTTGATTATTTTCTAACTAGTATAAGTCTACTCCGAATTAAATAAAGAAAAGAAAATTGTTTTAAGACAACTGATTCACCCCCATCTCAGTTATCCAAACTGTTCAATAATTGGTATCAGAGCTTGGTCCCTTGCAAGTAGAGCTTAACCGATTGAGGGAGATCTTGGCAGTTTGAATAGATGGCAGGAGATTATTACTTTGAGGAAGAACTAATTCAATATTGAGTGATATGGAAAGTAAAAAATTTGAGAATGAAGAATTAAAAGAAAACCTCAAGGAGGCAAATGATTGTATCTCAAAGCTAAGGGAGAAAATCCGGAAATTCAAAGCAAGACGCAAAGAGGTCAGCAAGGAATTAAAGGAGAGTATTGGGAATTTAAAGCTACAGTTGGATGAATGCAAAAAGACTAAAGAAAGTCTCAAAGATACCATCAAACGAAAAGAAAAATAAAATGAGAAGTTAGATCAAGAGATAAGAAGGTTGAAATACGAAGCAAGAGTATGTTATAGTAGCATGATTGGATCAACTCTTGTCCCTACATAAATATCACAAGGATAAAGGAGGACTTGGATTCACCGGTGATAGCTCAAATCAAAACACTAAGGATGAAGACAAAGTAGTTGAAGCTAAAGCAAGATCAGTTGTAACAAGAATGGTCTGGAACTCTAATGCACCTACAAAAAGACCTCCGGTCAAGTAAATGCTCACAGGTACTTATCATTCAATGGTCACTATTTTCTATGCAAAATGTTTGGACATTTAAGGCTATAGAATGTACAAGCAAGATGGAACAAAATACTCAACGATTTAACTGTCACAAGTTTGGTCACAAAGCAAGTCAATGTAGAAATGAATTATCTAATCCGACAAGAAGGAATGGAATGAACAATTTCCTTCATGGTTATTTCTATTTATGTTATGGTTATGGTCACAAATCTAATCAGCGCAAACCTAGGGCTCACTCAGCTAAGTTAGGACAAAGATGT